>OZ002740.1:113078212-113705380 GCA_963924295.1 Dioctria rufipes
TAGTGAGTGAAAAATTCTAGAGAAATATATTGTATGTATGAAATATATTCCAGCCAAGGTAGAGGAATCGGAGCTTATGCTCAAGGAGGAAATCAACAACTATTTAGGTCAAGTGTCGAGATTCGACGAAAGACTCTTAGTGGATTTACGGAGCCATTGGAAGCAAATGGCGCAGTACAGCTTGGTGAAGAATTGCAACTGAGAGCACAAATACGAACAGGAGACGGTAATTCTTTTAAATAGTGATATTTCAAACAGCATATATATTAATAACAAGAAGAAGAAGAATTTTGCAATTCTTTTACGGAAATACAACGCGCGGTCATAATATTTCTAAAAACAGGTAGTTAAAATTACTTGGACATATTAAAAATATAAAAATAATATGTATAATGCATACCATAAAAAAAAAAACTTAACAATGATATTGAAAATACGGCCACGAGAAATAATCCAATTTATCCATACTTACTTACAGCAAAGACGTACAAAATATTTTTAGCGCGCTAAAGAACGGCCCGGGCGAATAAATTCAAGCTAATTTTTTTTTAGAGACTTAGGAGATAAATTTCAGGATAGATTTTCGCCAATATCTTTTAGCTTGCTAAATTTTCATACAAAATTTAGTTTAGCGCGGACCTTAGTCCTAGGCTATATAGGTAAAAAAAATTGATGATCGCTGGCCAATTTCTTAGAGACAATAACACTTTTTAAACTCGAAATTGTGTGCTTTTTCATATATATGAATGATCGGCGCAACAAAAATATAAAAGCATCTTGATAACTGGGCTGCTAAGCATTACGTGCCATTTTCTAAACAATCAAATACTAAAATAAATACGCATTCCAAAATTACTTACTATCCCGTGATAGGTATAATAGATGACTTTTCGAAACTATATAAAAACGCAGGAAAATTCTAAAAATTTGAACACGTTCAAAAGACGAAGAACTACGAGCGAATGACTATTATACCCAATGCTATTCTACTCATAAGAAGACAAACGAGCCATACAAACTAAACCGTACCATGCTAAAATTATCCTGTTAAACTTTGACAGCTCGCTCATTCAATTAATCGCGATGGTTAGGTAGCGCTTTAGGGGGGGGGGGGGGGTCATGACACCCGTGACTCCCCCCCCCCCCTGTATACGCGCCAGAATGATACATGCGTTTGATATTATTAAACTGAAGAGCTAGCAGGTGTTAATAGCATACTAGTGAAACCTTAACTTAAATACTCGTATATCTTAATATTAAAATAATATCAAAGATAGTACATACAATAAGGTAGTCTTTATAGGCAGTAATATTACCAAAATTGGCTTATGCCTTGAAATATTGTAAATCGTTGATATGAATTGGTTCACATTTAACTCAACTAAACATGGAGTTAGGTAAAAATTAAGTGCTACTGATTACGATTTCGAGTGCGAACAGTTATAAAACCTGTTGATTCGTTGGCGCCGGTTTAGACAAATGGGAACGAATATTGGAGCGGAAGGCTGTATACATATACCCAAACTATGGTGAAATATGAGATAGACATAGTCATGCTCGAAATAGAATAGACTATAAATTGTTTAGGCTTACGAAGACTCAAAATAAAGTGACGCTACTAAGATCTTTGATGGTTTGAACAAGCTTTTAGAATAATTTCTAAAATAGTATCCAGATCTCCTTGATGAAAAATGCGAATGGTTCCAGGATAAGCGGGAGTTGACAAATAAGTTGGTTGGACGATACCTATAGAAAGAAATTTTAGCCCATTCGAATGCCGAATATGGTTAATGGCGGAGCTGACCATTTGTACAACTATATAAGACCTTAAGGATTTATACAGTAATGAATATATTCATTGAACTTCAGTAAGTCCAAAAGTGCAAAATTCTCCGGGATTCAAACAGTCGAAATTTTTTACCAATCTTATTTAATATGGTTTTATAATCAGTAGTCTGGTATACTTGACTATTGCTAGCAGAATACCTAAATATCGGTGGAATTCGAGCTCAGCTCTCATGAACCAGTTTACTTTCCATTACACCACCACATCGAAGTTTTTTCATAACCTTGCCAAGTGTCTGAAAGCGGAGCAAGATTTTTGCATGGTAACTTTGTCGGTAATCTAAAGCGTTTTGGACCAGTTGTCTTATTCTACCAGTTTTTTCATTTGTTCTACTGTAACTGCTTTCGTCAGATCATAAAATTGAACATTTTGGCTACAACAATCCAATATATTCTAATATTAAATTTGATATTATTTTCACATATAACGCGGCTGAAGAGAATTTTGATTGATGGAGGTGTAACGTAAATGATAATAATGGGTATGCCTCTTGCGTACCTTTGTTCTGGAATACCTATTCTCGAGAACTGTTTGTTACTTTCATTATATTTAATACTAGTATGAATATTAAGGATTGGCTGAAATCGTTATGAATTCATGCTTTATCACGATTTTAGTCTGAAAGTTTTTTGTTTTTGCCCATTTGTAGATATCTTTTCAGGGCGTTTGATGTGATACATATATACATAGTGAACAGAAATATGATGTATCTCGATTGTTGCAGATTGCATAATGGAGCAGGAGATAGAGGTGGTCTTTAAATTCTCTTAGTTCCATGGGCATACTATAGAATTCTAATTTAATCTTTGTGCCTTCGACAAATTTTTTGGCATATGTAACTTATGTAAAGCTAGGTTCTATGGAAACGAGTGTAATGAGTGCAACATTGAAAGCAAATTACTTATTGTATACTTTGTGGGAAGGTCAAGAGCATTTAATAACACTCTCTGTAGTCACTACTTGTCATCTAAGGTTTTTGATATCGTAACAGCCTTGCTGCTTAGGTACCGAAGAAAAATAATGAGAGCTATAATTTCCACCAAATATGATTTCACTAGATCTGATGATATTTAACCTAACTTTTTAATATATAATGTTTCCTTTATTATTGCTTATATTCAACACATATTTCACATGGACTGAGTTTATTAAATTTTTCAGAACTGTTGGAGTTGTTCCCATGCTGAAACTGCGATAGAAACACTTCTCAGAGATTATCGGCTATTAGCATTCTTTGTTATCTGCCCAAAGTATTCGGGAAGTTTGTATATATTCCTAACTTCAAAAATACATGGTAAATAATAATTTGCTAGAAATCTGATTTTCACATTTTCACTCCAAGCATAGTTGTTGGTTCGTTCTACAGAAAGTAACAACCGTTATCCATTTAATAGTGTCCAGCACATAGAACTTCATTATCATCTTACTACACGCTACTATATAATTTGCCTTCTTGTAAGCCATTAAGAAATTCTCATGGGATTCCGTGCTATCCGTCTTACATTCATCCGTCTTCCATGTCATTTTTGATTATTTCACCTGGAAACCTGTACGACATTCAAACTGATTTTTGTGATTTTGGAGGAAGATATGTAGGTACCTCAAGAATCCAAGTCTTTCATTGGACATGAAAATCCAACATATTACCACTTTTTCGGGTTATTTTCACATAGACTATGTATCGATTTCCACGTTTACTCCGAGCTATAGAACTATGGAAATCCGAAATCATTTCCTGACTTTTTTTGGTATTATAATATGAATTTTGAAAGTTGTGTTCACGTTGTTTTGTAATTCAACTAATAAAGCAGGCCTTATGTTGTGAAGAATTACTCTTTTACAAATTGATATTTTCACAATGCAATACCAAAAGAAAATTTTCTCAAATTTATTTAAAATTGCTTTTCTGCCTGTCTTAGAGGTTTTTCACCTTCAAGTCAGAACATGTGGCCCCTTGAAGTAATTGGTGAATTGAGCCCTATTTGATTTTATACTAGATGTAATAAAAAGGTAATGTAATGTATATTACTGTCTCATTTTCATTTAACTTTGCTTTATGCAATTTCCTTCGTTCAGTAAAATTTGTTTAATTTTGTTATTATTATTTAATTAATTCATATTATACATTCTTGTAATTGTTCTTGGACCCATAAAAAAATAATTGTAAGTAATATTGTTGCATGAATAAAAAATAAATAAAATAAATAGGTATATGTGCACAAAATGTATCGCGACCTGCTTGAAATAAAATCTTGTTCTTTGGTATATTACTTGTACTACTCTGGCAAGCGAATACAGAAGAAAACAAAACTATTTACAGAGAAAAGCAAGGTCATGAAAGTCGTTTCTTTTTCACATATATGACTTGAATTCTACCTTGTTCAAGTGTTCAATGATTTTCAAGTTTTGTTCTCTATACCTAGTATTTCTAGACTTCAACATTTGCATTGGTTACTTCAAAGAAAATTGTGCGTGAATATATGTACATATGTGGAAGAGGGTTCGTTAGTGGATTGAAAATCAAAGCGTTATATGAGTTTATAAATCACACTTACATTTTATATCTATATGGTATACTAAGTTTGTCATTCCATTTGTAACACCTCGAAATAATGATGGTAGAGCAAAATGGATTGGACACCCACGCATAATATTAAAAGTTGTGTTGATTTTTGCATGTCCGTCCGTCTGTCTGTCCGCCTGTCCGTCTGTGCGCATGATAACTAGAGAACGCGTATACCTAGAGAGCTGAAATTTCGTACGCGAACTTAAAAAAAAAGTAAAATCAAGTTCGAAAATGAGACAAATCGGACAACTCCTTCGTGGGTACAAATCTTTCGTTTTCGTCTGTATATTTGGACACTGCCTGAGAACGCATCGATATAGAGAGCTGAAATTTGGTACGTGGTGTTTTCATTGTACTAGCAACCTAAATTTCAACAATGGACTAAATCGGGCAACCATTTCTTGGTGTTGCCATATAAAAATTTAAGTTTTTTACGTATACTGTGAAAACCATCAGTATAAGACATTTTTATTGTACTAGAAACTTCTTCAGAATACGAAATTCTATAAAATTGGTTATAATCATTTTTTCTGTCTACAAACCGTTCTAGAAATATATACGAAAAACTACTTCGAAAATCAAACTCGCATAAATCGGTGACCATACGAAATTTAATACGGGAATTCATCTAGGGTATCATAAGAACTGGTCTTAGACTTTTTTACTTATTTAAAAGGATTGCGTGCAGACCGGTTTCAGTATATCGGCTATCACCAGTAAACTAAAAATTGTATTGTTCCCAAAATGGTCTCTTATAGTGGCTTGCAGGGTGGTGGTGAGTAAAAGAGCTACGTTTGGTCGTTAAAGCAGGGGTGGTCTTTGTCCAGTAATGCTCGAGAATTCAAATACATTTACTTTTTTCCCTTGTTACAAACATGTAAAATCTTTGCATCTACCTCAGGTACATGATTGTTGTCGAATAAGTGTAAGTAAGTATGATTTGATACACTTATATAAGGTTTTGATTTTCAATATGTTGCATCATACAATCTCTACCGAAACCATCCAATTAGTTAATGGATTGGTCCTACTAATTATTGTATTCACTAAACTTCTCACATATGATAAGATTCAAAGGGTATATGAACTATAAAAACTTTTCCTTCAGGGTGGAACTATACCAGATTATCGGACGTTCAACTTCAGCGGATGTCTCCATCAAGAGAAATCTTAAATTCTGCTGTTTTGGTGACTCCAGCAGGTTGCATAAATCCTTCAATGCGAATGATATGCCCAACAGCTCCGATTTTTGATCCTCCATTGGGTCATCGACTATCCTTCAAAGCAGTTATGTTCCAGGGAATGAGAAATGGTGATGAAATGCTAATGACTATCAAAATAATCGGCTGCATGGAAAGGAAGGACTGCCTTATTAACGAAGGTGTTTGTGAAAATGATCAGAATCAGAATAGTTATGGAAGGTACAGACGAAACGCTCAACAAAATTTTACAGAGTATTCGGATATTTCAACTATTTCTTTTCGAGTAGAACTACCAGAAGTGATTACATCCCCTAAAAATTTAGAAGAAAATGAATTTCATTATATTGTTGCTGGAGTTGCGACACTTATTGTTTTTATAGGTCTAGCCGGAATTTATTTATGCAGTAAAATGAAACTTTAATAAATTCAGGAAATTTATTTGTTGGACACAATTTCGTTTGGTTTACATTTATATTACGTAAATAGATTATGTTAATTATTAAATATAATTTATAAGAACGACAAACTAAAGTTTTAATGGCCACTTTTATGTTCACAATATAAATTCTAAAATGAGGTGTAGCAAAATACAATTTCGTTTCGAGTCCCAATTAAATTCTCTTAGAGTGCAGATTTGACTATTTCGGAATAATAAGAATTTTGATCTTGAGAATGACGTAAAGGAAGGTTTATGTTGTATGATATATGACCATTACGTATTGATTTAAGCTACATTCCAATTTTCTATGAGGAAGGGAAGATGTATAAATGTACGTACGAGTTTAAGTAAATGGGGGACATTTGGAGGGAAGGCCATAACGTTTCCAGGTGCAAATGTAATTGGCGGAATATATACAGAATATGCTAGAATTGTAGTTAATGTAGTGAGTTAATGCCAAGCGACGTAGATTTCTCATGTCTAGTTAAACCTTAAATCTTGAAAAAAAACAAGCCCTGACTCTCAATTTTAAAGTTTTCTGATTTCGACACTAACGAACAAATAAAAAGCGTTGTAACTCAGGTACCCAATGCCCCGAATAACAACCATAAGGTGAATAGATATATATATATATTCCTATATATTGATGTATCATAATTAGTCACTGAAAACCGAAAACCTTTTAAGTCCAATTTAAATTTCATTTTAATTCGTTCCACCACATTATAATAAAATGCAATGAAGCACAAATTGCATTTTATTATCACAGAACACCTTCCAATCTCATGATATACCTACTTATCTACATATAGTGTCTTCCTATAAACACAGTTATACGCATATTACTATATTTTCTCCAACCTGCAATTTAATTATATGCACATACATACAATTATTCTTGCCGTACTAAAATTAATATATTAAGTCGACAACAACACGCATATCAACGGCTTGAGAAAACAACAAAAAAGCTAAAAGGGGCTTGTTCGAATGATCATGGGTACCTGGGAGCAGCGAAAGAAAGCTTCGTGCAGTTAATTTTTTGAATCCGTCGTAAAGACAACGCAAAAGGGAGAACGTATTAATAATCAGTTGAAATAGAGTAGATTTTTTTAGAAGGATATATTGAAGAAAAGCATAAATAAAAGGATTGTGTAAAATTTAAAAATACTTAATAATAATAAAAGGCTTTTATATTTAATAAATTAAATAAAGAATTATAATCTTCACTGGTTCTAAAATTGTTTTAAACCTAATTCTATTCGGCGTACGCATCTTAACAATAAAACTGGGAAGCACGAACGGCCATGCATTAACTAGAGCTACGCAAGCGTTTAGACTGTTTTAATTTAGGGGGCACTTGCGCTATTTAAGAAATAGATAGCTCTCTACTTAATGATAGGATTTTGTGTCACTTTTATTTATTTTAAATCGATAGATGAAGGAAGGAAAACAAAGGGAAACTACAGCTCTAATGATACCTACTGCTGATGAAGAATTGGATCCATAGATGTTCTTAAATAAATACAAAAAGCCAGTTCCTCTGTCTGTGGATATATCTGCCTGCCAAAAAATGATTTATTCCATCCATTGAGCAATCCATGACTGATATCCGAGGCTTTATGGAAGCTGAACTTGAAAGAGGCCTAACAACTATACTTCGGCCCAGAATTAAAACTACGTACATATAAGATCTGTATGTCCACTACCAACGGACAAAAATTTTTTTTGGCGATTTTATTAGTCAAGGAGGTCTAGTAAATCGTAAAAGTGGTTAAGGTTTCTGATTTCTCATCAAAATCATTAAAAAGGATTTTACAAGAAAAGAATTTATTGGAAATTTTTTCCAATAAAATTAAGTGACGGCCATTAGATGATCATGAATGAACTTTCTTTGTCGATTTCTTCCCTTTTTGATCTCTGTCAACAACAAAAGTTCTCTTCTACTAAATGCTTTGCAATTATAATAAATCCTCGCAAATTTTCTTAATAGCATTTAATTAAATTATTGAACTCTGTCATGATCTTTACTCACATTGAGAAACTTCCAATGCCATAGCAAATCAAATAATTTTCATCCATAGAAGTGGTGACCATTTCCTTGAAATGACTGAATTTCAAATTAAGTCATTATGGACACAGTCTGTCTAGGGTATTAGGTAGGATATGAAGAAGAGTTGACCTTCTCGGTATCGCAGTCTAGATTCGTAAATTCGGGAGATGTGCTATGTTTCTCTGTGGTAAAGAAGTCATTAACTCCCTGTATAAAGCCAATAATCTTACCCGCAAGGTTCGCTTCAAACTCTCGTCATTCACCCACTGCGTGAACACATAAGTGACACAAACACATATGAAATTATGCACCATCATAACACTAACCTAATTAAACAACTCATATTTAAAAGCAATGAAATAGTATCTGAATTGCATGCTAAGAAATACATAACAAACCCTGATTTCATTTTCGTAACGAATCTTGGAAAAACAAACTACCACCCTGAAAAAAGCTAGTAAGGCCTTCTGGAATCTGACGAGAGCTTTTAAAAACAGTCACAACACATGATCCGTTATCCTATAATAATATAATTTAGTCACTTCAAAAGATAAAGCAGATAATTTTGTCAACGCGTACAAGTTAACATTAAATTACAGTGATAGCGATACCAAAGAGGCTGTAAAGCAAAAAATTCAAGAACTAATTTTAATAAACCCCATAAGACTACTAAAACAATATTTTACTCCCAGAGAAGTCAAGTCTCTCATAGTTTTTGTTGTTATCTCACCGTCTCAGTCAATAAATAAAAAGACCGCTGTGCTAATTGAACAGTTTCTTCGATTTTATTTGTTTCTTTAATTCGCTTGATATAATAATACTTCGAGATTATTCGTGATTAATTTTTTGTGCACGTTCATTTTCTCCTTCTTGTCACTTGTTGTAAAAAAAGGTGATCAGGTACGCAAGTAGAGTAGCTATGGGGCTACTGGCCCACTTTTTCCATACAAAAAGTGCAAGGTAGATTCCAACTATTTTGATGCATCACTTAACGTTCTGGGGAGGGGGAGAGGAAGGGTGCTGAGGTCGCTTTTGTACTGAAATTTTGACATTATCTAGAAGTTTTCTTTTAGGAGGATACTTATGGCAACAACAACAACCAATGTAGATAGGTATGTTCAATTGGATATAATAATAATAATTTATTTAGGTCCATATACACAAGATTTACATCTTTGAGATAATATACTACTCAATGCTAAGGAAGTGTGAAATTATATGAAAATTAACAGGAACCTACAACTAATTCATAAATGAATGAAAAGTAAAATATATTAGTATTGGATATAATAATAATAATATAAAATAACAAATTGATAACACTAGATGCAAAGACTTACTTCCAAACAACAGACCGCGCTCATATGCTCAGTGAATAGACAACTACTAATTAAAACGACGTATTAAAACACTTTTAAAATCTGCCGCCCTTGCCCGCCCCCTGACATTAGATGGAAGTGTATTCCACAGACGAGAAATATAAAAAAAAAAAGGAACGCTGCCCAACCAGATATCGCATGCGAGGAATGAGTAAGGTTTCATGACGCGTAGAATGCAGAAAATGCAAATGTTCATACAGATAAGAAACAAACTTCAAAAAGAAAGAGCAGAAAGTCTATATGCGACAGATGTTTACTCTACTTTTACTCTGAAGAAAAATTAGCATCACACACCCCCGAATGCCAGAAACAAAATTCTTGCAGGATTATGTTTTCATCAGAGGAAAAGAAATGGTTAGAATATAAGAATTATAACCATAAGAATCCAGTCCGTTTTGTGTATATGCCGATCTTGAGTCAATATTGAAGCCGATTCAGGGAAACAATCAAAATACACAGCGAATCCAGGAGCATGAAGTTCATAGCATAGGATTCTATTTCCACTGCAAACATGATGCTAAGTTCTCATATAGCCGAGTATATCGAGGAAAGAATTGTCAAGAATGGTTTGCATTAGAATTGCAAAAAATTGCATCCATAGCTCTACAGGGAAAGCTGAACCTCAGGCCAATGCAGCCCATGACCAAAGAGGAACGGCGTTCATATACGGAAAATACTTGCTGTCATATATGTGAAAAAACGTTTGCAGCCGATGAGGAACGAGTTCGGGATCATTGCCACTTAACAGGAAAATACCGAGGACCAGCGCATAATGCATGCAATTTCATGTATCAAGGTTGCTCCATAGTTCCAGTAATTTTTCACAATTTTTCTGGATATGATGTCCACTTCATTATTAAGGATATAACTACATCTTTCCCAGGAAAAGTTGATCTCTTACCAATAAACAAGGAAAGATATATCTCGTTCACCAAGCACATGGAAGGCAGCCACACAAAATTCAGGTTCATCGATTCCTTCCGTTTTATGACAGAATCTTTAGATAAGCTATCATCATTGCTGCCGATGAATAAACTAAATACTACAAGATCAGTGTTTAGTCGTAGCACAACACATTATAGAGTCAAAATATTAACGTAAAATTAAAACTTTGTTTGATTTGTGTTAATTGCAAAATATGTAATAGATTTTCTTATTTATTACTATGATCTGATGTAAATTCAAATGTAGCGCCTCTCAGCTATAATTTTTGCTATAATTCTAACCTCCATAGTTGTTTCAATTCTATTGGTTCATGTATCTCTATTGTTTCATTTGTAAAGAGGAAGAAGTGACACTTGTAATCTCGTCGTCGGCAATAAAGGTTCGCTCTAAAATCAGCAATCATCGAGTTTTTCATTTTTCTAATTACAAAACAGCTTGTAATTCAACATTTGGCGCCCGAGCAGGGACCAATTCTTAAAGTTCTTCATTTAAATTAATTATCGTCGTGGGAATTCAGTCTAGTAACAAAACAAAAAATAAATAATCGTAGCAATTGTAGGTCTACAGAGCATCACATTTTTTAAAATTGATACAAGTCATCGAGGGAAATCTCTGTCATCATTTCGTTACGTATCAATTCAAGGCAAGAGATCATATCACCAGGGCATTTGGCTTTATTTATTAGTAAAAAATTCAGCAAAATTTGGTTTGAAGAAAAAATCCGGATACACACGTGAGTACATTTGAATTCAGTTCTTTAACCTCTAACTTGGATAGCGAAACAGATAAAATAATTTATCAAGATTTACATGACATATTCCTGAATAATCGTCGCTGGATGCAACCTGCACAAAATTAAACAAGCAAAGTTGATTGTCATTGTCGTCGTCGCCGCAAATTTTTCATTACACTCATCAAGATTGGCAATAATCATCGATACAAGTACACCACACCCGAACGAAGCCGGCGGTCTTACATATTAGAGAAATAAGTCCATAGAATGCGGTAATTATATGATATGTACATATGTACGCACATACAAACTGGACTTGAACAAAAAATTGGGATATACACGTGAGAAGTTTACAACTTGGAACATTTTTCGATGAATTAAATAGATAATGAAATGCCGATTTTTTTTAAAGTGATAAAGTATATCATCTTGCCTTATAATTATTAAGTACATAAATAAATATATTTGAACAATAAAATTTTACTTAAGACGAAAACTTTCGGTAAAATATAAGTGCGTTATAATAAGCCTTCATTAAAGTTCATAATTGAATTATAGATACAGTGACTGATCTACGAATAAAGTTAAAGCTTAAGTAGGGACAAGAACATAAAATTGTGTGAATTTTACAATACACAACAGGCATTAGAATAAAACTTTTTATCGTTCCCAATTGCGGCAAAGTTGTTAAATAGTCGATATGACAGAATTAGCGGGACTAAAAACGCAGCGCGCTTCTACAAAAGGATGTATTACTCGTATAAAAAACCTAGTGGATCAGAAGGCCGACACTCTTACACCTCCTGAAATTGAGTGTAGATTAGGAATATTAGAAAGTTATTTTAAGCAATTACTTTCCTATCAAACTTCGATAGAGAAACTTGTTCCTGAAGATGCAACTGAAGTTAAAATTAGAGGTGAGCTCGAAGAGCTATATTGTGCGGCCAATTACAAACTGTTGTCGCTAACCGCAAGCCATCGTGGCAGCTTATCTAACCAGTCGTCAATTATGCTAACAAGTGCGCAAGGGAACCAGCTTCCTAAACTACGTCTTCCTCAATTTTCGGGAAAGTATTCGCACTTCTCCAATTTCTGGGGCTATTTCAATAAGCTAGTTCATATAGATGCCTCCCTATCTAATTTAATGAAATTTAACCACCTGCTAACTTGTTTGAGTGGTCCAGCATTGAGATCAATGAAAGCATTCGGCATAACAGAGGATAACTACACAAAAGCGGTGGATCACTTGAAGGAAAGATATAATAATAAATGTTTAATATTTCAAGAACACATAGTAGAATTATTCAATGTACCATATGTACCTAAAAATTCTGCCAACCAATTAGTAAATGTGCTGGATAACACCAGTGCTCATCTCAATGCTCTTCTGTCGCTTGGATCTTATGAGAACATAACCAATGCATTTCTTATTTACCTAGTTAATTCAAAGCTTGACCCAGATTCTCAGTCAACTTGGGAAGCAGGAGTAGATTTTAGTGAGTTGCCCTCATGGACAAAATGTTCTAATATCCTAACTAGACGCTGTCAATACCTAGAGTCTAGAGATTTGAAACTTCGTGAGTCAATGAAAACCGGTACATCGCGACATCCAAATAAAGGGAAACCTACGAAGGAATTCAATGGACACAAGATTGCCTTAACATCAAAAAGGAATTGTGGGTTATGTGGAAAAGGAGATCACTTAATCTATAAATGTCCTACATTTCTTACCTTGTCGGTATCACATAGATTCAAAGAAGTGAAAAAGCGATCTTTATGTTTAAATTGTTTATTCAGAGGAAACAGCGTCAAGAAGTGTTCTGTTAAACGTTGGCGGGTTTGCTTAATACCGCACCATACTATGCTTCATAGGTATCAGACTAATAATTCGATAAACTTATCATCGCGAGATGTTGCACGTTCATTGGAGATGGCGACACAGCAATCTAACATAGGTGATCAAACTCAAGCTTCAAATGGCGGTAACACATCCCTACAAACTCTGTGTACCGATGACAAGGACGAGGATCATGTCTTCTTGGCTACAGCTCTTGTAAGAATTAAGGACATTGGTACATTTCATCTTGCACGAGCGTTATTAGATTCGGCCTCGCAACTAAACTTCGTTACGGAAAGATTGGTGGAGCTATTAAGGTTATCGAAAGATAAGGTAGAAACAAATATTAGTGGCATTGGCGACACTCCCTCTAAAGTTCGATATTCAGCACAGACATCTATTCAATCAAGTGGCAATGACTTCGTAATGAATCTTCAAATGTTTGTTCTTCCGACAATCACAGGACTTCAGCCATAAAGAAAAATATCGGTGGAAAACTGGAAGATACCAGAAAATATTCGATTGGCTGACGCAAAATTCTATGAGCCGCAAAAGGTCGACTTACTCATTGGTGCAGCTCACTTCTTTCAACTGTTATGTGTTGGCCAGATTAAGTTGGGCGAAGGCCTGCCGACCCTGCAGAAAACTCTCTTGGGTTGGGTAGTAGCAGGGCAATATTCAAAATCAAATCAAGCTAATAATGATTATTCTTACTCATTACTTTGTGATAAGTCCGAAATATTAGAAAATGACGACTATCAAGACCGATCGCTGACAGAAATTGTTGAAAAATTTTGAGAGGAAGAAAATATAGAACCGTCCCCCAAATATACGGAGGAACAAGAGCAGTGTGAATCATTATTCAAAAATACAGCAAATCAGCTGCCTAATGGAAGGTTTATAGTCAAACTTCCATTTAAAGACGATGGTCCAGAGCGGCTGGGAAAGTCTCTAGATATAGCCAAACGTAGATTTTTATATTTAGAAAGAAAATTAAGAAAAAATACTGACATAAAAGTACAGTATACACAATTTTTGAAGGAATATTTGGACGCTGGACACATGGAGTTAGTATCGATTCATGACATTCCACCACTCCATTACTTTTGCCCTCATCAATATGTACTTCGTCCAGACAGTTCATCAACAAAACTGAGAGTTGTTTTCGATGCGTCGTCCCGAACTACGCCTGATGTCTCTTTGAACGACATACTGATGGTTGGTCCAGTTATTCAAGATGATATCTTTGCGATTATCCTGCATTTTCGATGCTATAGATTCGCTTTGACTGCAGACATCTCAGCTATGTACCGTCAAGTATTTGTCTATCCAGAGGATAGGAACTTCCTTTTGATCATATGGAGAGAAAATCTTGAAGATGATTTTAGTATTTACCGACTTAGGGCAGTCACCTACGGGACAGCATCTGCTCCCTTTCTAGCTACTAGGTGCCTTTCAAAGTTAGCTGAAGACGTTTCAGCGAATCTGAAAATGTCACGGATTATTAGCAGAGATTTCTATATGGATGACCTGATTACAGGAGCAGAGACTAGAGAGGAGCTCTTGAACATCAGGGAGGAAGTGGACTCCATACTAAATGCAGCTCAGTTCAACTTACGAAAATGGTACTCCAACGATGGGGAGTTTCTCAATAGAATACCAGAAGGTGATCGTGAAAAGACGTTAATAAATGACACCGATATAATTAAAACATTGGGTATTATTTGGGAGCCTGGGGCAGATAAATTTTTATACAATTATAAGAAGAGTGGTGTGAAATCATCAAGGATAACAAAAAGAATAGTTCTTTCTGAAATTGCCCAGTTGTTTGATCCATTAGGACTCGTCAATCCCGTTGTCTCAAAAGCAAAGATATTCCTGCAGGAGTTATGGATTCTAAAGCTCAACTGGGATGAGTTCATACCAATGGAACTAGAACATCGATGGCGAGTCTTCACTGATGAGTTGACGAAGTTGCAACAAATAGAAGTTCCTAGATTAGTTCTTTTTACTGACTCATGTACTTCAATTGAATTGCACGGCTTTTGTGATGCATCCATACGAGCATATGGGTGCTGCATCTACGTTCGATGCGTCGATTCCAGAGGAATTATACCAAATAACCTTTTAGCAGGAAAGTCGAAAGTTGCCCCTATACGAACAACAAGAACTTTACCTTGTCTTGAATTGTGTGGCGCATTACTTCTGGCAAAATTATTGGATAAGGTTCGTAAAAGTTTCTTAAAGCCATTGGATCACATACATTTATGGACTGACTCAGAAATAGTACTGGATTGGTTATCCTGTCACCCAACTACCTGGAAAAAATTTGTTGCCAACCGTGTCTCAGAAATTCAGAATCGGACTATATCGGTAACTTGGAGGCACGTCAATTCGAAGGCAAATCCAGCGGATGTAATATCCAGAGGGACCAGTGCATCAGAGCTGTTGCAATCTATTTGGTTTTCGGGCCCCTCATATTTCCGAGAATCACCAGAGTACTGGCCACCAACTAAACAGCGCCATATACAAGATAATGCTCCAGAAAAAAGAAAAATAAAATCAGTTCTCCTCTGTTCAATTTCGGAGGACTTTCTTGGCATAATCTATGGGTGCAGTAACTTCATCCAAAATTGTCGTCGGTTAGCTCTCTTACCCCGATTTCGGAACAACTGTTTACTGAAGAAGAAGAAAATGAATATAATCACAAGCTGGCTTTCAGCTTCAGAGATAGACGAAGCATTTTTAAGGATTGTCTGGTGCATACAGCAAAAGGAATTCGCGGAAGATATTCATGAATTGGAAAGAGGAAGGGAATTGAGTTCGAAGAGCAAGATCAACTGTTTGAACGCCTTCCTAGATGAAAGTAGAGGTTACAAACTGTTGAGAGTAGGAGGGAGACTGCGGCATTCACAGCGCCCGTACGATTGTAAATACCCAATTATGCTCCCGAGGAATAATCCCTTTGTGAAGGCGAATGTTCATTCTCTACTTATAAGTAATTTCCACGCAGGTCCTTTGGCTTTAGTTTCAATCATTCGACAGCGGTTTTGGATCATTAATGCGAGGGAGTTTGCAAGAAAGTGTGTGCGACAGTGTATCCATTGCTTCAAATATAGGCCTCAGCTTATGCAGCAGATTATGGGCGATTTGCCAAAGGGTAGAGCGAATTTTGAACTACCTTTTGCCCATGTGGGTGTCGATTTTTGTGGACCATTTCAGATAACCCATCTACTTCGAGGAAGAGCCGTATTCATTTGCTTCGCCACGAGAGCTGTCCATAATGAAGTCGTCTTCGATCTTTCAACTGATGCATTCCTTGCTGCCCTGAAACGTTTTATCAGTCGTAGAAATTTATGCAAGCATATTTATTGTGACAACGCAACGAATTTTGATGGCGCTAGAAGGCGATTACAGGAATTTTGTTGAGCATTTTTCGAGCAGTGTTCGCAAAGGAAAATTGGTGACTGATGCGCAAACAATGGAATCGAGTTCCATCACATCCCTCCTCGATCGCCGCATTTTGGTGGTATTTGGGAAGCAGCAGTCAAGTCTGCAAAAACTCTTCTGCATAAAACATTCCAAGGATCCTTGTTGACGTTTGAGGAGATAACTACGCTTATGGTACAAATAGAAGCAATCTTGAACTCAAGACCCATAACACCCTTATCGTCAGACCCAAGTGATAAACAGGCGCTGACTCCAGCGCATTTTCTGCTGCAAGCACCAATAGAGCCGAGCCAGACTTTTCAAATGAAAAAACTGGTTACCTACGTAGATGGCAGCGCATTTCTGCATTATTTCAACACTTTTGGCAAAGATGGTTTAAAGATTATTTATGTCGTTTACAGGAAAGGAGAAGATGGAAGACAGCTCATGCGAACGTAGTAATAGGATCGTTGGTTCTTATTCACGATGAGGACGTACCCCCTTTCAAATTGAGGCTTGGAAGAGTGATAGATGCTAATACCGGCGCTGACAAGCGTATACGAATAGTAAGCATAAAGACGGGCAACAAAGTAATTCTACGGTCAATTCATAAGACTGTGCCCCTACCACTGGATGAAAATTGAAAGCATTTGGTGATACTTTCAAGGCGGCTGTATGTTTAGTCGTAGCACAACACATTATAGATTCAAAATATTAACGTAAAATTAAAACTTTGTTTGATTTGTTTAAATTGCAAAATATGTAATAGATTTTGTTATTTAATTACTACGATCTGATGTAAATTCAAATGTAGCGCCTCTCAGCTCTAATTTTTGCTATAATTCTAACCTCCATAGCTGTTTAAATTCTATTGGTTCATGTATATCTATTGTTTCATTTGTAAAGAGGAAGAAGTGACAATTGTAATCTCGTCGTCGGCAATAAAGGTTCGCTCTAAAATCAGCAATCATCGAGTTTTTCATTTTTCTAATTACAAAAAAGCTTGTAATTCAACAATAAGTATGGCAGGGATTGGATGATGGCACTATCAAACTTCTTACGTGCAAAGCTGTCTTCCCGTATGATTTTATCGATGACTGGGATAAATTATATTTCCGGAACTTGCCAACACAGGAAGGGTTCTACAATAAACTGACTGACAGTTTTATATCTCCTGAGGACTACAATCATGCTGAAGAGGTCTGGCAAAAATTTGAAATACAAACACTTGGAGAATATTCAGATCTATACCTTAAGACTAATGTTCTTCTATTGGTCGATGTGTTTGAGAACTTTCGAGAAGTGTGCATGAAGACATACAATTTAGATCCAGCACATTATTACATCATGCCAGGCCTAACATGGGATGCTATGCTAAAATACACCAAAGTGAGACTAGAGCTGATAACCGACGTAGATATACTGCTTTTCATAGAGAGAGGTATTCGACGTGGTATAAGTCAATGCTCGAACAGATATAGTAAAGCAAATAATAAATATATGGATGATTTTAAGCCCGACGAGAAAGAGAAATACCCAATGTATTATGATGTGAATAACGTCTATGGGTGGGCCATGTCACAACATTTACCAACTGGAGGATTCAAATGGCTTGATGCTCACAATATCGACGTTTTCGAAATTCCTGATGATTCACCAATTGGACTTGGACTACTCTCAACATCTACATGATAACCATAAGGATTTACCGTTCTGCTCTGAGCATGCAGCACCACCTGGAGCAACATTAGGAAATCTTTTGACAACATTACACCCTAAAAATAAATATGTTGGCCTCATCCTGAAAAAAGTGCACCGGGTTCTTCAACTCAACCAATCAGCTTGGCTTAAATCATATATTGACTTAAATACCACCAAACGAGTGCGAGCTACCAGCGATCATGAAAAGGACAGCTATAAGAAGATGAATAATGGAGCTTTTGGTAAGACCACGGAAAATGTTCGCAAATATAGCGATAGAAAACTTTGCGTAAAGTGGTAAAGTCGCTATGGTCCAAAAGCTCGGATTGCGGCACCCAACTTCCACAGTGCAACGATATTTGATGAGAATTTAGTTTCTGTAGAATTAAGGCGACTCAAAATCTTATTCAATAAGCCTCTCTATATTGGAATGGCAGTTATGGAAATTTCTAAGATATGCCTCTATGATTTCCACTACAGTTTTATGCAGCGTGAATTTGGAGATAAATGTAAAGTCATGTATGCGGATACAGATTTTCTAATATATGAACTTGAAGAGAAAAATGCACATGAGTTTATGGCCGAAAATATAAACAAATTTGATACAAGTGATGACCCATAAAATAATCAATTCAAATTACCGCTCATGAATAAAAAGTTTCCTGGTTTAATGGAGGTTGAGCTCAATGGGAAAATCATGAGCGAATTTACGGGCTTGCGCTCGAAAATATAAAGTCTGCGTATAAACGATGGTAAAACTATAAAGAAAGCAAAAGGAGTAAAGACTAATGTAGTCAAGAGGCATATCAATTTCGAAGACTACGTCGAATGTTTGAATAACAAGCGAGTATTAACTGCTAATCAGAGCTCCATACGATCGCATAACCATAATGTCTACACGATCAACCAAAAGAAGATTTCATTGAGTACAAGCGGTATATTATGTGTGGGACAACGGATACTCTACCATGGGGACATTAATCTATTCAATCAGAACAGCAAGGAGCAGACGCACAAAACATATAATCTAAGGCTAGTATAAGATATGTATTGTAAACAAAAATTGTATTATAGCTAAAATTCCATTTAATGAAATAGCTTGTTTTAATTGTATTATAGTTTAAGATAGACATTATTGCAAAATAAAGAAAGTATTATTACAGTTATAAGGAAACCGATTTAAGGAAGCCCAACTTTTGAATGATACAGTAAGAGTTAAATGTTAATATGTTTGAATTTATATTATATATATTTATATTTATATATGTGTATTTATATATATATATATATATATATATATTTATATTTATATATGTTTCAATTTATAATAAATCAATAATGATATTCTTTTTATTTACTTTCCCTACTAAGTCCAGAGCTCCAGAATAATATTTGCCCACTAAAGCGAGCTCTTAATCGGATGGTTCAGCGTTTTACCCAAAATGCTAGGGCAGCTTGAGAAAAAACATTTACACGTGGGCTCGACCTTGACCCCTGACATCACCTTTGAAACCGGAAGCGCGTCTGGTCTTAGACCTTCATCCGGAAGTGTGTCATGGAGACTACAACCATGAATCCCAGAATATTCTGAATATTCACCAAGGGTTTGTAGTTCAAATTTTTGCCAGACCTCTTCAGCATGATATTAATCCTCAGGAGATATAGCACTCTCAGTCAGTTTATTGTAGAACGCTTTCTGTGTTGGCAAGTTCCGGAAATCTAATTTATCCCAGTCATCAATAAAATCAAACAGGAAGACACCTTTGCGCGTAAGAAGTTTGATAGTATCATCATTCAATCCCTGCCATACTGATCTTGTAGTATTTAGTTTATCCATCGGCAGCAATGATGATAGCTTATCTAAAGATTCTGTCATAAAACGGAATGAATCGATGAATCGGAATTTTATGTGGCTGCATTTCGTGTGCCTTGTGAACGAGATATACCTTTCCTTGTTTATTGGTAATAGGTCAACTTTTCCTGGGAAAGATGTAGCTATATCCTTAATATTGAAGTGGGGATCATATCCAGATAAATTGTGAAAAATTACTGGAACTATGGAGCAAACTTGATACATTAGATTACATGAATTGTGCGCTGGTCCTCGATATTTTCCTGTTAAGTGGCAATGGTTTCGAACTCGTTCCTCAGTGATTGCAAACGTTTTTTCACATATATGGCAGCAAGTATTTTCCATATGCGAATGCCGTTCCTCTTTTGTCAGGGGTTGCATTGGCCTGATGTTCAGATTTACCTGTACAGCTATGGATGCAATATTTTTCCAATTATAAGGCAAACCATTGTTGGCAATTCTTGCCTCGATATGCTCTGTAATATGAGAGTTTAGCATCATGTTTGCAGTGGAAATAGAATCCTATGCTATGAACTTCATGCTCCTGGATTCGCTGTGTATTTTGATCGTTTCCTTGAAACGGATTCAATACTGACTCAAGATCGGCATATACACAAAACGGACTGGATTCTTATGGTTATAATTCTTATATTCTAGCCATTTCTTTTCCTCTGATGGAAACATAATCCTGCAAGAATTTTGTTTCTGGCATTCGGGGGTGTGTGATGCTAATTTTTCTTCAGAGTAAAAGTAGAGTAAACATCTGTCGCATATAGACTTTCTGCTCTTTCTTTTTGAAGTTCGTTTATATACAAGGCGCGACAGATCTTTAATCCAGCAGAAATGATATCTGCCCGCATCATCATTATCGTCATCATCCATATGATCATCAGCCTGGTCACAGTCATCTTGTAACATTAAGAGATTTACATGTCGCTCCATCCTGTATTTCGTAAGTCTAACTGGAACTGTGATGAAGAAACGCTCTTTCTCTAGGTTGCATACGTTTACTGATGTCTCGTTCTGGTCTTCAAATGCCGTAATTTACTTAAGTGTCATGGGAAATGTTATCCCAGTTAAATTAAGTACAGCTGAATAATATGAATAATATGAGATCCTTTCAGAATGAGCATTTGTAGGATATGGCGCTGATGTTACGGCCCATGCGAATCATGCTTCATCATTATTTTGTACATTCATGCAAGCTTTCTTTGATGCAATTTCCTTTGGTAGGGGTATATAAGAAGATCCTCGAAGCTGATCAAACTTGTTGATGTGTACTGCTAGATGTATTAATTAGTGCAGTGCCCAGCCAGTCTATTTTTCCTGGAAATCTTCCAGCTGAGTGTGTATTGGATCCGAAATATTTGATTTAAACCATTCCTCTAAATTGTCATCTGGAATAATTGGAGCAGTTCTCGCTTGGAAATATTTAACGTCTTTTATCATTTCATTGTCACCAGTTTCTTTAACAAATTCACCGCAAAACGTTGTAGAAACTTTAATATTAAAATAATGTTTTAAGGTACTTTTAACACGACACGTAAATAATTTGGCAGCGTTTTGCATAAATAGATTCGGATCGATATGTTTTAAATTTGCAATAGCACTTTACAAAATCACTTCTTCTTACGCGAGTAATTCCTCCACCTCGACGGGGAGTTCTCAATATTGCTCTCAATGCTTTAGCTTTAATTTGCTCGAGGCAGCTCTCGAAATGTCGTTTCCTAGCACTCTTATTGCACTTCCGAAATGCAACTTGAAATTTATGCATGTTTCTATTACACTTTTGAACAATATAGTCTTTATTGACTGAATTTTTAAACACTCCATCACATCTTTTCGCAAATTTTCAATTATTGAAAAACTTTTATTTACTAACACCGAAAACCTTTTTAATTTTTTTATATTTTAAACTAACACTGAGGCTTACTGAAACGGAATGCTGGCTCGTAGCGCTTTGCTTGCGCTTTTATAGGAACACCTCGGTGTTCACTTTACACGGATTTGTTTACAGGAAGTGAAGTGGTATCAATTTACGTGAGGATGGGTCATTCGATTAAATTTGTTTACACAGGAGTGAATAACTTATTCAGCGAATTTGTTTACAGCGGTGATATCAAATTAAATGAGGATGAATCATTCGCTTGAATTTGTTTACAAAGATGTGCATGACTCATTCAGCGAATTTGTTTACAGCAAGTGAATTGATAACAAATTACGTGAGGATGGCTCATTCGATTAAATTCGTTTACACAGTTGTGCATGACTCATTCAGCTTAAATGCGAATTTGTAAATAGGAAATGGGGTGATATCGAATTACATGAGGATGACTTTATTCAGCTGCGTGGATTGGTTAGAACAGGATTAGACTTGTTTTGGAAGATTGCCTATAAATTAAGGAGCTGAATCAGATTCACTATCAGTTTCATTCCGGAGTTCAAACAAATAGGAAGCAATGAGTAAATAATAATAATTCCAAACGCAATGGAGGAACTAAAGAAGTTGGAGCAGGACCAACCGTCCCTGGAGTTGGATAAAGAGTACAAGATTCGTGGAGCGAGAAGGTGTACAACTACATTTGGAGCTCGTGTGGTTTTGGATTTGGTGAATTATCAACTACTTCTTCCTTCACGATACAACATTCTTTCGGACGATACTTTGAGTAAAATAAATGCCCAGGGAGATTTCTCGGTGATTAACAGAGGACCAATCGAGCGATCATATAAAATTGAATTTATCCAGAATGATATTAATCTGTATCCAATTATTTATTATAACCGTTGAATAATAAAAAGGGAATAATGCGAAAATAGCATTTTTAATTAGTCGTGATAATGATGGTCAAATTTAGTACTGCTGCTACATAAGTTTATATGATTGATTATGAACCCAGAACAGGACCATGGGAACCATATGCTCCGGATCACTTTCGCTTCCAAGATAGGATTAATAGAATTTCAGATATATTGCTGCCAATTTTGGATATGAAGCACAGAGAAACGGTTTATATTTTAAGATTTAATGATGCGAATAAATGTTAATAAAAAACAATTTTTCATAAAACTTTAACTTTTCAATACACACTCCTAGATGCAAAGAACCATTGTTTACTTTACTTAGCAGTATCAAATTGCCAGCTACCTGGCCACCGAGGCTTTAATTTCCACTACTTCTTACAAGCAGCCGTGATCTATTTCTAGATATCATGATCACTCTTGGCTTTTTAATCCGCAGTTGTTTTCTTTCAGCAAAAGAAATTTTCAATACCCATGTAAGACAACATATGAGTTCTTGTTTTTATTTTCAGCTATTGAGAATCTTTCATAAATTTGTTTACTTTACTCGGCTCTGTGAGAATTTTGTTTACATTATTCGACTGCGATTTTGTTTACATTATTCGGCTGTACGAATTGTTTATGCAATGAATCAAATTAGAAGCATTACACTTGTAGGTCTAAAATTAGGCTATTTCATATCTAAGTCATCATATCTACCTACGTTAGTTGTTGTTGTTGTTAATTTAATAACATGGTATCACCTGGTAGAAAATCTTTTAGTATGACGTAGAGTGTGTGTGTGTGCGTAAATATCGCTCAATTTGTTTACTTTACTTGGCTTCGATTTTGTTTACATTATTCGGAATTTGATTATCGGACATATTCAAGTCAACATACCTACCTACATTGGTTGTTATTGTATCCTCCTAAAAGAAAACTTCTAGATAATGTCAAAATTTCAGTACGAAAGCGACCTCAGCCCCTTCCCCTCTCCCTCCCCATAACCCGTAGTGATCCATCAAAATAGTTGGAATCTACCTTGCAGTTTTTGTATGGAAAAGGTGGGTCAGTAGCCCCATAGCTACACTACTTACACACACAACCAAAAAACTCTTCCTTGAAGTTGGCTGCCTCTTCTATCTGGATGAGGTCATGCGCCGCCCTCATTATATGGTTGGTGTTATTAGCTGCGCGTCATCTAGGGAGAAGTAGTTGCATGCGTCGTGACAAAAAATCGCAATATCGTTCGGCACATTCTCCCCAGCCTTGAAATCTCCACATGGTGTTGAGCTTTCAATGTTTGGTGCTTTTGTTGTTGATTGAATTGCAATGTAACATCGCTGGGTTCCCCATGTTGACTGGTTGAATTATGGGCTTCTTTGAATTGTTGACTCAGTTGAGTCAGTGAGGGATGAAAGGAACAAGGCTGGGTAAAAAGAAAGAGATGGTGGTGGTAACTAGATATCGGGCGTATAATTATATAAATTGAAATATGATTCTTTTAAAATAAGGACTGTTTTGTTCACAAATTTGTGAGTTAATTAGTTATTTATAAACGATTATGAATAATAAATAAATAATATCTTCTTTCAAATACCTCTATAATTGGACGCATTTCAGTGATGCCGCGCTAAACAATATTTTATCACTCTCCTTTGGAGTAGCCTGCTCAACTGGTAGGCGGCATATCTTAGTAATAGGTCGTTTCATTCCTGAAGTTGGGGTACGAACTGTAACTACCAGAGTTAAGTTATCACGACCCTGATTCGTTTGCGGGATTCTACCCATCAACCACTTAAACGGGGGTAATCGTTCATCCTTTATAAGAACAAGATCTCCAACTTCGATATTGGGGTTTCTTGGTAATCCATTTAGGACGCTGCTGCATCTGGGCGAAATACTCTTGGCTCCAACACCGCCAAAAGGTTTGCTTGAGTTTTTGTAAAAAATTCCATCTTGTTCTTCGGGCTCTGGCTGTGAGCACAGTGCTTCACCAATCAGGAAATGTCCTGGCGTGAGAGCTTGCATGTCAGAAGGGTTCTCAGATAAGGGACACAAGGGTCGAGAGTTAAGGAAAGCCTCAATCTGCGCTAAAAGGGTTGACATTTCTTCAAATGTGACTACCGATTTGCCTAGAATTCTTCACAAGTGATATTTCATAGACTTCACCCCTGTTTCCCAAAGACCTCCAAAGTGTGGGCTAGCAGGTGGGATTAAGTTCCACTGAATGCCGTCGGCCGCGACCAGTGCGGCTGCCTCCGAATGCCAGTACCCCTTCGCCTTTAAAAGCTCTTTATCAAGTATTTTAGAAGCGCCCACAAAATTCGTTCCGCAATTGGAATAAATTGTTTTACATAAACCGCGTCGTGAGATGAATCGTTTTAATGTAGCGAGAAATATATCCGAAGTTAATAACATATCGTTTAGTGATATCCCATTCGCACTCTTACACGACGCGTCAAAAGCTACGCGTCATTTTGTGGTATCATTTTCTGCTTTTAAAACCGCGTGATGCGGTAGATAACAACCTCTAAACTGAATTTCCTCCTGGCCAATACCTTTCAACTCGGACTGGCATGCCTCCATATGTTGAAGGTTAACGTATTCAGATAATGTGTTTTCATAATCCCGATGAAACTCAGAATTTTTCCGAAACCTGTTTTCTATTAGAGCTAACCTTTTGAAAGCAATGCTTTTTGAAGCTCCAAGACCTGGAGCCCCTTTACCAAAATCCACAAAGGGGAGGCGGACTACATACCTTCCATCTTCTCGGCGTGAATGAGTTTCTTGAAAGATGATTTCATATTTAACGTCATCTGGGGATAACTTTAACCTGCGTGGAATTTCCTCAATTTTCCAAAATTTTTCGATTTGACTCTGCATTTTTATTTGATTATGGAAGCTAGAAACTTGGTTGCTAAATTGAATGGGTTCTTCCGAAGAGGTAATACCTGTAATTATCCAACCAAAAATCGTATTTTGTATTACCATGTTGCCTTTCGGATCTTTTTTGGTACCATTTACCACAATTTGTGGATATGAATCGCCTCCTAAAACTAAATCCACCCTTGCTGGTAACGAGTATGACGGGTCAGCTAGGACCACATTTTGAGTGTTAAGCCAAGTTACATTCGGATCCAGATTAGATGGCAGCAGATCGGTTAATGTTCTTAACACTATCGCTTGGCTTTCGATGTTAAGCCCTGGGAACGAAGGGGACTGTACCCGAACTCTCACGATACTTTGAGATTGTGCTGTTTCGGTACATGCGAGGCCAGTTATTCTTGTGGATATGGGAATTTTTCGTAAACCTAACGTCTGTACCGCGCGTTCCGTTATGAAAGTTGCTTGCGAGGCAGGATTAATAAGGGCTCGGAAAAGGTTTTTTTTTTTCCTTAGAGACTGAACACACATGAACCATAGCTGTAGGAATCAGCGCACTATTTTCTTGCTTTGAAGAACTAGTACAAAGTGTTACGACGCTTGAAGATATGCGATTTTTCATATCACTATTCTGACTAATTGTATATGCGGGTGTTAAATAACTTGACGTTTGTGGTAACGAAACACCTTCGTGTGTCTCTGGGTGTAAAAGAGTGTGGTGTCGTTTACCACATTGGCGACAGCTTTCCTTGCTCATACACTTTTTCACTACGTGATTGAGCCAAACAATTAAAACAACACGAGCTCTTTCGCGCATACTCACTTCTCGATTTGTAATCCATTTTTAAATCTTTGGGCAAACACGAAGACCGTGAAATTCATTGCATAAACGGCAGCTATAATTATTTGTAATATGATATGACTGCAATTGCTTTAAACCTGCTCGAATTTCCTTATATTCACGTTGTGTAATTGAAGGCGTTGCAGTGCTTACTGCTTCCAAAACACGAAAGCGTGCTTACAAAAAATTCGGTAATTGTTCCAATATGGGTATGTTAGTAGAGGAGCTTAAACTCTGCTCCCATCTTTGATGAGTATCTGTTGGTAATTTTTGCACAAGTACGTAAATTAACATTGGATCCCAACTCTCAATTTCTATTTTCAGAGCTTTCAACGACTCTAAAGACTCCATAGCAGTATCTAATAGTTTTTTAATACACAAAGCGCTTTCTGTGTTGATTGACGGGTATGACATTAATGTTTTCAGATGCGAGTTTAGTAATACTCTCTTATTCTCGAATCGTTTTTTCAACATGGCCCAAGCTGGACCATAATTTGCCTCTGTTATTGAAAACGAACGTAAGAGTAACTCACCATCATCTACTAAATTCATTTTGAGGTAATGGAGTTTTTGCACGTTTGTAAGTGCAGAGTTTGAGTCAATTAGTGATATAAATAAATCTCGAAATGATGCCCACGATCGATAATCACCTCCAAACTTAGGCAATGTAATAGGGGGGAGATTATCAAAAGAGTGATTCCGAATTACGGTGGGTGGTGTATCTGGAAACCTATCCTCACTACCTTGATTTTCTTGCTCAGATACATTGTATTGCATTGGCAAGGTATTCGCACTGTCTTCCTTTATAAGGTTAGTTGGTGTTTGTTTTGCGTGTTGCGTTACTATTGTTCCTGAAGAAACAGCGAAAAAGGCACACAAATCATTTAACTCACCGCGATATTCGTAGAATTTTTCTTCATCCTGCTCAAAACGATTTTCTTTCAAAAAATGAATTGTATTGCGCTCGGTCTCGTCAACTGTCTCGTCAATTTCCTCACTGACCAAAGTATGTTTATTCCACAAGTCAATCAAGCCGTCTAATCTACTCTTATAATACCCATATGATCTCCTAAGAACTGGATAATTACGCGTATTTGCTATTAATCGTTCCACATTATTCCAAATTTTCCTTTCCTTTTCTAACAAAGCCTCCATAGCTACTTATATTATTAGGAACAAAATCAAATAAATTATCACACGATTAGTAACATCACCCAATGTTTTATCCGTTTACATGAAATGACCAATAATTATTCGCTTACTATTTTTTCTATTTATCAACACAAACATCAAAAGAAATGCGACCATATACCGCTTAATGGAACGGATTGTTAAAACAATTTTTCCACAAAATTAAATTCCGATGATATGTTGTATGCAAATCGTTGAAATTTCATCAATTAACCACAGTCAATTTTTTGACATCAAAATTAATTGTACTCTTGAGCTCAATGGAATGATATTGAAATTTTTAGATAACGAGGGATAAATGAGTACTACTCACCAACTAAGTATAAGCCAATTCTTAAATTGCGCTACGTATCCAATAATAAATGATGTGCGGCAAATCCGCAATCAATCCGGACGAAGGACCAAATGTTGTTATCTCAGCGTCTAAATCAATAACTGAAAAGACCGCTGTGCTATTTGAACAGTTTCTTCGATTTTATTTGTTTCCTTAATTCGCTTGATATAATAATACTTTGAGATTATTCGTGATTAATTTTTTGTGCAAGTTGATCTTCTCCTTCTTGTCACTTGTTGTTAAAAAAGGTCATCAGGTACACACACCACTAAAAAACTCTGCCCTGGAGTTGGCTGCCTTTTCTATCTGGATGAGGTCATGCGCCGCCCTCATTATATAGATGGTGTTATTAGCTGCGCGTCATCTAGGGAGAAGTAGTTGCATGCGTCTTGACAAAAAATCGCAATCTCGTTCGGAACAGTTTTATAGAATAACACGAAAGCTGCTGATGAGAATAATATCAAATGAATAGTACACATACCTATAAGCAACTTCTCAAGCAGGCTATTATATTCATAACCTTAATTTTCAATGCCTGTTCGAAAATTTCTTATTTCCCAATACAATGGAAAATTGCGAAATATAATCCCCGTCCTTAAGCCTGGAAAAGATCCTAAAGAAGCCAATAGCTATAGGCCAATCAGTATATTAATCGTTTGTTCCAAATTGTTTGCAAAATAAATCCAAGCGTTAATCAGAAAGCATCTTTCCTTAAGAACAACTCTGTTTCAGATCTAAATGCACTATAATTCATCAATTAAAAAGAGTGACAAACTATATTAAGGATTACTTGCAGCTTGATATTTCAACTGGAATAGTTACTGTGGATATTGAAAAAGCTTTTGACACTGGGATTGGTATACATAATGATGGAAATAAGCTTCGCACCAGGAGTAACTAAAATCATTCAAAGCTTTCTTGCAGATAGATTTTTCCACGTTTCACTTGGATATATAAGGACTAACCCGGTACAAATTGAAGTGGGCGTTCCCCAAGGATCAGTCCTAAGACCCGACTTCTACAATGTATACACCCACGATATAACGAAAACGTCAGCTGCAAGATAAACCTATCTGCTGGTGATATAATATTATACTACTCAAGCAGTGGTTCAATCAATATCACTAATACTTTAGAAAGCTATTTCGAAACTGTCTCTTTCTATTTCCATACATGGAAAATTAAGTGTAATCCATCGAAATCTACATGCACCTATTTCACCTGAAAAAGAAGTAAAAAGCTTCTTTCACAGAGAAAATTGATCTTTATTAACATGAATATTTCCTAGACCACAGGTTTCTAGAGAAAACACTCAGCTACAGAAATTCAACGCTCAGTAAAGAAAAGAAAATTTTGATATATAAAATGGTATTCAAAGCATTCTTCGTTTGCGCATTTCCAGTCTGGTCAAGTTGTGCTAAAGCACACATTAAAAGCTGATTCACACCGCCGCGATAGTGATTGCTATAACGATAGCGATAAACTAGCGACACAATTCCTTTTATATCAACGAGATAGATCACAGCGGTAGTTGCATGCATATGCCTGAATCAAATGAAGGCATTTGGGAAAAATCTGGAGTTTGTTTCCCAATTATATTATATTATATATACATATATCAATGTTGGATTCGCTAGGATTATATGTCAATTCTATGTGTACTAGCTCGACTTATTTTTGAGGTCAGCTCGTCCCTTTACTTCGTACCCGAATTTGTCTGTCTGTATATTTATTTACATATTTCTTTTTTACTATTTTCGACACTCTCGTAGACCCACTTTTCGTCATCACAGCGAGCTGAAATTTAGCACACAGGTTCACGTCGCGTGACAATTGAATCTGTCAAAATTTGAACCGGAAATATCAGTGGAAAGCTGGAAAAACCAGTAAATCATTTGAAAATTTTGTATAAATTTGATTAGTGATAAATCCGTTTTAGGAAAAATGCAGAATTTTCCGATTTTTCCGAAAAAAATTTCCGAAATTTTCAGACTTTTCCGGAAAATTTTCCGGTAAAAAGTTTTCTAAATTATGCAGGATCAAGTTTCCTATCAACTGGCATTATTACTTTCTCTCCGACAATGGTGAAAACTTGCAGCAAAAATCGAGTAAAATTCATGTAAAACGCTTTTCCGGCCAAGGAAGCGTTTGAGCGTTTTGCAACCTAAGACAAAGTTGTAGAGCGAAATGAGTTGCATAAAGTTGCTTTCGTGGAAAGCTCCATGGAAATCCCGGAAAATCGGGAAAATCATCCCAAAAATGTTCATCGATATGATTAGTGATAAATCTGTTTCAAGAAAAATGCAGAATTTTCAAATTTTTCTGGAAAATTCTCCGAAAATTTCTGGAATTTTCCAACTTTTCCGGTAAATTTTCCGACAAAATAGTTTTATAAGCTATGCGGAATCATTTTTTTCCATACTACTGGCATCAATACTTTCTCTTCAACAATCATGAAAACTTGCATGAAAACTCGAGGAAAATTCATGTAAATTTTTAAAAAAAGTTCATAGTAATAGGAAAAGTCTGAGGAAAACATGGAAAATCGGGAAAATTCATGTTATATGGGATCAAGTTGGAATACAGCTAAAAAGCGCTGTTTAAAACATAATTTGAATTTCAAAAAACCGTTGCAGTACTTCAACGATTTAATACTCGAAAAATTTTGTTTTCGGATCGGCACTAAACATGACTTAAAATGTCGCTAATGATAAGCTGAACAAAAACTTCCACGCAAATACGGTGCTGACTTCCAATCATCTCATCGTAACTGCCTTCAAAATTTCAAATTTTTCGAAACCCCGGTAAACCGTAGTCCGAGTTATCGAAACTGTTCGGATTGTGTTCGAAGTACGGTCAGTCGATTGGAAACTCTCGAGTCTTATGGACGCAAAAAAATTTCAGTGTAATGAGTGCAACATTGAAAGCAAATTACTTATTGTATACTTTGTGGGATGGTCAAGAGCATTTAATAACACTCTCTGTAGTCACTACTTGTCATCTAAGGTTTTTGATATCGTAACAGCCTTGCTGCTTGTTAACGCAAACGAGTTTTATAATTATTAAATAAAATAATTTATTCAGTTAAATGAACTGCTTAATAAAAATTACACGTTCAGATGTTTTTCCTAGACTGACAGCAGAATTTAAATTAAAGGAACATTGTGTATTCTTTACACAAACATATTAAGCTCTTAGAACTAATACAGATATAATGTTAATCAAGTACTCTAAGGAGAGTAAGTGTAATATAAATTATTAGAATGAGGCGTACACCAACACCCCTTCTCGCTGAATGACCATGCTACTTATCGAAATGCATTCGCATTGCATTTGCAAAATTCCTTAATGTGTCCTTTGGTAAAGGCTTAGTCATTATGTCCGCTATCATGGTATCAGTTGGACAATATTTCACATTGATAATACCTTTCTCACACAAGTCACGTAGTAGATGGTGCTTGATGTCTATATGTTTTGTTCGTGGACTGGATTTATCTGATTCAATCATTCCAATGCATCCTTGATTGTCCTCAAACAATGTTGTAGCAGAAGTCATTGATAGTCCCATATCTGCTAGTAATTGTCGTAACCATAACAACTCTTGACAGGCATAAGCTGCGGCAACATATTCAGCTTCAGTTGATGAAATGGCAACCGTTGTTTGTTTCTTACTGGACCAGGCCACTAGTCCACTACCAAAAAAAAATATATAACCACTAGTAGATTTGCGATCTCTCTTCTCTCTTCCCCAGTCTGCATCAACATAGCATTGAAGTATTGGTTCCTTTTTCGCTGATAATACTAGTTTAGTATTACGGGTCCCCGATAAATACCGCATCAGCCGTTTGACAGCTGTCCAATCTCGTTCCGTAGGTTCACTTACACGACGACATAGTATTCCAACAGCTGCTGCAATATCTGGTCTGGATACAGTTCCGATGTAGAGAAGTGATCCTGTGGCTTGTCTGTACATTGTATTGTCGGATAGTACTTCACTTAGTTCATCTACACTCGAAGGATATGATGATTCCATAGGTGTAGCGACTGGCTTTGCGTTGTCCATGCCATATGTTTTAAGCAAATCTAGAATCTTGTTTCGCTGATGCAGAAGAAAAGTTCCATCGTCTTCTCTCTCTATTTGAATTCCTAAATAGTACGATACATTTCCAAGATCTTTAGTCTCGAAAGTTTCATTGAGGCGTTTACAGATTAAGTCGATAACGTTGGCATACTTGCTAGCTACCAATAAGTCGTCTACATAAAGCAGAATATAAGATGTCGTTTTATCTTCTTCCACTCTTAAGTATAGACTCGTATCGGCTTTGCTTTGAATAAATCCCTGATTTATTAACGCTGTAGTTGCTTTCTTATTCCAAGCACGTGCTGATTGCTTCAAACCATAGATACTATACTATGATTTAACTTGAGTACAAGCTGTTCTTTTCCCTTTTGGACGAAGCCGGGTGGTTGTTCCATGTATATTTCTTCTTCTAAATCACCATGAAGGAATGCAGATTTCACGTCGAAGTGTCTCACATGGAGCCTCCGATGTGCACTAAGTGCTAGTAGAACGCGAATAGTCTCATGCTTTACAACAGGAGCAAATGTTTGGTCTTAGTCTTCTCCATATCGCTGAGAAAACCCTCTTGCAACAAGTCTAGTCTTGTGATAGTAATGTTACCTTTACCATCGTATTTTGTTTTAAAAACCCACTTCGCTGTAATTGCTTTACGCCCAACAGGAAGTTTCGTCAATGTCCAGACTTTTCGTTCTTGCATAATATTTATTTCTTCCTTAGCTGCTGTAATCCATTTATCTCGTTCACGAGGTGATAGAGTCATCATATCCTTCCAAGATGTAGGTTCCTGTATACAGTCGACTTCTACTTTGTATGAAAGTCTCTTTGGAGGGATGCCCTTATTCTTCCTCTGTGAACGACGTGGTGTTTCTTCTGTTATCACTGGTAAATCAATTTGCGTAATTGTATTTTCAATATTTAATGCCGTGATATCCTCTTCTGGTTTGAATAATTCAACCTCTATTTCATTTAAGTTCGTTACCTTCCTTTCCATATTTTGAATTACCCCTTCTGTTTCATTACTAAAGGGAAGCTTTTGATACTTAGGAGTTTGATCGAAATTCTCGATGATGCTTACCGAGCGACTGATCCAGACTTTATTTGTTTTTGGATCCAGAATTCGGTAACCTTTTACTGCAGTATCAAAGCCGATGAGGACACCAACAGTAGCTTTATCATCCCATTTTTTACGTAACTAGTGGGGTACGAATGAATAAACTTTTGATCCAAAAATCCTTATGCGACTGACATCGGGTTTTCAACCAAACCAATACTCAAATGGTGTTTTCAAGATATTTTTACTTGGCAGCCTGTTTTGAAGATAAGCTGCAGTACATATTGCCTCTCCCCAATATTTGTTAGGAAGTCTTGCATCCAATAACATGCATTTAGCCATTTCTAGTAACGATCGATTCTTCCTTTCTGCAACTCCGTTTTGTTGAGGAGTGTATGGAACTGTGAATTGATGTTCGATGCCTTCCTTTTTGAAGTACTGTTTTAGATCTTCGTTTACATACTCTTTTCCATTGTCAGTGCGAAATATCTTTGGCTTGTATCCAAATTTGTTTGAAACCATAGCCATGAATTCCTTGATTAGTTTTGCCGTCTCACTTTTGTGTGTGAGCAGACGTATCTGCGTAAAACGAGAAAAATCATCGATAAGAGTTAATATATAACGATATCCACTTGAAGTTGCGGTTTGCATGGGTCCACATAAATCACTATGGATTAAATCAAGAGGTTGATTTGTTGTTGTTTCACTAGTGGGAAATGGAAGTTGTGACATTTTTCCTTTTGCACATTGTTCACAATCCTGTAAACTTGAATGTTCAATTTTATCTATGCCTTCCGCTAATTCGTCAGTATATAGCTTTCTGATAGCATCAATATGCCTGTGTCCCATGCGTCGATGCCATAATTTCGCTCGATCATATTTGTTAATATTATTTGCCAAGTTAGCATACTCTTTAATGCATTGTAATTTGAAAAGCTTTCCTTCCAATATAGCTGTAGCCATGACTTCCTTCCCTTTGCTGATAGTGCACAATTTATTTTTAAATTCTACCTTATAACCATGTTTCGTTAACCTGCTCACAGATAATAAACTGCTATCCAGTGATGGAACATACAGTACGTCTGTTATCAAGATCTTTGAAATCGTCTTGTTCGTGCCATAACATTGCAGCATGCCATTTCCAACACCATTAGCTGGTATACATGTGTTATTGGCAATAAAAACATTTTCTTTGGTTTGATTAATTTTGGTAAAGAATTCACGACAATTTGTCATATGGGAGGTAGCACCTGAATCTACGTACCACACTCTATTGCCTTTTCTGCAATTTTCTTCGCGTGTGTTAAACATACAATGATAATTATAATTCTTCTGAACACCGTTCGATGCCATTTTACCTTTTTCTTTACTTTCCAATTGCCTTTTTAACTTCCAGCATTCCATCTTGAGATGTCCTCGCTTTTTACAGAATTTACAAAATTTGACGTTTGCTTTCTGTTTATTTATGTTACAATGTTGAGCAACCTGCAACGCAACCTCAGTGGTACCACTTGATTCTACGCGCCGGTTGTACTCATCAATGAGTTTACCTCGCACGTAATCCACTGTTAAGTCACTTTCAGAACGACCCTCTAATGTTGTGACCAATGTGTTATACGATTCGGGCAAACTACATAACATTGCTGCGACTATATCCTTGTTAGAAAGTTCCTTACCTAATCCACGCAGCTGATTTACTATTTCCTGCATGGCTGTAATATGAGCTGTCATTTCACCAGATATAAACCGCATTAAATATAATTTTCTGATCAAGTACAGCTTACTGCACATGGAAGAACGTTCATGAAGAGATTTAAGTTTTAACCACATCTCTCGGGCTGTTGTTAATGTAGTCAGGTGTATGAGTTGGCTGTCTTCCACGGAGAGACCGATTGCAGCTATAGCCTTATATTCACGCCAATCCCAGTCATCCTTCAATTTATCATCTTCTGGTTTCGTTTCATTTACATTTGTCCATACACCATCACGCATTAATATCATTTGGATTTTAATTTTCCACAATTGATAATTGGAGTCATTTAATTTAGTGACGCCAACTTTTTCATTCAAGTCAACCATTTCGTCCACACAATAATTGAAATCTATTTTCAATTAATAAAATAACTCAATTGAAAGTATTGTTACACAACTGGGCCCATAACCTGTTAACGCAAACGAGTTTTATAATTATTAAATAAAATAATTTATTCAGTTAAATGAACTGCTTAATAAAAATTACACGTTCAGATGTTTTTCCTAGACTGACAGCAGAATTTAAATTAAAGGAATTGTGTATTCTTTACACAAACATATTAAGCTCTTAGAACTAATACAGATATAATGTTAATCAAGTACTCTAAGGAGAGTAAGTGTAATATAAATTATTAGAATGAGGCGTACACCAGCACTGCTTAAGTACCGAAGAAAAATAATGAGAGCCATAATTTCCACCAAATATGATATCACTAGATCTGATGATATTTAACCTAAGTTTTTAATATATAATATTTCTTTTATTATTGCTTATATTCAACACATATTTCACATGGACTGAGTTTATTAAATTTTTCAGAACTGTTGGAGTTGTTCCCATGCTGAAACTGCGATAGAAACACTTCTCAGAGATTATCGGCTATTAGCATTCTTTGTTATCTGCCCAAGGTATTCGGGAAGTTTGTATATATTCCTAACTAAACTAAATTTACCAGTAATTTGCTAGAAATCTGATTTTCACATTTTCACTCCAAGCATAGTTGTTGGTTCGTTCTACAGAAAGTAACAACCGTTATCCATTTAATAGTGTCCAACACAAAGAACTTCATTCTCATCTTACTACACGCTACTATATAATTTGCCTTCTTGTAAGCCATTAAGAAATTCTCATGGGATTCCGTGCTATCCGTCTTACATTCATCCGTCTTCCATGTCATTTTTGATTATTTCACCTGGAAACCTGTACGACATTCAAACGGATATTTGTGATTTTGGAGGAAGATATGTAGGTACTTCAAGAATCCAGGTCTTTCATTGGACATGGAAATCCAGCATATTACCACTTTTTCGGGTTATTTTCACATAGATTATGTATCGATTTCCACGTTTACTGCAAGCTATAGAACTATGGAAATCCGAAATCATTTCTGATTTTTTTGGTGTTATAATATGAATTTTGAAAGTTGTGTTCACGTTGTTTTGTAATTCAACTAATAAAGCAAGCCTTATGTTGTGAAGAATTACTGTTTTACAAATTGATATTTTCACAATGCAATACCAATAGAACATTTTCTCAAATTTATTTAAAATTGCTTTTCTACCTGTCTTAGAGGTTTTTACCTTTAAGTCAGAACATGTGGCCCCTTGAAGTTATTGGTGAATTGAGCCCTATTTGATTTTATACTAGATGTAATAAAAAGGTATATTACTGCATATTACTGTTTCATTTTCATTTAACTTTGCTTTATGCAATTTCCTTCGTTCAGTAAAATTTGTTTAATTTTGTTATTATTATTTAATTAATTCATATTATACATTCTTGTAATTGTTCTTGGACCCATAAAAAAATAATTGTAAGTAATATTGTTGCATGAATAAAAAATAAATAAAATAAATAGGTATATGTGCACAAAATGTATCGCGACCTGCTTGAAATAAAATCTTGTTCTTTGGTATATTACTTGTACTACTCTGGCAAGCGAATACAGAAGAAAACAAAACTATTTACAGAGAAAAGCAAGGTCATGAAAGTCGTTTCCTTTTCACGTATATGACTTGAATTCTACCTTGTTCAAGTGTTCAATGATTTTTAAGTTTTGTTCTCTATACCTAGTATTTCTAGACTTCAACATTTGCATTGGTTACTTCAAAGAAAATTTTTCGTGAATATATGTAGATATGTGGAAGAGGGATCGTTAGTTGTTTGAAAATCAAAGGGGTATATGAGTTTATAAATCACACTTACTTTTTATACCCTAGATGAACTCTATAGGGTATACTAAGTTTGTCATTCCGTTTGTAACACCTCGAAATAATGATGGTAGAGCAAAATGGATTGGACACCCACGCATAATATTAAAAGTTGTTTTGATTTTTGCATGTCCGTCCGTCTGTCTGTCCGCCTGTCCGTCTGTTGTATACCTAAAAATGGTCAACAATGATAATTATTAATTCATTAAAAAATGTTTAATTTTCATAGGTAGAAATAAGCTAATCATGTTTAAAACATGGTTAGCTTATCCCCAACAAGGCGAAGAAACTGCCATCAGCAATTTCTTCAAATTCCTTTGCAACAAATAAAAATATTTTCCCACAAAACGACTTGGGAAAAATAAAAGTTTTAAATTTCAACCCAAGTCGTTTCGATAGAAAAAAAGCCCCACGACAAATCTTAAGTTCAGTAAGATTTGTCGTAAATACGATATGAATGTACATATAGACATACATACATATCGGGAGCATAAAATTTTACGTCGGTGAAGACTGAAACGATCAAGTCTTCACCGAAAAAGCTCTTATCAGCAAATTGTCGCGAGCTGCATACATTGTGATCGCAACAATTTATGCACGATAGCAAGACGATGGTTTGATATTTACGAAAATATCAAATTTCAATTTCAATCACCGTTCGTCGCGATTATTCTGGGCATGTTTAAACATGCCCAGCGGTAAATAATTTTCTCAGGATAGGAATGCTAATTAAGCACTTTCCTATCCTGAACAACTAGACTTGCGATTAAAAAGATCGAAGTCAAGTACAGTCGGTTTTGAGATTTGATTTAAAAAACGTCGTTGACATCACCTCGCGTTAAAAAAGTAACAATTAGTAAAGGAGTTAAAGAAGTATCGTATCGAGCAGAGTAAAATCGTTTTCCGGTTCTATTCCTTAAAGGAAAAGTTATAATTTCCCAAAAGAGCGGTGATAGTAAAAAGTAAAATACTCTGATTGGGAGGAATACGTTGGTTTTGAGTTGGTGTAAGATAGTGAAGGTCAATTGTGCTGCTTTATTCTAAGAATTAGTTAACCGTACGCAAGTGGTTGTAACAAGTGAAGGAAAAAGGAAAAAAAAATAAGCAATAGTGGTTGTATCAAGTGAAGTTTTATTTAACGAAACACCAGTGTACTCATTCAATACCCGGACAGCACACTCGTAAGTATCATAATTTAGAGGTGCAATTGTGGTATTTCACGCCCCGAGAATATATCATAATATCATAATTGTACGAGAGAGCGCGAGATTCAGGTACGCTAGCCATTACTCAGTGTGATTCACTCAGCAAAAAACTGAGTCAAACCCGCGATAATAGACTCGCACAAATACAGACACTGAAGGTAAACACAGTTCGGTTCCGTGAGGAACTAAGTAGGCTTGCTGAATCCTCGCGCTCCCTCCCTGTAGATAAGGAGAGTATTGAAAATTTAGATTTAGAGAAGAATAAGAGTGTTAATTTAAGTAATAGTGAAAGTGCCGACGGTAATAGTGACAGTGAAGTGACTGAACCAACTAACGAAGACCTGCTGATAGACTGGCTCGAAGAATCCATAACGGAAATCAGCCCAGAAACAAGCCCAACTAGTCCACCTAAATTTAAATTTCCAGTCAATAGACTATACACAATGGTGGACTACACTAAAGTAGCGAAGCTAACAGCTCAACTCGTCCCCTTATTTTCGGTTGAAAGTACCCCACAATTGGGACGAGAGCTACGAACCTTCATTGGCTGCTGCAAACAAACTATGCAGTGCCTAAATAATGAAGAAAAAGTGGCCTTCATTCAGGTTCTTCCCACAAGACTCAGAGGTGACGAATACCAATTATTCGCTTCAGACGTCCCTGCTTCATTTACTGAAGTAGAGGAACGTTTAAACAGAACATATCTTCCCAGTGAGACTTATAAGGAGCTGGTGAACAAATTAATTACCACCAGACAAACCCCGTTAGAATCTCTCACTGTTTTCATTACAAGATTGAAACAGTTGTTGACGATTTGCAACGAGGCAGCGACACAGAAGTATGGAGCTGAGGCAGTCACTGCTTTGAAAACACAGCTGATGGGTTTCGCCAAAAACGCTTTGAAAATTGGAGTAACTAACCCACACCTGTGTCAATATTTGCTCACGCAGGGAGAAGGAGATTTAGAAGCATTAATTCAAAAGCCCTGGACATGGAGAAATTACAGCAAAGTGCTACATTCGTCCAGACTCCTCTGGTACAAGCTCCTCCGATGGCTCCAATAGACCCAGATTTACTAGTGAGAGCTTACTATAGAGCTCTCTACTATCAAATGCCATCAACACCTATGTTCGCATCACCTCGAGCTCCAAACCCGAATCAGTTTTCACGTAACATGAATAACCCAGGTTCATCACAGTCACGACAACGACTATTTACAAACACTGGTGCCAGAAATTCGGACACAGATGCACTGGTCCGTAACATCACGTGCAATTTCTGCCAGCGAAAGGGTCATACTTATTCAGATTGCCTTAAGCGGAAAAACACCCCTTTGTGCTCAAACTGGAAAATCTATGGACATGACGTCCGTGATTGCAGAAAAACACAACAAACGAAACAGATTGTTCCTCTACGCCTCTCCAACAGATCTACACAAGAGCAACACAACACAAAAAGTCCTCAAGTCTTCAACATAAGACTCAAATGCACCTTTTGTGGTCGCCGAGGACATGCAGACGAAGATTGCCGCCAGAAGAAAAAATGGGAAGCCCGGAGTCAGAGAAACGACATGCAGTCGACCCAAAACTCCCCGGCTCGACTATAAACCCACAACTCAAATCAAAAGGGTCACCTCAAGCGCCCGAATCCGGGTCCCTATAGTGAAACTTCCACTGGACATAATCGTTAACGGCCATACAAAACTAGTAGTGGACACTGGCGCTGAGGTTAGTATTATTAAGAAAAGAGCAATTAAAGACCTCAAAATAATGAATTCCAATTAGGCATGCACTTTATAGACCCCTTTTGGAACCGGAAAGACATTGGAAAATTGCAAGGGCAACTCCAATTTTAAAAACAAAATTCCCTGCAAATTTCAGGTGGTACAAAACCTGCCAGGTCTTTCCGATGACGGCCAATTAGGAAACGATTTCCTATCAATCAATTGTAGTGTTGAAGGCCCAAATAAAGCACTTAAGTTTCCTTTTACGGAAACAAATCCCGAAGAGTTTACTGTACCCTTGTCATGCAAAACGGACAAGCTGTATTCCAGGAAAGCAGTCGAAGTGAGGGCACTTGCAGAAAAGATGGAACCCAAACAGGTTAAGCTATCTACATGCAGTGTCTCCAAGGCATCTCAAAAGAGTAATGCTGGCTGCCACGTTCAACAAGAGCCGACGAAATGCGAAAAGAGCTGTCTGGGTGATCAAGAAACCAGCGAAATGAGGCGGCATCTGGTTACTTTAGAGGAACCAATATGCATACCTGCTAGGTCACAAATGATCACCACAGTCCCGTTGCGAGTGAAGGAAGAAACGCTCTGTCTATCAAAAGAGATAGGCGATGGAGTCTTCCTGGCCAACAGTTTGCTCCCTTCTAGGAAAGAAACAGTGCTAGTTGCCATACTCAACATAAACAATTTCCAAGTAGTCATCAACAGTTTATTATTACAACTGCTCCCTATACATGACTACGCCGTCATCTCAATAGGAGAAGCCGCTAATACGCAACACGTTCTCAAGCTGAATAAATCGCAAGCGAGTAACACAAACATCAGTGAACTTCCCAAGGCAGAACAGAAGTCATGCAAGGCTTCTTTCTCCAAAATACCTAGATATAAGTTACTAACGAGGCCCAAGAGCCCTACACAAGACACGTGCGAGCTCAGTAAGACCCGAGTAGAGGCAACAATGACTCCACCGTCCAATAAAATAAGTTATAAAAATTTTACTTGGCCAAAATTTTACCGAGCCAAACCAGAGATGCGAGCGAGCTCCAGAAGCCGACAAGCAAAATGCAGCTGAATCCTCCAATATACCTAGAAGTAAGATAATCACAAGGATAAGGAGCCAAACAATAATAGGTGCATGCGAGCTCAGTAAGACCTATTCGCAGTCAAAGACGACTCCACCACATAATAAAATTAGTGTTAAGAAAAAACCGTGGCCCAAGAGCCCCATCAACATTGCGTGCGAGCTCAGTAAGACCTATTTAAAGGCAAAATTGACTCCACCACTGAGTAACATTAGTGTTAAGAAACCACCTTGGCCCAAGAGCCCCATCAACAGTGCGTGCGTGCCCAGTAAGACCCATTTAAAGGCAAAGTCGACTACACCACTTAACAAAATTAGTACTAAGAATAAAAAGTGGCCCATGAGCCCTGAAAAAGACGCGTGCGAGATCAATAAGACCTCATTGAAGGCAAAGTTGGCTCCACCGTCAAATAGTATTAAGAAAACCAATTTTTCAAGGCCCATAAGCCAAAACACGAATGCATGCGAGTACTCGGACCAATCAAAAGTACCCATAAAACATGGTTCTCCACCATTAAAACTGCAGGAAGCCCATTCCCTGCCATCTAGTAATGTAAGTAAAACAGATAGTAAGTACACAACTACACCAAATGAGGAAAGAAACGCAAGCTTTTCGGAAAACGCAGCTATCTTACAACACGTAAGATACTTATTTCCGGATTATGAAGATCCCACACATACTCCACGAGTCAACAGGCTACACCAAGAGTTCAGCCTAGACCCAAATCTAAATGCGGAAGAAAAAGCTTCGATAACCGAACTCTGTTACGAGTACAATGATATCTTCTTCCTCAAAGGTGATAAGCTCACATATACAAATGCTATCACCCACAATATCCCTTTAATACAAAATCAAGGGCCCATAAACCAAAAGGCCTACAGATTACCAGAGACACAGAGACAAGTAATCAACGAACAATTAAGGGAAATGCTAGACAACGGGATAGTCCAAACTAGCAAAAGCCCTTGGAATTCACCCTTATTAGTAGTCCCAAAAAGGCGAGACCCGATGGTGAAAAAAGGTGGCGCGTCGTTGTCGGTTTTCGGAAATTAAATGAAAAGACAATTGGCGACGCATTTCCGCTACCTCAAATCGAGGATATTCTTGACCAACTAGGTCATGCTAGGTACTTTACCACTCTCGATTTGGCCAACGGCTATCACCAACTCTTAGTCGACAAAAAAGATTGACATAAGACCACTTTTAGCACTAATTACGCGCACTACGAATTTAAGCGTATGCCATTCGGACTCAAAGGAGCTCCCGCTACACTCCAACGCCTCATGAACTTCGTTCTGACAGGCCTGCAAGGCCTCGAATGTTTCATTTATCTTGACGACATCGTCATTTACAGTAAAAACCTAAATGACCACAATGATAAACTTCGCAAAGTCTTCAACAAATTGAGTGAAAACAACTTCAAACTGCAACCAGAGAAGTGCCAGTTCTTTAGACGAGAAGTTGTTTACCTAGGGCACAAATGCTCTAGTGAAGGTGCACTACCAGACCCCAACAAAACGGCCTGCGTCCAAACATTCCCTGTTCCTAGAACAGTAAGACAAGTTCAGTCCTTTTTAGGACTTGCCAATTACTATAGGAAGTTCATTCCGGACTTCTCAAAAATCGTTCGTCCGATTACGAATTTACTTCGAAAAGATGTAAAATTCACTTGGACCGAGAAATGCCAAGAAGCATTTCAAAACATTAAAAATGCTCTAATATCACCACCACTTTCAATCTATCCAGATTTTTCAAAACCTTTCAACCTCACAACGGACGCCAGCAACGAAGCATTAGGCGCTGTGCTTTCCCAAGGAGAAGTGGGAAAAGACCAGCCTATCGCCTATGCAAGCTGAACGCTAAACAAAGCCGAGAAAAACTACTCCACTATTGAAAAGGAGTTATTGGCTATAGTCTGGGCCACTAGGAATTTCCGATGCTACCTCCAAGGCAGGAAATTCACGGTCTATACTGATCACAAGCCTCTCAAAAGTGTCTTTAATGTTAAAGACCAGACTTCCCGTTTGGTGAGATTTCACCACAAACTATCTGAATTCGATTATATCATCGAATAGAAACCAGGGAAGTATAATACCAATGCGGATGCATTAAGCCGCATTCCACAAGTAGTAAACGAAGATTATACAGGCAACACTTTAACGGTACAGGCCCAAGTCCACCACACTATGGACTCTGATGTGGAGGAAAATAATTTTCGAAATAAAAAGAAAACAAAGAAACCCGGTAATTCCTTCGCCGTGACCAGATCTCAAAAACAAAGAGCCCAAGAGGCCAATACTAGCTCCAGCGCTGAAACACAGCCCACGGCAGCGGAAGATAAAGAAATTGAACCCCCAGAGGCGGAAATACAACCCCCTGTTACGCTTGAAGAAGAGATAAGTCCAGTCAAGGCACCCGAAATAATTACGAGCCCCAAGGAAGTTCAAACAATCCTAAAGGATTACCACGACTCTCCTTTTGGTGGCCATCAGGGTGTCATCAAGACTTATAGAAGAATTAGACGCAAGTATTGGTGGAGACACATGCTTAGCGATATAAAGAAATACGTACAAAAATGCCCAAAGTGCCAAAGAATGAAAGCATCTCCCCAATTTAAGATGCCAATGATAATAACGGACATCGCAGAACAACGTTTCGACAAGGTTTACCTCGATATAGTAGGTCCACTAGAAGAGACCATATCAGGTAATAAATGTATCTTAACGTTTAAAGATAACCTTACCAAATTTGTCGATTGGTATGCCATACCTAATGGAGAAGCAGTAACGGTGGCGCAAATCTTCTTCGATGAGATTGTCACGCGTTACCGCATTCCAAAGAGAATAGTCACCGATCAGGGAAATAATTTCCTGAGTGAGCTATTCAAGAAGGTCTGCAAACTGCTAAGGGTAAAAAAGTTACAGACTTCCGCATACCATCCACAGTCTAATGGAGCACTAGAGCGTGCCCATAGACCACTAATCGAATATCTGCGTACAACCGTAGACGAAAATCCCAAAACATGGGATCAATTCCTGCGAACCGCTGCATTCGTATACAATAACAGTATACACGAGGGTACTAAATTAACCCCGATGGATTGCCTTTACGGCTTCACAGCGGATGTCCCATCTAATTTGATCCCGAACCCGTTTATAACCACGAAAGTTATTACCATATGCTCAAATACAGATTACAAAAATCATATGCCACGGCTCGTAAAAATCTCTTAGCCAGCAAACAACGCTCAAAGGCATATTACGACAAAACAGTCAGGCCTCTGACTTTCCACCTAGGAGACAAAGTCCTACTCAAAAGTGAAAGACGCAAACACAAATTGTCTCAAATCTGGGTTGGCCCATATCTGGTAATAAATGTACCCAGTCCAACAAACACTACCATAAAAATAGGCAAGCGGCAGGTTGTCGTACACAACAACCGTTTGAAGCCCTATTATGAGTAGTATACTGGTACATACACTGTCAGGAAACAAGTCCCTTTCAAACATAAGTTCGCCAGTTAAACTAGCAACTACCTACTTAAAAGTTCCGCACTCGGAATTACTTACTATGACTCACGAAGTCTATACTTACCTAAACCTTTTTTTTAAATCGATAAAAATTAGCTAAATACGCAATGTGCGTTATTACTGAAAACACCTCAATTACAGGAAAATAATACCTATAATAACAAATAAATCCTCACTCTTACTGGAAATTTTTGAAAAGGTACAATACTCATCGTCTTAAAAGCTCATAGAGAAGAAGATGGAGTTTGGAATGCTTTGATTTACATGCCTCATACCTTGCCTTGAGAGTTTTGTATTCCTCTTCATGATTTACTTCTTACTCATTGTAGTAAACTAAACAACTTCCCAATTCAATTTTTGAATGAGTACAATGCACATACGGTGACGAGATTTAGCAGGAACCGACTTACAGTCCTCCTATCCTGTCCTAGCTCGTCTTTCTTTTAGCAACTAAGCCCCCACTATACAAACTATCAACAATTCAATTAAGCAATACTATATTTAAATATTATATGCTATGTAGTATGACCAATTGACTAATGAAGCCTATCCTTCATTTCCTACAGAACATGAAGCACATGTTAGCGTTAATATGCTGCTTCCAACTGGCAATGAGACGAATACAAACGGAGTCCTACATAATAAGTCCCCCCATTAATACATGAATACTGTATGAGGATTTAGGAAAATTGCACGTGTACCACAGTACATGGAATATACTAAAGGAGATCAATCTAATGGAACTGGACAACCAAACGCTTATGTCAGAACAGGCGGAACACTTTAGTTCACCGACTGTGTTCAAATCGCTCTCAAACCGATGAGCTATGCCTGGTACAGCAAAAACACGTTCATTCACTCTTAGAAAATATCAAGAGGAGAACAAGTCTCATTCGAGAAGTGGTCCCAAAATCAAGATCAACAAGATCTATATTTGATGGAATAGGCAATGCAATGCACTACCTATTCGGAACCATGGACAGCACTAATGAACAGGAAGTATGCAGTCGACTCGAGGAGCTTGAAACAAATACTAAAGCACTAGCTGACCTTGAAAAGCAGCAGATCAGTGTAGTCAAAACTACACTTCAACAAATTCCAAAACCATTGACATCTCTGCAGGAAAGACAACGTCAAATAAATCTCCAGGTAAATAGAATGCAAAACATAACAGATGATTTATTGATGAGACAATTGAGGCAGGAAATAATTTCAAGCCTGACCTTACAAATTGTCGAGATTGAGTGCAGGCAGCAAGCCTTACTCGACATAATAATTTCCAGTAAAAATCACCAGTTGCATCCGCTAGTGGTGTCCCCCAAAAGCCTATAAGAGATATACCACAAGTCCCACGCTACTTGCCCAGATGCACAAAGTTGTCCCTCCCTGCTATATCAGACAACGGAAACAAAGGCTCGTCTAGTCCAAGACAAATTAGTTATTAGAATACAACTCCCGATTTTCAATCTACCACAAATGAAGCTGTATAGAGTACATAGCTTTCCAATACATATTAACAAAAAACAATCATTGGTACGCGATATACAGTACTCGCACGTAGCGCACCAGGTACAGACACAGGACATATTGTTATTAAAAACACAAGATCTTAAGGTCTTCAAGAAAATCACGCAATATTCCAAAGAGGACACTTACGTAACCAAGCTAAGCATTCCTGTAACAAAGGCCACAATGTCCAAGGAATGCGTAGTGAAGCTGCTCTTTAATCCACTAAAGGAAGAGCCATAATGCCAATTCAAAGCACAAATACCACCCAGAGACCTACTTATCAAATTAAGTAAACCCAATTCGTGGATATTCTCGTTGATCGAACCTACAATTGTACACCTCCAGTGTATCCAGCAATTCTCAACTTCAAAGATTGAAGGTCAATGAATAATCACTATCAACCATCCCTGCCAATTTCAAGTGGGATCCCAAGTCCTACACTACGAGGCAGAGAATATCCAGCCATTGAGTCTCAAACAACCCAACTACTTCCAAAATATCACTCCATTAGAACAAATAGTGGATAAATATCTTAATGAAACCAAGAACCCGGTACAGTCTGAAAAAATACAGACAGAACTATACTCAGGAGATGACACTAATAGCATTATTCTAAAAGGTACCCAGTCATTAAGAGAACTGGATGAAAAATTAGAACAAATAGTTCCTCATATAAGCCAATACCCTACACATGTGCTAGCTGCAACATCAGTATCCTTAACGGGTGTTGTCATCACATGTATGGTACTGTACCTGGTCGCCAAATGGCTAGTCCCAATTATTAAAAATTATCATTCACGTAAATCTGAAAAAACTCTAGAGGCGGAGGAACAAATCGAACAAGTCAAACTAACCAATCCAATCGAACCTACCACTCTCAAAAGGACCCGTACCCTGCCACCTACTAGGTCAGTGCAAGTAGTATAGTGTAACCACCTCACATGGTCACAATAATGAAGCACTATCACTGGTACTAAAATACAGACAAAATAAATGTAAGTGGTTTCTATTAACCCCAAATAAATCAGTTAATAATAATAGTTAAGAATAAAAACAAAAGGGGAGAGGACATAAGTAAATAATTATTAAAGCATAGACTTAAGGAAAATTAAAACATACATGTATCCAAACTAAAAACAAAATCCTCCCCCGCTAGTGTTAAATAATAAATAAAAATAATAAACAACATAAAAATATAAATATTATCATTATTAACCTAGAATAAAATTAAATAACTGTAAAAAGAAATAAAAACTGTTCTTTAATGAAACGCCGGTTCCTATTTTCAGACTTTTATTAAATATAAATTACAAATCTGTGGTGACTGTAACCGCAATGAAGTCCGTGAACAACTAAACTAGTAACAAACAATTTCTTCAATTTTACTCTACCTCTAATAACTACTACAGTCTAATTATTATGGATATGTATGTGTATGGAAATACAAATAGAATTCATGATTGTATTATTTTTTCTACATCCTCCGGACGGCGGTTAATTAGGCTGCACCTCCAGTGGATATAGTAATTGAACAGGGCGCTTAAATTTTGCCCCGTTTGGCAGGCGAATTTGACAGGAACGAACTTTACCGTCACGGCCTGGATAAACTTCTTCGATCACAGCTAACTTCCAAAATGTTCGGGGTAGTGACGAATCGTGCAGCAAAACCACTTGTCCAATATTCAGATCAGAAGAAAAGTTCCGTCTTTCGTGATGTAATGATCGCAGTTGTTGCAGATACTCGCTGTGCCAGCGTTTCTTAAATACACTAAGAATACGAAAACGATCCTTCCATGCCTGGCGTAACTTACTGTCCGTAAGTCCATCGGCCTTATTATCACGTAGATCTAAAGTCAACGGGGCAGCATTCTGAAGAAAATGTGCTGGTGTTAAAGGTGATAAATCCAACGGGTCCTCTCCTACATACGTCAATGGCCTACTATTTACAACACCCTCAACTTCGATAAGAAGGGTTTGAAGTTGATCTTGATTTAAGGAAGCTCGTTTTATCGAAGCTTTCAACGATCCTTTAATAGTTCTTATGAGCCTTTCCCAAAATCCCCCCCACCAGGGGGCACGTTCGACAATGAACTTCCAAGAAATTCCATGGTCACTCAAAAATCCGTGTAGTTCTTCTGCGTTGATGAACACTTCAAGTTTTCGTAGCTCTATTGAGGCCCGTTTAAAGCTTTTTGCGTTATCCGAATACACTATTTTTGGTACTCCTCGTCTAGCAATGAATCGTCGTAGACCCAAAAGACAACTCTCTGTTGATAAGTCTGGTGTCAATTCTAAATGAATGGCTCTCACCGAGGCACAAGTAAACAGCATTATATAGTATTTCTTTGTATGTTCGCTCGTAATATTCTTGACGTACAGTGGTCCCGCGAAATCTACTCCGATGACAAAAAATGGCCTATACTGAATAAGTCGATCCCGTGGAAGCGGTGCGAAGGGTTGAGAAGCTGGTTTGGCTCTTAAATACTGACAAACGATGCATCTTTTAATAACATTTCGAATTATTTGGCGACCCTGTGGAATCCAATATTTCTCCCTTAATCGGGTAAGTACTAGGGCGCTCCCTCCGTGAAAAGTTCGGTCGTGCATGTCCTTCACAATAAGCAATGTTATGTGCGATGCCTTTGGCAATATTATAGGGTGTGCCCTGTAGCTTTCAGTATATATAAGTTGCAGTCGACCACCGACACACAGATAACCAGCATCATCTAAAATTGGATTTAGCGTTAATAATTTAGACGTTGAAGAAATACCTCTGCCCTGATGAAGTGCTAAAATTTCCTGGTTGAAATTCAACTTCTGAGCAAATCCTATCCAATATTTTTTAGCTCGTTGAATTTCCTCAGCTGACAAAAAAATCGTATGTGACGTTGAAGCTTTTCTGGCGATATCAAGGATCCGCAGTATGTACGCAGTTACTCGCAGTAGTCGTTTCCAAGTACTATAATTTTCGTATTGTAGTAATGGTGGAGTCTCGATAACTGAAACTGCCATTGTTGGTTCATCGTTCATAGTAGCTGAAAATAAGCTTGCTGATATAAGAGGAGCTGCATGGTCTATATCCACATGAGGCCAATCTGCTTGGGTTTTTGAAAGCCACTTCGGTCCATCTATCCACCGTGCTGCATTCAATAATGACATTCCACTAATGCCTCTCGTTAATAGATCTGCTGGATTTTCGGTGCCTGGACAATGTCTCCAGCAAGCTCGGTCAGTCAATGTTTGTATCTCTCTGACTCTATTGGATACATATGGCTTCCATCTTTTAGCATCACCAAAAATCCAGTGAAGTGTGATTTTAGAGTCGGTCCAAAGCCATACTTTATCAGGAGATATTTGTAAAGACTGATGTAGATAATTTAAAAGTCGTGCCCCAATCAACGCTGCGGTTAATTCAAGTTTTGGTAGGGTTACTTCCTTTGTGCCATTCTCCTTCAAAGGTGCCACTCTGTTCTTTGAACAAAGGAATTTAACAGAAATACCTTCCTGAATATCAACAGTTCTTATATAGGCAACAACACCATAAGCGTATAAGCTTGCATCCGCGAAAATGTGAATTTCCTTGTGAACTACTTCAAATTTTGTTAATGCGCAGCGTGGTATAGCCATTTCTTTGAGCTGGATCACGTCAGTACTGCAGGCATTCCATACACTTAAGAGATCGTTTGGCAAACGTTCATCCCAACCCAGTTTAATACGCCAGATATTTTGGAATAGAATTTTCATACGCACCACACAGGGACCTAAAATTCCAATCGGATCATATATCTTAGATATTACCTGCAATATATTTCGCTTCGTGCTAAAAAATCCTGGCGATTCTATAAATTTTCCCACAGGTTCCAAATCCACAGCTAATTCATCGGTAGGTATGTACCACCGAATTCCTAATACCTTCTGAGATTCTGGAGGTTTTTCTTGGGTTAAAATTAGACGTCGGATATCTACATCATTCGAATTCCACTTATGGAGAGTCATAGATACTTCTTTCATCATGATGACTGCTTCCTTATACAATCGTTTGGCTGATTCCTTACTATCAACACTAGTAACTAGATCATCCATATAGAAACTGCTCCGAAGTACTGAACAGGTATCAGGAAACCGGTCATTTTGCATATCCAAATGCCTTAAAATCGCTGCTCCCAACAGAAAAGGGCTACAGGTGACTCCAAATGTAACCCGTGTCATGCGATAAATCTGCAAAGATGGAAGGTTATCAGTGGAATTTATTTTGTCATTAAACCAGAAAAATCGATGGCTGTCACGATCTTTTTCATTTAGCGACACTTGTAAGAAGGCCTTCTCGATATCAGCCACGATTCCGATCTTTCCACATCGAAAATTTAAAATAATTTTCAGAAGGTCTGGCAGTAAATTTGAGCCAGTTTCCAAATGCTCATTAAGCGACAGCGAATGCGGTGCGTGCGCCGAGGCATCAAAGACAATACGCACTTTCGTCGTGGATTTATCGCTTCGATACACTGGTCTGTGTGGCATAAAATAAACACAATCACTCAAGCTTGATGCTGGTGCCCTTTCGGCAATACCATTCAGAAAAAAATCTTGCATTGCTAAATCGTATTCAATTAATTTACCTGGTTGCCTTAATAGCTTTTTCACAAGAGCATGAAATCTAAACAATGCGCCACTTCGGTTATCGTTCAACTTTTGATTAACTGGTTTCCAGGGTAAATCGGCCACGAATCGATTTCCAACACGATTGACACAAGCATTCACATCACAAACACTTTCAGTGCTATCTCTTTGTACTATGCCTATCGTCTCCAGATCCCAAAACTTCTTAAGTTCTTCACTAATACAAACAGACATCGCATATGCATTTTCTACATTTATTCCTTGAGCGCAGGTTGGCGAAGGGCCTTGCAATGTCCACCCAAACAATGTATTTATCGCTGTTAATTTTTCAGATATGCGTTGACATTCGCCTGTTGCAAACTGCCAATAAGTATCAGCACCTATAAGCACACTAATACCTTCTTCGAGAACTCTATCCATTAATCGCGCGTCTGCCAAAGTAAAGTTTTTCAAAGTGGGGTCATCTGCATTTGGCATTGCAAGAACATCAACACATATTTCTGGCACCTCCACGACATTTAAAACAATTGTTCTGCCGTCATGCTGACTACGAAGCATAACACGCACTCGATTGAAGAGCTGAGTTGGTGTCCGTTTTTCACTTCCAAAGGGAAGCACACATAGATTCTGTGTACCCACAATAGGCAAATTCAACTTGCGGGCAATGCTAGACTTAATGAACGATATTTGACTGCCGCCATCCATGATAAGTCGAATGTACAATGAAACCTTTGCATCTGGACTAGCTGCAAATACACACGCGGTTTGCAAGAAAACGTTGGTGTACTTTGGAATGGTATTAGTCATACAGAGATTCAAAGCTTGTTGCGGTTGATGTGTTAGCGCTGCTGTATTATTGTTTCGATGATCGATTGGTGTTTGTTGTACTACTTCCATTTTTTTTACTGTATTCGGGATCACACATACAGGTAGCGTGGCGATTGTTGCATTTCTTGCATGTGAGTTTTCCACTTCTGCAGATCTTTGAATTGTGTCCACGTTTGCAACAGCGAAAGCATCTGCCGTCCCGTTTCAGCATAACTTTGCGTTCCATTAAAGTTTGGGGGCTGCTGCAGTCCTTTGTGTTATGACTAGACGATTTACAAAAGAAACAAGAAATTTCGTTTGTGCTTGCGGCGAATAATCCTACAGCTGTTTTTACGGTTTTTGTAATTTGAGTCTGACTTGAACCTGATTTAGCTTCACGGGCCTTTTCTAAAGATTCGACCTCTCTTTTTAAGAATCGTAAAATGTTTTTTACCTGATTATCGCCAACAAAAGCAAGAGATGATGCCGAAGTAATAGAAGATGTATCGGTTTTATCATCATCATTATTTTCTGGTTCGTCCACGACCTTATGGCTTGCTGCATTTTCCGACAGATTATCGAAAAAACGGTGAAAATCCACACGTAGCTCGTTAGGTAAACAACGTAATAAAATACCCTTTAACATTACGTAATAACTCGTAGAGGAAACTCCCAGGGCTGTTAAAGATCGTGTACAAGATGTGACGGAATTATATAGGCGCCTGAGTCCAAATACATCTGCTCTTGAATTTACAGGTTGAAGAGATAGTAAACGCTGCATAGTTTGATCAACAATTTTGTCCGTGTCCCCGTACTCTTCTTTTAGCATTGCAATCGCACTATCGTAACAGGCCTCTGTCGGAGTAAATCCCGCTATCGTATCAGCCGCTCTTCCAGTTAGCAACGATTGCAGATAGTTAAACTTGTCAACAGCACTTAAGGAATGATTCTCATGTACCGTTGACTTATATTGTTCCCAAAAGGGCATCCAGTCACGAGAATCACCAGAGAATTTTCTTAGTTGCAATTTCGGCAGCTTTAGAGCAGGAGACATTTCTTTCGGCAAACTTGTAGTAATGTTGGCATTGCTGGGTTCCAAACGACTTAAGCGCTGACGTACCTTAGTGATTCTCTGGTTAAGTCGAGTTATCGCAGCCAGTGCCTTGTCGTCGTACTCTGCTATAGTTTCCGCTTCTCTATCAAACTCCTCAGGCTTAATGGATGAGCGGACTTCGAGATTAGCTTTCCTCAAGTTATCAAGGGCTGCCTTGAGACGATCTAAATGCACAATTAATTCCTCTTCCATAGACTCCAGCTTATTTACATTATCAGTGATCTGAGCTTCGCCTGATTGCAAATACTCCGTTGCACTTTTAACAATTTTTGTAACTTGCCCGCGATACGTTGCACGGCTTGCGAGTTCCATGATCGTTCCGTTAACCGATTTTCAACTATCACGTATCAATAATTCAGTCACCACTGTTAATTTAGATTTTAATAAAAGTTCGTTCCGATCCACGTTACGTCCCGGGTTTCGGCACCAAAATGTAAAAAGAAATAAAAACTGTTCTTTAATGAAACGCCGGTTCCTATTTTCAGACTTTTATTAAATATAAATTACAAATCTGTGGTGACTGTAACCGCAATGAAGTCCGTGAACAACTAAACTAGTAACAAACAATTTCTTCAATTTTACTCTACCTCTAATAACTACTACAGTCTAATTATTATGGATATGTATGTGTATGGAAATACAAATAGAATTCATGATTGTATTATTTTTTCTACAATAACCACTAACTTTAGATCATAACAAATATACAAGTGTAACAAAAAAAAAAACATAACATAACATATGCATAACAAAAAAAAAGTAGAAATAAATAAGGTAATGAAAGAATAGAATAGCATAGGAATAAATATTTAAGAGCAACCTTAGAAAATAGGGAGAAAAAAAACTTTTTTAAACAGAAATAAGAAAATATGTAAAAGCCGAAAACCTATGCCAAACCGACCAATAGCCCAACCAACGAAAAAGCCCCAACAACAGCTTCCCCAGAGAATTATTCCTCTTCAAAGAATAATCCTCTTTTTCGCAGGGGGATGGATTGTTGTATACCTAAAAATGGTCAACAATGATAATTATAAGAAATAATTATCATTGGAAAAATCATTAAAAAATATTTAATTTTCATAGGTAGAAATAAGCTAATCATGTTTAAAACATGGTTAGCTTATCTTCTAACAAGACAAATTCATTTGCAACAAATAAAAATATTTTCCCACAAAACGACTTGGGAAAAATAAAAGTTCTAAATTTCAACCCAAGTCGTTTCGATACCAAAAAAAGCCCCACGACAAATCTTACCTTCAGTAAGATTTGTCGTAAATACGATATGTATGTACATATATACATACATACATATCGGGACCATAAAATTTTACGTCGGTGAGGACTGAAACGATCAAGTCTTCACCGAAAAAGCTCTTATCAGCAAATTGTCGCGAGCTGCATACATTGTGATCGCAACAATGTATGCACGATAGCAGACGATGATGGTTTGATATTTACGAAAATATCAAATTTCAATTTCAACCATCGTTCGTCGCGATTATTCTGGGCATGTTTAAACATGTCCAGCGGTAAATAATTTTCTCAGGATAGGAATGCTAATTAAGCACTTTCCTATCCTGAATAACTAGACTTGAGATTAAAAAGATCGAAGTCAAGTACAGTCGGTTTTGAGATTTGATTTAAAAAACGTCGTGGACATCACCTCGCGTTAAAAAAGTAACTATTAGTAAAGGAGTTTAAGAAGTATCGCATCGAGCAGAGTAAAATTGTTTTCCGGATCTATTCCTTAAAGGAAAAGTTATAATTTTCCAAAAGAGCGGTGATAGTAAAAAGTAAAATACTCTGATTGGGAGGAATACGTTGGTTTTGAGTTGGTGTAAGATAGTGAAGGTCAATTGTGCTGCTTTATTCTAAGAATTAGTTAACCGTACGCAAGTGGTTGTAACAAGTGAAGGAAAGAGGAAATAAAAATAAGCAATAGTGGTTGTATCAAGTGAAGTTTTATTTAACGAAACACCAGTGTACTCACTCAATACCCGGACAGCACACTCGTAAGTACCTAGCATAATTTGGAGGTGCAATTGTGGTATTTCACGCCCCGAGAATATAACACGTCTTTGCGAACGATAACTGGAGAACGCGTATACCTATGGAGTTGAAATTTCGTACGCGAACTTTAAAAAAAAAAGTAAAATCAAGTTCGAAAATGAGACAAATCGGGCAACTCCTTCGTGGGTACAAATCTTTCGTTTTCCGCTGTATATTTGGACACTGCCTGAGAACGCATCGATATAGAGATCTGAAATTTGGTACGTGGTGTTTTCATTGTACTAGCAAACAAAATTTCAACAATGGACTAAATCGGACAACTCCTTCTTGGTGTTGCCATATAAAAATTTAAATTTTTTACGTATACTGTGAAAACCATCAGTGACATTTCTATTGTACTAAAAACTTCTTCAGAATACGAAATTCTATAAAATTGGTTATAATCATTTTTTCTGTCCGACAAACCGTTCTAGAAATATATACGAAAAACTACTTCAAAAATCAAACTCGGATAGATCGGTGACCATACGAAATTTAATACGGGAATTCATCCAGGGTATCATAAGAATTTGTCTTAGACATTTGTACTTGTTTAAAATGATTGCGTGCAGACCGGTTTCAGTATATCGGCTATCACCAGTAAACTAAAAATTGTATTGTTCCCAAAATAGTCTCTTATAGTGGCTTGCAGGGTGGTGGTGAGTAAAAAAGCTACGTTTGGTCGTTAAAGCAGGGGTGGTCCTTGTCCAGTAATGCTCGAGAAATCTCTAATTATTAAAATACGTTTAATTTTTTCCCTTCTTACAAACATGTAATATCTTTGCATATACCTCAGGTACATGATTGTTGTCTAATAAGTGTAAGTAAGTATGATTTGATACACTTATACAGGGTGTTTCCCACTAGGAGGTGAATAGAGCAGGAGGTGGTAGTACTCACCTTGACGAACCAAAAATTGTATGGCAGGGGGGGGGGCATATCAACCGTTTAGGAGTTACAGGATGATTAAGAAAAAAGCAGTTTTTCACAAAACACCCTGTATCTTATGTGATTGCAAAATTTCGGCTTTTCTTACCTTTTTTTTTACTTTGATATCTTTTTTTTTATAAATATGTAGCTAACATAACTTTTTTTTTTACAAAAGTTGTAAACTGTAGACTCTCCCCTTTTATTCGACCTATTACACCCAATGTGCTATCTGAAACTCTTTAAGAGTTATTAGCTCTAAACCTATTCCCAATCCTATTTTCAAACCCATTCTCGACGATAATTTGTTCCCTTAGCACGTCATTTTACAAAATATCGTCTAATTTCGGTGTGACCTGAATAGATTATGAGTTAATAACTCTTTAACGGCTACAGTTAACACATAGGGTGTAATAGGTCACATTAAAGAGAGCTTACAGTTTTTATAAAAAAAAGTTATGTTAATGACCTTTTTGCAAGAATAATAGAGGTTAAATTAAAAAAAAAAAGGTAAGAAAATCCGAAATTTTTAGTTTAGAAAACCATAATTCTTGATTGGAGAGGGGCATGGGGTTGATTGAGCAACAGTCGTTGGAAGGGCGATGAAGTTCTGCATACAATGAGCTCTAAACTGTACCCGTTCATCCTGTAGTTTAGGTTGTAGGGTATTTTGTGAAAAACTACCTTTTTTTCTTAATCACCATGTAACTCCTAAACGGTTGATATGCCGCCCCCCCCCCCTGCTATACAAATCTTAGTTCGTCTAGTTGAGTACTACCACCTCTTGCTCTATTGACCTCCTAGTGGGAAACACCCGTTTTGATTTTCAATATGTTGCTTCATACAATCTCTACCGAAACCATCCAATTAGTTAATGGATTGGTCCTACTGATTACTGTATTCACTAAACTTCTCACATATGATATGATTCAAAGGGTATATGAACTATAAAAAATTTTCCTTCAGGATGGAACTATACCAGATTATCGGACGTTCAACTTCAGCGGATGTCTCCATCTAGAGAAATCTTAAATTCTGCTGTTTTGGTGACTCCAGCAGGTTGCATAAATCCTTCAATGCGAATGATATGCCCAACAGCTCCGATTTTTGATCCTCCATTGGGTCATCGACTATCTTCAAAGCAGTTATGTTCCAGGGAATGAGAAATGATGATGAAATGCTATCAAAATAATCGGCTGCATGGAAAGGAAGGACTGCCTTATTAACGAAGGTGTTTGTGAAAATGATCAGAATCAGAATAGTTATGGAAGGCTCAGACGAAACGCTCAACAAAATTTTACAGAGTATTCGGATGTTTCAACTATCTCTTTGCGAGTAGAACTACCAGAAGTGATTACATCCCCTAAAAATTTAAAAGAAAATCAATTTCATTATAATGTTGCAGGAGTTGCGACATTTACTGTTTTTATAGGTCTAGCCGGAATTTATTTATGCAGTAAAATGAAACTTTAATAAATTCAGAAAATTTATTTGTTGGACACAATTTCGTTTGGTTTACATTTATATGATACGTAAATAGATTATGTTAATTATTAAACATAATTTATAAGAACGATCAACTAAAGTTTTAACGGTCACTTTTATGTTCACAATATAAATTCGAAAATGAGGTGTAGCAAAATACAATTTCGTTTCGAGTCCCAATTAAATTCTCTTAGAGTGCAGATTTGACTATCTCGGAATAATAAGAATTTTGATCTTGATGATGACGTAAAGGAAGGTTTATGTTGTATGATATATGACAATTACGTATTGATTTAAACTACATTCCAATTTTCTATGAGGAAGGGAAGATGTATACGAGTTTAAGTAAATGGGGGACGTTTGGAAGGAAGGTCATAACATTTCCAGGTGCAAATGTAATTGGCGGAATATATATAGACTATGCTAGAATTGTAGCTAATATAGTGAGTTAATGCCAAGCGACGTAGATATCTCATGTCTAGTTAAACCTTAAATCTTGAAAAAAACAAGCCCTGACTCTCAATTTTAAAGTTTTCTGATTTCGACACTAACGAAAAAATAAAAAGCGTTGTAACTCGGGTACCCAATGCCCCGAATAACAACCATAAATTGAATAGATAAATATATATTCCTATATATTGATGTATCATAATTAGTCACTGAAAACTGAAAACCTTTTCAGTCCAATTTAAATTTCATTTTAATTCATTCTATCACATTATAATAAAATGCATAAATTGCATTTTATTATCACAACACGCCTTCCATTCTCATGATATACCTACTTATCTACATATAGTGTCTGTACAGAGTACATATAATTATTTTCTACTTAACAAAGGGTCAATGCAACCAACTTCTAATTGTCATCATATTTCATTTACTCAATGCGAAGTTCATTCATTGCAGCAGTAACAAATATTATGCGTTAGCAAAATTAATCAGTGAATGAACTCTGCATTGTGTAAAATTTATCATTTTGTTTTTTATTGTTTGTAAGCAATTTTTGTACATAAATATGATCAATCCATAATTATGAGGGCAATTATTTTTTGTAACTGGATTAATAAGTGTTTTAGTAAATTATACTCAGTGTTGTTACTTAAACATTTTTGGTCCTTCGAGCAAAACGGCGCTGCTATAATCATCAGGCTTGTAGAACTTGGTAACAGATTATTATAGCAAATATAAACTCTGGAATTAAGGTTAAATAGTGTCTTCAACAATACGCAATAATATTTTTTTTCCTGCATCATCGGTTGAGGTAAAAGCATCATCAACCTACTAATTCGTCGTATATTCATCAGGAAGGTCGCTGCGCAAATCAGCAGAGATCCTTCGGCTAGGAAGATTAAAGAGTATGGCGAGGCACGGCTACATTCACTCAACACTGCATGGGAAGAGTTCGATAACATCAATACACAACTCGAATCCCTAAGGGAACAAAACTCCGATCACAAATATTTCAGCGAAAACTACTACAGTCAAGTTAAAACACTATATGATCAGACTAGAGATCTTGTAGAAAATTTGATTCGAGAGGCAATCGAAAGGAGGAAAAGGTTAGAAGATATCTCAGAACAGTTACACCAAATTAAGAAACAAGCAGCTAAATTGATACGCTGAAACGCAATATAGCTAACATTAAATCAGATGAAGAGAAACAGCACTCTCCAGTATATTATACACAGAAAATTAAGCTATTGAATGACTACTGGGAATTGATTGTGCATACTCTTACCAGTATAATGGTAATGGGAAAATTCAAATATGACTACTTTGATCAAGATATCTTTGCAGCAACTGAAAGCATCTATCAGGAAGCATCAATTCAATTACAAGAAAAATTGCAGAGTCTGTCTACAACACCATTAGCAACAATTCAGGCACCTACTCCTAGAACTGAGAGAAGCGCAGCAGTAAAACTTCCACGTATTGATATACCAATCTTTTCCGGCGATTATCTTAAATGGCCGTCCTTCAGAAATTTATTCATCGAACTGATACATAAAAATAATACAATTACTAAGGCCGAGAAACTATTTCATTTAAAAGCAAACGTGAATGAAGAACCAAATGAATTGATTCAACATTTTAACATTACTAACAAAAACTATGACGCTGCATGGGAAATCCTAGATCTCAGATATAATAATACGAGAAATTTAGTGCCAACTAAGAAGACTTTGTAATCAACCAGAACTTTTAAAAGAATCATCGTCTGATTTTAAAAAACTCAACGACTCAACACTATAATGCCTAGAAGCATTAAAAAATCTAGACATCGACATTACGAACTGGGATCCACTCATCATTCATTTACTAATACAAAAACTAGACAAAGTATCTCGAAAAATCTGTGAACAATCATTGGAAAATCCCAGAGAGATTCAAGCACTAAATGAATTCCTAAATTTTCTTGAAAACAGATTTCAAGTGCTAGAATCTGTGGAACCGACAAAGACCATTCAGCTAGCAAAAATTTTAGACAAAAGGAATGAAGTAAAAATACACCACGGTATGGTGGGAATAAAATCAATATGCAAATCACAAGATTTATACTTGTGAAAAATTTAATAAATTGAATGCTTTACAAAGAAACGAAGAGAGAAGAAAAGCAAAACTCTGCTCCAATTGCCTAGTTAAGGGCCAGAAAAGCAAAACTCTGCTCCAATTGCCTAGTTAAAGGCAGCTCAGAATTGTAAAAGTTGGAAAACTTGTAGAATATGTAACAGAAAACATCATACACTACTACATTTAAATTCATCACCTCAAAAACCTGATTGGAAGCTAAACAATCAGGAAACCAATGAGAGGGAATCGACTAGACCAAATGTGTCAGTAGTGTCAACTCATATTGCAGAAAGTAATAATCAGTGTCCTGTATTGTTACCCACTGCAATATTACAAGCAGTTGGTAAAAACAACAATACAATTATGCTGCGAGCGCTTATTGACCAGGGAGCTCAAGCCAGCTTCATAACCGAAGAAGCGGCTCTGAAACAAAAACTGCCAAGAAGACGAATAAACGCCACTGTAACAGCAGTAGGAGGTGCAAATATTGACAATATTCAAACGTGCATTGAATTAACAGTAAAGCCAAGATTTCCATCACCATTTCTCACAACAACAACAGCATTAGTACTTAAAAAGCTAACGAGAGTACTGCCGTCCGAAAAAATTACAAACAGATCAGAATGGAAACACACAACGAATCTGATATTAGCAGATCCGAATGTAGATGAACCAAGAAGAATTGATGTAATCCTTGGAGCAGAAGTGTTTGCTAAAATACTAATGGAAGTGTACTACGGGGGCCTCCAGAAACTCCCATAGCTCAAGAAATACAATTAGGTTGGATACTGTCGGGCGAAGTGAAACAAAGTATGTCCACCATAGCACCCCAATGCTACATATCTGAAGTAGATGTAATTGAAGAAATTCGAAAATTTTGGGAAATCGAAGACTTGAATACTGATACAGTCTTGACAGGTGAAGATATAATGTGCAAAACTCACTTCAGAACTCCTCATCAAAGAAATGCTAACGATAGATATACAGTAAGATTACCATTTAAAAAGAATCCTGAAACCGCTAATCTTGGGGGTTCTCGAGAAATCGCATTAGCAATACTACTCCAGATGGCAAAGAAATTCAAGACAGAAAAGACATTTGAAGTCATGTATAAGGACTTTATGAGTGAATATTTAAAACTTGGCCACATGACCTTAGCAACTGACAATTTGGACAGAGCATATTACCAACCTCATCACGCTGTACTAAAACACGAGAGTACAACGACAAAACTAAGAGTGGTATTTGATGGTACAGCAAAAAGAAATACTCATGAAAGCTTAAATGAAATACTTTTAGTCGAACCACAAATACAACAGAATTTAATTTCAATTCTCCTCAGATGGCGAAAATATAAAGTAGTATTCACATCTGACATTGAAAAATGTATCGCCAAGTAAACATTGATATTAGAGACCAGAATTATCAGAGAATCTTGTGGCGAAATTCTGAAAAAGAACCCATCAGGAAGTACCAATTAACTACAGTCACATATGGAACCACAAGTGCACCATTTTTAGCAATTCGAACACTTCAAGAAGTGGCCACAGATACAGCTAAAGACTTTCCATTTGCAGAAAAAGTCATCATGCGAGACACATACGTAGATGATATTGCATCTGGAGGGGATTCTTTAGAAGAAGTCAGTAAAATAAGTCATGAATTAATAAACGCCCTTAAGAGCGGAGGTTTCAACTTGAGAAAATGGAGTAGCAATAGCAAAGAACTCTTACAGAAACTGCCATGGGAAGTAAGGGAATCAGCTACAGAAATAAATTTCGATCATGAAAAATCAATTAAAGCACTTGGAGTTCACTGGAATCCATCCACTGAAAATAAAAGTGAATATTTCAAACAATGAAGATCCTCTGACTAAACGTGAGATGCTGTCTGAAGCCTCTAAAATATTCGATCCAATTGGACTATTGGCCCCAATAATTATTACTATCAAACTATTATTTCAAGAAATTTGGACTGAGAACCTAAACTGGGACCAACCCCTATCTGGGGAAATTAAACAAAAATGGAATCGGATCAAACAAGAATTATCAATGCTAACAAAAATTAAAATAGCAAGATGGATTGGATACTCTCACGGCGATTACAAATACGAGTTTCACGGGTTTTCAGATGCCTCAGAAACAGCCTACAGTCCAGTAATATACTTCAGAACAGTTCATAACGGAAAAATGGCTGTCTCGCTACTCACCGCTAAAACTAAAGTTACCCCCTGAAGTCGAAACTAACACTACCAAAATTAGAATTATGTGGAGCGCATCTTCTTGCAAATTTATTAAAGGAAACTATAGTCAGCCTAGAAATTCCAAACATTCGCTACTTTGCTTGGACAGACTTCAAAATAGTCCTATCATGGATCCACATAAATGGAAAACCTTCGTGGGCAACAGAATAGCAGATATACAATTAAGAACAACCAAGGAAAATTGGTACTACATAAAGACCTCTGAGAATCCTGCAGACGTAGCTTCTCGAGGAATCTATCCATCACAACTAGAAACTCATTCGCTGTGGTGGGAAGGTCCATACTGGCTGAAATGTGAAGATATCACATATCCAGAAAGTAAATTCGAAGAAACAGAACTAGAAAGGAAAAAGATTGCAATGCACACACTTATACGTACACAAGATACAAATGTATTCGATCTCCTACTGCAAAATCACCGTTCATTATGAAAAGTTCTACATATCATCGCATACTGTAAACGATTCATAAACAATTTGACGGAGGATAGACACGCAAGAGAATGTGACTCACTAACTGTGAAAGAAGTCGAACACGCATTAATACCAATCATTAAGTATACACAAGAGAAGCATTTCAAGGAAGACCTCCACAAATTACGTCAAAGTCAAGAACTATCAAAATCAAGTCGGCTACCCACATATATTGAAAAAGCTTTTGACAGTGGGATTGGTATACATAATGATGAAAATAAACTTCGCACCAGGAGTAATTAAAATCATTCAAAGCTTTCTTGCAGATAGATTTATAGATTTTTCCACGTTTCACTTGGATATATAAGGACTAACCCGGTACAAATAGAAGTGGGCGTTCCCCAAGGATCAGTCGTAAGACCCGACTTCTACAATGTATACACCCACGATATAATCGAAAACGTCAGCTGCAAGATAGACCTATGTGCTTATGATATAATATTATACTACTCAAGCAGTGGTTCAATCAATATCGCTAATACTTTAGAAAGCTATTTCGAAACTATCTCTTTCTATTTCCATACATGAAAAATTAACTGTAATCCATCAAAATCTGCATGCACCTATTTCACCTGGAAAAGAAGTAAAAAGCTTCTTTCGCAAAGAAAATTGATCTTTATTAACATGAATATTTCCTGGACCACAGACATGTTTCTAAAGAAAACACTCAGCTACAGAAATTCAACGCTCAATAAAGAAAAGAAAATATTGATATATAAAATGATATTCAAAGCATTCTTCGTTTACGCATTTCCAGTCTGGTCAAGTTGTGCTAAAACACACATTAAAGGCTGATTCACACCGCCGCGATAGTGATTGCTATAACGATAGCGATAAACTAGCGACACAATTCCTTTTATATCAACGAGATAGATCACAGCGGTAGTTGCATGCATATGCCTGAATCAAATGAAGGCATTTGGGAAAAATCTGGAGTTTGTATCCCAATTATATTATAATATATATATATCAATGTTGGATCCGCTAGGATTATATGTCAATTCAATGTGTACTAGCTTGACTTATTTTTGAGGTCAGCCCGTCCCTTTACCTCGTACCCGAATTTGTCTGTCTGTATATTTATTTATATATTTCTTTTTTACTATTTTCGACACTCTCGTAGACACACTTTTCGTCATCACAGCGAGCTGAAATTTGGCAAACAGGTTCACGTCGCGTGACAATTGAATCTATCAAAATTTGAACCGGAAATTTCAGTGGAAAACCCGGAAAAACGGGAAAAATCATTTGAAAATTTGGTACAAATTTGATTAGTGATAGATCTGTTTTAGGAAAAATGCAGTTTTCCGATTTTTCCGAAAAAAATTTCCGACATTTTCCGACTTTTCCGGAAATTTTTCCGGTAAAAAGTTTTCTAAATTATGCAGGATCAAGTTCCCTATCAACTAGCAATATTACTATCTCTCCGACAATGGTGAAAAAATCGAGGAAAATTCCGGAGTTTTTCCGACCAAGCAAGCGTTTGAGCGTTTTGCAACCTAAGACAGAGTTGTAGAGCGAAATGAGTTGCATAAAGTTGCTTTTGTGGAAAACTCCATGGAAAACCCGGAAAAACGGGAAAATCATCGAAAAAATTTTCATCGATATGATTAGTGATAAATCTGTTTCAGGAAAAATGCAGAATTTTCCAATTTTTCTGGAAAATTTTCCGAAAATTTCTGGAATTTTCCGACTTTTCCGGAAAATTTTCCGACAAAAAGTTTTATAATCTATGCGGAATCATTTTTTTCCGTCTACTGGCAGCAATACTTTCTCTTCAACAATCATGAAAACTTGCATGGAAAATCGAGGAAAATTCATGTAAATTTTTAAAAACAGTTCATAGTAATAGGCAAAGTCTCTGGAAAATATGGAAAATCGGGAAAATTCATGTTATATGGGATCAAGTTGGAATACAGCTAAAAAGCGCTGTTTAAAACATAATTTGAATTTCAGAAAATCGTTGCAGCACTTCAATGATTTGATACTCGAAAAATTTTTGTTTTCGGATCAGCACCAAACATGACATAAAATGTCGGTAATGATAAGCTGAACAAAAACTTCCAGGCAACCACGGTGCTGACTTCCAATCATCTCATCGTAACTGCCTTCAAAATTTCAAATTTTTCGAAACCTCGGTAAACCGTAGTCCGAGTTATCGAAACTGCTCGGATTGTGTTCGAAGTACGGTCAGTCGATTGGAAACTCTCGAGTCGTATGGACGCGAAAAAATTTCACTGCGAATATTCAAAAATTGACTCAAAATAAAGAAGCAAAAAAGAAATATAAGGATAAATATAAGGAAAATTAAATGAAAACGGAAAATTAAAAAGAAAGTGAGAAACTAAAATTAAATTAGAATTAAGTAAAAATATAATTAAGTTCGGTTAAATTGATATTAGAACAAATTAGTTAACGTGAAAAAGCTAGAAAAAAAAATAAGTAAAAAACGAGTTTTCAAACAAAACTGAGGCCAAGCCGCATGAAAAAGTAGAAAATAAACTTTTCTTCACACACCGAGGTGGACTCAGATTTTTTGATTGGGACATTTCTCTTGAATATTCTTTCTCTTCATGAATCAAATCACTTATTACGTCTGATTGATCATACTGAAATATATCGGGATTGTCAGCGTGTGTGAAGAAAAGTTTATTTTCTACTTTTTCTTGCGGCTTGGCCTCAGTTTTGTTTGAAAATCCGTTTTTTACTTAGTTTATTTCAATTTGAAAAAGTTTGTCTTACTGACCATCGTTGATATCGAATATAAATGTTTATATATGTCGACGTTAAAACATATGCAAAACGTATTGACGCAGATGTTTTGAATGTTTCGGCTATAAAGCCGGAATTTTAATACGGTTTGTTCGAAAATACCACCATCCGTTTGCCTGATCAATATAAAAACACCTCGTACCTCGTTTGTCGATTACGGATTCCCTTTAAAATTTTTCTTGATGCGTCCATTCGCAGCAAGGTATGCTCGATAAGAACCTCAGAAATATCATAACAATACTTAAATTTACACAGCCTTATAAGTAGATAATTGAACACGCGTTTGGATTTTAGCGCAAATAGAGAATTTTTGTCAATCCGGCTGAAACACCAGCCTGAAACAACGCGCCAAACGCTCTTCATATTTTTTTATAAACCGCGGACGAGAACGATAACTTTTACATTCAACATTTAGAGCCCTCTTAATAAAAAATGGGGGGTTTAATAAATTTTGAAGATAATGGAAGGAGACCAACGGAAAAAAATTTCAATATCCAACAACGTTTTTGTACTTGCACTATAACTTCACTTCGTTTAACACTTCCCACTTGTATTCTAGGCTAGATTTAGCCTCTAAGGAATGCCACAATAAATTAATTCTGATCCCGTTGTCCCAGTGCCCAAGCAATATTCTGAAGCTTACCCAACCTGTAATCAACTCCTTGGCAATATCAACCTCAACCTTTTCCATTTTTCTACTATTTTTATAATGTTTTAAAGTCAGATCGTATAAAATTGGGTATTACTTTATATGATTTTAATTCATTTTTCAATACCGACTTGAATTTGAACTATCTATTTTGATCTCACAGTTCGCGATAGTTGATTAAATTTGTGCATTCTACGATAGACATTTGAATCGCTGGTCAAACGCTGCAGAAATTCTTTGTATCGCTGTTCCTTTTTCTATTGCGTTAGTGTGAGCATTTACATTGAAAACTATGTGTAGCGATCGGTCGCTGTCGCTTCGTTATCGCTACGTTATCGCAATCACTACCGCAGCGGTGTGAATGGGCCTTAAAAAACTTCAAGTCCAACCAAATAAGATTCTTAAGAGGCTTATGAACTTCCTGTGGCATTTTTCCACCAAACGGTTGCACAAAATCCAAAGGTAAAACCATTAAAAGAATTAATTCAAAATAACTTAATGAAATTTAATGTAAGTTGCAGAAGATCTACAAATAGGTGATTCTATAAATGTATACATATTCATTATACTATAAGTACTCAACCATACAAAAATAACTAATTTTAGTAACCAAATAATGCATAATGCAATGATTACTTAATATACCAGACGCAGTTTCGTTCAACAGAGATAAAGTTTTATGTTTAAGCTTTAAAAATAACAGTTTTAGACTTGAAACTAAATCCTGAAATGAAATAATAGACAATATATAGATATCATAAATATAAGAATGGTAAGAAATCGCTAGTATTTCACTCTCATTCAATGCGCAAATCTCTGTATAGTTTAAAAATATGCAAATAAATGAAATGTATGGCTACCCAAAAAAAAAAAAAACTTGCCGGATTCGGTCCATTTTTTGTACCCTAGATGAAATCATAGGGTATACTAAGATTCATTCCGATTGTAGCGCACAGAAATTATGCTGATAGAGCAAAATGGGTTCTTTCGGTAACTCGAGAACACAGTGCTGAAATTTTACACACGAGCTTTTTTACAAAAACAAAACAGTAAACTTAAGTTCAAAAATGGGACCAATCGAGCAACTTCTTCGTAGGGTTGCCACACATAAATTTCGTTTTTCAGTATATATTGAGACTTCCTGGGTACGCGTCGACGTGGAGAGCTCAAATTTTGTACACAAAGTTTTCATAAAAATACCAAATATTGTTACGAGCAACAAAGTGACACAAGCGTTATCTGTTAGAAATGGAAACAACTTTAGGTTAATGACATCCTAGTAAACTTTGGGTTTGGAGAGCGGAATATTCAGGAAGGTTCTAGTAATACGGCGCTTCTCACATCCAGCAGGCGAGTCTTATTTGAGACAAGGACGTGAACGAAGTAAACTATTTGGATTGCGATAAGTAGAAGTATAGTACTAGCGATAACTAAAGAGTTAAATTGACTGATTGTGAATTTTGTGAAAGTAGTTAAATAAACAGAACTTGTGAATTATAATTGAAATATTGTGTTTGAATAACGAACAACGGCCACGCTCGTAACAATACATTTTCACAAATGAACTAAATCAGGCAACCCCTTGTTGGTGGTAGCATACAAAACTTTGGTACTAAATAATTATGTAAGGCTCTATATGAAACATGTTAATTTGGGGGCTCAGATTTTTGTGTGGTGTGATTAGCATTTGTAATGATAAAAAAGAAGACTTTTTGTTTTATTGTTTTTGTGTTTTTATAATTTTTAATGATAATTTATTATCTCTATTATAGTAAACAGCCTTATCGGGAAGACAAGGAGGATGGGGGGATAATATGTAGACCGGTTAATTTTAATAATATGCATTATCATTGGCGAAAATTACCCGCGTAAGATCTTCCCATCGGGAATATGCAAAATGTTGATACTATAACATTATATGATTCTAGTCGATTCCGTGAAGAAGCGAACCAGGTTGCAGTGAATGTTGAAATTTTAGAATCTGCACTTTTACGAGCTCAGCTACATTAAATTATGTAAAAATTTTAAGGCCGAAGACCTTGCTAATGTAGTCGAGATGCTGAAATTGCTGCGATCTAAAGAAAATTGTTCACGGAGCTAGAATTTACTTTATTTTCTCGTTGGGCTTGTAACAAACAAGAAAAAAATTGTATCAGTGCTGAAATCTTAAAAGCATAAAAACGAAACACCACTTTAAATTTGAAGTATCATTCGCGGCTTTTGATCTCATAATCAATTCAAGATCTCAAGTACTGATAATGACTACTGTAAATTGCCATTTTTTACCAAACGTAACGAATATTCCATCAACTAACAACTCTGAACAACATATTCGTACCTTTTACAGTAGTCATATCATACAGAGAAGTGAGATATATGTGCACGACTGATCGTATGATATGTGAAGCAGATCGTGTATAACAGTCGCTGTTTTATTAAATAATTGGAATACCGATCATTGAATTATAGATCTTTGCACAATTCCAATTTATTAACATGCAATTATCATCGCAATCAGTCAATGCTTGCTATAATTTAATGATAATTAGAGAACACCCCAATGAGATTTTGCACTCCCTAGCATCGGTGGCGATCACAGTAGGATTTTCTCATGATGGATTCATAAACGTAACTGTTTTCGAAATTCAGCAGCTGCGATAACTGGATCAGTCGTTCGCTCTTCAAATACTTAACAGATTATTTTGTGCGTGCGAAAAGATGCGAAATTTTCTCTTTGCATTTTATTCTTTAAAATGCAGCCATTCATTTATCATCAATTACAATTGCTTAACAAGTTGTCTATCTTGTTTTTAATAAACATTTAAACATTGATAAGATGATACAACTGACAAACTAGTAAAAAAGTTATAATTGGCTTCAGATCAATTATATTGAATACCCAACGTGAGAAAGAAGCAAACATAGCCATGCATTCAATTTAATATTCCAGACCTAAATTAAGTAGTTTTTGGAAAAATAAACGAAAAGAAAAGACAAGAGTTAGAAGAATGGAGACACATAGTAAATCACAAGGTGTAATTTTTACGTAGAACGGTTTATTGCCGCCAAATTTAAATATGTTCCCCGCCTAATTTTTTTTTGGTTATATGTAGGTAAGCAAAACCAATTGCTGTAATTCCATAAAAAAATCATTTCTAAATCGATGTGTAAAAATGTACACATATAAAAGGGAAAGCTTTATTATACATATTTGATAAAGGTAAAATAAAATATAACAAGTAAAAGAGCTAGAATTGGTCTAAGACAAATTCTTATGATGCCCTAGATCAGAGGTTCCCAAATTTTTTGTCCTTAGACCACTTGCCATGTTTTTCCGTTTTGGGTAGACTAGCCATGTTTTTCCGTTTTGGGTAAAACAAACCAAATTAAAATTAAGCGTCTGTTAGACAAAATAACTAAAGAGAAGTAAATGCTTCTAGTGGGAGGGATGAACTTGATGCTTTGAGAATAAATTTTCAATATATGGCATCAATTTAGTTAGGTTTAATCTCAAATCTCTCCTCGGTTAATCGATGTCCAGTCTGTGGTTTTTTTTTTTTTTTTTTTTTTTTTTTTTTTTTTTTTTTTGTTAGGAGACTGGCAACAGCTTTGAGACCCCTTTCCACTAGATATAAGGATGGAAAGATGGAAAAGCAATTAAAAACAACTTTCCCGTGATATTCCATAATACGGAATAAGTGGCAGGTATGATTTTTTGAAGTAATTGCTGACATCGGTTTCCAAACTTTACCTTACGTTCTTCGTTAGTGCTTATTTCGATCAGTTCCCCTTGTAATATGAAATCCGTTTCTTTTTAACTATATGGATTGATTATTAACTGTGGTATTACCATAGTCAAAATATCTTTAAACCTAGTTTTAAAAAGCTCATTAAATTTAGTAAACAAATATGTGAAATAGGTAATGACTGGTTTCCACTTGATTACCTCACAATTGCGCAATTAACCGCATATTCAATGCGTTTCTTCGGATATGGTTTACTGCATTAGTGACTAATTGAAGAGATTCATCCAATCTAACATTCAGAATTTTAACCATGAAATGTTGTCGATGGATGACGCAGTGTATTGTTAACACCCGGGGTACATTTTGTTTTAAATAGCTTATAAATACACGATGATGCCCAACCATGGCGCCTTCTGTAGCTATTGATAGCTATTGATATTATATTTAATCAAGAGACTGCTTCAAAACATTTATTATTGATTCGCCTTTAGTATCGGTTGTCGGTTTGTGTCCACCGTGGAACTCTTCTTAAGTTATGTTTGAAAGTATTTCAAATTTTTACATATTTTATCAGGGTTATGTCTTCTCAGATGATCCCCTAGCTTAGATGGCTTAATAGCGTCATTGCTTGTATGTACTGTATACGTTTCTTTTTAGATTCAGGCATGTTTAATATCAGTTATATTTATATGGACAAAATTAATCCATTTAAATAAGAATAATCAAAAATATTCTGGGTGCAAAACCCTATTGTATTTAAACATGTAAGCATGTATTTCAAAAGCTGGAGAATGTACAACAAAAGATGAAGCGATTCCTGCTCTAGAAGCCCGACGCTACTCGTCACCACGTAGGTAATGAGAGGAATCATGTAGTTACCGTATAAAGTTTTTAAAGACAGGGAAATATTAGCTGTGTTCTTTTCTGTCCACAGAACAGAGCAGAACAAAAGATACGCAAAAGAACGCCTCATACATTTTCATAGAAAGGTTTAAATGAAGCGAACAGTACAAATAATTCGCTTCAATCGACAGAACAATTTATTCTCTCCAGTATATGAGAGTTCTAGAACAAAGTACACAAAAGAACACAGCTATTATAATACCGATTGCTAAAACATTGTAAAAGAAAACTATTGAGGATTACGAGTGCAATTTATCTATCTTTGGAAACTACGATTACAAAACTAAAATTTTATATAAATAACTCCAAAAAAAAATTACATTGATTCACTTTAACTTTGAAAAAAATCAAACTCTCTTTTATAGTTTTACGAATAAAGACAAAAATTTAGCAAAAAAATGAAAATTTTATTTGACAGAAATTTTGCTTCGCCTTTTAGCACCTTGACCAAAGCAAAACATAACTTTTTCTTAAAAAATTGAGGTTGTGTGACACGTTGTACATTATTATAAAATAGTGCACTATACTGACGGGTGGGGCAAAATTACTGGCACTATAGAATTACTTATTTTTTTTTATATGATATCTCCTATCATTCTGATACTGAAAATTGTGTAGTAAACAAATGTAAAATTACTAAAAATAAACATGGACAGTAGAGGGGCAATGCCGATTCTGGACCAAACCATGTAAACAAAGGGACATGTACGTCTACGTACATATTTGACCTTAAGATTTGACCTTTTACCTTGAGGTTAGGCCGGAAGTGTTGGTGATAAGGTTGGACAGTTCACTTCCGGTGTGTGTGTATGTGTGTGTGTCGGCTTGACAGCTCACTTCCGGTGTGTGTGTATGTGTTTGTATGTGTATGTGTTTGTGTGTGCGTGTATGCGTGTGCGTGTGTGTGTGTGTGTGTGTGTGTGTGTGTGTGTGTGTGTGTGCGTGTGTGTGTGTGTGCATTTAGACCGGAAGTGATGTCATAGCAGAAGTGTGGTTTTGTTGATTAAGATCGTCGGAAAATATGGCAGGTCATCCTGGTGTTGGCCGGTAGTGTGGCCTTGGTGATAAGGACGTTCTTGTTGCACCGGAAGTATGCTCTTGCTGATAAGGGTGTAGAATGGGCGGACGTGTGGTACTGCTGATAAGGATCGTGGGAAAATGTAGCAGTAGTTTACTATAAATTGGATGGTGACTGAAGTTTGAGTACAATTTAATTTGGCTTTGGTGAATAAAGTGCTTGTGTATAGAACGTAAAATTGTCTGTAAGAAGGAGATCATTTATTGAAATTTCATCTAGGAAGCCTAAAAATTCACCTTGGTGTTAATTAACACTCGTTGCTAATTATTTGTTGTTGTTGTTGTACGATTGCTTTTGAGCTGCAGGTAAGAAAAATGAGCAATTTAAAGGATGTTTCAAGCAAAGTAATTGAGCAGTTTATTAAAGCTTGCCCCATATTGAAAGAATGTAGAAATAAAAATGAAATAATGAAGTGGTTTCGGTATTGTGATGGAAGTACACGTTTGATGTATAAAGCTTTAAGGGAAGCTAAGACAATTGGTGAAAAGAAACACTATGAGACAAACATTGAACTGCTGAATAATTTTCGCGGATTAATTAAAAAACATTTACATTCTGGTGGTGGTGGTGGTGGTGATGGGTATTAGTAGTGGAAGAAGAAAACCAAATGAATTAGTGGTGTGGAAAGATATTAAGTCAGTGTTTAAAGGACGTATTAGAACTTCAGTTATACAAAATTATGGATACAGAGATCCAAAGTTGTTTTTAGTATACACCACTAAGATGATAACTGTACGCTTAAAGAATATTTTGAAAAAATTTAATATGATTAAAATCAATACAGTTTTATGTTGTGACTTTAAAAAGGTAATCCTTGGTGATGATAATAAAGAAGTTAGTGAATATAAATACCTAAATACTGCAAATAAAATTGTAGATCAGACTACTAATATCGTTGAATTAATTGAAAATATGAATTGTGGGCTACTGACTAAATTGGAAGAATTTCAAGAAGGAGATTGCGGGTGGTCTTTGAAAGAAATAATAAATCTTGGAGTGAATATTAATAAGTACACAGCAATGCTGGGATCTTCTTATATAGATCTACCTCCACAAATTCGTAAAAAGAAAGCTTGCATAAATGTAAAAAATAAAGACAATGCTTGTTTTGCTTGGAGCGTGGTAAATGTGCCTTACCCAGTTAAAGATCATTCTTATTGTGTTACTGAATACCCACACTACGCTGATGTTCTTAATTTGAATGATATTACATTCCCTATAAAATTGAAGGACATTTCTATATTTGAAGTGAACAATAAAATGGGTATAAATGTTTATACATTAATAAAGAAAAGAAAAGATTATGAAGTAGTTCCAATCCGACTTACTAAGGGTTGCTGTGATAAACGAATTAATTTATTAATGTTTAATGATGAAGATGACAACGAACAGTTTGATGATGATAGTGATCTTAATTATCATTTCTGTTGGATAAAACAGTTATCTAGATTAGTATCAACTCAACTATCAAATAATAGCCACAACTTTGGATATGTGAAAAATTGCGAAAGCATAGCGTTGACTGTAATGAAGTGAACCCATGCAAAGCACTTTTACCATCAGAAGATCGGAAGTGGATATCTTTTCAACATTTTAACTATAAAGAAAAGTGCCCTTTTATTGTGTACGCTGACATAGAGAGCATCCTACATCCAGTTCATGAAACCAATACTTCAAATAATACTTTTAAAAACTATCAAAAACATCAGGTATATAGCATAGGATATTATTTCCTATGTTCTTATAATGCAGAATTAAATTATTACAACTCATATCGACGTCCAGATTGTCAGTCATGGTTTGCTAAAGAATTACATAAGTTGATGCTATTTTAATGAACGTGGTACCAATGGATTAAATTGATAATGTATTATATTCAAGATTGAATTCGCAAACCACTTGTCATAAATGTGATCATGAATTTAAAATGGGGGATATCCGTGTAATTGACCATTGTCATCTTACTGGAAAAGTTCGAGGGATGGCCCATCAGGAATGTAATTTAGACTATAAAGATCGTCATGTTATTCCTATCGTATTTCACAATTTGACTGGGTATGATTCCCATTTCATAATTAAAGATATTGCCTTATTAATAAATGGGGTAATCACTTTGCTACCACTTAATAGGGAAAAATATATAGCTTTTACTAAGCATGTAGCAGAAACTGATGTGAAGTTGTGTTTTATCGATTCATTTCGATTTTTACCATCATCCTTGAATAAACTTGCATCATATTGCAATAACTTTGAGTTATTGAAAAAAGAGTTTCCTAACAATTATCAATTACTTTATAAAAAAGGAGTGTTCCCATATGATTATATTGACTCTTAGAAAAGACTAGATGAAACTGAGCTTCCGCCAATAGATAAATTTTATAATATTCTTAATGATAGTCATATTAGTGATGATGACTACCAACATGCTCAAAGTGTATGGTTAACGTTCAACATTCAAAGATTAGGAGAATACTCAGACATATATTTAACAAGTAAAAAAGCTAGAATTGGTCTAAGACCAATTCTTATGATACCCTAGATGAATGCCCGTATTAAATTTCGTATGGTCACCGATCTATTCAAGTATTGATTTTGAAGTTGTTTTTCGCATATATTTCTAGAACAGCTTGTCGCACAGAAAAAATGGTAATAACCAATTTTATAGGATTTCGTATTCTGCAGAAGTTCTTAGTACAATAAAAATGTCTTGGACTGATCGTTTTCAATTTTTATATAGCAACACCAAAAAGGAGTTGCCCGATTTACTCCATTTTTGACATTTTATTTGCTAATGTAGTAAAAACATCATGTACGAAATTTCAGCTCTCTACGTCGATGCGTTCTCAGGCAGTGTCCAAATATATAGCGGAAAACGAAATTTTTATATGGCAACCCCACGAAGGAGTTGCCCGATTTGTCCCATTTTCGAACTTAATTTTACTTTTTTTTTAAAGTCCGTGTACAAAATTTCAGCTCTTTAAGTATACGCGTTCTCGAGTTATCGTGCGCACAGACGGACGGACGGACATGCAAAAATCGAAATAACTTTTAATATTATGAATGGGTGTCCAATCCATTTTGCTCTACCATCATTATTTCGAGGTGTTACAAACGGAATGACAAACTTAGTATACCCTATAGATTTCATCTAGGGTATAAAAACAGATGTTTTATTGCTTGCGGAAATTTTTGAAACCTTTCAGAATAGCAGCCTGAGAAGTCACCGCTTGGATCCAGCTCACTACTTCACAACTCCTGGTTTAACGTGGGATGCAATGCTACTTCATACTAGAATAAAGCTGGAATTGATCACCAACATTGACATGATATTATTTATAGAAAGAGGAATAAGAGGAGGACAATGCAGCGGAAGGTATAGTAAAGCCAATAATCTATACGGTTGGGGAATGGGTCAGCATCTGCTTACAGGAAATTTTAAATGGTTTGAAGATATAGAAAAAGAAAGCTTCAAGAATGATTCTAACGTTGGATATATATTGGAAGTTTGCTTAGAATATCCAGAATCTATACATGATTTACATAAGGATCTGCCGCTGGCTCCAACATGCCTTACACCACTTAATGGTACACATCCAAAACTTTTACTAACAGAATATAATAAGAAACGGTATGTTATTCATTACCACAACTTAAGGCAATGCTTAAAGTATGGATTGAAATTAAAGAAAATACATCGAATATTGCAGTTCAACCAATCACCATGGCTGAAAACATATATTGATTTAACACAAAACATGAATTCCCTATAAAAATGTATATACTTTAAAAACAGAATTACGTCACAGGCTATCAGCTGCAATGTGTCAACATTTTAATAGGAATATCTTATCTTCTATATACCTTGTGTACCGTGCCCCAACCTGTGGCCGGATTATGTAGCACGGAGAATTTGGGAATTTTGGAGATGAGAATTGCGTTTTCTTAGAATTTTTAATTCCCTAATTCTCCATTCCCAATTCACTAATATGGTTGGAGAATTAGGGAAAACGTAAGAAATGTGAAAAAGTGCGAATCGCCTGGAACGATTAAGGGTATCAATTTTTGTTGTAGAGGGTTGGACTTTATTTCATATGTGACGTACGTCTGCCTGTTACCTTCCACTGTTGAAATAAATTTAAATTTCTTTTTTGTTGGAGTAGTTTTTGAGGGATTTAGGAGGGTAGGTTTTCTCGAGTTTTTCCGGGATAACGAGAGAATGGAGAGTAGAAGGAGAATGTATGTGGTATCAAAAAAATGGGAGCTCAGCGCGAACAAGATAGGTTTAGGAAAAGGGGCGGGGAGAGTGCGGGGTAGAAATGGGAGCTGATTAAGGGAAATTAAAAAAAAATTAAGACAATATCAGGAGCTGAAATAATTCGCAGGGGTAAGCTCAGGATCTCTAAGCCCAATAAAGAAAAAGTAAGAATTCACTTTGGTAATTAGGCATGCATGGGTATTATAGGCTATATTTTATTTCGATTAACGGTAATTTGCAGATTTGAGCGGCCTCGGCGGAAAATTTTGCTATCGCAATATTCACGGGCGCCTAACTCTATGCGGGAGGGCTGTAGAGTATTGGAATTTTTTTGGTAGATTAAGGGTTTAGAGTACAAAAATATAGGTGTACAATTTTTGGGGCAGGGTGTTTTGGGGGTTGGGTGTCGTACCACCCCTCATAGGGGGTTGCTCAAACTACGTCATGTTTGGTACCAAATTAAAGAGGGTAATCGAGAGGTGCAGTTTGTCTTTGATCGTTTTAATAAGATAGCTGACTTTTGACCGCCGAAAAACTATTTTGTTACACTACGGTCATATACACCCCAGTTTCCATATTTTGCGTATATTTCTTCCGTTCTTTGTTTTACATCCATTAGTACTCCCTTGTGAACATTTTTGTCATGGGAAGTAAATTTCCAGGACTTACCAGTTCTTCGCAATGATGAGATGAAAATATGTCAATTTTTGTACCAAAAACGGCCAATTTTTCACCTTAAAAAGGACTGCTACACTTCTTTTACAGTTATTTCCAAAACGGTTTATCGGATTCAAAAATTATTTACATATTTAATTAGGGGACTAAATGTAGATGCGATTTCATCCTACACACAAGCTTTACCGTGTATATTTAAAAATTTTACAGCATCTCTTCTGTACTGGAAGACGACCAAATTGATCAATTTCGCGTGATTTGTAATTTTTAGCGGGTACTTTGAGAGACAAAATCCTTGTTCCTCTGTTGGATTTCCATAATTTGTTTTTTACAATATAGCCAGGATAAGCAGTGAATACATAACTCAATTTGAAATTCCTAGGTACTTAGATACCTTCACAAAACGCAACAAAAGTAGACAATACAATTTTTCCACTTACTATTCCACTTGCAAAACACCGGAGAATTAACAAGTGGAATGGAGAATTTGGGAACTCCGTACTCACTTACTCACGAAAATAAGTAGAGAATTCCCAAATTCTTCCCAAATTAATGCTTGAAGTACTTGTTATGGTCGTAGCGTACTGCAGGCAGCAGTTTGCTACCCGGCGGCTACCAGCAGCACACAACGTGGGCCACACGGCGAATGTGCCGTCGACGAGACTCGACCAGACGTGTCAAGTCTGACTGGGACGAGTGCCCGGAAGAAAAAAAGAAAAAAGGAAGAAGTGGAAACTAACATCTCTCTGTTGACGGGTGGTAAAAAGTAAAAACAGGAAGTCAGTCTGTGAATATTTAAAAAAAAAAAGTCGAGAGAGTTCTGAAAAGAAGATAGATAAGAAAAGAATTACGTGAATTAAAACGAAAAGTTTTTGCTTTGTGACGCGAGAAAATTTTTTTTCTTCAAGAAACCCTGTTCGAAAAATTTCTTTTCACCTACAAAAATTGATTCTAGTGTACCCAAAGCTTGCCGTAAGGCCGTAACTTTTAGACTGTACTTTGAGTGAGACGGAGAGTATTTGCATGAAATATGAGTGAGCAAGATAGTGACGCTCGCTCGTCAAATCATTGGTTTTTACAAATGTGCATCGTCTACTCTCCACAGAGGGCCGACTTTCAAACCAAGTACATCGTGAAGGAAGAGTTCCTTACCTTACGAGGACGTAGTACTTCACGCAGTTGAAGAAGACTCAAGTACTTCGGTACGTGCAATCCAGGAATGTACAGGAGTGCCTAAAAGTATAGCTCACAGAATATTACAAAAACATGAGCACCAGAATTACGGAAGCAGTTGATTTTGTCAACGATAGAAGATTTGCAAGTCTGATAACCCGATCTTTTTTATAATGACGTCGAACTTGTATTGCAGCTGAAGGAAGGCAGTTTGAACATATTTGTAAATAATAAATCTTAGCATCCAAATAATTGGTGTTTAATTTTAAACTTCAGGAAAATTTGTTCCTGGATTTAACAAAAAGTTAGCATCGCTAACTTGAAAGCATCACTATCTGGCTCACTCACACTTCATAGAATGAATCTCCGTCTCACTCAAGCTAGAATCTTAAAGTTACGCTATTAAGGTAAGCTTTGGGTACACTAGAATCAATTTTAGTAGGTGAAAATTTTTTTTTCAAAACTGGGTTTCTTGAAGAAAAAAAAATTTTTTTCCGTAATCTAAGAAATAATGTAGCAAGTGTTGTACCATTTTAGAATCCTTATTAAATGCGTCAACTTTTAAAGTTACTTGCCAGACTGGCGTAGTACATTTTTTTTTCAGTACAGTCAGTTAAAGTTCAATGAATTATTAATTTTATATTGTTGGTTCAGCAAAATGTGACATTTTCTTCCAAGCTTGAGCAGTTGGCTTAGAACTTAAAGCAACAGGTTATATAAGCACTATTCGGGATTACATAAGAAAAATAAAATTGAAAAAAAGTGAAGATTTGCTAAAAAACCATCACAAGGTGTACATTTTCTCGAAAACAAAAGAAATGCCTATAATTTGAAAAATACAAGACTTAGATTTTTGTTATATTTTTCTGGTAACTGTTACGATTTCATCTATCACCCGGTTCCGGCTTGACGTCGACTTACGGGACACCCTGTATATTTATATATATAAAATAAATTTTAAATTGAAACTTACTAATTTGTTAAAGTGGAGATTATCTGCAAAGGGAGTGACGTATTCTTCCCACTCCCCATTGCAGCAGTGCGATTCCTGCACTAGAATTTTCACCGGCCGCTTTAACTTCTTTATTATTATTTTGATATCATCACTGATCAGGGCAAAGGAGCTACTCCTATCTGTAAGCAAAATGTACCTGATCTCGGTGATGATATCTTCAGTATTTTCTAACGTCATTTAAAAAAAAATTTGTATGTGTAAATCAAATTCACTTTTTCAAATGAAATTCTAACTATGGTGCTCCTGAATTTATACCAAAACTTTATCAGTATTTTTTGGTAAAATTAAAATGTTCTCACATCCCAAAAGTCATACTTCCAGGATATCCCCCAAAAAATCAGGCTATGGAATTATTCCCATAGTGCTAAAATGTTATCTAATTAATTCCCATAATGCAAAAATCTCACTACATTCTCACAGCATCATAAAAAGGGCAATTTCCTAGTTTCGAGACAGTCCTCCTCCTAATTCAAAAATATCCGAAACAAAAAAATCTCAATGAACTTTTATCACCTAGCGTAAAATTCTCATGGCTAGCGTATTTTTATCAAAGTTCTTCTAACTAAAAAGGGCAATTTCCTAGTTTCGAGACAGTCCTCCTCCTAATTCAAAAATATCCGAAACAAACAAATGGCGTATTTTTATCAAAGTTCTTCTAACTAAGAAAAGCTGATTTGTTTTTTGCTGTATTACCTTATCACCTACCGTAAAAATGCTCATAGCTAGCGTACTTTTATCAAATTTCTTCTAACTAAAAAGCTACATATATTGTTTTTGCTGAATCCCCTTATCACCTAGCGTAAAAATTCTCATAGCTAGCGTATTTTTATCAAAGTTCTTGTAATTAAAAAAGCTACATTTTTTTTTATAGCAGCATGGTCTTATCATAATGGGTAAAATTCTCACGACTGCTAAATACATAATGGGCAATGTATTCCTACATAAAAAATTGTGGATGACTTTCAAGAAAAAAATACAATTTCTTAAGAAGCCATAATTGTTTTATTTTCATATTCATATTATATACATTTTTTTTTATATATCTTATATTAATAAATTGTCATCATCATCAGCTTTATGAAATATCAATGTTGTAAGTCTGTTTCAATTTCCTCAAATCAACAGATGTGATGTCGGATTTATATGTGGAGTCATTTTCTCTAAAGTATTCGATTTCACCATTACTCAAAATTCGTTCTCCTTCAAGTTCATGATATTCATAACAAGATATTTTTAGTGTTCTCCGCTCATAGTTGCTGCAAAAGCAATAAAATTTTTGAATGACATAATATATCTTTGTTGGTTTAATTGCTGTTGTTGGCTGTTCAAACCGTTGGAAAAAACTATTCATCATTATATTAATTCAATTTATTATATACAAGTGCAGTCCTTGTCACTCAATTTTCATATCATTATTTGTTTGAGTATTACTGCTTTCACAATCTTTTATATCTTTTATTTTTTCTGCTTTGTTTGCTTCTTGTTGTTTTATCGGTTTACGATACCACTCCTCCTCACCTGCAAATGGACAATTATGGAGGAATAAATTAGTACTTGGACGTTTGATCACCCCATCTTGTAGCCAACCTATTACAGTTATTTCTCTTCCGTTAACTTCGATCTTAACATGTTCAAATGGTTTCATGCGCATCTCCCGAAGACTTGAGGGAATTGGTTGACCTCTAGTAAAAATCATTATCTTACATCTTTTACCATCTTCAGCAGTCATATATACTTTCATTAAGTCACATCTTACAACAGAATGCATAATCTTCATATACATCCAACCATTCAAACATGTACAAAAATGTGTTTCATCCCATATAGAATCAATCCAAAACATTATTTTTTTTTTAGCCTTTGAACTATGTATGCAAACCTTTCCACTACTAGATTAGCAATGATTAGATTGTATAAATGAAATATCTCATATATATACATATATTTTAGATATCATCTTCTCTGTCACTATAAACGCGAATATTCATTTCTCAGTTAAAAGTAGGAAAAGTAAAAATCACCATATTAATCAATTTAATTTTTTTAATTTTTTATAAGAATAGGTACATATAAATATAATAAATGTATCAGGACATTATATTAGTAATAATTAGCCCCTAAAGCCATGCTCTGCACAATCTCATTAAATGCATCGCTCGAATTGGGCTTTTCCTCTTCTAGCTCGAATAATGATTTAAACTCCAGTACATATGATTTTCCTTGAGGTCCTCTGCTAATTATGTAGCAGTGTCCTCCTGATATATCCTTCAATATCTCATCTTGTACAGCCAAATACCGTTGGGGTAAGTATACACATCCCTCATCAACCTCCAATTGGATCTTTTCACCATAAACAGTATTCAATCGCCTAGCTTCCAATATTCTATATGGTTTATTAATTGCCATATCTCTTCAGGGTATAACGCTTTTGTATACAAATGAATTGAAAACATTCAAAGAACGGGCTTGCTTCTCTAAGTCAATTTGAAGAGGAGAAGGATTAAAAGAATATCCTTGTTTCCCCGATTCTGCTTGAAGTGAAGATGAATTTTTCAGCTTCCTAGATGAAGCTTAAACAAATGATCTCTTTCTTGTAGACATTTTTTCCGTTCTATACGTAAGCACTTTATGCACCAAAAACTAAATAAAACTGTACTCAATCTTCAGTCACCTTCCAATTTATAGTAAAAATAACTTCCGGCTAAACGCAGGATATCCTGCTACATTTTCCCACGCTCCTTATCAACAATACCATACGTCCGCCCTTTCTACACCATTATCACCAAGACCACACTTCCGGCCAACACCAGGATTTCCCACGATCCTTATCAACAAAACCACACTTCCGCTATGACGTCATTTCCGGTCTAAATGTATATACACGTAGGCACTCACATAGTACACGCACACACCAACATACCCACACTGTCAAACCTTATCACCAACACTTCCGGTATAATCTCAAGTTCAAATCTCAAGGTCAAATATGTACGTAGACGTACCCGTGCCTTTGTTTCATTTTGGACTTAAAATAATTTTTCATGGTTTGGCCCAGAATCGGCATAGCCCCTCTACTATGGACCGTTACACTCCCCAAGAACGTAGTTAAAAATGGTATATGCTGAAAGCACTGAATAAAAGTTTGAAGACACTCGCCACCACTCGCAAATATCAAATGCACAAAATTTATCATTTAAAATATACCAGTCGAACAGATTAGCAATTGGCTACCACTCGCAACGAAGAAAGCTGCTCAACGTTCTTTGCCAATCCCGAAAGTCAAAGGAGCTGTTAAAATATTCATTTTGTGGTGGAAGTGTAAAACTTCCCAATCATCAATTTTAGTTAGTAAAACTAGGGAAACGTACTTTATTCAAATTTACTAATCATCATAAATTGTATCTATATAAAATACAGGAAGTAAAAATTTACATTTATTTAAAACAGCAGTCACAGAACAGACGCAATACATACCTTGTACGCATATAACTTCGTCGGCAAGTTCATTTGTTTCTTTTCATTTGTTTTTTTATATTATTAAGCCAAGCTCAGGAGATATCCCATGAACTATGATGCAAAGTACAGCATGGCCAGAAGGTGATAAAGAAAGGCATTAGGGAACGTGAGGAGGGTGGCGAAGGTGCTGATGTATGTCACCCTTAAACTTTCGCAGATTGTATGCCGGAGGAAAGACAGAAGATTGGAGACTGTGTATCCTATAAAAACTATTGCATTTTACGAAATAATAAAAAAAAATTATTTAAAAATTGATGCCTTGCTTTAAATGTAATAACACTAACTACAACAATGAACAATGACTTGTCCGCCGTTGTGTAGTTTCGCTGAATTTCTCCAATTACAACGTATAATTGTTTCTTGAAATGTTTGTTCTGCCACGTCGCGCCGATAATGTTCTAAGAAGCCGTCTTTCCATGGAAGGCTTATCAAAGATCCTCTAGGAGCTGTTTTCAATTAAAACAAACCTTCCATGGCGATAACATGAATAGGCTCTGTCTTGATTCAAACACTCCGAGCAAAGCGATACTCATGTACAGGTATCTGCGCTTCCTGTTTTCTCTATAGGCTTCAACAACCATGACCGAAGGCCAATGTGTTAACTAGGGCCTGAGTTCCAAAATGTATCATATTGAACGCTTCAGGACATTATTACGTTTTTTACAAAAGCTGCAGTAGAATAGATGTGAATCATTTTGTTAGAAATAATTCAGAAGATTTACTGCAATTTTATCAGTGGTCTCCAGGGCAGGCGCACCCCCTGCACCCGCTAGCTGGATCCGCCCTTGTCCTGTGCGCGACGATGTGGAACAGTGTCCAGAAACATCAACGAGGCGACATGGCACGCAATTGGGCATTTCCAAGCGAACTCTGCAGCGTATTTTGGTCAAAGACTTGTAGATGTTTCCGTATAAAACTCAGATGACTCATCAGTTGCTGCCTACTGACCACCAAGCTCGTCTAGAGTACAGCTAGCACGTCATAAACCTCAACCTTGAAGAGGATAATTTTTCTCAAAATTGGTTATGACTGACGGAAAAGCAGAATACTCGCTTCTGGGGCACTGAAAATCTGCGCATTATTCAAGAAACATCTTTACACTCACTAAAAGTTACTTTTTGGTGTGGTGTGTGTGCTGAAAGGGTGATCGGACCATATTTTTTGAAAGACGTTGCAGTCAATGAGATATCTGTCACTGGCGAGCGCTACAGAACCCCCTTAGGTGAGTTTTTGATACCCAGCTTGGATGAATTGAGGCTGGAGTACATCTGGTTCCAACAAGATGGCGTCACGGCACAGACTGCGCGCGGCAATATGGACTTAGTGAGGGATGCCTTTCCAGGCCGTGTTATCTCTGGCTTTGGCGATTTGTCTTAGCCTGCGAAATTACCCGATCTGACCTGTCCAGACTTATTTCTTTGGGGTTATTTGAAATCACTGGTGTATGTGAACAAGCCGCAGATTCTCGAAACCCTAAAAGAAAACATTCATCAACAACTAAGGAACATATCGCTGTAAGTGCCACGTCAAGTTTCGGAAAATGGCATAAATAGGGCTGAAATGTGCATCAACTCTGAAGGTCACCATTTAACCCTCATGTGAGCGGGTATGGAATTCTCCGATTATGAGCGACGTGGTACAAATATACCACAGAAACTTTACAACTTCTAGAGCAAGATAACGTTAAAGCAATCGGTTTGCAATAGACGCTTAGCAACACGTAGTTAGGTACGAACACGTCTGCAGTGATAACAGCACCAACAAGTAATAACTATTAGTATAGATTTGATTTCGAATAAATCGCGGGAATATTATATGAGAGTAAAGTCTAAAAACTCCGACCACTTTCATTTATTTGCGGGAAAGGAATCGAGTGATTCATTTGCCAATTATTCCATCTAAGACTGCCAAATAAGGCATCAAAATTTGGTGGGCGTATGATGCGAAAAATTCCTATACATTATGTGGCCAAATGTATCCTGGCGGTAGGAATATAGCTATGGATAACTTTTTTACCAAACTGCCGCTGGCTCGACTTTTGATGTCATCGACTCTCACCGTAGTGGCCACACTGAAAGAAAAATAAGCCATATATGTATACCCTCTCACATGTTGACTAACAAATCTCGGGGACCACTTTCGTCTCTCTTTGGATTTAGTACAGACAAAGCCACTATTAGCTAATACGTTCCCAAAAATGAAAAGTGTAATATTGTTATCCACAATGCACTATACAGACGAAGCAAGTTACCGAAAGAATGGTGGCGTTGACAACATGAATGAAATGGTCACACATTATTCTTCAAAGCGGAAGACAAAACGATGGCCATTAGCTACTTATGTTTTATGATATGATAGGCATAGCTACCCTTGCAGCCTGCATAATTTATTCCGAGAATAACCGCATGACTGCAAGGGTACGTACACAACGAGGCGAGGCGGGGCGAGGCGAGTTTAGGCTTGGCACTTGAGCGAGGCGAGTTAAAGATACACCTCGAGGTGTAGTGTTCACAACAAAGCGGTTGGTTTCTTGGTAAATCGCGAAGTGAGAGCATATAAATTATATCATCAGATTCTGAAGAAGCAATTTTGTGTTTGTCAAGTAATATGCCACTTTTCACATAAGTGTACTTTCCGCAGTTTTGCTTGTGACCCGATAAATAACAAGCGATTTTAATTTGGGGAATTCGTTATTCACATATGTATATGAAGATTTACATACTAATCCTCATATATTCTTCCAGGGGACGGATTCTGTTAAACGAAGAATTTGGGAACTTAGGAGATGAGAATTTCGTTTTGTTAGAATTCCTAATTCCACAATTCACCGTTCCCAATTCACTAACATGGTTGGAGAATTAGGCAAAACATAAGAAATGTGAAAAAGTGCGAATCGCCTAGGACGATTAAGGGTATCACTTTTTATTGTTGTTATCTTTCAATGTCGAAATAAATTGAAATTTTGTTGTTGTATGGGTAGTTTTTGAGGGATGTAGGAGGATAGGTTTTCTCGAGTTTTTCCGCGATAACGAGAGAATCGAAAGAAGAAAGAGAATGTATGTGGTATAAAAATATGGGAGGACAGGGCGAACAAGAGAGTTAGAGGAAATGGAGCGGGGAGACTGCGGGGTAGAAATGGGAGCTGATTAACGGAAACTTAAAAAAATAAAGACAATATCAGGAGCTGCAATAATTCGCAGGGTTGCTCGGGATCTGTAAGCCCAATAACAAAAAAAATAAGAATTCACTTTGGCAATTGGGTATTCATGGTTATAATAGGCTATATTTTATTTCGATTAATGGTAATTTGCAGATTTGAGGGGCCTCGGCGGTAAATTTTTTTCCTGGTAGATTAAGGGTTTAGAGTACAAAAATATGGGTGTACATTTTTAAGGGGGGGGGGGTGTTTTGGATGTGAGGGGTCATACCGCCCCTTTTAGAGGGTTGCCCAAACTACGTCATGTTTGCTACCAAATTAAAGAGGGAGGAGAGACTAATCGAGTGGTGTAGTGTGTCTTTGATCATTTTAACGTGATAGCTGAATTTTTACTGCCGAAAACGGTGTTTGAGCACTAGGGTCATATACACCCCAGTTCCCGTACTTTGCATATATTGCTGCCGTTCTTTGTTTTACATCCATTAGTACTCCGATGTGAATATTTTTGTCATGGGAAGTGTATTTCCAGGACTTACTAGTACTTCACAATGATGAGATGAAAATATGTCCATTTTTAATCCAAAACACGGCCATTTTTTCACCTTAAAAAGGACTGATATACTTCTTTTACAGTTAGCTCCAAAGCCCTTTATCGAATTCAAAAATTAATTATAAATTGACCATTTTCGCGTGATTTACAATTTTTAGTGGGTACCTTGAGACACAGAATCCATGTTTCTCTGTAAGTAATGCATAGATTTCCATAATTTGTTTTTTTAAATATAGCCAGGAAAACATGACTTTGAAATTCTTAAATACCTATGTAGATACCTTCACAAAACGCAACAAAAGCAGACAATACAATTTTTCAATTTACTTTTCTACTTGCAAAATACCGGTGAATTAAACAGTGGAATAAAGAAATAGGAAATTCTCTACTTACTTCTCAAATTCTAAGATAGAACAATGTGGATCAATTGTTCCGGTACAGCAGAGGGAAACACCAGCGAACGTCGAGAGTTCGCCGATCATCACAGAGTTACCGAAAAATTCGGAAGACATGTAATGTGTGTAATCGTCCTGATGGGCACATTCAAGTTCCATTGTAAAATGTTGTTCGTGCACATTATAATTTTTTTTATATGTAAGTAATTAAAATATAATTCAATAAATGTTAATTTAAGAGCTATTACCTTTGGTTTTGTCTTCTTTTTTATATATGTATATTGTATATACAAATATCTTTTTAATTTCAGTTAATAAACAACAAGAACAGAAAGCAAAATCTCCTTATTTCAGTCATTAGTACAAATGTACTACGTCGCTCGCTGTGAGGGACTATAGCTTTAGACCCAAAAATGGAATATTTCTGATAAACTTTTTGCCATTTTCTCAGATTAAATGTATTATTTTGATACTTTTTTCAGATTAAATGTATTATTTTGATTGATTTGAAGAAGAACTGGAAGCTCACTTCGATATATTGTGCTTTTCATGTGAATTTCTGTTAAAATATTTACGATTGGTACATTTGTACCACGTCGCTCACATAAGGCTTAAGAGACATCATCTTCAAACCCCAATGCGACTAAATTTCATGGCACAAATACACATATATTAAAAACTAATTCTAGTTTTCTAATTCAAAAAAGAGTTGTAGCTAAATCAAATAGGGTCACTACTTTTGCGCCACCCGTTATAATCCCTACTTTGTTACTAATATTATAATTGCTAAAATAAGTTTGTAGTATAGTAGTATATATATACCGTAGTAAAGTAGTATATTATCTGTTGGCCTATGTGATACGTTTTCATATAAAAAGTAAGCAACAAATCTTCGTGACTTGTGCACAGATAAAGTTGGAGGTCTAGCTAGCTAAAATGTTGACAGAGGCTACAATTTACCGCGGAAAAATTCTTCTTTCTTTACAAAATCAAAACTTACACGCAGAGAATATAAAACATACGCGTGCGGAACTGCAGGCAACTGCTAATTTATAATAACTCTTAAACAGTTTAATATATCAGAAAATATACATAGTAACTTAAATTTTAATATAATTCTTCATTACGTTTCATGAACATTTATATTTTAAAATTGTTACTTCATAAGGTAGCTTTATAATTTATGTAAATAACAGATATAATTTATGTATAATGATATATTATAAGAAAATATTATGTAAGTAAATAGGTATCTTTTTATGTGCAGTATTCCATTCATGGAAAGCCAAAACTAAGGTCACGACCTGCTTAAATGATATCCACTATCGTTGACCCCCATATACATTTCATGGACCCTCAATTTTTTTTCGTTGACATAGACCACTTGCAGATCATCTTCGACCCCTAGGGGTCGATATAGACCACTTTGAGAATCACAGCACTATATGAATGCACGTATAAAATTTCGTATGGTCCCCGATCTATGCAAGTTAGATTTTTGAAGTAGTTTTTCGAATATATTTCTAGAACGGTTCGTCCGACAGAAAACATGATTATCACCAATTTTATAGGATTTCGTATTCTGAAGAAGTTTTTAGTACAATAAAAATTACTAGGACTGATTGTTTTCACAGTATATATAAAAACCCAAATTCTCATATGGCAACACCAAGAATGGGTGTCCCGATTTATTCTATTTTTGAAGTTTTATTTCCTATTACTATAAAACCATCATATACCAAATTCAGTTCTTTATGTCGACGCGTTCTCAGGCAGTGTACAAATATATAGTGGAAACCGAAATTTTTGTATGGCAACCCCACGAAGGAGTTGCGCGATTTGTCTCATCTTTGAACTTAATTTTACTTTTTTTTAAGTCTGTGTATAAAATTTCAGCTTTATAAGTGAACGCGTTCTCGAGTTATGGTGCAGACGGACCGACGGACGGACAGACGGACAGACGGACGGACAGATGGACTTAGTATATCCTATAGATTTCATCTAGGGTATAAAAAGAAGAAAAGTTAGGGTACGAGCATAACGAAGCGAGGCATTTTTCACATAAGAGTGCTTTCCACTGCTTTGCTTGCAACCCAATAAATTCAGAGACCTAAATTAATTAGTTTGTGGAAAAATTAACGAAAAGAAAAGACAAGAATTAGAAAGATGGAGACACATAATAAATAAAAGGGTGTAATTTTTACGTAGAACGGTTATATGTTGGTAAGCAAAAGCAAATGCTGTAATTCCATAAATAATTCAATTCTAAATCGTTGTGTAAAAATGTACACATATAAAAGGGAAAGCTCTATTATACATATTTGATAAAAGAAAAAGAAAATAAAACAAGTGGAAAAGCTAGACTTGGTCTAAGACCACTTGCCATGTTTTTCGGTTTTGGGTAGACCCCCTGCTTATCTGATACTGATTTTTTGCAATTTCATAAACGTCAAATGTGTTTTCGACAGCTGGTATACTAGTGCTACATGTATATGCACCACGAGGCAAGGCATTTTTCACATAAATGTACTTTCAACTGTTTTGCTTGCTACCGAATATATACAAAACGTCTGAAATTTGGCGAATTTCATCATCTATATGAAGATTTACGGACTGGTCCTGGTAGATCCTTCCAATATATGAGAAAAAGTATATAAATTATAAACCTTCGATTATAGTAAGGAAAGATTCCAATATAAACTAAAAAAAAAAAAGCCTGCCAAAATTTCATTCTAAGGATATAAAATTAATCATTTTCTATTTTTCCAGCCTTTTCTGCAGTTTTGCCTGTGTATGGGGGGTCATAATAACAAGCGATTAGAATTCCATCGTTCACATATATGAAGATTAACATACTGATCCTCATGCATTCTTCCAGTATATGAAAATGAGTAAAGAACCCTTCAATTACATAAAAAATAAAAAACCTATAAGATTATGCCAGCTATCAAAAATGGCGCACTGCAGCTCGCGAAAAAATTAAAAATTTCATTTTCGAGCGAGATACCAAGAGGTGTCTCACCACATCGCGCGTTGATACATCCCGGTTGCACATCGTTGTTAGGAACACTCTCGTTATACAGCGTACAATCTTTCTTCAAATCTTGATATAGCCTCACCTCTCCTCATTGTACATGTACCCTTATACGTAAACCTTCCTTCCATTTAACGGACAGCTATAATGGATTTCGGATTTAAAGGACCGAATTTGGCGGTCTTGCCTCCGTTCGTATTGTAAAATTCCAAAAGTTCGGTACTTCTACTAAGATTAAACGAAGAGGTTTATCTTTTTAAGGCTAAACATAATTGCGTCGACCGCTGGCAAGCGATCAGATAAGTTCGCTCTCAAAGTTTCTTAAAACACAGCGTCTTATGTGAATGCTCAAAAAAGCTCGCCGTTGAGATTCATCAAATTCTAATTTAGTCGTCGACCACTGCAGTACTACCAACAAAATCAACCGAATGCAATTGTTTTCGCAAACATTTTTGCCATTTTAAGGTTGTAGAATACCGCGCCAATTAAAAAAAAAGAAAAACATGGATGTTGAGGAATAAGTAATTGAGCGAATGCACAAAATAATTTACAACTTACAAGACTAGCAAGCGGAGAAAAAGGACTTGATTTGGATATTGCGGGGCGCTTAAATACAAATGCTAAAGTTGTGAAATTTTGCATTTAAAAATTTAGTAAATATCTCTTTTTTCCGTTGATAGCTGCAGAAAAAGTTAGAAGAATCTCCGCGATATTTATAAAAAAAATCGCCGGCAAGATTATATGCACTCGGGGAGCTCCAGAATCTTGTTGTTCGTTGCAATTGTATATGCAATTTTGCGACTATCTGTTTTGACACCGGATTTCCATCAGCCTTCGGTCGCTCTATTCGTCGCGATTGTGTTTAAAGGTTGGAGCAAAATATGCAGCACGTAGTACATATCTGGAGCTGCGACTAAAGCGCTTACCCCAGCTGTAGCACTACATCATTCTGAACGAATAGAATGGTGTAGCACGTAGCTTCTTTTGAGGCTACGTGTCGAATTGACAGTACATTTTTATTTGAATTGCGAAGTTTTTGTTTAAAGCCAAAATGGGAGTGAGCAGAAGAAACAAAAGGTTATTTGCAGTAAAATCGTTGACATTATTTTATTTAATAGTAAGTAAGTACATGCAGAAACGGAGGAGCAAGAGACGTTGGTGGCTGAAACCGGTGTATCAAAAGAGGGCAAAGTTTGGTTTTTATGAAACAACATTCAAGTATATAAAAAATCATAATGAGGAATTGTTTTTTAAATATACGACAATGCAGAGGATACAATACGATTTACTATTGGCAATGGTTGAAAATGGTCTTATTAAATCCTCAATTAGACGACCAATAAGTGCTGAATGTCGCCGGCGGTAACCTTAGCGTAAACATTTCATAGGTATGATTAGTACATCTGTTCATTTGAACTGTATTTCAGATATTTATCACAAGGAGTTTCGAGGCATTACCTTGCATGGTCTTTCCGTATGGGCGTCTCAACTGTCAGAGCAATAATAATAGAAGTATGCAACGAATGTGTAAAGTTCTTTCTCCAACGTATGCAACCCCGATGAATACCGTCGACTGGCTGACAATAGCCAAAGACTTTCAAAATAAATGGCAAATGCCGAATCGCATTGGAAGCCTTAATGGGAAGCATGTACACATAAAATGCCCTCCAAATTCAGAATCGCAATATTACAATTACAACGGGCACTTCAGTCTTGTTTTGTTGGGTGTCTGCAATGCAAATTATGTCTTCTCAGCTGTCAACGTTGGTGCTTATGGTAGTCAGAGTGATGGAGGTATCTTTCGTTTATCTTCTTTTGGCCAAAAGGTTATTAATAATGAGTTAAATGTTTCTCCGTCGTGTAGATTGCCAAATTAAATCAACGTAACCACGTTTTACTTTGCAGCTGACAACGCGTTCCCGTTGAGAACCAATTTAATGCTGCCATATCCTGGGCACAGGCGAATGTGTCGAGCCAGACAGCATCTACAAATGTGATAGGTCCAGCCCATCAAATTATGTAGCCTCCTACGATGAGGATGAAAACTTGGTCCTGGGGCACTGGCGCCAAGAAAGCATCAGATTAGAAAGTGTTCGTCATTTCCGTAGCACTCATAACAGTACGCGCGAGGCCTTAGCAATCCGACAAACATTGACGGACTATTTTTTAATAAAGTAGTATAGCTGCACAATATATCTCTTTAGGCGCGCAGAACTGAAAATCGAAATAGTAAATGACAATTTTCCGATCTGTAAAATTTAAAAGTATAAAACTATGTTCTCAATTCAATAAATTTTTATTCAAAAAACTTGTCCTCTTCATCGCTCAAAATTTTTAGTAATTCCATTTTCCAGCCATTTTTTTTAAATAATAGAAATCGTTTAAGCTTTTTTACTAAGCTTTTACAGAACAGCATGTCTTCGTCATCATCCTACGCCTCTGGCTGTGCCATGTGCGAGTTGATGTTCTTAATTGCTTGCAACAAGTTATCCTCGAGTACATTATCACTGCGGTCTCTTTTCAGGCGGGGGGGGGGGGTCCGCTGAGAAGATGAGGATAGCTCAAGCTCTCTTGATGAATAATTCTCTTTGGAATCCGTTCGGTATTCTGCCGGCGGTGGAGAGCTCAACAACGAAATAGTCGAAAACATGCAATCGTCACCCATGACCTCAGAATCCACTGCTGAATTTATTTCTGCCGGTATTGGCGAATTCGTTTCGCAGGAATAATTGCTAATTGTCTTGTTTGGAACAAGAGGGAGACTACATAATGCAGAGCTTATTGAAAGTATTAATATATACTTACATTCGTGGCCTGAGATGGTCACGCAAGAACAGCATATTTTGAAAATATCTCCATCTTTCGCATTCCTCTGCTTCCTATCTAGAAGTCAGCCGTTTGGAAACCTCTCTGGAAAAGGAATCCCTCAGTGCTTTCCACTTCTTCTTGCATTCTTCAGCTGTAATATGACCGAAATTTCAATTTCATGCTCTTGGTCTTCCATCTCGTTTTCTTCTTAAGGTATTCTCATTAAAATTTTGACACTAGAGCTGTGACGTGTTTCGTCCTATAACGTATATACATTTCTATTGAAAAGACAGAGAGGAGAGAGAATATCGGGTCTCTGTACCGTACTTTCATATACATTCGGACACAAATGACGTGGTTCTTAATGAGAATTCCTTGTATCTCGTAACGTACTAGGGTCTAGATACATGCCCGTATATAATTCCGTGTTGTCATGTCACCCATCTATGCGTGTTTGAATTTTGAAGTGGTTTTTCGCATGTATTTCAAAAACGGTTCGTCGGACAGAAAAAAATGATTATAAACAATTTCATAGAATTTGCTATTCTGAAGAACTTTTCAGTACAGTAAAAACGTCAGCGACTGCTCTTTTTCACAGTATACGTAAAAGACATAAATTTTTATATGACAATATCAAGAAAGGGTTGCCCGATTTAGATAATTTTTGCAATTTTATTTGCTATTTTTATGAAAACGCTGCGCACGAAATTTCGCCTCTCTATGTCGACGTGTTATCAGGAAGTAACGAAATATATAGTGAAAAACGCAATTTTTATATGGCAACCATACGAAGGAGTTTTCCGATTTGTCTCATGAAAGTGAACGTGTTCTCGTGTTATCGTGAGGATGGACAGATAGACAAACAGACGAACATGCAAAAATCAAAATAATTTTTGATATTATGCTTGGGTGTTTAATTTATTTCCTTCTAGCATATTATTTTATATGTTACAAACGGAATGACAAACTTAGTATACCCTATGATTTCATCTAGGATATAAAAATGGCATCGTACCTACGTCAATTTACAAACGAAAATGAAATCCCAAAGGGATTCTCCAGAATTGCATCATAATCTGTGGGAAAAGTGCTCAGAAATTCATTTTGGAGGAAATTTTCATCAAAACACTGCATATGTGTAAAAGATAACAAGCTTTTAAGCTTTCATAACTGTATACTAAACAACTTGAAGCTCATATTTCCTCCCAGCATAAAACAGGGCATCACAGGCCTAAAGTAAATACTTTTGGCCAAAATATTTGTATCGTCTTTTTGATTTTTTGGTAAACTAAAATTTTTTAGTCCTCCGTTCAATATATGGCTTTGGTTATACCTTTCATGCATTTGTACATTTATTACATTAAGTTTCGCTAATCTGATGCAAGACCTGTAAAATGTTTTGAGACTGTAGTTCTTTGTTTTAACTTTTGGCGCCATTAAAAATTGGTTAACAAGTTCACTACAAATGGAATATTATCAGAATCAGAATCGTCAGATCTTGCTTTATAGTGAATAATGACGCAGAAAAAACAGAAGAGAATTTTAAATCTCCTGATTTTTAAAAGGCGAATGAGCTTTTAAACTTTTCACATGTATGCATACCAAATTGATTGGTATGGACGTCAAAATATTATTCCTCGAACTCTGGGTACATTGCCTTCATGTTGTTGTATACCAACAACCAAAGATAAAGAAATTTATGCATGCATAACAAAATGCATCCATAAATTCCTTTAATTCTAAAAGTGGGTCCAAAAATGCATTCATAAATTAACATGAGCCAATTTATGTCTGAAATGCATCCACGAATTCCAGGGCTCAAATTCAAGTATACATGTGCCAGGCTATCTAAGCAGCACATATACAAATCATCTTCTCATGTCCAAGCGGACGTAGTCATATTCAAGGGCACATGCCCCAAATAATTCTGTCTGCACGACAAGAAATTATGTGACAAAGACGTATAATATTTCGGATGAAATATGAACGCGCTAAACACTTTTCGATGGGTCGACATTATTGACCGTGAGAAAGACGCGCATGCTTATTTCATTCAAGTAAACAGATCGGGCGTCGAGTGAAATATTCAAGCGCTAAACATTTTTTGATGGGTCAGCGTAATTAACTGTGAGAAAAATGCGCTTGCTTATCTCACTCAAGTATACTGATCATGTTGCAATCCGCCATCCAACAAGTGGATATATTTTTACCATGGGAAATTTTGTGGCTCGCTTTCACGATTCAGCGATGTTTGACTGTGGGCAAGAATTGAACAATTCTGATTGGCTGATTCTTTCTCCGGCTTGACATGCTGATTTTGGGGAATGGGTCAGATGAAGATTCTTATAGGTCAATTCAAGTGACCATTGAGAGGGCTGAAACAACTAAGCCTTTCTTTAAAAGACTCGTCACTGGACATGAGGAGCGCAGTTTTTGTCAGACAGTTTTTGAGCACTGTTTTGAGTGAGCAGCTCTCGAGTCGAAGTTTAAGTTCGCGGTTTGAAGAATAAAAGGAATAACGGTAGTTCTCCCGTTAATAGAAAAAGTTTTGAATTTTTAAATAAGAATTTGTAAATTAAAAAAGTTTTGTAGTAGAAGTTTTTTCTTTGTTAATTAAAGAATTCGAGTAAAATTAAAATCGTTTGTTTTATCGACTCGTGTGGTACAGCAGTGTACACCCTCTTTTAAATATTTATAGTTAAAGCTTTTCCGCAAGGAAAAATTATTTTATTTTGCAGGAGCTCGTGTGGACAAATACGGGAGACAAGAACCACAGTGTACTCCTCTTCTCTCTGGAATGAATACACAACAATGTCTAGCATGTGCTATAAGATTTTGGTTAGATTAGGTTAGATTAAACGTGTGTTTCTGGAATACTAAGCCCACGACTGGGTCCATTATATGCCACAGATTCACGGAAGCCATAACTCTGCTCCCCGCGGTTCACTCAGCTCCATAAAGATGTAGTTCTTTAATAACCTAATCCTTTTGGGTGACAAAGCAGGGCATTCACAAAGCATATTTGCCTTCTTCGGTAGTTACATCTCAGACAGTGCGGTGAGTCCCTGACTCAAAGAGAGGTTCTCTATGACTCGTTATAACCCCTACTAGTTGTCTAGTATCTTTTCTACTAAGGAGTATCTCTGTTCTTTTATTTTATCAAAATCTGGTCACATTTGTCTTGCCACGACATGAGTGACACTACATATTTTCCGCTGCAGCCAGCCTTTTTGTAGACATCGCTATTGATATATATGCCTTAAGAATATCGATCGCAACTTTCACATAGACGACTGCCACCAAGGTTAGGACTGCCATCCGTTTGGGTTTCTCCGGATTTGTCCTCGTTTGGTAGTCATCCGGGGAGCGTCCGGACGGAGTCTTCTATGCCGTCCGGGTTTTAAAATCTTAGAAAGCAATTAAATAAAAATTTAATTTTTGTGTGTAATGTACGTGTACAGTGTATCTGATAACGCCGACAGACAGACCGATTCGACTAGCAAGCAGTGTTGCCACTTGGGTCTAAATGAATTCATTTGGATACATTTTTTGAAGAATTTTCATTTTGATGGATACACGATACTGTTTCTTTTTTCTTTTTTTGTGATGGATACATTCTTTCCTTTTTACAAATATTTTCCTTCTTAGAACATTGAAATAATGTTGCAAAGCGTGCGAATTTATGAACGCATAAATTTATAACATCAACGGCGAATTTATTCCATTTCATTATCGTTGATTTGCAAGTACATAACCCTCAGGTTGTTCTCATTTACTACTGAGCCATCTATATATGTATATATTAAATTGAATCGCTCATTTGCAGAACGTGTCTGTTCTATTCCAATGATATGATTATAGCTTGCGTTGCAAGTGTGATATAATTTTATTATGAACTGGCTAAAATTGCCCGTTTTTAAAAGGGGATTCGCTCTTAAGTTTGTAAATTTATTTTAATATTATCGGTTATCTTTTATTTTTATATCGGTCTACATGATAAAATCATAGGGCATACTATATAATATATACATAATGCATAGAAATAATGATGATAGAACAAAATGGATTAGACATCTGCGCAAAATATTAAATCATATTTTGATTTTTATATGTCCGTCTGTCAGTCTATCTCTCCATTCTCACAATAAGTTGCGAGCGTGCTGACTTAGAAAGCTGAAGTTTTGTATACGGGGTTTTTATAAAAATATTCGCATCCCATCATGGTGTTGCCATTCAAAGATGGTGGTTTTTTACGTATACTGTAAAAATTATCAGTCCTACGAATTTTTCTGCAGAATATGAAATCCTATGAAATTGATTATAATTATTTTTACTGTCCGACGAATCGTTCCAGAAATATATGCGGAAAACCACTTCAAAAATCAAATTTGCAGAGAAATGAAATTATTAAATTAGCTCATCTAGCTCATCTGGGCTATCATAAGAATTGGCAAATTCTAACTTTTTATTTATTTTATTTCATTCTTATTTCTTAATTTTTTTAACTTGTGTCAGGATGTAATAAAAAAAATATGGACTGATAACTTTGGATAATATATTGTAACTTAATTTGACAAGACTTCTTAATTTATTTTCGCACTCTACGTTATTCTAAATATTTTCTTATGGGTTGACAGCTCGGCCATCAACATCTGAATCAGTCTCGGATTCTTCATCTGCATCCTCGATGTTGATATCATCCAATTCTGGTGATGTAGCCACCCATGGTTTCATTCGTTCTGCAGTATACACTGATTTGAATGGCTTCTGAGTTTTCTGTAAATCCGGTGGATCAGTGATTATGTATCTGTTACGGTCCAGGATGTCAGCTACATAAAACGGTCCTCGATACTTAGGCTCCAGTTTCCTGCTTTCTCCTGTTGCTGGGGAAATATATTCAATTACGACCAGATCTCCTTTTTTATGTCGTTTTGGAGTACGATGTCGCTCATCAAATCTGGCTTTCCAGCGTATTCGCTCGGCTTCAATTCTTGATGCTATCTCTCGTCTCTTTTCTGAAGAATCTGTCGTCTCCTTTCCAGTTTCGTCGACATTATCTTGTAAGGCGTCTAGTATCCTATTTGAAATGAGGTCTCTCCATGGAAAGTCGAATACTACCTCATTTGGACTGCAACCAGTAGTCTAATTCTGCTGTGAATTCAAAGCCCACTGCAGTTCTCTTATGCGTTGATCCCATTCGGTTTCATTTGTAATAGAGGCCAATTCCTCTTGTGACTTCTTCAATGCTTCCTTTTCAGCTACTAGCATTTTAGCGAGATTTTCACTTTCATTTTGCAATCGCTCAATATCTTCGGGATTTTTGTTGCTACGTTCAACTAAAACATTCGCTCGCTGCCTCCATTTAACAGCTTCAGTTTGAAGAGATGTATTCTCCGATGTGCACTCTTCTATCTTAGCATGCAATTCACGATTTTTGTCTTGTAATGGGAAAAGCTCATCTTCAACTTTGCCTACACGTTCAGTAAGTTCATGAACACGCCTTGAAAGATTTTCACGTTTTTCTCTAAGAATGCGATTACTGTCTGTAATGGCATTCAATGTTTCCACTTCTGCATTAATAGGACCGGTATTGAGGTCAATGTCGTCTATTCACTCCATGCGACATTCTCGGGACTCAATGATTGATCGATTTCCTTTAGAACAAAGTACGTCAGCTACCAATAGTACGTCTTGTGATAAGACCTCGTCGGGCACAAGATACAATCGACAGTTCGTAGTAGATTCGTCCATTGTCATAGGTACATCAATATGCTGAGTCGCCATAAATGTACCTCTAGCAAATACCTTTAACATCACAGGTTTATCTGTAGAGATTATTCCCAATTTATTTCCTAACGTTTTATAAATTAGTGATTTCTGACTTCCAATGTCAATGCGAGCTTGAACAACTTGTCCTTTCAATAATATGTCTTTAGTAACCACCGCTGGAATATTCTCACCATCTGCAGCCACGGCCAGCGCAGTTAAATTTTGATCTTCGGTCCTCCCTGGACATTGATCAGTCCTGTGCGAACTTCGGTTGCATTTCAAGCATCTCTCCTTTCTAGACTCGTTTCGATAATTTCTCGATATGTGACCCCTTTCTCGGCAATTGAAACACATCAGTCCTTTTCCGTCATTATTCTCCCGAAAGTCGTTATTTGTAATAATATTCGGAATGTTGAGCAGTTTTCCTCTCATTTCTGATTTTCCATTTCTTGTTTCAATGACTTTCGTCATATTTGAACGTGCTGTAAACCTTCGAACTGCAACCATTAAATCATTAGTTGCTGGAAACGACATTCCTAGTAAAGCATTTACCATTATCGGCTCACGCATTCCTCTTAGACAATATTTTATTATGTCTTCTTCAACTAACTAACCTTTCCGGCCTTTACTCCATATTCTATGAAAGAACTCTTCTGGGATCTCATTACTTCGTCGTTCCATTTTCATAAGAATCATATGAACGTCGGCAGCAGTTTCTGTTGTCGGAAAATCACTCAGTAACCTGGAAACAAAGTCTGACCAGCTCAGGTAAATCGGCAAGATGTCTTTCCAACATTTTGCAGCGCCTTTTAATTTTGCTTGCACAGCATGTATTAACAAGCGATCTTCCCAACGATATGCAGATCTCAACAACGTTACACGGCCGGTGAATTGTTTAGCTGTCAATGATTCCTCGTCATATGGGTCAAACTCTGGAACAATTTCCATAATATTTCGCACACTATGCATCGGCAATAACGTCGGATTCACACATGAAGCGATATTCGATTGTCTAAGAGTTTGCGTCACACAAGGTGGTGGTATAAGATTAAGATTCGTCGCAGTTACGCAGGATGTGTTTTCATATCCTATCGGCGCATCGGTCTGCGGAACATCAAAACTAGGCTCTGCTTCAATGCACTTATTACCAACTACTAGCTCTAATGATGAAGATGAACCAGCCACAGATTTTTGTCGCTCGATATCATGCGAATCTGTGGTTATGTCCATCTGAATCGTTGGTGGCTCATTCGTTCGATCAACCCCGTTTGTCGTTCCCATAAACTCTTTTAATGCTTTTTCCAGCACTTCCTTGAGTACATTCACCTTCTGCGTCAGTTTTCCGATTCTATCGTCGACATCTCTATTCTTTTCGCTATCGTCCAAATTAACTTCATAGGCGCCAATCATGGAAGCCAAACATAAAACCAGCTTGGCCTTATTTCCTTCTGTTTCTTGACCAAGCTCCGTCAATCGTCGCTTAATCTCCGTCAATCGTCGCTTAATCTCCGTCAATCGTCGCTTAATCTCCGTCAATCGTCGCTTAATCTCCGTAATCCTTAGCGTCTTAATCTGTACCTTATCCATTTTATTTTGTACAGTATATATGTATCTGGTATCCAGTTATATCCCACTTCTGATTTGTCAGGACGTAATAAAAAAAAATATGGACTGATAACTTTGGATAATATATTGTAACTTAATTTGACAAGGCTTTTTCTAAAAACGAAACTTCTTAATTTATTTTCGCACTATACGTTTTTCTAAATATTTTCTTATGGGTTGACACTTGTTTTTTAATTACTTTATTTATTTTTTAATTTGTTAATATTTTCTGTTTTGTTTTTGTCATTAAAAAAAAAAGCATGCTGGAATCGAAGTCGTTACAGACAATCTGGGCTTTTCTTAAGTTTTTTAAAAAAAATTTTTATTAAAAAACAACCATGCTAGGATTCGTCCGCGTTACAGATAGAGTCGGGGCTTTTCCACATATTTATTATATCATATGATGGGTTTAAGTTTAAATCGTCAACTGGGAAAAGTTTTGTTTTTTATCCAAAAATGTTAATTTACTCATTCGATGAGTCAAAATATATCAGTATCAGATATCGTAACCTATCTACTAGTAGTGTGCCAAACAAGAATTCGATTTGAATTGGTGGATATATTTTTTCCAAAATTTAGATAGAGAATAATTACTCTCAGCGGTAACACAGCTCCAAGGCTTTCCTTCCAGGTCATTAGCGATGGAAGCAATTCGACCGTTCCTTGCGTAACCTGCGTTGTGTGTATGTGTATTGTTTCATATACCACGTGCACGCGCAATCAATGTAAAATCTCGTCAATTCACGTAAATAAAATAATTGTAAATACCAGCGTTCAATTGCGGGAAGTAACCCAGGATGGCGATATTTCACGAGGGAAAAGATAATCCATATGAAAGGAGACCTCTGTATTAAAAAAATTAAAAAAAAAACAAGAACATCAGAAATTATGTAAGATAAAGGATGGGTATAGCTTAATACTCACGTTTAAAAGTGTAATTAATGAATGATACTTTATTTTATGTTGTGTTCGGAGAGGAAATTTAATGATACCGAATGTGCTTTCATAAGTTTATTTAGAACTACTTGTTAAGGCTTACAATTCAAGAGCGACTGACTTAACTTCGTATCATATAACTTCAAAGTACTAGAATTCATGATGTAAATAATAAAAAATAATAAAAAAATAAACTAAACAAAAATAATGAACTAAATCTATTGTTTCTCGATGATATCATCGCATCGAGTGGTTTTACTTCCAAAAAATCATATCTACTACCTTTTTTCCACTAATCTACTTTCTAAGTATTCAAGAAGGGGGCAGCCAGAAGGTTCAAAATTGGGAAAAAATCGAAAATAAACTATATATATAAACTATACCTTCTGAAATAGCGCGAGCTCGAAAAAATCTTATATAACATTTTCAATCACAAAAAGGATATGCTTTCACTTCTTAGTAATATTTACCATCTCGATACACTGTGCAGGTAGACTTAGTATCAGCTGGTGAAAGATATTGTAATTATGTTTGTTTTTCTTCTTAGTACCCAGGTCAACAGAATCAAAGCACATTTTTACAGAGTGTACTCTATTTTTTGATGCGGGGTACTTAAATATTTTATGCTCTAACATCGCCAGACTGTCTACTGTAATATGAATAGGGTTAGTTATGTTTTATTCTGTTATTGACTTATTATTATATAAGAAAGAGGTAGTGCCCAGAGAGCCGACTGAAACGACACAGACAAGAGTAAGAAACAAGACAAAAATCAAATGTTTACCATATATTGTTGAAGAGGCATGTGCAAAATACTCGACTGGTAATATCATATGATGCCTCAAGAATTCCCCTTTCATATTATATGTATGCTTACGAAAAAATGCAAAAAACACAAAATGGGTTACAATTTGGGCACAGGTGTGAAATGTCATTTTAAAGTGGGCTTCTTCAGTCCAATATAAAAAAAATGGTGTTGATGACGTGTTTTCTATTAGAAAAATAGTCAAATAAAAAAAAAACTGAGCCTTAACTTCAAAAAGGGAGAGGAGAAGGGGGGAAATGTATAAACCATTGGAAAGGTTCAACGATTATCAACCTAAATTACTTTAAATCATTATTACAGGGTCTAACTTTCAGAAGCTACAAGGTAATCGATAAAAACATACCCACACATTTTTAAGTCCCGTTATCTCGGAAACCGTTAGGATTTCCAACCCCCTGCCATACAATTTTTTGCCTTCAGGTGTAACATTAGGGCGACACGTCTGTGTGCGTTTGAGCATTTCCAAATTTTCCTTTTATCCAACCGTGTAATGAGTTTTTTACTCTTTCGAGACCCGTAAAAAATACGAGTCTACAGGCAATTCTCAACCTACTGCAGATGAGCAAAGAAAATTAAAAACAACGAAAGAGTAAAAAACTCGTTACCACTTCCCACTTATTAGTTAGAAATGGGATGCCCAAAAATTAGAATTATTAGAATTATCATTTATTTATTTCTGTACACAAGATATTATATCTTATATATAATTACATTAAAAAAGAAGGAAAAAGTAAGTATTGAGGCGTCAAAAAAAAAAGAACAAAAAAAAGAACAAAAGAACATTTTAATTGTGAAGACAACCAATTTTCCTTAAAATGATTCACATATAGATTTTTAAATAAGTCTATATATATCCACCAGCAACTTATTGGCATCTGAGTTCACTGTAGTGTAGACAGCAGGCAGTTTCAGGGTTCATTACACTTTACACACAGTACCTATACTCCCAAAAATTTCTTTATGGAATTTTTGGTCTTCGGCCAGAAACTGGCAGTTCCTCGGTACTTGTTTTATATTAAAATATATTATATTTATTTTTTGTTATTATTTATTTTAATTACCCGAATGAAATCAAAGAGAATTGTAATTAATAGTACACAGCAGTTACTTTTCATTCACAGAATCTGCTCCTCTACCTGCTTCAGTCGAAACGAAGGAGTTTTTAAGTCACGTTTTGAAGGAAGCATTCACCGCAGTGATGTCTCGATTTTGTTGGTACCTAGCCGAGGTAACACAGAACTGCTTCGGTAGTTACAGAACGAACAGCGCTGGTGTTTTACACATACCTCACGCATCGTGTGAATTAAACCTGTTTGTTTTCAGTCTAGGGTTTTACTGTTCTAGGCAGGTGATTATCATCAAGAGTTATTCGTCCACGAAAAATAGTCCGTCACTACTTCAACTGTCGTGCAACAATTATGTACAGCAAAAAGACTACAGCCGTCGAAGTTAAACATCTGTGGTCGTCCACCCGAAATTTGGCTGATTTGAGACCGAATTCCGAACTAACCGCTGCTTGGACTGCTCGTTGTCGTGGCAGTCTCTCTATATGCACTCCCCGCCCCATTAAGGCGTCCGGCTCATTATTTTGCTTATCAGACATTTCATATCCTGTATTCTCTACGCTTCTCAGGCTGTCGTAAGAAAAGCTTTAATGAAGAATCATCAACTCCGGCATCAAGACTCGATCAAGCTTACCTTAATCTATCTAAAGACTTGGTGTAACGCTAAGCTATCATCAAGACTTACTAGCTCAAGCCTCAGTGTATCGCTAAAACTTACCGCAGGACTTCTTACCCTCAAGACTTGTCAAAGGCACAGCAACATTATCTCTAGTAGGGTCATAGCCTCCACTAAAACATCCCATACGGGACGCCCTAAATAATATCAACATACTTATAAAGCTGTGTAAATAGTTTTTTTTTTTCATACACAGATAATTTTGTGAAGAAAATTTGAGAAATAATTTTGTGAGAAATATTTTTATTCTATTTATTTGTTGAAGGATAGATTTTGTTTATTTTTTGTACTGAATCATGTAAATAAAAGCTTTACAAAGTTGAATCAGCTTTTTTTTTTTTTTTTTTTTTTTTTAACATATCCGTTAAAAATCACAGCTATCAATACAGCAAAGTTTCGAAAATACTGTGCACAATTAATTAATTGTATATAGCTACTACTCCTTCCACCAAATTAATATTGTGATTGTGTACTATACATACATACATATTTACAAAATATGAAAGTAAAATATCTTAACAGTTGGGAAATTTTTGAAAGTGGCAATTAGGTTTCAATAAAATAATGAACACAATAAGTAGAAATACGTGCATTGCAAACACAATGATTTACAGAGTCAGAAATACATTTATATGAGCGTTGTATGACGGCCAATAAAACGCAAGGTGCATAAGAATTTCATTCATGGGGACTTCTATGTTTGGAATGTTTAAATAGCTGTGATGGTGGCATTTTACGTTTCTAAATATTTTCCTTGAGATGATCTTGTTTATTTTTACGTTTAAAAATGAGATTGGCTAGTTGGGCATCGATGACAACAAAATGTATTGCATAGATTTCAAAAACAAATGTTCCTCTTTATAAGAAAGTGAGCGATCTGGCGCTCATAGTATTATTGATTTTATTTTTAGATCGGTATCCGACTACTATTGAGTCTTAAAGTATTACGTGATACCTACGTCGGTTGGACATCAACCGCATTGAGGAGTAAACACTTATGTGTGTACCTCTGGTCTGCTGCTTAGTGGTGCAATAAATTGACTCATTTGTAGCCAATTTTACCTAACTTACTTTGCTATAATTGAATGCCATAGATACTTTGAATTTCAATTGAGCTACTTGAATTTAAAGTGGATTAGTTTTGTCAGCAGTTAATTACTTAACCGAAAAAGTAGATACTTCGCATTGAATGACTTTGAAGATGAGAGAAGAAAGTTGGTTGAAAATATATATATTTTTATTTAATTTCATTTTCACAATGTTTTGTCTAGAACCACGTTTTTGTCGTTAATACACTCGAAATCTTACCCATATTTGGTTGTATCTACATTTTTGTTTACATTTAAATTAAATTAATTTATTAAAAATTTATGCAATTCTCTGGCGCGGAAAATGTCTGAAGTTATCAATAATAATATAATAGGAAGTGTTATTAATTATTAAAATATGTGTTTTCATTTATTTCAATTACAATTCTTTTTCTGATTAGTAAATATATAGACTGAACGGAAGCAATTTTCGTTCTTAAATAAGAAGAAGAAAATTACTTCTGACGCTAACAGATAATCTTACTGATAATTATTGTTCCATTTTTTTATGCATATTTCCTATGTGGACTTGTGAAGTGTCATAAAATAAGATAAAAGGTCTAAAAAAACTTCCATGTGAACCGAAACCAAATTACGGAGCAGTATATTGAAAAACTTACTGTATTTTTTAATAAGGAAAATAATTCATACAGATGGTAAACACCAAAAAGTCACATTTTCCGTAATTTCAGTTTACTCAATCTCATAATAGAATTTCAGATTGTCCATCGTCGTAGTGTTTTCTCGTTATATGAGTGTCGTTATTAGACAAAATTGTTTTGTTTATGCACTTTTAGTATGGAGCCAAGTATTTATTTCATTGCGTTGGAGGCGATACTGTAGTGGTAGCTTCTACGGCTATGAACCCAAACGGCGAAATTCCTTGTGGTTAATAATTTTTCAATTTGACACGATTTGTGCTGTAATTGCACTCAATAACTAACTTGCCTACTAATTTCACAAAATTATTATAAAAACAAAATATATGTTCGCTAAATTATTATATACAAAACAAAACTGAAAAAACAAATCAACCCGTAAGAACAAAGTTTTTCACTATAAATTCTTTATATGCGACGCGATTGGTATTTATTTAAATTTTTCTTTATTTCACCGGACAAACAATTTTTGGTACTAATTTTAACAGCCCAGAGCCAACGGTCAAAATATTCAAAATTTCAAAAGTCGTTAAAATATCTAGTGTTTTTCCCTACATTTTTTTTTTAAAACTTGATTATACTTGGAGTGTGTAAGTGGTGTGTGTCGCTGTGTGCTTGTGTGTGTGAGTGTCTTGCGACAAAGTGCATTGTAATCGACGACAAATCGGTGCGGAAAATTTCAGCTCGATTGTTTGCGGATAAACCCGGCGGTGAAGTTATTATAAAGGATATAAAAATACAAACATTGTCAATCCAGAATTATAGGAGAGAAACTTTGAAGTCAGATACAAAATTTGGTTTAACTCCGCCAGATTTCAAATTTGTGCTCGAAATTTGCCTAAGCAGATCGATTGCATTTAAATATTTAATTTTGGAAACTTCCCGTAAATTTAGAATTACGGTATGATACCGCCACTGACATGTATAACATAGACCGCTGACACAACTGAAATCGCTTACATTATCATGGGATCACTTTTCCATAGTTGTCTCTTTTTGGTTTAACGACTGGATTCCACTGAACTTGAAATATTAAGTTCTATACGAAATCCACCATTGTTCAGTTTCAGTTCAATGGATTTTCCAAATAAATATATAGAATAGAAATAGGTGGCCATATAATATTATTTGTAATTCTTTCTCTACCCCCCATAGGTAATTTTAGGGATAAGCAGACAAAAATTGCTTTATTTTATTTCCTTAAAAATCGAGTTTAATGAATTTTTGCTGTTATGGGAGATAAGCATCCAATAAAAATAATAATTTTGAATATATTTGGAATTTGTTGTGCTTGTAACATGACTGTTAAAGCGAAAATCAAACTTGAAGTTAAGATAGTTTTCACACCCCTGCTAAAAAAAGTGGACCCTTATGAAATAGAAGACCAAGCAGTCTATGTTATACATGTCAGTGGGTACCACCATGATCAAACTTGAAAATTTATCTATAATATGTAGTGAAATGTTATCTTTTTTTCTGTCACAGTTTTATAACGATACAAGAACTACTTATTTTTCCAACATCAAATATTTTGATAACCAATCCATAATGGTAATTGTTATTCTAAGTATATGAAAAAAAAACTGACATTTCCGATATAAAATTGCGAAAATCGAAATGGGCTTTATTATCTCCAATAACAGCGGCCGATATGAAATGAGACTGATATGTCTCATTACTAGTGGATAGTTTTAGTCCTTCAGACCCAAGCTTTGCAAAACTCTAGCTAAAAGATGAAGAAACGGATCATTTCCATATCTCTTCTTTTGTTCCTTGGCTTTAAAGTACGCTGCTACAAAAATAAAATACTATTTCGGCAGGTTTAAACATGGAGTTAAGCATCACGATTCAATTTTTAAAATATATTAAAAATTTTAATTTTATTCTCAAAGTAATAAATAAATTTACCCTTTCAACATTTGCTTTTTTCCTCGAAGTTGTCGTGCTGTGTCTGCGCATACTTACAACTGGACTGAAGATGTCTAATCACTAATAACGTTTTGCAAGAGCATGATACGAAAATTATTGCATTTATGCGTAATCATATGAAATTCATATTTTTTGTATCAAATTAATAATATTCACAATGTTTTGATATTTTACTTATGATATTCATACTCTTATTATAAAAATTATATTTGCCATACTACTTTTTTAAATACGTATCAATAATATAGGAAATTAATAGATTTTTTTTTTTAATAAGTCAATAAATTTATTTTAATTTATTAAATTGAAATTTGTATTATTAAACTTGAATTTTTCTTATCGAAAATCAAATTGCTATTTTTCTACTTAATGAATAGAAATTTATTGATATATGTAATTAATACGGAAAAAATATTTATATAATACGGTACGTTTTTTTTTTTACCATGAGATTAGTCATACAATGAGTTCTTATCGGTGACCGTACACCTTGTATTTTTTAAGATACAGGTTGTTTTGTTAAAAACTAGCATATTTTCTTAATCACCCTGTAAAGCTGAAATGGTTGAGATGCGCCTCCCCCTATATATATATATATATATAAACGTACATATATTTCCCATTTATTGTACCATTAATTTAATATATTAATATTGAGACTCATTAAAAGAAAGACACAAAAGATTCTATATATACAAATTTCTACAATCAAATGAACTGGTTAAGGCTTAAAACTTTACAATCTTTTTGTGTTACCATCAGACCTTTTGCATGAAGCTTAATGGATGTTATTTTTGTAGAGAATAAAAGTGTTTGCTTTTGTATTGCAATGGCGACATTTTGGCGATGGCTCGTGAATTAAAGTCAATTAGTTTACAGAAAACATTACGATTATCCTACTAATCAAATGCGGTAAGAAAGTGAAAATCCCTAAAATTGCAAACAATTCCGAGAAAAACCTTACTTTTAAGTACAAAAAAAATCCGATTCGTTGGTAATTGATTAGCAAATCCAAAAATTTAAGAATCTTTATCGCCATTTCGATCATAAAATGAATAAAATGAATACGTTCTATATACAATGTAATATTTACTCCCCGGAAACGAGAGAATTTGCATATGTTTTCGGCAAAAAAAAGTAGATTTAGGCTAAACCACAATGGACGTATACGTAAGTAAAGGTACTTACGTAAACAGGCATACCCAAAATAACTTTAAGGCATCGGTAAGGGGCTTTCTTTAAGTTTAATGCCAAGCTGTCGCAAGTAAAGTGCGGCAAGAGTCGCTCATTCTATAAGGACTTATCTGTTTATCCAATAATATTAATGAAATAATAATGAAATCTCACTCTTATTATTTTATATTATTATAGAAGAATGTGCGGACGTGGTCCCTTCTAAAAGAAAAGTTTGGGAATGAGCTAAGAAAGTGAGATAGTGCTTCTAGAATTGCTACCGATTTTTCTTGATTATTCTTCATATTCTTATTTATTGTCCATAAAAGACACAAATCTTGAATTAAATTAACTTCCATTTCCTATATTTTTTGCTTTTACCTCTTTTTAAAATTTCAAACATTAAATGTCAAGATAATAACCCTTACGGAATGTGATGACTATTTAGGGCAAAGTCACTAAAATGTAATTAAACCTCAGTCTCGTTCAACGTAAAGTTCTCTACGTCCATTGTTGTGCAGCCTTTTGAAACAATAGTTACATTGTTGTGACATAATGTCAGTTACGATCTTGCTTTGAGCAAGGCCCGTTGGTATTTTTTCTTCGGTGATTCTGAATCTGACATCTCATACTAATTGCGTTGGGTATAGCAATAACTCTCAAGAAGAAGAAAAGAAGAAGACCGACCAAAATGTGTGTCAAGGAGCTGGTACGAAAAGCGTCCGACTCATGGACATAGGTAACTACTCCGAGAGCTCACTCCGGATTACTACCGCAGTTTTCTGCGAATGCATGAACATGACCAACTATTTCAGCGTTTAGTTACATTGATTTTCCAGCCAATAAAAAAGCAAGATACGATGGGATTTTAGCAAAACGAACAGCTTTGGAAATTTGAAGATCTCGAATTACACTTCTCCAGCCAAGGGCTTGCCAACAACTGACTTGATATTGCGCAACATACCCCTTACACGTGGCAATACATATTGGCACCACCTCAATATTGTTACGCGCAACAAAATGACACAAGCGATATCTGCTAGAAATGGAAACAACTGTAGGTTAGTGACATCTTAGTAAACTTAGTAAATATTCAATAAGGTTCTAGTATAATTTGTAGAGTATAAATACGGCCCTTCTCACATCCAGAAGGCGAGTCTTATTTCAGACAGTGAAGTGAACGATGTAAGCTGTTTGGATTGCGATAATTAGACGTACAGTACTAGCGATAACTAAAAAGTCGATTTGATAATTATTTGTGAATGTTATAAAAGTAAGCAGTAAAGTTAAATAAAAGAAGAACTTTGAATTATATCTGAAACATTGTGTTTTAAAAAACGAACTAAAGTCACGCGCGTAACAACTGGTGTCAGAAGTAAAATAAAATCGCGAAATAAAGTGCTGGCATTTGACTTTGAAATTCAAAGAGTGATTAATATGGTGAAATCGTGTGAAACTTTCCATCTTTAAGTGAAAATTTCGAAAGATAATTTTATATTGAACTGTGAGTGAATTATCAAAGTAATGGGATGCAAATTAGAGGAGCTTCGCATATAGGAATTGAAAGGGGAGTTGGGAGAGCGGTTATTGCAAACGACAGGTCTAAACAATGTTCTAATCGAGCGACTTAGACAAGCTTTGGAAATAGTAGGGACGAATCCTAACACATTTATTTTCGAAGACAATTCGCAAGAACTTGAAGCTGAAGAAAAGTCGGAAATGAACATGAAACAACTATTGGGTGCTTTAATGAGTAAATTGGAGCTTTCAGCCCAACAGATGAAGAATGCTCTTGAAGAACAGAATAATTCTCTGGAAGCTCGTTTGGACGAACAAAAGAATACTTTTGAGGAACAAATAAACTCTCTCGAAACCCGTTTAGACGAACAAAAGAATTCTCTCGAAACCCGTTTGGACGAACAAGAATGCTCCTGAAGAACAAAAGAATTCTTTGGAATTCCGTTTGGATGAACAGAAGAAATCATTGGAAACCCGTTCGGATGAACAAAAGCGTTCTCTGGAGAACTGTCTAGAAACTGGCTTAGAGGACCAGAAGAATTTCCTGAAAAACTCGTTAGCCGAACAAAACTTAAAAATTAAAGGAATGCAGCAAGAAGGGCGGAAGTTTTGCAAAAAGCCACCGAACAGGTTGACAACTTTAAAGCAGATTTGGAGAAGATGAAGCATCGACAACCTCGGCAAGAAGGAACTGAAATATCCGGTGCAGATAGAATGAAGCCTCCTATATTTGATGGTAAAAGTTCGTGGCATGTTTTCAAGAGACAATTCATGGCAGCTTTCGAAGTAAATGGATGGAATGATGCAGGCAAAGCTACAGCTCTGGTAATAGCATTTCGAGGTCCTGCGTCAGAGCTATTACAAACTATACCGATTGAAAAGCAACGTGATTACATTTTATTAGTACAGGCGATAGAATTACGCTATGGAGATGAGCACATGCAGCAAGTATATCGCCTGCAGTTACGCAACAGAATTCAAAAGAATGGTGAATCACTACATCATCTGCAGGCTGATGTGGAGAGATTAGCGCATCTTTCATAAACTAGCGTAAAAGCGGATTTCCTTAATGAAGTGGCAACAGAGGCATTTGTAAACGCTATTGTAGATCAAAATTTACAGCAAGCACTAAGGCTATCAGGAGGAAAGGAGTCAACCGCAGAAGCGCTAGCCTATGCATTAGCACATGAATCTGCCAGACAAGCCTCGCAGAGTGCAGTACGAGTGAGGGAAATTTCGGTGGAGGAATGTACTTGCAAGAGAATGCAGTCATCACAGAGCACTCCTTCACGTTGTATTCGATGCTGAAATTGTAATAGACCGGGACGCTTCTTAAGAGACTGCAGAAAACGTAGACGAATGGAAGCGCCAGAAAAAGAGAGGAGAGAAGAAGAGCAAAGATATCAATCTGGGCAGCAGACTCGGAGCATAATATCGTCATCACAGACCACTCCTACGCATGGACCATTTCGATGCTGGAAATGTAGTAGACTGGGACACCTTCAAAACGACTGCAGGAAACGCGGACGAATCCAATCAGTAGACGAAAAAGGGAGAATATGGCGAGCTAGGGAGCAAGTTATTCGTGGAGAGACTAGACTCATGACTTGGAAATCCCACACCGCAAAGGACGTATCCACGGAAATGTAGAAGCCTTTTCACAACGTCCATACAATCCTGAATGGAAACATTGCGGACGGATGAATCAAAAAAGATAACGATGGCTACGATTACGATGACAAAAGTTAAAAGAAGAAAGGCAGGAATTCCAAAGACGAGGCAATGAAGGAAAAAAAGAGACGAAAATTGAACGGTCTAAGCATCTTGATAATAACAATGGTAAGGGTATAATGAAGATCGGAAAAGGTAAAGACAAAGATTCTGTCGATGATGATTATAAGAAGCGTAAAGGCGGCAATGACAAGGATGACAACGGTGATAAAAAAGGAAAAGGAATCAAAGACAATGATAATGAAGATGATAAGAGACGAGAGAAAAATAAAAGCATGGAAGAGTGCTTCAACAGAACATTAATCGAACATCTAAGGAAAGTAGTCAACTATAATCAATTGCGATCGATATATTCCTATATTTCTAATGGCTTATATATCAGCTGTTTACAATATGACCGGACAAACCCCAGCGAATATCATATTCGGAAGGGAATGCGTTTACCTAGCGACCTCAAGTTTTGTACACCCAAAAGTGAACAAAAGTTACCAGAAAACTGCATATCAGAGCTCAGACAACGACTAGATGATGTGCACAGGATCACGAGAGTGAGATTAGCAGCAAATATTCATCGGATGAAGACCCGCTATGACTTACGTGCTAATTCCTCCGTATTCAATGAAGGTGACTTTGTTTGGTTGTACAATCATCCGAAACAACGTAAGGGACGTTCTCCAAAATTACACCAATACTGTGACTAGAAATAATGACGTAGTATACATGATTCAGCGTAATACAAGAGGAAAATGGAAAATCGTTCACCTGGGTCATTTGTGTAAATACTGCGAGCATCAAGACCGTGAACCAGCTGCTGTTCGGGACGAAAAATTTTAAGAAGCGGGCAGTGTTACGCGCAACAAAGTGGAAACAACTGTAGGTTAGTAACATCTTAGTAAGTTTTGGGATCGGAGAACGGAATATTCAGCAAGGTTCTAGTATAATTTGTAGAGTATGAATACGGCGCTTCTCACATCCAGGAGGCGAGTCTTATTTCGGAAGAGAACGAAGCAAACCATTTTGGATTGCGATAATTAGACGTACAGTACTAGCGATAACTAAAGAGTTGATTTGATAATTATTTGTGAATGTTGAAAAAGTAAACAGTAAAGTTAAATAAAAGAAGAACTTCGAATTATATCTGAAATATCGTGTTTTAAATAACAAACTAAGGTCACGCGCATAACAATTCGTATATTGGCAGGCCTTCAATAAAAATTAAATCGTTTTAATTTTCTTCAGTATTTTTTGCATCAATATTATTGTCTTAATACACCTCTCAAACTATGTGGCTAAAGCCAAATCGAAAATTAAACAGAGAATAACCAAGGAGCGGATCTAGCATTGAAATTAGAAGGGGGGGAGGTGTCATCTTACTAAAATTAAATTAAAAAAGAAAAAAACATCAAATGAGGCACCACTTGTCCAGCACCGTAAGTCGCTTAGTTTAGCCACCGCAGTACTGTAGTGAGGTACTAGGAAGGTTTCCGCATTGAGCGGTCCGGGTGATGTTTCATCTTTTAATATAATTTTTTTACACAAAGTCATTTTTTAATAAAATAGTAGTTTAGGGTGCAAACTGCAGGAGCCATTCAAACCAAACTTTTCTCAGTTTTTACACTGGCATATATAATATGGACTGCTCGATATTCAATTTCATGTGGGCACAATTTTGTGTGTCAAAAATAGTTCTTACATCGGTGCCAACATTTAAAAAACCATTGGCGGAAAGTTGAAAAGCTATTTTAATAAAATATTTCGAATTTCTGTTGAGCCTTTGGTAAAACACCTTTTATCACTAAATTAATTAAATAATTAACTAATGCTCCGTGGAAATGCCAAAGCACCCTTAACAAACTGAGTAGATGTAATTGGGTGAGCCTGATTTACGTCCCGGGGCATCATGATCTTTCTGGCAAAGAAAAAGCAGATGAGTTTGTTAAACAATAATCACCTGCATCTCCTGAGCCGATTTGTCATATAGCCAGGAAAAGCACCATTTGAGAGTACCAAGCTAGGCGATTCCGTATATGGACAGGAAAAAGCCTAAAGTCGGTAAAGTTTCACATTTTCAAGTTGGTCTTGGGATTAAAGTTAGCGCCCATCTCTATGCTCCTCGAAAATTTGCCACTGATACACATAATACAAATACCTTTAAGCATGTGAATTCTGCTTTCTATAACCAGAGCCAGACATTTTTGAAGATACGACATCATAGAACCACATGGAATACTTATAAGATGAGTAAAAAAGACCGTTTCAGTTTTATTTAACAGAATGCGTTTGCTTTTCATTAAATGATGTTCATTGAGAGGTCGTTTCAGATCTAGCAGAAGAATTATTCGTCGTATAATTAAAAGTATTTGTTGTGCATCGTGGTGTACGCCGGGGAAGATTAGGCAAGATTAAAAAAGAGGATGATTTTATTTTTATTTCGCATCTCCAGTGTTTTAAGGGGTTCCCGACACTCTCAGCGTTAAGAACAACTGCATTTCCAACTGAATTTTGATTTTCAGCCGTTTATAGCTCTTTTAATGCATGTATTAGCGTATTCTTCTATAGATGCCGAGGCAGGAAGTTTAGTATGACCTCCATGACTGCACAGGAACAGGTGCTTATGGCACCAATAATTCTTAGAAAAGCCATAGTTGTTGAATTTTTTACAGGTGAGCCTGGCATCGGGGAAGAAATAACTTCAGTCATAAGCTGCCAAAGACAATTCAGAGCTACTTTCTCACTTTGGAAGAGTTATGTACTGCTTGCTATAAAATTGAAGTAGTTCATATTCACTCTATCAGATATCTTGTAATATTAACAATAAACTGGCTCTTACTCCAGCTGGTTTGTGTAGTCGAGTCGCATTAAGCTGCACGGTGGAGCCAGAGTTCAACGCAAGGAAGTAAAAATACTGATAGCGACGTTCGCGTCAGCAAGAATATTTCCGACGACGATGGTCACCGAATATCTTTAAATTAAAAAATTATAGAATTATTGCGGTAATAAAGGGTTAGGAAGGGCGTTGGATAACATTTTCACTACGAATTTTGAAGATGTGTCAGTATTTAGAAATTTAAAAATAGAGACCGTCGCTTCTGCATTAAGTGCTTCCAGCGAACCATTATTCTTTCGCATCTATCTCTAGAATGGCTCTTTGGACAGTAAAAATGATTATGATCAATCTCATAGGATTTCATATTCTGAAGAACTTTTCAGTACAATAAAAACGTTTAAGACTATTCGTTTTCCCAGTATACGTAAAAAACCTAAATTTTTATATGGCAACACCAGAAGGGGTTGTCTGATTTAACCCATTTTTGACATTCTATTTAATATTTCTGTGAAAACGCCGTGCACAAAATATCAGCTCTCTCCGTTGACGTGTTCTCAGACTGTGTCCAAATATAAAATAAAAAACGAAATTCTTGTATGACAACCCAACGAAGGAGTTACTCGATTCGGCCCACTTTCAAACTTAATTTTTTTTTAAAGCCCGTGTGAAAGTTTCAGCTCTCTATGTAAATACGTTCTCGAGCTAACGAGAGGACGGATAGATGCGCGGACGGACGGACAGAAAAGCGGACATTCAAGAATTGAAATAACTTTTAATATTATGCTTAGGTATCCAATCTATTCTGCTCTAACATCATTATTTCTATGTGTTACATTCGGAATGACAAACTCAGTAAACCCTATGACTTCATCATCTAGAGTACAACAATTATTTTATATGTACTTATACGTACTATAGTGAGACTGCTCTCATGCAATTCACTTTTTTTCTTATGTGGTTCTCCTAGCTTTAGAAAAAGTTAACAGAACCAAACAAAAAAACTTATAAAACTTATTATTTTCGATGTAAAAAGTATATAGGAATTTAAAGCTAAATTAAGGCTGCATGTATAACGACATATACAGTGCCGTGCAAAACATTAGCAACGCATGGTATGAGACAATGAAAATGCAAAAAAATGGAAGAAACTGTTTATTTTCAGATCTTTTTTTTTCTTTATTTTTGTTAAGTACAGTAAGGTTAAATAAATAAAATCCAAAGGAATTTTTTGTTATTACCAAAACTATAATTTTTTTTCAAAATTCAATATTCCCTTTATTTTACTCACGTGCAAAACAATAGCAACGTTCGGTATTTTTTTAAATATTTTAATATTTTGTGTAATATCCGTTATGTCTAATGACTTCAGCACAACGGTCCGACATAGATTTAATCAATCTGTCAATTATGTCAGGCGAAATATTTTCCCATTCACTTTTAAGGACTTCCAAATGACGCCTTGTTACCAAATTTTCTTCCACTAATTTTTCTCTTCAAAATACCCCAGAGATTTTCAATAGGGTTCAAATCAGGCGACTGGGCCGACCAAACCATGACTTGAATCCCATTTAACTGGAACCATTCTTTTACTGCTTTCGAAGAGTGTTTCGGATCGTTATCCCGTTGAAACACCCATCGAAGTGGCATTTCTTCCTCAGCGTATGGTAACATAATCGTCTTTAGTATATTTTTATACTTGAAACGATCCATTATACCGTTGATTTCATAAAGAGGACCAAGTCCTCTAACCGAAAAGCAACCCCACACCATAACGCTACCCCTCCATATTTGACTGTAGGTACGCAATGTCGTCGGTCAAGTCGTTTTCCTTTGGGTCTTCGAACAAAACGAATTCCATCGCAATTGAACAGGTTAATTTTGCTCTCATCACTAAACAGAACAGTTCTCCACTTCGCAATCGACCAATTAATGTGATCCAAAGCGAATTTTAATTTAAAAAATCGATGTCTCATAATAGCATAGGTCATGAAAGAAGCTGGTAAATATTACCTGTTTTTTGCATGTCTCTTCGTCAATAAAGGCTTTTTTACAGGACGATAACCACGTAAATTATTCTGCATAGCACGCCTTCGTATAGTGCTGGGGTTAACTGTTAGATTCAATATCCTGATAATTTCCGGTGCGGGTGTGAATGGGTAATTCCTAATTATAGAAAGTATTTTCCGATCTTCCCTTTTTGTTGTTGCTCTCGGTCGACCACCTGTATGTATCGTCTCTGTGTGTCCTGTTTCCCGAAATTTCGCAAGTATTCGACTTACGATTGATCTGTTAATGCCATATTTGTTAGCAACACTGTATTGCGTATTTCCAGCCTGTACTTCCTGAACTAGTTTTAATTTAAACTCACTATTATATTTTGTAGGTGCCATATTTTAAAAGATTAACAAAATTTGACCAATTACTTATGGATAGTGAAAAACTAAACTAATTTGGTTAATTATCACTGCAGACTATCATGTAAAGTTAACAAATTTGAAACAACATAAAATAACCGTTATTTTAAGTTTAAGTTTACACAAGCATTGCTGTTGTTTTGCACGCGCGCAAAATGTGTGGAATATAAAATTTTGAAAAAAAGTTATAGTTGTGGTAGTAGACAAAATGTCTTTCGTTGTTATTTATTTAACCTCAATGTACATGACAAGAATTAATAAAAAAAAATCTGAAAATTAACAGTTTTTTCCATTTCTTTGCATTTTCATTGTCTCACACCATGCGTTGCTAATGTGTTGCACGGCACTGTACATAATTTTAGTGAAAGATACCACAGAATTCCTTCGAAGTACATGAACGTTAGCTTCGATCGGAAAACGATTTTCATTCTTCGCTTCAGCTCTGTACAAGGTACAATTCGTAGAAGAAAATTCTTCATTGCATTCCTTTCTGGTGGGGTGGTAGGAACCATTGGCGGGGGGCTGGTTCCAATACAGCATATTGCATTTCAAGTCAAAGGTTTCGCCGACTACTATCGAGTGGTGTACGTTTTTCCCGATTCAGAAAACTTTCTTGGGACATTTTCGCCGCCGGAAAACCCATTTTCATGCACTTTGGTCACATACACTCCAATTACTACATTAGGCATATATTTTTACAGTTATTTCTTCTATGGCTATTAGTGCTCTGTTGTGAGGATTTTTCTCATAGCAAGTCATTTTCCGCGATGCACTATTTCCGCGCAATCGCGAGAAGTATACAAGTCCACTTTTTTACCCAAAAATGTCGGTCAAGCTCCATTCGATCGCCAAATCTTTCCCCCGCTTAATTGAAATAAAAATTGTTAATAAAATATGTTCTTAATACACCGTTTAAGATATCTCTCATGTCTGTTGATGTTGGACTAAAATTGTATGAAAAGTGGGTGGAGATTGTGCAATTTTATAAAAAACCATGTGCAAAATTTCAGCTACCTAAATAAATTCATTATCAAGAAGAATGATAAGGTTGAACTACAATAGAAGTTTGCATAAGTACATTTAGTTACGTAAAGCGAACGCGCCCTTTAATTTAACAGCCGTACACAAATTAACTTTCACTCATGTGAGGGGAACTTTCGTTAAGTTTAAATTTTCTGTAAGGATAGTGCCCTAAGAATCGCTCATTCCGTAAGAACGCGATGTGTCCAAGCAATTAAATTATTACTAAATGATTAAAATTGCAATGTAAAACTTAAAATGGAATAAAAATGGTACCGCGAATTAATAGAAAGCAGAAATCTTCAATTAAATCAATTCCACTTGTTAATTATTTCACTTTTACCACTTTTTAAAATTTAAAACAGATAATGTCATTAGGGCAGTGCGAATTAATAGAAGTCACAAATTTTCAATTACATCAACTTCCATTTGTTAATTTTTTCACTTTTACCACTTTTTAAAATTGAAAACAATAAATATCAAGATAATAACTCTTCCGGAATGTGATATATATTTAGGCTAGAAATATCAATTTTTCGTTCGTTTAATTTTGTAAAGTCATTTACTTTATTGTAGTTCAGCCTATAGACGGATGGTGGGAGAAACGGACAGACGAACGTACGGAAGAACAGGCAGATAGACAAACGAAGCTTGTTGCAATGTGATATCCCATCCTCATTAGTCTCAATGCCAGGCTCTGCGGTTCTGTCGCGCTAGACGGGAGATTTGTCAAATATATAATGAGGTAATCATCAAAACAACACTGGTTAATATTATGACCCGTAAAGGTGATAGGTCCATAGATGATATCGTCATATGAAATTGTTGAAATGCGTGTTCAGAGCTTAGTATTTCTCAAAGCGCTTATGATGCTTTTAAATGAATAAATTTTCTTTTCATGTGTCTTTTTGAATGAAATTTCTTGTACATACCTTGATTATAACTACATAGATCATTACCCTATAGTAGAATGAATGAGGTAGTTTACCATGGAAACTCATATTTTACTCACCTATCGACGGTAAGACGTAAATAATAGAACAAAATATTAATTACCTATGTTAGTTTTAGTTCGAACAAAGCACAGAACAACTTATGGCCGTCGTATTCTAGCAGACTTAAACAATTTATTTTCAAACCAGATTATACATATCATAAAGGGTAGTACACGGTGAGAGACTTTTGGTCTCCAGTCTCCGGTATAAAGATAGTAAAATCTTTTTACACGGCAAGAGACTTTTGTCTCTGGAACCCAAAAAGTTAGTTCTCCGGAGGTCATAAAAAAAAAAGTCGCTAGAGATACGGCTCCGAATTTTATACACGAAATTTGAAGTTTGGTCTCTTCTCTACAGATCTCCAGAAAACTTTGTTAACTGTCAAACAAAAGATTATTAGAAAGAATTATCTCAATAGTTATTAATATTTTTATGTTATGGAAAAAGTGAAAAAGCTTAATAAATATATTCTTGGTGTTCAAATTTTACGGAATAAACACAACAAATTTGTGAATCGTTTTTTTTTTTTTGCAAAAATAACCAGAACTCTATTGACGAAACAAATTTTCTGCCCTTAACCCATTATATTAATTATTAATTTCTTTATTAATTTTTTTTTAACAATTTGTCAAACTCACTTCACTTTACTCTGTTTCATTTCCGAATAGACCTACTCTTAAATGACCAGAACACACAAATAATTTCCGGAGACCTGGAGACAAGAAATGAACAAACTTCGAAGACTCGAGACTGAACCTAGAGACCTTTTTGTTTAAAAATAAATGTCGGGAGACCACAAACTAAAATGCCTCTAGAGATGAGATCTCTTTAGAGATTGTTAGCATCTCCAAACTGTATATACGGGTCTCTGGAGGCCAAAATCTCTCGCCATGCAACTTCACCTCAAATATAAAAGGCGAAGACTACTCAAGCTCACCCATTCTACATATACATATATCCTTGTTTAATAGAGTGCCTATCGTTATCCGAAGTACTGGGGTGGAATTCTGTAAGGTGATGGTTGATAATCACTGAGGTGATCATTATTGTTATCACCGTTTTATCAAATGCGAGCGTCCTCGCTGTTTTTGTCTGTTCTAACTTAATTATCAAATTCAAATGTCAGCTTCTTTTTTACTTCAAGAACACTGTTTCCCAGTGTTGAATTTTATTATAGCGATAGCAGTGAAAATGAGTGAGAAACTATTAATTTAAGACTACATCGCCGTACTTTGAGGGATAGAGAGAATCCTCTGAATTTGCCAGAAACTGAGTAAATCTTAAGAAATAAAAAACATTATAATCTAATCATCTTATTTGCTAGTTTTATCAAACAATTTCGAGTAAATAAGGATGCATTCAAATACATTTTAGATGTGCTTGCTTTGCCATTGGGAATAGAAGCACAAGAGAATTCGAACACTTTCATGGCAGCGATAGGACAAAGTAATATGTCCAGATTATTTACCGAGGCTCTAATTAAACTGGAAGAAGCCCTATGCTCATCCTGGATAAAGTTTAAACCTGGTGTAAGTACAAAACAATAGTTTTTAGAGAAATATGAGTTCCCAGGAGGTATGAACTGTAAGAGAGTTAAACGAAAGAAACTTATATTTAGATCTTTTCAGTAATTTGATATATTGATGGTATATTTGTGTCATTATTAGGACCACAACAAAATGAACACATGTTCTATAATAGAAAAGGGAGACATAGCTTGAACGTGATGGTAGTAAGTTAAAATTTTAATTTAGCATTCCTATATATGTATATGTGATCATAATCAAGTAATTGCAGCCATAAATTCTAAATTTGGAGTTTGTGAATTTGTGTGGCAGCAGTCAAACGAAAAAAGATTGTTATAAAGGTTACGAAGTGAGCATAATGAAAAGTCATGACTCTTAGGTCTATAATATAGTTTTTGAATGCCGACATGTAAATTTAAAATCCATTTTTAATAGGTGATAGAGGATATCCACCAGACCCATGGTTCATGGCACCATACAGATGTCCAGAAATCGACACGGTAAAAGTTAAATTTAATAAAGTTCATTCAAAGGCAAGGTCTATCATAGAAATAACAATAGGAACTTATAAATATACAGAACTTCTATTTTATAATGTATATTTAAAAGCTTTACATTTTAGGTCGATAGCGATCTTGCTCGATGAGCGAAAATGTCGGTACAGCCCTCCGCAAGTTGCTCAGATTGTGAATGTATGCGCTGCATTGCACAACATTTGTATACGTTATAAAACACCTCTATTGAAACTGAAAAGAGTCCCGTCCGAGCCAAGTGCAAATGATGATTCCCATAGTATAAGTGAGCGTGGCAGTTATTCAACAAATTTAACGAACAAAAGAATTAAAGAAAAATTGCGTGATAGTATAGAAAGGTTATTATAACACACTTTATACTATTACAATAAAAAACGAAGCGAAATTTTTAACCTTTTAAAGTTTATTTATTTGAATGCACTTCGTTTCTTCCTTGCTTTAGTGCACATTGGTGAAGGTTTATAGTTTTCAAGTTATTATTGAAGTCTCCAAAAGTTCTGCAAATTTTTTTCGTGTTAAGGAAAATACTCACACATTTTAAATCCAACTTGGAATACAACTAAATAAAATATATAATAGAGTAATTTATAATAAATAACAAAAAATATGTTTCAATTAAAAAAAACAGTTTTTTTTTTTCTAATTTCAAACTCCCGTTAAGGTAGCAATTTGTAGTTCAGTCTATAATTGAATGTAATATTTAGGCAATAGATAATGAAAAATAACATTTCAGTTTTAAATAGAAAAGTTATTTAGTTTTTATTAAGTTTTCTTGATTCTATTTCATTGGAAATCTTTAAAAGCTCAAGTTTTACAGCTTTGAGTCTGAAATTTGCAGTCGTTAGTTTCCTACACACTTTTCTCTCCTCCTCTGAACGTTCTACGTATTCGTTAAACTTGATGCTTACTTTTACCAATAATTTCATTATTTTATCTTGGAAGTCTGTACATACTGTACGTGATGTACTTGTATTTGTTTTTATACCAGTGACCTTTTATTGTTTTGTGGCAGCTCAAGAGTTTGGTAGAATTTATCTATATATATTCTAATTCCACTGGCAATCATTGTATTTAAATTATTATCCGGTGGTTCATTCAGGATTGAGTGTAATGAAATATTAGAAGGGTCTGTGGATTCTTCAATAACTGGACTTGATGCAGCTCCAAATGTTCTGGATTGCATACCAGATACTGTGGATTTGAGCCCGCCGCCTCCGTTATAATTTCTTCAACATCCGTAATCCTTTTTCCAATGAATGGACTTTTACCTGTTTTAATTAAGTGTTAAGTTAATATAAATGATAGACACTTTTTTATTTAGTTTTTTTCTTTTATTTTATTTTATTTTTAAATTGTTTTTTTTTATGTGGACACTTGTTCACTTCACAGATTGATCTCATTCGTTGCCAGGGGAACAGAAGGCACGCTCCTGCACACTATTGGGTCCTGCAAAATAATTGAAAGATTCCAGTGAGTAAAATTACTCAGTGAGAGGATTCCTATTATCTACATCACACTACACACTCATCCACTCTACGTCTACACACTTGATCACTGAAACCTCCAAATAATTGATCACTTAGCTTAGACCATTGCAACTGATCACTTAGACCCTTACAACCGATCACTTAGGCCCATCTACATATTCGATCACTGAGACCTTTAAATAATTGATCACTTAGACCATAACTATAACACAAACAATCAACCAAACAACTATAATACAGCTAGATTCAACAAAGTTTCAATACTATAGATTGACTATACTACTCTGCTTAGTAATATTAAATCTAAAAGACTATAATATCCACTCACCAAGTTATAGATTATTCCACACATTTTTAATTTGTATCCACTTTTATTTTCTCAGCTAAATATTCGCGCACGCGGGAGGACTGTATGACGACTAAAATGAACAGTCTCAGTTTCCTTATTTTCACCTTGATACCTGTTAGCCTGTTCTGAGAATTATTCCCAGGAACCCAATTTAACAGGGACAAGGATAATTACTTTTACAAGCAGCCTCTCACCGGTGCCGATCTATAAAGATTATTTTCGGTTCCTTCGTTTCAAGGACATTCCAGGAATGATTAATTAGTTAGTTTTTATTGCATGTGAAATAACTACATACGCTTAAGAGATTTAAGCATTTTATTTTATGTTATTGTCGGCATTTACCTTTTATATTTTGTGACATAAGCCTTTTTCTATTATCTACTAGCTTTTTTTGTTGTTTTTTTAAATTATGTTTTTAACATTTCCAAACCCGCGTATTAGTACATAAATTTATATAATTGGTGTGTTGTGATAATTTTACTAACTTTTTTCCATTCAGCTACAGTTTTTGTTGGAGGACCACATGCATTCAATTTTGGTCGTCTTTCCTTCCATGAATACAACGACGATTGCGTAGCGTTTGCGGTTTTTAATTTGTTGCGTGCAAGGTCGGGATGTTGTTCCAAAAATTCCATAAGAAATATTATCTGCTGCTGTGTAGATTGTGTGCTATGTTTTTATTAATAAATTTGCGTAATTTTTTAAAACGTAAATACTTACGTTTTTTTAAATATCTCTTCGTTTTCTAACAAAGTGACACCATTTTTGCAGTAACCGCAAAAATCTCATCTTACGGAAAGATAATCTTTATGAAATGATTGGTGATTATCAAAAATCACATTAAAGAATTCCACCAATATTTCAAAAGCTATTTTCATATCAGTCTCGCTCCTATAGTTTTTGTCGAACAATTAAAAACATAGCGGGTTTTGTAAAACGCATAATTTTGACTCCTTTGCTCCTTTTATCATATGAACTCGATGATTTTTTTTGTAGCTCCACAGTTTTCTCTGTTGAAGCTTTAGGGCCTATTTCCAGAGATAACATAATACTTCATACAAGTATGTTATCTCTGTCAATACTCTTATAACTCTTGAAGTGCTTGACCTATGCTCTTTTCATATTCTATAAAATCTAATACACCTGGGTCTGACACCATTGCATAGCTCTCAGTTGTTACGTCTCCTGTTTATAAAAAAATTGCTCAGTATTTAGGGCCTGTCCGGATCCAAGTCTTCGTCTTCGTCTAATTATTACAACTACTGACGTAGCACGGCTATTATAATAGTTAGACGTAGATGAAGGAAGTAAACCTGTCCGAATTCGTGTGCTTGACGTTTAAAGTTATTAGGTATCTACGGTTTGTGGTTTGTTATTATTAATTATTAAAGTTCTTATAAAAATTTCTTACAATTATCTCTAGTACATTTCTAACTGCTCATATTGCAGAGAATTATTGAAGGAAAGCAATGAATATGAGATGAGCACGAGACGTTAGGATTGACATGGCTATAATGCAAGTTACTAGCCGGTTTTGGACAAATAATAATGCTATTATGGAAGATGCCGATGAACAAGAAAATGAAGATTTTTGTGTAAGTACTTCCGCTTCTTTATTGACTTTCTGCAAGTTAAAAGACACGGTTGGACTCTTGACATAGAGGCAATTCTATTTCTGTTTTGGCTAGTAGCTGGCTGTTCCTAAAGGGTAGTTTCCTTAGCAATAAATGTACCTAGAAGTACAACATTTTACATTATTTCTAAAATAAATAAAAAGATTACTCTTTTGGACTACTGAGTTAAACATAATTTTGTTCAAGAAAGAATATTTTGGGATTCTCCTCTATATAGCAAAAGCTAAAAAATATTCTAATTTGTCATTTCATCACACAACCCATTAATTTTTGGTGACAAGTTTCAAGTCTTGGTTTGACTCATCAATAGGTCCCAAATAGCGATATTGGGTGATTTGATTTTCAAGCGTCTGCAGCAGGCAGAAAACCAAGCTGCACCGATGAGTGCAACCCTTGGAACAGAATGAAAGTAGCCACCACGCATGAAAATGTCACGCAGAAGTAAGTTAAGGCAATACCATTAAGTGACCGCAATGAACGTAGGCATCGTATCCACCACGCAAAAGTTGGTTGACTTTCAACTTTAGCGCAATTATCCTGCGTTGACATTTCACAGCTGATTAATATTTTGTTTGTTTTAAAATTTTGTATGCTGAACATAATGGGTTTCAAAGAAAATTTAATTATGGTGGTGAAAAATTTTAAAAATATTAATATTGTCGTCCCAATTTATTATAAATACAGTTAACAAAATTCGTTTAAATAGTATCTTGACGCAGTCATCAATAGCCATTGTGTTCACAATGTTTGGTGGCTACGATTTTGACACTTCATCACCGCACTGTGCGTGGTGGCTGCGATGAGCTCTGCTCCAAGCATAAGGTTTTCTGCTGACACGAAACGCTTCTTCTTCTTCCTTTTCTTCATTATTTTTCAGCCCACTGCGTGGCGTATACAGGTTCGATTCGCTTCGAATGAATCTGTTTGTTTGAAAATTTTTTAAAAAATTTTTTAATAAATAAAGAAATTGTTTTTTTTATTTTTCTCAAGCTTTTCACTTCTTTCTTCTTTTTTTCTTTTTTTCATTTTTTTCATTTGTTTTCAAATCACCCAATTTCTCTATTTGGTACCTGTTGATGAGTCAAACCCAGACTTGAAACTTGTCACCAAAAATTAATGGGTTATGTGATGAAATAATAAATTAGAACATTTTTTAGCTTTTGCTATATACCGGAGAATCCCAAAAAATTCTTTCTTGAACAAAATTATTTCTAAAGTATTTTTAAAAATGCAGGAAATAATACCGAAAGTCACAAAATATCCAAGTGACGCTGATGAACAGAATGCAATATCAACAGGATTTGTGCGTAAAGGAAAAGCAGCTATATTTCCTCGAGCAGCAGGCGCTATAGATGGCACATACGCAAGTGTGCTATGTCCACCCCATCTTCAAGATGAATACCTACATTAATAGAAAATTGCGCTATGCTATTCAACTGCAGGTATTGTGCGATTCTAGTGGAAAGTTATTAAATATTTTCATTGGCTATCATGGCTCTGTTCACTATCAACGCGTGTTTAAAAAGAGCCTATTATATTTAAACGCGGAATATCCTCCTGCTGTATATTTCATATTAGGGGATTCGGGTTACAAAACTGCAACGACTCCTGTGCCCATTGTTGTCCTACAAAGGACGAAATCTCCCCAGAGATAAAAAATATTTAATACACATCACAGCCTAGCTAGGAGTATTGTGGAAAACAGAAAAAGCAGTTGAAGTCGTTGCAGTTTGCTGTGCATTACACAATATTTGTGTAACAAACGGAGATGTCTTAGATGAGCTCTCAGTTCATTCATCACGAACAGATCCTATGGAAACTGATGATAGTCCTGAACAGCCATCAGCTGTGCAGTTTAGAGACGACATGTATGCGGCATTATAAAGGGAATTGAGAGAATAAAAGCCTTGTTTTTATGCCTTATTTTAAAAATCAGCTCATTTATTAAAAAATAAATAACAGTTAATAAAAACTTAAAAAGAACACTGCATTACTTTATTAAAAAAATGCAAGTTCAAAAAAATAACACTTCATTAAAATTATTAACAGTCTTCAAAAAAAAATAACACTTCATTCAAAATATTTACAGCCTTAAAAACAATAACACTTCATTAAAAATATTTACAGCCTTAAAAAAAACAGAGAGGCAGAGTATGCCGATGTTTACTATATACTGAGGCAGAGTATGCCGCTGTTCAATAGGATGGCAGAGTATGCCGATGTTTACTATGTATTTGAGGCAGAGTATGCCGCTGTTCAGTAGGATGGCAGAGTATGCCGATTTTATTGTGAGAAGTAATAGACACCTTTCGATAGTCAAATTAATTTTCAATTTTATTGATCAGGCACTGGTTATTTATACAATTTTCTTACATACTAAACAATATGTCTAATAATTCTAAAAGGGGGAGTTATTGCAGAATTGCAATAATTGAAGCAATAATCAATTCATTGATCATAGTTGCAGTGTCAACAATCCTGATCACTGAACTTCATAATGAATCATTTCTTATTGTTTTGGTAGAGCGATGACCTCAGATACATTTATGTTTTCATAATTGAACGTTTTTGCTTGCAAAGCGAAATTTGCGTATGTTGCAAATTCCTCTTGAGGTCAAGCAAATTTTGTTTGTTTTGTTTTTCTTTTCGTTTATCGTTCTGATTTCTGTTTATTTTTCTTGTCTGTGGTCATGGCTCTACAATGCATGGTTAAGGCATGTTACATTATCTGTTTGGAGTGACTACAAGTTAAATTGAAAGATATTATTCTTTCATAGCTTTACAATGTATTAATTTTTACCTGAGTCGTCTCAGCTTATATTTATAGGAACCTAGACTTCACTCCCCAAATCCTCTTCACCTCCAGAAATGATAAAGTCATTTAACAGTCGCAGCATTTTATTATTTTGTTCGAGGGCAATTTTTTTTATCTTTCTGTTCTGCTGACACAGGCTGCATTTTCTGTGACTGCCACTCGGACCAGACTTTAGTCTGGGTGTTGTTAATGTTGGTGTACTGGCAGTGGAGCCGAGTATGTTCGCCGATGAAGAAATTTAAGTGGGGGAGAAATTGTGTGCTGCATCCGTAGCGCTTCGTCCATTGCGGCATTAAAAGGCCACGAACTGGCGGTTTCCTCCCCATTTTTTGTGGACACTCCACTTGGGGGATCCTCCAATGTCTGCAAATATTTATTAGTAAGGTTAGTGTTTTATTTGAAAATATTATCATTATTAAGTTATAAAAACAAGACATTGGTCAGTGACATACATACCTTATATTTTTGCATCAAGTTTGACCCCTTTTTTGTAATTCCTTTCACGTCGTGGTCTGTGCCCAAGCATTCCTTAGCACTCCTGTAAGTTAAAATAATTAAATTTAACAATACTTATGCTATTTAGTATTAGTGCTTCCATGCCGCCTGGTTAGGATTTTCCTTTAAAGATGTGCGTAAAATCTTCCACCCGTGCTTTTATTAGTTTAAGCACAATTTCTCTTGTCCCTAAAATACAAAATGATATTATAATAATTACAACAACAGTGAAAAGCATGCGCAATACTTACACTTCAGTATTTCGGCATCCATCATATTTCCAAGCTCAAGACGAAGCTAACTTGTCCGAATTTGCTCGTTTGCTCAGCTTGATTTCACAGACAGCAAACAAACATAACCTCAAAATACGTTGTATGTATATTTAAATAAGGCAACTCTAACCTTGACTCGGTAATCAAGCTAACCAGATGTCAAAACTGTTATACAAAGTAGCAAAGCTCGGTGGTATAGACATGGATTCGGATAGAGCGTGTCTCGATGTTACGTCACTAGCGGTAATAACAAGGCGAAGACGAAGACTTCGATCCGGACACGCCCTTAAATATTGTAAATAGTTCCCTAACATTTCAACAGTTCATAATGCATGGAAAATGGTAGTTGCTTCGCAGAAATACAGAAACGCGAATTTATTAAAATTTAAAACTGTACTAAAATACTAGTCAGTTAAGTTTTCTTTTACTTCTGCATTATTTAAAGTGATTTTTTTTCTATATCAAACACCAATGATTGGGTATTGATGTATACATGTATGACGGCGATAGCAGCAGAAAATATAAAGTTTACTTGAGGTTAATATTACTTTCATCAGAGGGGGGATAAATTTACTACTGAAAGAAGCTAACACACAGGCAGTTAATCAAACACATTAGGGGTATTCACGCAATGTTGTATCAAAGAGTGTATCATTGTAAAAGATGTATTTGATTACAACCCAGTAAAGTCATACAAGGCTTATGCATATAAAATGCAATGCAAGGATCTTGTATTTTTACATTCACAAATTGGCAGTGTAAACCGGGTTATATAGTTGTACTTAGGAGCTGATATTGAACGTCAAATGTCAGCGAGTGTAGCTGGGGAGGAGATTGTCCTAGGAAAATTTCCAGTGTGCCAAATGAAACATCCTTTTGAGGGCTATCGACTGGTGTACTCGTATTTTTTCTAGGTGGCCCTCGGTTGATTTAGCAGGGTATTCAATTTACATCTACCCGCATCATGGTTTTCCCCCACAAAAAAAGGTATTGCAAATTTGTGAGCCCAAAACATCAGTAATGGCGCATCAAAAAGCATGAAACTTTCTGGAAAACCTAATAAAACATCACCGAAAAACACATTGGTGCGATCGATTTTCTTTTTCCGCCTTAAATTACTTCATAACAGTAGGTATTTGAAGTTCAGAAATTAGCTTTAATTATTTTCAAAAGTTGAACCTTTCTTGCGGGATGAGGAGGGGACCGTTCAAAAAACGAACTTGATATTCGTCTTTAGTTCGACAAGGCGATTAAATTTATCAAAAAAAAAAGTTTCGAGCGGGGGTATTTTGGGGTGCGGGGTTGTTACCCCCACCCTCCTCAAACCCCAAATTTGACATGTGGGGCGTCTATTTAAAGCCCCCGCTGAGCTCTATCGAATGGCGTCTTTTAAATTTCAATCCGGTATACTCCATAGTATATTTTGTCCACCTTCTACAACTTGATTACGTTTTAACTGAGAAGCACTTTTTTACTTTGTCGGACCCTTCATTATAAGGGGTGCCCCTAGAGAAAAACTTTTGCATCTAAATTAAAGGTAATAAAATTTTCTATCTATTAGAAGGTTTTTATTTTCAATTCGAGATATTTCCACACTGATCTTTTACCCCCGAAGTTCACTGTTTTTCCCCATCTGGGTCCCATATACGCCATTACTACATATGAGTTATTTTTCTAATTTTTTTCAATCATAGGCATAAGTGTTCGATTACGAAACTTTTTCATTTTTACAAAAAAATTCATCCGAACCACCGTTATTACGTAAAGGTAAATTGTAAATTTTTACCTGTTGTCACGGCAAAAAGTGGCAAAGATTGCCGTAAAAGGAGGTTGTTCTACTATTATTAACATTTCTCCTAAAATATTAGCCTGAGCTGAAAACTAATTAGAAATAACCGTTTCTAATAAAACAGGCTTCATTTTACCTGCTGACATTATACTGAAATAGTGTATAATTAAGTAGTAATAGTAAAAATAACAACTTGGGAAACAAACCAAACGGTTAAAAAATTCTATGAAAAACCGGCATTTCCTTAATTTAAGCCGTTCTTTTCATAAATAGTTGAGATACTTTAGTTTTTATCTCAGCTATTTTTAACCGGATCTTCACAATTCTTTCTTTCTAGGATAACTATGAATCCTAGGAATTTTGAGGATTTTCTCAATTTTTCCGGGGCCGGGGTGAGCTCCTACGGTCTGTCTTTTTGTAATCCTGTTCCCATAATTACATTTTGAAGTAAGCTAAAGGCTAAAGAGTGTGTTCACTCTTTTGTTGTAAATTCTTGTTGTATATTTACATCGGTTACACTGATACATTAAAGAGTGAATCCCCCTATTATATTTTCAGAACTTTAAGCGTTGAAAAAAAAAAATCATCTATAAAATATGTAAAAAATTTACTTAGTTTTGCAACTTAATTTAAATTCTAAGGTCGATTTGACACGGTTAAAGTCGTTGCACACCTGCTTATTTATAGTACTATAGATTTGTACGGACCGTTATCAGCTCGTGACATTCATTTAATCGTAATTACTGCAAGCACTGGAAATGTTGGAAAGCCTTTCGTGGGTTTATAATTAATATATAATATAATTAATTACTTATTATCAATTGGAAATAATGTTTTTAAGTATGGAAAAGTGTAGTGTTATACCCTAGAAATATTAGTGGAGGAAAACATAGAGTACGTCGTAGATACAAGTCCTGCTTTTTTCTGGCTTTTTTTGCATTATGAAATGAAAAGTTTTTTAATTCAGCATCTATCCCGTATATGGTCTGGGATATGAAGGCTATGGATACCTAGTTCAAAAAATTGTATGAGAGGGAATCCTAATGGATTCCAAAATAACGGGTATGTTTTATAGATCACCCTGTAACGTCTGAATGTTATACCCTATGATGATGGGCTTATTAAATCCAGTATCAAAATTCGATGTTGATGACGTGTTTTTTGATAAAATAGTATCTAAATAAAAAAAATGAGTTAAAGTTCCGAAATTTGAACTCTGTTGAGCCATGATTTTAAAACGGAGAAAAAGAGGGGAACAATTAGAACACCATTACAAACGATTATCTATCAAACAAATTATAAATCATCATTATAAGGTGTAACGTTCAGAAGTTACAGGATTATCTATAAAAACATAACCATATCTTTAAGTCCCGTTATCTCGGAAACTGTTAGGATCTGGTAATAACAGGTTTTGGGTTAATTCTAACTTTTCTTCATTGGTGGTAGTTAGTAGATCCTATCCGGCTAGTATTGATATGAAGCGATGATTTATTTGAATTGACCAAAGAAATCATAAATTCATTTTATAATTATTATCTCCCTTAATTCGTTGTTGGACATGAGGTAGATGAAGAAATGCATTTCTTGATTCTTATCCCATGTGACGACCATGGTTAAAAATAATAATAATCAGTTTGGTTTTGTTACAAGGAGCACGTCAGCGTGCATGCAATAAACTTTCTCTGCAATGTAAACACCAATTTTAAAGTTGTATCATATTAAAAAGAAAAATAAGTTGGGTGAAAATTTAAACTAATTACATAAAAAAAAAACGATTAAACCATCAAGATACATTAAATCTTTTATTTTTGCACCGGGCAAATATTATTTTAACAAATTCTGTGATTATTTCCACTCACTACTAATTCCTCCAATAAACCCTGTTCGTTACCACTTTTACAACAGTAGAAGAACTTGATGCTGTAATAGAACTGAGGAACTAAAAGGGTTCTGTTTAAGATCTAATAAGGTCCCTCACCCAGAGGTATATCAGTTGAGTTTTACAAATTTGCTCTGGAGATATTTTCGAACGGTCTTACAAAAGCCTTTAACTCGATTTACAATGCAGGAATTCTGCCAGAGAGTTTTACGCGTTCGTTAATCTTACCAATTTACAAAAAATCTGGATTCAGTATAAAAACTCTTCTGTGGTATACTGCTAGAAAGATTAATTAACCATGTAGAATCGAGTTCTATATCAAATGAATTCCAGGTAGGATTCAGACCAGAGTATGAGACGATTGATAACATCTGTAATCTGTATAATCTGATAAATATCGCATGGAAGAGAGGCAGAAAGAAAGTATACTACCTCTTTGTTGATTTCTGCGCCGAATTTGACTCCATTGACAGACAAGCATTAGCCCTGAAACTTTACAATTTAGGCATTTCAGCAAAATTTATAAATAAATTGCAAGGGCTATATGCTTACACTCAATCTGGTATCTGGCATGAGGAAGGCTGTAGTAATTGGTTCGAAACAACGTCCGGAGTACGTCAGAGCTGTGTGCTAAGGCCCTTACTTTTCTCATTATATTCACGGAAAGAATTTTTTACTAATATTAACTCTTCGATTTATTAAACACAGTAAATAATTTGTTTTTAATATTAATTCAAAAAATGATCAATTTAATCCAAATTTTCTAAATATTATAAAATGTTGCCTAATATCGAAAAAGATGAAGTTTTCAAAATTTATTCTAATTTACTGAAAACTATCAAATTCTTCTCGAATACACTTTAGAAAAAGTTTTCTGAATTTAATCAATGTTTTATTAAATATCTCTTTCTGTATGAAAATCTGATAAAATTTTAAACTTGATGTTAGAATCGGAAACGGTTTTTAAATTTCAGGAATCATTTCCTTAATTTCAAAAAATACATATCTGTCATGAAAAGTTATTCTTGAAAAAAGCACACCTGCATAACATATACATTTTAGTAAAACTAAAATTCAATTTATTGGCAAAAAAAGATATTTATAAACATTTCGTTTACTTAAATTAATCTTTCAATGTTTAATTCAAGTAAACAGGTCGCTTGAAATTGGCATAAAGGTTTTCTTCTGAATATAGGAAAGATAACATCAATAGGAATTTTCAACATTTCTAGTTTTATTATTGTAATAATAAAAGTAAGAAAACATGACCCCTTGAATTTAGTATTATTTACTTGATAATGATACAACCAACCAAAAGTTGAAACAAGAATAAGTTTTCTAGAAAATAATAAAAATTTACTTGGCGTAAAATCAACAGCTTTTTTACTTGATATTTATCAACATTTTCTTAAAATCAGTAAATTTTTCTTTCAGTGTTCAAACGCGTTGGAATTACAGTAGACGGTATCCATAGAGTATGCTGATAATGTTGTATTTATATCATGATTAGAAGACTAGAAAGGTACTGTAAACTGTGGAATTTATCTAGTAATTTGTTGAAGACTAAGATTTTAATTTTTTCTAAAGCAGGTGTGGTCAGAACTAGACATAAAAATGGTTCTTCGAAAACAATGAAATCGTGATAGTAAAGAAATATACATATCCCGTGATTTTCACCCCAAGATTATCCTTTACAAGACGTGTTCAAGAAAGATTAATTGCTGCAAAGAATAGTATAATTTTCACATGGAAGAGTTTTTTTCAAAAATTCGTCATTAGAACTTCTGACAAAATCAAAGTGTATAATGCCGTATGTAATGCAATCATGTCATATGCTGTACAAATATGGGGATTTATGGCCTTTGATGAAGCCGATAAGCCTTTACAATATACTTGTATGCATTACTGAGGACCACAGGGGGGCTGAAAGGAGCCCTATATCTAAGTGCTCCATATAGTTTGGAGTGTCAAAGGTAGGTCCAATTAATATTTGACTTGTGATTCAGTAGCTCAATCTCTTCGGATAAGGAAGAATTTTAAGAACTTTTATTTTTAACGATTCTAAATCAAATTAATAAATACAAGAAGAAAAAACAACCACCTCGTCCGGGGTTTGAAACCGGGACCTTCCGCTTGCCGGGCGACTGCTCTTACCACTGAGCTAACGAGACAGATGATTTTCCCTCTTGGATTCATCAATTTGTTACTAGCCTACTAAGCCACGATTTGCTTTCAGCTGGCATTAACCAGTAACGCTGAAAGCGCACAAATAAATCGTTAAAAATAAAAGTTCTTAAAATTCTTCCTTATCCATCATTGACAGATTCTAACAAGTGTAGGTTCGATTCCCGTCCAGGAAAAAATAAATATCAATCACTTCACTACAGGAGAGGATACTACTACTACTACTATAAAAACTGTACTCTATACTGTTTGAAAATATGGCACATTTCAATCAAGTGCACTGTCCCAACAGCGGATTTCAAACACTTTCTTGCAGAAATAGTTCTAGAACTACTTTGAATTTGCCTTCACGTTCCTACAATGGAAAGTGATTATAGAATGACTTCAGTAATCAATTTTATCATATAATATCGACGGTTGCTTATAGATTAGTAAACATTAATATCACGTTTCCATTGCAATATAAAAACTTGTGGTTGAACAGTTAAACACGTTCCTGAAATTCCATTAGCATAAGAAAAATTGTAGAAATATAGCAGACATCCCAAAGATTAATATAGCTGTTATAACACGTTGAAAACATTTTAGGAAAGTGCCGATAAATGGCACCATATCAGAAAAATGTGGATACCGAAATTCAAAAATAACGATTTTTTGTGTCCAATCTACCGAAAAGTGGAGCGGAAAACAAATCTATCTCATTTTTTGTTACGTACTCACCGAGAGCTTTTCAAAAAGTACCCACATGACAGGATATGGATGAAAGTTAAAATCGCGATTTTTTTGTAGGCCTTGAAAAATGCTCAAATTTGCAAATTTTTGTGGGAGTTGTCGCGGTAAAATATTTGTAGATTTTGAATAAAAACGCCAAAATAATTTCGGTAACTTTTCAACGACAGAGAAGATATGTTGGTTTCAGACTCTGTAAGTACCATGCCCATGGACTTCCAGAGAGCGCCTACCAGCCTACCGATGGCGAAAAGCGGGCACGTAAAATTCTTATAGATTTTTTTTTAATAAGTAAACGACACCCGATCTTCCTGAAATTTGGAAAATTGGATTACACAATAATTCGTGGAGCAAAGTTTCGACATGAATTTGTCAGACAGAAAATTTGCCCGTCGAAAATTAAATTTCGCAACTTAATCGGAAGGGGAGGGAAAATATGTTAAAAAAATCAGAAAAAAATCACAAAAAAATTAGCAAAAAGAATTTTGCAAATCGAATAATATTTAGCCGAGATATGGGGTGGGAATGAATTTGTACATTATGCATTATTTCGGTTTCGCTGGCCATCTGGAACTGCGACTGGCAACACTTTCATTTCTAGTCAAGTCCAACATATATTGTGAATTTGAATGAAATCGGTGATGACGAGTAGGGACCCTCTCGTTGTTAGATAGGTGATAATAATACTGATGATTCCTACAGTTACGTACCCTATGGTAAATTTATATACATCATGTGGTTGGATATCTTGTAGTTTAGTTTGATGTACTTTGATGTTCTTGATTTGCTTGATTATGTTATCAAACTCCTCTCCATGTGTTGTTAACCTTGACCGGTAGAATACTGGTGTTGGATATTCCTCAAGAATGTCAAGATCATCTAGAGTGATATTAAAATTCCGTGGATATGACTTTCTGTCCGAGTTTGAAGATCATTAGATGTTTCGATTAGTAATTCATAATTTTTCAGTGCACATCTCTGTTGCCTGGATAATATTCCAGTTCCATCTAGAGTTTTATGAATGATATCATTGGCACAGATGAACGTGGGATTGTATTTCTTATCGAGGCAAAATAACCATTGATTGGGTGCAGCTAACTTAATCCATATATTAGTTGATTTTGTAATCCTTAAAGCGCATGTTCTATGTAGTGCTCTACATGCGAATAGTTCTACCTCGCAGATATTTTATATCGGTGTCTTAACGTGGAGTGGACGCTGGTTTTCACATAAGTGATAGTTTTTTTCCAATGTCAAAACATTGCAAGATTGGTCATCAAATAAAACTGATCTCTGAACAAGATCGTCATCAGGAACTCTGCTGCCAGCGCTATAGATTCAAATGTGTTTTTCAGTAATGTTGGTAATGAAATTAGTTGGTATAACTCAAAGGTAGTGGATCGCACCAATGGCACAATGAGTTCAAAAATGATATAATCGTTCTGAAGATGGCATTTAATTTTCACTTGTTTATATACTAATGACACACTAATTTGGCCATTGAAAGTTGGTAACTAGATTCCTGATGGCAAGTTGTCCTTGATAATTGATAATTGCATTCGAAGTTGCTCAAGAGATACAACTAACGGACTTGATCGTCCATGATGTGTATCTGTAACTACATCAAGAATAGCTTCTTGCATGAAGTTGCACTCGTTAATAAGTGATGTGACTAAAATTGAAAGAGTGTTGAGGGCCTGGAACTTCTCTGCTGCTTTTCTTCTGAACTCATATTGCGCATTTTCTCATATGCAAGCTCCTTTTTGTTTGATTATATCTGTCTTCTTCAGACTTTTTGATCTTATTGACGGTGGTTTTAAGTAATAATGTTTGATTTTTTATAAGTTCATGCAAGTGGTCTTCATTGTTTTTTATTCTGTTAAGAGTTTCAGTCATTGTCTAAAACTCCAAATAATTTGTTTGCTATTGTACCAACTAGATCCAATGGTGATCGCTTGGTTCTTGTTTTTGTTGAATTGTTACGGTACTCTGGTCTTTCAGTAATACATTACTATTGTTTAATTCCTCAAGTAGATGATAATATTGCGAAACTGTTTCTATGCAGTAATCATTGTGGGTGATGGTACGAGACAGACGTTCTAAATGCCTTAGTGTGTCTTGAACAATGTCAATTGATACCCCCTTCAGATTATAGTATACTAACAGATTCCAGTTATACGTTAATCTTGAAGCTACTATGTTTTCAAGGTATTTCGGGAGTCACCGTCGAATTTGTGTGCCTCTACTTCAGTTACTGACCAAACTGCTTTCGCAGGGAATGGTAAAAGTAGCATTGTTAATAGGATGACCTTTAAGGCATTAACTGATTTCTGCGATTGCTTTCTTTTCCTTGTATTCCTAGAAACTTCTTCTCTATTTTGTACTTCATCAAATTCTATCATACCTCATTGATTAGATACATCAAATCATCTATCTATCATTTAACTCAACTCGTAGAGGTGCTAGTTGATGTATGGCTCTAAAATATTCTTGTGGTTGTTCTTACGTCAGCTGCACGTATCTTACCACCTGCACCCTGAATTATTTCCACGATTCTTCCTAATGACCATTTTAAGGGAGGAAGGTTTTCGTCCTTCATGAAATTGGATCTTTTGGTCTAGGCATCTATTGACAATCTTTATTATTGATTTGGTAGTGGATAATATATCACTAATTTCCTTTAATTTATTGCTGGCGCCTACGAAATTCCGTCCATTGTCACAGTAAATGTGCTCGCATCTTCCTCGTCGGGCTGTGAATCTTCTTAATGCTCCTCAGAAACATTCTGTTGATAATTCGTATACAACCTCCAAGTGCATTTCCTTAGTGGCAAACAGCAAATATGTTTTTTTGAGGTCTCTTACCGCGAATCTTATAGTGTGTGTATATACTTGGCCGTAGAAATCCACACCACCGTTGATAAATGGACGTGCCTTTTGAACTCTGTCCTTGATGGCATAGTACTATTGGATATTTAATGTCTTACTCAATATCTGCATTATCTAATCTTCCACCTAAACTTATGAATCTTTGTGTGTCAATAAATAAAGCTACATTTTTTCATTTGCTATCTCTATGTACTTCATTATTCTTATGTAAGCTACGAAGTTCTTCATGGAAACTGCAGTTTTGCATTTATTTCCTTACAGATGACAATTAAAGCATCTTCGAGTTCTCTTATGGTTAGAAATGATGTGAGTTGTCGCATACGTCTTCCTTGTTTGAACATTTCTACACTTCAAGGATATATGCCATGACTCGTTGCAATTTGCGAAAAGAGGTGCCATGATCTAGTGCGGTTACAGTTAGTTTTACTGTTATTTCTTCTTCTTGCAACCTGATGGTTGTGGCTGTTTGCTGAGGCCACTGCATCTTTGATGTCTTCAAGAATGCTGAACCCTCGAACCAAAGCCTTGTATTTACTAATTCCCCTGGGTATGATATCAGCAGGGTTGTCCTTTGTGTTTACATGTCTCCAATTTCTACTTTCTGTTAATTCTTGAATGGCGGCTAATCTATTCGCTACAAAAGTTTTGAGCAATGATGGGTCTCCCTTGGTCCATAACAAAGGTATTTGGGAGTCCGTCCAAAACTGTATTTCATCGAATTTCATGTTGATGATGTTTTTCACATGCTACACTAATTGAGCACTGAGCTTTGCGGCGCACAATTCTAATCTTGGAATTGTAATCGGCTTAACTGGAGCTACCTTAGACCTTGCGCATAGTAATTTCACTGTCACCTTGCCCATTTTGTCCTTGAATTTGATATATAATGCAGTTCCGTATGCTCTTTCGTTTGAATCTGAAAAGGTATGGAGCTCGATGTTGATTGTGGGTTCATTGCTAAACATGTATCTTGGAATTTTAATATCATTGAGTTTCTGTAATTTTGTACGGAATTGCAGCCATGACAATTGAAGTTCACTGCGTATATCATCGTCCCAGTCTAGCTTTAATTTCCATGATTTTTGAATAAACATCTTACTTATGACCACTACTTATAATTCTTAACACATGTCGTGATTGTAAATCGGTCTATGATAGGATGTGATACTACGGGGGGTGGTTTGCACACCACTTTTTTGTACCATACGGACTGTACATAGTGGATAATATTTAACTGTATCTGTCGGTTGTTTTCTTCACATGATTAATTGCAAATTTCTATCCTCCTTATCTACCAAAATTAGTCTGTACATTTTGGCAATGTCTGCACTGAAGATATATCTTTTGAAATGGAACCTCATAATGATTGTACTGATGTCTTCTTGAATCTTGTGGGTCCATTTAACAATAAGTCATTGAGTGATAAGCTGGTTGTAATTTTCGCAAAACCATCGAAAACTACTCTAATTTTGTCGTACTACTTGTTAGTTTCAAGACACAGTGGTGCGGAAGGAAGTAGTAACATCTTGTTAGCCTTTGCGGGTCTAATTCTCGCATATGCCCCAACCTGATGTATTCGTCTTAGAATTCATTATACTGTTTCCTTAATTGTGGTTTCTTGGCCAATTTTCGTTCGATGCTTAGTAATCGTTTGAAGGCCAATTGCTTTGATTCACCTAACAATTTTAGATCGGTCAGGATTGGCAGATTTACAATGAATCGTCCTTCAGCACTGCGACTCACTGCTGATTCAAAATATACCTCAATTTTTTGTCAGATGGTGACATGATTGGTTTGTTCGAACACTTTTCCAATTCCCAAAACCGTTGCAGTTGTACCTCTAGGTCAGCATTTGTGATTCCACATAATGGTGTTATAATCCTTGCCTATAACTATCCAACCTAATGTGGTGTTTTCTAGCGTTGGCAAGCTCCCATTTATTCTACGTTGACGTTGTCAATCTTTTGAGGTATGTTAAATTGTGAGTCTGCTAAACACATGTTGCTTGGAATATCCCAACTGTCAATGTTTATATGTTGCTGTGGCTGGTGCGTTGAAATCTCCTTGATCACAAACAATTCTAGTTGAATTGCATAATAAGTGATTTTGGACTTTAACGTAATGTTAAGACAATTGTTTATTTTAACTCTTGAATCACCAATACCCGATATATTTAAATTCACCTTGTCGTCTAATAATCTTAACTTTTTTCGAAATTTCTCCGAAATAAATTCAATTGCGACCTGGAGCCGGATTCTGTAGCACGGAGAATTTGGGAATTTGGGAGATGAAAATTTTGTTTTCTTAGAAGTCTTAATTCTCTAATTCTCCATTCCCAATTCACTAACATGGTTGGAGAATTAGGGAAAACGTAAGAAATGTGAAAAAGTGCGAATCGCCTGGGACAATTAAGGGTATCAATTTTTGTTGTAGAGGGTTGGACTTTTTTTCATATGTGAGGTACATCTGCATATTACTTTCCACTGTCGAAATAAAATTAAATTTCTTTTTTGTTGGAGTAGTTTTTGAGGGATGTAGGAGGAAAGGTTTTCTCGAGTTTTTCCGGGATAACGAGAGAATGGAGAGTAGAATAAGAATGTATGTGGTATCAAAAAAATGGGAGCTCAAGGCGAACCAGATAGGTGATGGAAAAGGGGTGGGGAGAGTGTGGGGTAGAAATGGGAGCTGATTAACGAAAATTAAAAAAAAAATTAATACAATATCAGGAACTGCGATAATTCGCAGGGGTAAGCTCAGGATCTCTAAGCCCAATAAAAAAAAGTAAGAACTCGCTTTGGTAATTAGGCATGCATGGGTATTATAGGCTATATTTTATTTCGATTAACGGTAATTTGCAGATTTGAGCGGCTTCGGCGGTAAATTTTGCTATCGGAATATTCACGGGCGCCTAACTCTATGTTGAAGGGCTGTAGAGTATTGGATTTTTTTTTGATAGATTAAGGGTTTAGAGTACAAAAATATAGGTGCACAACTTTGGGGCAGGGTGTTCTGGGGGTTGGGGGTCGCACCATCCCTCATAATGGGTTGCACAAACTACGTCATGTTTGGTACCAAATAAAAGAGGGAGGGGAGCGTAATCGAGTGGTGTAGTTTTTTTTTATTGTTTTAACGTGATAGCTGACTTTTGACCGCCGAAATACGATTTTATTACACTACGGTCATATACACCCCAATTTCCATATTTTGCATATATTTCTTCCGTTCTTTATTTCACATCCATTAGTACTCCGTTATGAACATTTTTGTAATGGGGAGTAAATTTCCAGAACTTACCAGTTCTTCGCAATGATGAGATGAAAATATGTACATTTTTATACCAAAAACGGCAAAATTTTCACCTTAAAAAGGACTGATACACTTCTTTTACAGTTATTTCAATAATGGCTTATGGGATTCAAAAATTATTTACATATTTAGGGGACAAAATGTAGATGCGATTTCATCCTACACACAAGCTTTGCCGTGTATATTTAAAAATTTTACAGCATCTCTTCTGTACTGGACGACGACCAAATTGATCATTTTTGCGTGATTTATAATTTTTAGCGGGTACTTTGAGAGACAAAATCCTTGTTCCTCTGTTAGTATTGCATGGATTTCCATAATTTGTTTTTTACAATATAGCCAGGATATGCAGTGAATACATAACTCAATTTGAAATTCCTAGGTACCTAGATACATTCACAAAATGCAACAAAAGCAGGCAATACAATTTTTCCACTTACTTTTCCACTTGCAAAACACCGGAGAATTAACAAGTGGAATGGAGAAATCGGGAATTCCGTACTCACCTCTCAAATTCTCTCTTAGTTGAAAATTTTTCGTCTTACTTTTCCACAAGCAAACACCGGAGAATTTGAGAAGTGAAAGTAAGACGAAAAATTCGGGATTTCTGTACTCGCTTCTCAAATCCTCTCAGTTGAGAATTTTTCGTCTTACTCTTTCACAAGCAAACACCGGAACAATTGGAATGGAGAATTCGGGAATTCCGTACTCGCTTCTCAAATCCTCTCAGTTGAGAATTTTTCGTCTTACTTTTCCACAAGCAAACACCAGAGAATTTGACAAGTGAAAGTAAGACGAAAAATATTCAAATGAGAGACAATTTGAGAGGTTAGTACGGAATTCTCCATTCCACTTTTTAATCCTCCGGTGTTTGCTTGTGGAAAAGTAAGACGAAAAGTAAGTAGAGAATTCCCAAATTCTCCATTCCACTTGTTAATTCTCCGGTGTTTTGCAAGTGGAAAAGGAAGTGGAAAAATTTTATTGTATATACACGGTAAAGCTTGTGTGTAGGATGAAATCGCATCTACATTTTGTCCCCTAATTAAATATGTAAATAATTTTTGAATCCGATAAACCATTTTGGAAATAACTGTAAAAGAAGTGTAGCAGTCCTTTTTAAGGTGAAAAATTGGCCGTTTTTGGTACAAAAATTGACATATTTTCATGTCATCATTGCAAAGAACTGGTAAGTTCTGGAAATTTGCTTCCCATGACAAAAATGTTCATAACGGAGTACTAATGGATGAGAAACAAAGAACGGAAGAAATATGTGCAAAATATGGAAACATGGGTGTATATGACCGTAGTGTAAAAAAATCGTTTTTCGGCGGTCAAAAGTCAGCTATCACGTTAAAACGATCAAAGACAATCTACACCACTCGATTACCCTCTCCTCCCTCTTTTATTTGGTACCAAACATGACGTAGTTTGAGGGGTGGTACGACCCCGAAACCCCCAAAACACCCTGCCCCAAAAATTGTTCACCTGTATTTTTGCACTCTAAACCCTTAATCTATCAAAAAAAATTCCAATATTGCACAGCCCTTCAACATAGAGTTAGGCGCCCGTGAATATTGCGATAGCAAAATTTACCGCCGAAGCCGCTCAAATCTGCAAATTACCGTTAATCGAAATAAAATATAGCCTATAATACCCATGCATGCCTAATTACCAAAGTGAGTTCTTGCTTTTTTTTAATTGGCCTTAGAGATTCTGAGCTTACCCCTGTGAATTATTGCAGCTCTTGATATTGTCTTATATTTGTTTTTAATTTTCCGGTAATCAGCTCCCATTTCTATCCCGCCCCCTTTTCCATCACCTATCTGGTTCGCCCTGAGCTCCCATTTTTTTGATACCACATACATTCTCCTTCTACTCTCCATTCTCTCGTTATCCCGGAAAAACTCGAGAAAACCTTTCCTCCTACATCCCTCAAAAACTACTCCAACAAAAAAGAAATTTAAATTTATTTCGACAGTGGAAAGTAATAAGCAGATGTACCTCACATATGAAAAAAAGTCCAACCCTCTACAACAAAAATTGATACCCTTAATCGTCCCAGGCGATTCGCACTTTTTCACATTTCTTACGTTTTACCTAATTCTCCAACCATGTTAGTGAATTGGGAATGGAGAATTAGAGAATTAAGACTTCTAAGAAAACAAAATTCTCATCTCCCAAATTCCCAAATTCTCCGTGCTACAGAATCCGGCTCCAGGTCGCAATTGAATTTATTTCGGAGAAATTTCGAAAAAAGTTAAGATTATTAGACGACAAGGTGAATTTAAATATATCGGGTATTGGTGATTCAAGAGTTAAAATAAACAATTGTCTTAACATTACGTTAAAGTCCAAAATCAGTTATTATGCATTTCAACTGGAAGTGTTTGTGATCAAGGAGATTTCAACGCAAGAGCCACAGCAACATATAAACATTGACAGTTGGGATATTCCAAGCAACATGCCTTTAGCAGACACACAATTTAACTTACCTCAAAATATTGACATCCTTGTGGGGGCGGAAATGTATGGGGAAATAATGGGGAATGGTCAACGTAGAATAAATGGGAGCTTGCCAACGCTACAAAACACCACATTAGGTTGGATAGTTCTAGGCAAGGATTATATAACACCATTATGTGGAATCACAAATGCTGACCTAGAGGTATAACTGCAAAGGTTTTGGGAATTGGAAAAGTGTCCGAACAAACCAATCATGTCACCATCTGACAAAAAATTGAGGTATATTTTGAATCAGCAGTGAGTCGCAGTGCTGAAGGACGATTCATTGTAAATCGGCCAATCCTGAAACCTGGCCAAGAAACCACAATTAAGGAAACAGTATAATGAATTCTAAGACGAATACATCAGGTTGGGGCATATGCGAGAATTAGACCTGCAAAGGCTAACAAGATCTTACTACTTCCTTCCGCACCACTGTGTCTTGAAACTAACAAGTAGTACGACAAAACTAGAGTAGTTTTCGATGGTTTTGCGAAAATTACAACCAGCTTATCACTCAATGACTTATTGTTAAATGGACCCAAGATTCAAGAAGACATCAGTACAATCATTATGAGGTTCCATTTCAAAAGATATATCTTCAGTGCAGACATTGCCAAAATGTACAGACTAATTTTGGTAGATAAGGAGGATAGAAATTTGCGATTAATCATGTGGAGAAAACAACCGACAGATACAGTTAAATATTATCCACTATGTACAGTCCGTATGGTACAAAAAAGTGGTGTGCAAACCACCCCCCGTAGTATCACATCCTATCATAGACCGATTTACAATCACGACATGTGTTAAGAATTATAAGTAGTGGTCATAAGTAAGATGTTTATTCAAAAATCATGGAAATTAAAACTAGACTGGGACGATGAGATACGCAGTGAACTTCAATTGTCATGGCTGCAATTCCGTACAAAATTACAGAAACTCAATGATATTAAAATTCCAAGATACATGTTTAGCAATGAACCCACAATCAACATCGAGCTCCATACCTTTTCAGATTCAAACGAAAGAGCATACGGAACTGCATTATATATCAAATTCAAGGACAAAATGGGCAAGGTGACAGTGAAATTACTATGCGCAAGGTCTAAGGTAGCTCCAGTTAAGCTGATTACAATTCCAAGATTAGAATTGTGCGCCGCAAAGCTCAGTGCTCAATTAGTGTAGGATGTGAAAAACATCATCAACATAAAATTCGATGAAATACATTTTTGGACGGACTCACAAATACCTTTGTTATGGATCAAAGGAGACCCATCATTGCTCAAAACTTTTGTAGCGAATAGATTAGCCGCCATTCAAGAATTAACAGAAAGTAGAAATTGGAGACATGTAAACACAAAGGACAACCCTGCTGATATCGTACCCAGGGGAATTAGTAAATACAAGGCTTTGGTTCGAGGGCCCAGCATTCTTAAAGACATCAAAGATGCAGTGGCCTCAGCAAACAGCCACAACCATCAGGTTGCAAGAAGAAGAAAAAACAGTAAAACTAACTGTAACCGCACTAGATCAAGTTAAACAGCACCCAGTCTATGTTATAGATCATGGCACCTCTTTTCGCAAATTGCAACGAGTCATGGCATATAAATTCGTTGCTGTCGTTTCCTGACTACTGGATGGCTTCATAATCTGAGTGCCAACGTGCTGATTTGTTTGATAATGGAGCAACGTATTATGCCTTTTATTGCATTTTTGGCAACCTATTGACCTGCACTGCCTGAGATTGTCACCACTCTTAAGGAAATTTAGGCAAAGATTTAATTCTTTAGTGTTTTCTTCTTGCTCGAATGCTTTCATTCTCAAGAAAATTTCACAGAAGTATATTCATGCATACAACACATTCAGTTTGAATTGTTTTGCTCGTTTGGTTAGTAAGGAAGACAAAGGGCTTGTTCGATTTTTGTAGATATTTTGAAATCAATTATTTTAGGCCCAATGTTTCTAGCTTTTCTAGAAAACTCAACAATTTTTCTACTGATTGTAAATCTCGTGGCGATGACATTGATTGTTCGAATAATGCATGAGTGTTTTTATCCAGTTTTTTCCGTAGAATATGAATGATGAACAGGTCCCAATGCTCCTTTACTGAAAGTCCCATGTTTTGTAGAGTGAGCAGACATTATTTTGTAGTATCATGAAGATTTTTTAAAGCTAGCGCAGATTCTGCCGTAATCAGAGGTACCATTATGTGCCATTAATTTCTCCAAGAGCGCTGTTACCAACAATCTTTTGTTTTGATATCTATTCTGTAACATATCCCATGCAATTTCATAGCTGTCTTCTGTCAAAGAAAGATGTCTGATTAGTTTTTCAGCTTCAACTGAGAGGTTCATCTTGAGGTACCACATTTTCTGTGAATTCCATATTGGTTGGTTATGAACCAATTGTGAGAACCGATCAAAAAATTGCGCGACTTGAAGTAATCTCCATCGAACTTGGGTAGAGTTACTTTCGGAGGTTTTAAGACCGATTGATTAGTAGCCACGGTCGAACTTGTATTTATGTTATCTTCTATATCTTCATTGATTTTAATTAATATCTCATGCACTTTATCTTGAAGTTGATAATATTTATTCGTATTATATTCGCAACTTGTAATATCATCTGTATTTTCCCAGATGCATTTAATGTTGTCTTCTATTTTTTCCCAATAATTTGTTATTGTGCTTCTTTTCAAGTCGTAATATTGTTTGGTTTGATGTTTATGAATTTATGATTTTAATGCCAGCAATAATATTTGTGAGCGTAGTCATTACGCTCTTTTGTCTTCGTGGCAGACGAATAATTATGTCACCATTTCCTATGACCGTACAGTCAGTATTGCCGTTTGCCCGTGATTATGGCATATTCTAATGGGCTTTTAGTTTTAAAGTGTTTTTCCCCTTGCACGGATATTGTTATTGCACCTTTGCATGTGCTTGAACTTGCATGATTAATTACTGTAGTTAATTCGGCTTTGAAGTCATCTTAACCCCTTTTTACTATTTCACTGATTCCAGTGCTGAGATAGGATTGGAGCAGAGGATTCAACAGATGACAAACTTCAGCTTTTAGACTATAATAAAATCTGAATCTATTCATAAAATGTTCCACATATATGTATATATAAACAAAATTGTTAAAAGAGACAGAAACAAATAATCAGTCAGTAATAACTGCTGACTTATAAATAATTTTTTACTTTACTGAAAACATAATATCAAATTACACAAAATATTGCAGCAAAAGTCGGGTCATCGTAATACAAAAATATTTACGTGAACAACAAGTGCAATTGCTTAGTAAGCGAAAAACAAAGGTGAATTTATAGTACGAGTAATTACGTGTAGGGTGACTTCGTGAATTATGATAAATGTCTTGTATATCAAATTATTATTATTTTGATTGTGTTCTTTTTTTGCTTGAACAAACATTATTATTATTTTTTAAAAAAACATTTTAAAGATTATACTATCTTAAAACATAAATTGGACGTGGACAGGTCATTTGAGGGTGTGTTTCAAATTTTGTTTTCCATAAGGAAAGTATACGGAAGACTACATATATAAAAATTCAGTCATTTTAAACAGGAGCTAAAGCATTGTAAGCTAGTTGCTGTAAAAAGTTCCTCTACATGAACCTCTACATGAACCAGATTATTACTCATATCAATATTTGGTATAGAGTTGTATTTTTGAAAATCAATTAATCCACAAACATAATCCGTTGCTAGCTCCAGCGGAGGAAAGTACTCAGCAGTGAGTAGAGATGAATTTCCCGTGAGAGTAAGTGTTAATGACATGGTGGTTGATAATGAACTGCCACAATTTCAATATAGATACCAATTAATGGCTATAACAATTATATAAAATCTCTAAACGTAAGTGACCGCAAATTACTGCTTCATAGTTCTGATAAGAACTGTAGTTGTACGTAATATTACTACCCAAGTAGTTTATGAGTTCCCTTGGTGGTTGGAATTGCCAAAGCTATCAAAGTATTCGATGTTATCACCTTTCTTGTAGTACGCTACCCAGTGTGTACCTGCTCCAGTTGAGATGTCCAAGTTAACAATACCGCTTTCTCGCTTCCATGGCTTTTTAGGTAGATTATCACGCATAAATACTCCTCTGAAGTGTGACAAGTGTGTGGTATACTTGTGAAGATCCAACTCGTTTAGCGGTCTTTTGGGTAGCGTCTTTAATAGTTTTGTGGTTGAGGTTGTAGATAGAGTCCAAGTCCTTTTCTGTACGGCTTCCATCTTTACCAACCGCTATAGTTTATATGGCTTGGTTATGACGTTTGCTTTCTTCAAGTTTTGCCTTTGCCGCACTGGTATCAATCACTGCTTTAGCTATGCCTGCTGCACCTCCTGATAGTGCTCGCAATGCTGAAAGCCCAGCAAACAACGGAATTAGGAACGGAATTGCCCCGCCAACCTTTGGTACAGGTATCACTCGTGGAGTTTTAATTGATTTCTTCTTTCTTTTCACAATATTTTTAGCTGCACTAAGCTATTTTTGTAGCCTCCATCAAGCCTTTTGGTTCTTTACTTTTAAAACCTTAGGTGCATTTCGTACTGCTTCTCGGAATGTGGGTTGGCGTTTATTTTTAGCCTTAAGACCCATACCTAGCTTAATTTTAGCCTTCATTGCATTTGTTATAAGCCAAGCGTTGGCACGTTCACTCAAATTTGCATCCGTAGATTTTGCACGCTGCCAGGTTATTTCAGCTAATATTTTATCAGCTATATGTCGATCACTTGCATCTTTATGTCGCGAGTATGCTATATCGTGTTCCTTGCAGGCTGTAGTATACACATGTAATACATGTAATAATATCTAAAAATAATCATACAAAAAGAAAAGCGCATCTCGCTAATAAAAGATAATTAATCACCTTGTAACATTATATGCACGTATATACAAACATACATACATAGCATGATATGAGCACATCATTGTACGCACATACATTATTGTGCAAGCGCCATATCATGTTAGTAAACAAGTATATCTCATATTACAAAACAAAAATTAACAAAAATACAATTTACTTCCGATTTATGAAAACAAATTACAATCTTAAGAATCAGCAATTTGATACCATTTACAAGTAAGTCAAGTAGGTGACAAAAATGTGTGTCATAAGAAACCAATGAATTTGCTTATTGGACAATTCATTTTTGAAATTGCTATTTCTTGCTTATGGAATGATTTTCCATAAGAACCTATGTAAACCAATTGTATAAAAGACGAAGAAAAGAATAAAGAAATCAGACTTGAATTATCACTGCATTGAAGTGTATTCATTTCTCGTAATTCGGCTTAAAAGCCTATTGATCGTAAAGCGGCAATCTTCAGCCTGATCAACCAAACTAAGCTAAGGCAATAAAGCGGCATATAGCCTCAAATCTATAAAGCGGCAAATTAAGCCTAGACTTGAGCGTGAACGTACTATTAAAATAAATAAAGAATATAAAATAAATAAAAAATATAAATAAAAATATTACATGGCGACCGTGACATATGAGCCTACAAATACGGCCTAATACAAAGAGAAGAAATCTATCGAGGAGAATTTATAAAGAAAAAGCTGAAAGCAAGAAAGCAGGAGAACAACCTATAGTTCCATACAACGAACATTATAAGAAGAAACTTAATTGCTACAAAAAGTTAGAATGGGAAAAACGCAGTCAAAACAGGCGGACAATAACGGGGAAATTGTCAACAACGTCAACATAGAAGACACAGTAAAGATAGAAAATAATCAAATATTAACAATAATGTTAATAATATTATTACTTAAACTAATTCAATTTCTTTACTTTCTTTACAAAGAGCATAAGAAGAGTTTAAAGAAACGATATTCGAATACTGTAGTAAAAGTTTAAAATTTTTTTTTTATTATTATTAATTGTTCAAAGTACTTACGAATACGTTGTATAAACAAATATTCAATGAAATTATATTTTAAATAGATTTTTTTTATATAGAGAATTTGATTAATAAATTATGATATCTACTTAAAGTGTAGAGTAAAAATATATAAATACAAAAAAAAAAATGTATGTCTTACGATGAATTTTAAATTTTGATGGAAGATTGCGAGAAACTATACAAGAAAGTAGAAAAACTACACCAAACTTTCACTAAAAACCCCCAAAGAAAATTTTCGGCTCAAAATCTCCTAAACAAGTCTACTAGATTAAAGGAAATTCATAAGGAATTCGAATCTATAGCAAATCGATTAAAAGTACAATATTCGAGTAAAGATTTAGAGACTTCAATACAAAGATTCAATGGTATATACCTGAAAGCAAAACATTATATAAATTTGAAAATTGAGGAGAACTACAACGAGACAAGATTACACTACGATTCAGATTCTAGTTGTGAACCTACAGAAGACAACAATAGAATAAAAATGGCTGCATTTGATATAGTGACAGCATTAAAAATAATCCCAGAATTTGCTGGAGAATACAAGGAATTAGATAATTTCCTAACAATCATAGAATTATATGATAAAACATTAAAAGATGACTCCAAGAAAGAGTTAATAGATTTCGTTTGGAACGCAAGAATGTCCCACAAAGCAAAGAATAGAATGGTCACAGCGGCAACACCAATATCAGTGAAAGAGTTAAGGACAACACTGAAAGCAAGTTTTAAATCAGGTAACACACCACAAAAAATTTATTCACAACTCGCAGAACTAAAGCAAAGGAATTCAGGAATCAAAGTATTTACGGACAAAGTGTTAAATCTAATAAATGACTTGAATAACCTACAAATTCAAGAAGTGGGTGAAGTTAATAGAGAAACGGTAACCAAATTAAATGATAAACTGGCCCTTAATATTTTTCAAAATGGTTTAAATGAAAATCTCAAACCAACAATTCTTGCAGCGCAATGCACGAAATTCTCTGAAGCAGCTGCACTAGCTTCACAAATTGAGAAACCTCTAGAACCACAGATATATTCATATAATAAACAATTTCAAAGCAAGCAGAGATTCTTTAATAGAAATTATAGATCATTTCCAAACAATAGTAACTATAACAATTTTACACAGAATAGATACAATCAAAGTAACAGTGAACAAACACAAAGAAAATTTTCAAATAACAGAAACTATAATACACAAAGAAATAATTCAAATTTTAACACCAATAAAAATTTTCAAAAATACAGTAACTATACACGATCGAACAACTACAATATAAACCACTCACAACACAATAGGCAACGTACAGTAAATTTTATCCAAGACACAGCAAACAACAGCAGCCCAGGTACTGCATCAGAATAAAAAAACATATAAATACGCGAATTCTTCAACTAAACAATAATGTAACAAATTTTGTAACATTAAAAGACAAATTGTCTGGTAAAAACATTAATTTTCTAATTGATACAGGTGCAGACATATCTATCTGCAAATTAAATAATTTATATGATTATTATTTAGATGAAGATGAAACGTGCAAAATTACAGGCATAACAAACATTGAAACATTATCTTTTGGAACAACAGTCATGAAACTAATGTATGAAAACTTTAATCTGAGTCACAAATTTCACATGGTAGACAATAACTTACCATTATTGACTCATGGTATAATTGGCAGAGATTTTTTAATGAAATACTTCTGCAAAATTGATTATGAGACATTTACACTCGCCATACACACGCAGAATGAAGAAATAGTAATACCGATAAGAAGCTAAAAATTCAATACTACACTTGTGTGAAAAATACCAAGGTATATTTCATTTGCCCAATGAAAAATTAACAGCAAATAACTTTTACAAACAAGATATAGCCTGCATTGAGAATAGTCCGGTTTATGTCAAAAATTACCGTTTACCGCATTCACAGTTACAAGAAATAAATGATCAAGTTCAAGATATGCTTAAGGATAATATAATAGAAAAGTCAACTAGTCCATATAATTCACCTTTATTGATAGTACCAAAAAAAAGTACGGATGATACCAAAAAATGGAGACTTGTAGTCGATTTTAGACAGCTCAACAAAAAAATTGTTGATGATAAATTCCCATTAACTAGACTTGAAGATGTCTTAGACCACCTAGGTCGAGCGAAATATTTCTCAACTCTAGACATGACAAGTTCATTTCACCAAATTGAAATCAATCCAAATTCAAGACATTTAACAGCGTTCTCGACAAATCGAGGACACTTTCACTTTAAACGTTTGCCATTCGGCTTGAAGATTTCAACAAACAGCTTCCAAAGAATGTTATCTATAGCACTCAGTGGTCTAGAATCTAATGCTTTTATATATGTTGATGACATTATTGTTTTTGGATGTAGTCTTCAACATCATAACAAAAATCTCGAAAAAATTTTTCAAAGACTTCAAAAATATAATCTAAAACTTAATCCCAGTAAATGCAATTTTCTAAAAAGAGAAGTAATATACCTCGGTCATCAAATAACAGCAAAAGGTATAAAAACTGATCCTAATAAGCATCACACTATTCAAAATTACCCTATTCCTAAAAATGCTGACGAAGTCAGAAGATTCATCGCATTTTGCAATTATTATAGACGCTTTATACCAAATTTCGCAATCATAGCAAAACCTCTGAATTCCCTTCTTAAAAAGAACAAACTTTTTGAGTGGTCAGAAGATTGTAACAACTCATTCGAAAATCTTAAAAACAAATTAATCAATCCACCAATTCTCAAATATCCTGATTTTGAACAACCGTTCATCTTAACCACTGACGCCTCAGATCAAGCCTTAGGCGCGGTTCTTTCTCAAGGAACAATTGGTGAAGATAGACCAATTTGCTATGCGAGTCGAACTCTCAACAAACACGAAGTAAACAAAGCAATAATTGAAAAAGAACTTTTAGGAATCCACTGGGGAATAAATTATTTCAGACCATACTTATACGGTAGAAAATTTATGGTAGTAACTGATCACAGACCTTTGGTTAGCTTATTCACTCACAAGAATCCATCATCCAAATTAACCAGAATCAGACTTGATCTAATGGATTACGACTTTGACATCATATATAAACAAGGTAGAATGAATACAAATGCAGATGCTCTATCTCGAATAAAATTAAATTCAAACCTTTTAAAAGGAATTATCCCAAAAAATATAAATGTAATCACGAGAGGAATGCTAAAGAAAGCAAAAGAAATTAACCCTGAAGAGAATACAGAGATATCCAATGATAGGTTTGCCCAACTTTATACATGGGATTGTACGTCTATCTCAGATGTTACAAATGTAAAAAAAATTAAATTTCATATAAATGAAAGTAATGAAAATATGCGCTCAAACAAATTGCCAAAAATAATAATAAAAGAAGATGAAGTATCGATACAGTGCAGCGATAATCTAGGGACAAATTTAAATTTAGTCCTGGAGAAACTGTTACTCAAGATGAAGAAGAATAAAATATATGAGCTAGCAATATCTAATGATGATAGAATATTTAAATATATAGATTCAAACAGATTTAAGAAAAAGTTCAATGAACTGCAGTATAAAAATATTTCAAATAATATGGCAATACCACTAAGATTATTATTATATACCTCTCCAAAAAGATTAACGGATCCGAAAGAAATAAAAGAGATTATTGAACAACACCATTCCTCACCGTATGGAGGACATGCTGGAATAAAAAGATGCATTGCAAAGATAAAACAAAAATTCATTTGGAAAAATATGAGAAAAACAATAAAAGAATATGTGAAAAACTGTGAAACTTGCGCACGAAATAAAATAATAAAACATACCAAAGAACCATTTGTAATCACAAATACGCCAAACAGTAGTTTCGAGACTATTTCAATAGATACAGTAGGACCATTACGAATATCCAATGGTTACAGATACATATTAACAGTTCAGTGTGAACTCACAAAATTCGTTGAAGCGATTCCAATTGAAACCAAAGAAGCAGAAATAGTAGCACGAGCACTAGTAGAAAAATTCATACTAAAGTACGGATGCTTCAAAACGATTAAAACTGACAAAGGTACAGAATTTTGTAATGAATTATTTAAGAGTATATGCAAAATATTTAATATGAACCACATAACTTCAACACCTTATCATCATGAAACACTTGGATCTCTAGAAAGAAACCACAGAGTATTAAATGAATATCTCTTGTCTTTCACAGAGAATGATAATTGGGATATGTGGATACCATACTATATATTTTACTATAATACCACACCGCACACACATACAAACTACACACCATTTGAATTGGTCTATGGAAAAATAACAACCTTACCAGCAGAAACAATAAATAATGAACAAATGATCTATGACATAGATAATTATGCTAATGAATTAAAACACAGATTACAAAGAGCTCATGATAGAGCAAAAGAATCACTGAACGTATCAAAAATAAAAAGAAAGTCTCAACAGAAGAGAAATGTAGAACCCTCAAATTTCAAAGTAAATGATTATGTTTACCTAAGAAAAGGAACTAGGAAAAAATCAGAAAGTCCATACGAAGGTCCATTTAAAATAGTAGACCAAAACGGAGTAAATTCCACAATAAAAATCAGAAATAACCTTAAAAACATACACAATAATAGACTGAAATTATGCAGACATAATGTAGATGATAACTGATGTACACAAAAGTAAAATCTTAACTTAACTATATAGACATAATAGCCAATATACATAAATGTAAAATCCTAATTTAAATATAAACACTGTACATAATAGATAGCATTTAGAAGTTAGTAATACCTTTACAAAATGCATAGGATATGGTAGAATATGTAGCATAATGAAAATACGTAAATAAACAAGATAAGTAATTGGTTAGGTACACAAAAAAAAAAAAAAAAAAAATTAATAAAAAAAAAAATAAATTCATCCTATAAGTCAAATTTTTTTTTTTTTCCTATTAGGGGTAGAGGTGTAGTATACACATGTAATACATGTAATAATATCTAAAAATAATTATACAAAAAGAAAAGCGCATCTCGCTAATAAAAGATAATTAATCACCTTGTAACATTATATGCACGTATATACAAACATACATACATAGCATGATATGAGCACATCATTGTACACACATACATTATTGTGCAAGCGCCATATCATGTTAGTAAACAAGTATATCTCATATTACAAAACAAAAATTAACAAAAATACAATTTACTTCCGATTTATGAAAACAAATTACAATCTTAAGAATCAGCAATTTGATACCATTTACAAGTAAGTCAAGTAGGTGACAAAAATGTGTGTCATAACAATTATGTAAATTATTATTGTAAAAGGTCATTCAATAAGTAAGAAAGCAATGAATTTGCTTATTGGACAATTCATTTTTGAAATTGCTATTTCTTGCTTATGGAATGATTTTCCATAAGAACCTATGTAAACCAATTGTATAAAAGACGAAGAAAAGAATAAAGAAATCAGACTTGAATTATCACTGCATTGAAGTGTATTCATTTCTCGTAATTCGGCTTAAAAGCCTATTGATCGTAAAGCGGCAATCTTCAGCCTGATGAACCAAACTAAGCTAAGGCAATAAAGCGGCATATAGCCTTGCCTTGCTTACCTTAAAAGCTCAAATCTATAAAGCGGCAAATTAAGCCTAGACTTGAGCGTGAACGTACTATTAAAATAAATAAAAAATATAAAATAAATAAAAAATATAAATAAAAATATTACAGGCTGCATCCAGTGAATTAATACCCGGATCTCCTCTCGCCAATCTTTGTTGTAACTTTGTTCCTGGTCCACGGTACTGGTATCCCGGTATATGTAATTCTACAGGTAATTTGTTGATGATTGAATTTAATAGTCCTCTGCCCCCTTTCAAAGATTTTCTGGAGCGTTTTGATTTGTGACCCGACATCTTATAAGGTTCCGATGATACTGTACTCTATGCACCGTGTCCTTTGCCATTTTTCTCGAAAATGCACACAGATATCATCGAAGTGCTAGTACCAAAAGCACCAAAAGCTACCCATCATAAGCCGGGCTAACTTTTGGTGTGGTCAACATTTAAAAACAAAAGCCACACGTAAAAAGGATATCTTCGGTTTGGTCCTTTTCGTCCTTTCTGAGGATGTATTTTGGCTACATTGAAGAATTCTTAATAGGGATACCACTTTTTATCTAATTTGATTTGCAGTTATTCAATGTAGCCAAAATGCATCCTCAGAAAGGGCTAAAAGGACCAAACCGAAGATATCCTTTTTTCGTATCCTTTTTTGTGTGGCTTTTGTATTTAATTGTTGACCATACCAAAAGATAGCCCGGCTTATGATTTGTAACTTTTGTTACTAGCACTTCGATGATATCTGTGTGGATTTTCGAGAAAAATGGCAAAGGAACACGGTGCATAGAGTACAATGTGATGTCTTATATCTCGATAATAAAGGGTTAAACTGGAATTTTCAATACAACATTTTCGTTTTAGTTTTATTTTCGGAATTCAAAAATGCAATCTAAATGTATCCTTAATACGGAAGAAAAGGACATTTTTTAAATGTATCCTTTCCCAAGTCCTTTTTCAAGGACTTTGGCTATCCCAGAGGATACCTTGGCTAACGATGCGTACCTTTTATTATTAGGACTTTTTCGATATCTGCGCACATTTGCGAGAAAAATGCCCAGGGAACACGTTACGTGGGACACCCTGTATACTGAAGAGGATTTAACTAATTATGGATCTAATTTGAAAGATACCAATGCATATAAACGTGACTATGCTGAAGAAGGACAAATAAAAGGTACTAAAGCGGCTCAGTATAAAGCTATAATCAGTGAATTTATACAGCATAAAGGCATGGGACTAATGCGTCTGCCTAAGGAAAACATTGCTTACATTTACTGGGATGATCCAAATGAAGTAGTGGATAGACTGCGACTTCTAATGGCATCAAAGCAGGCTGGAAACACCAGTCACAACAATGAAATTGTATCTATCCTGGAGGAGTTGCGAGAAGCAGATATTATAGTTTAAATACTATTCCATTGCCATACTTCTACACAATCTACAGATGAGCGTTGACAAGTTTGGACGTTTCTCTAAGCGAGGATATCTTGGGAAACCAGGTGAACGTGGGCCAACAGAAGCTCAGGGGCCAGCTGGTGAACAAGGAATTCAAGGCCCAGCTGGTAAACAAGGAGCACAGAGTCCAGCTGGTGAACAAGGAAAGCGGGGTATTGGATTTAATTTAACGATAAACGGAGACTACGATCTAAACTCAAAGTGTATAAAACGACTTGGTGAACCCCTTGAAAATGATAATGCTACTACCAAAGACTATGTTGACAAGAAAATTAAAATAAGTGTTGAAGAAATAGAAAAAACTATTAATATAGAGGTAGCAAATTTAACGCTATATATCAATGACGAAATCAGGAAGATTGAAAACTATCTGTTTACTTCAGTAATAAATAAGAAAGACTTGACACCGAAAGATGGTGTATATGAGTAAAAACTCTTGAGAAATCTGTTTCATTTATAATTACGATGTAGAGGCAAGTGGTAAATGAGCTGCATAAACCAGCGGGAAAAAATATCAAACAGCGTCGTGTGATCATCAAAGGACTAGATGACTTGTGGCAGGCAGACTTGGTTGAAATGGATCTCTACAAGTATGTAAACAAGGATTACCGCTATCTGCTGACAGTAATTGATACCTTCTCCAAATATGCATGGGAAATTCCAATTAAAAGAAAGAAGTAAGACACGCCATGCAATCTATATTAAGCGAGGGACGAGTACCTAAAAAACTGCAGACTGATGATGGAAAGGAATTCTACAACAGGCTCTTTAAAAATCTAATGATGAAGCATGCAATTAATCATTACTCTACGTATAGTTTCCTCAAAGCATCAATAGTGGAACGATTTACCCGAACTCTGAAGGATATGATGTGGAAGGAATTTAGTTTTAATGGAACTTATCAGTGGATTGGTATGGTGAAGAAACTGCTCACTGTATACAACTCAAGAATACATCGAACTACAAAAATGAGACCACGTGATGTCAACATCTCCAATGAGAAACACCTACTTTCAATTGTATACAATCATATAAAAATTGTTGTTCCTGCAAAGTATAAAGTTGGGGATTTTGTACGCATCATCAAATACAAGCATATATTTGAGAAAGGCTATACACCAAACTGGACAGCTGAGATTTTTTAAATTATTAATGTTCACAACACAAACCCCATCACATATCGTCTGGAAGTTTATCAAGGAAATCCAATCACAGGAGGCTTTTACGAATTGGAGCTGCTGAAAGTTAAAGACCCAAACCTATACCTCGTAGTGAACATCTTAAAGAAGAGTGGAGATAAAGCTTACGTTAAATGGCTCGTATTTTCATCAAAACACAATTCTTGGATCAATAAAAAAGATGTTTTATAATTTTTTGAAAAACACCTATAATACAATTTCAAATAAATTTATAATTATAATACTTTAATTACTTTAATAAATGAAACTAAAGCTATAATACATAATTTATTTACACTAAACTTAGATTCTTTCAGCGGTTGCCACTTTTTGATCTGATGAAATGGAGTAATGCCCCCATGCTCATAATATGATAAGCCACACACATTCTACCCAAGCCTTGGTACAGGAAACGAAGCCCAATCCAACACACCCATGCAATCCAAGTCATAGTATCAGGTATTGCCACTATAGCTCTCACCCAACCTCCAGTACCCAACCTCCAGTACCCCCACAGGAGCGTCAAATCGTAGCCTCCAAAACCAGATCAAACTTAACCAGCAATCTCCGGCAATAAAGCTTCCCACCCCTTCAAAAATGTTTAGAGCTACGATCTCCGAGATGAAAAATAAGCGAACTCCAAAATCAAAATGGAAATCATATGCTATTTCCCTATGGTGGAGAGTGCTGAAAGTGATCTCGTATCCCCAAAACTCGAGATGAAAAATAAGCGAACTCTGGAAACGAAATCGCAATCCTATGCTATTTCCATATTTCCATATGCTGGAGAGTGCTGAAAGTAATCTCGCATCCCCAAAACTCGAGATGAAAAAATAAGCGAACTCCAGAAACAAAATCGAAATCCTATGCTATTTCCCTATGCTGGAGAGTGTTGAAAGTGATATCGTATCCCCAAGCCCGAGATGAAGAACATAGGTAGTACTGGCAAATGCCACCAGGGGACCTTGCTCAAGAAATGGTGTTTACACTCGAAAGAGCAACTGTGACTTTTCAATGTACGCACCTCCCAAGACCCAATAATAATAATAATTTGCTAAGAAAACATCAAGCCAAGGTGATATCATGTTGTGAAATCCGAATGATATCTACAAGTTCCCCACTAAGAAAACTTATTTAGGCATAGCACTTGAATACAGCAAAACCAGGATGACGTCATTCTGATATCTACAACTTCCCCACTAATAAATCGCCAAGCAAGAAAACATGGTGGTAGTACCTGCTTATGCCGCTAGGGAACATTACTTTCTCCCGAGGTGAAGAACATATGAAGTACAGGCTAATGCCGCTAGGGAACCTTACTCAAGAAATGGTGTTTGCACTCGAAAGAGCAACTGTAACTTTTCAAAAGTGATCTCGTATCCCCAAGCTCGTGATGAACAGCATATGCAGTACCGGCTAATGCCACCAGGGGACCTTGCTCAAGAAATGGTGTTTGCACTGGAAAGAGCAAACTTATTTAGGTGCAGCACTTGGAGACAGCAAAACCAAGATGACGTCATTCTGATATCTACAACTTCCCCACTAATAAATCGTCAAGCAAGAAAACAGCAAAACCAAGGCATGGTGGTAGTACCTGCTAATGCCGCTAGGGAACCTTACTTTACCTCGAGGTGAACAACATATGAAGTCCCGGATAATGCTGCTAGGGAAGCGGTGTTTGCAATCGAAAGAGCAACTGTGACTTTTGAATATAAGCACCCCCCCCCCCCCCCTAAACCTAATAATATTAATTTGCTGCGAAAATATCAAGCCAAGGTGATGTCATGTTGTGAAATTCGAATGATGCGGATATCTACAACTTCCCTGCTAATGAGAATTACGCATCACACCACATTACGAATTGCCAATTAGCTCAAGACCAACCAAGCTGCTAATTGCCAATTAGCTAATTGTTTGCACAAATGCTAATATCTGAAAAACCAAAGTCCGTAGAGGATTTCTGATGAAAATTTCGTTCCACCTCCCACCCCACACCGCCAAGAATCCATTTCCATGAGCAAAAATAACTTAAATTATTAATACGCTAATATCTCGAAAACCAGAGCCCGTAGAGGATTTCTGATGAAAATTTCATTACCCCCACTCCCTATCTTGATTATCCCCCCACATGCCCACCATCTAGAATCCATTTGCATGAACAAAAATTTCCTACTATTAACTTTAATTATTAGTTCAAAACCAAAAGCCTACATTTAGGCGCTCAAGAAAAATCATGATAAAAAGCCTACATTTAGGTGCACCACATATCTATCTAAGAAAACCGGAGCAAGCTGGTAGTACCTGCTAATGCCGCTAGGGTGCAGTCAAGACCTAATGACACATCCCGGTAGTACAGGTTAATCCCGCTAGGGCGCAGTCGAGACTCAATGGTGCACCCAAGATACAATGGTGTATCCAAGGCACAAGCCAATACATAAACCTACATTTAGTATGGGCTCAAACCACTTGGTATTCAAGACACAAACCAATACAGCCAAGATACAAACCTACATTAGTGAAATCCTGGAGCCTTAAAAAAGTGCGCCAGAAACGCCATAGCGTAACTACTAATATGATGGTCTTCGAAGATTTGTGATGACCTTGTAGCAACCTGGCCTGTTGGTTAAAATTAAAAGTGGTTTTCTCTCTTATATTTCTAGATCGGTTCGTGGGACCGTAAAAATGGTTATAATAAACCTCATAACATTTCACATTCTGAAGAACTTTTCAGTGCAATGAAAACATCTAGGGCTAATCTTTCAAGTAAAAAGTAAAAATACAGAGACGAAAGGGGATATTCCAATATGTTGGGTACAAAATGGTATACTCTTGGCCAAAATGCTCAAGAAATACTTCCCAAACCATGAACAGAAATCTATATATGTGCGTGCTAGTCCGATTCTATAAGTCTTCCAGTAATTTTAAACTTGGCTCCTTACCTTCAAAGGCTACACTTACTATATACCTTACGTAACAAAATAATAAAATAAATTTGATTAAAAGGTGACCTTAGTATTTTACGACCAATAACTCTCAGCTGAATCATAATTGCAATAAGGTATGTGCGGCCGTAGTCCGAATCTTTAGGCAAATTGATTCGAATTCATCGGACCCCCTCACATTCTCATATGCAATTATTACTCAGTTGAAAGTTTTGGTATGGGGGAACCGTAGCCATTTGGTTAAGTTAACCTTTTTTAAATAATTTTGTTAGGAAAGATATAAAAATTTGATTACGATTAGGCAGACAAGAAAATAAGCTTAAGATTATGAGAAGAAAAAATGTCTGTATAAATAGTAGTTTAGGGCGCATAATCAAATCAAAATCTTTCCAGTATTCCATAAGAAGACAGCAAATATTTTAAAATGTTAGGACTAAGTTGGTGCTCTTATGTAGTAGTGAGGGAGTCTGTTTCATGGGTTGGGAATCATTTTGTTTTTCCCAAAAAGCATCCCAGCAAGCAAGATGATACGCAGATGATTCGCGCAAGATTATCATCTTCTATATTGCGGAAGTCACCTCCTTCGGGAATGGATGTATCCCGAATGCAATACTTCTAGGGAATATGGAAGCAATACTTCTTTATGAATTGTTCTCGTATCATCTAGGGAATACGAAAGCAATACTTCTTGATGAATTGCTTTCGTATCGTCTAGACAACATGAAAGCAACACCCACAGAAGATAAGGCGAAGATATCGTTGCGGAATCACGTAGAAGTATCAGTGAGCATTGCCTGGAAGAGAGGAAAGTGGTATCGCCAAAATGTCTCGATAATATCGCCATGGTAATAGAAGGAAATAAACTATTCTTAAATACATCTTTATAGATGAGAGGATTAAAGTTTATATATGTAGAAAACTTTACTATAACTTACTGCGAACGCTTATTAAACCAGAATGAACAGAACTAAATTTTCAGGTAACGACTATTCTTCATTACCGATTTTCGGCCTTGTTTATCGTCCTTTTTTCATCTGAAGAAAAACACATAATTCTTTTTGCTATTTTATAACTACTTTGTTTTGTTATCCAGATAAAAGTGAAATTGCAAGCAATATCGTTATCTTTTTGTCTGGAGGAAAAAAAGCTAAAGCTGAAATTGGAAGCAACCGAACTCATATCCTCTAATTATTACTTAAGCAACTTAAAAGCAATTCTGATTGTATTGCTCAATGTTTGGGGTACAGCACGCAGACACGCACGACTATGTGTAACTAAACAAAAGACGACTGTGTAGCAAGCAGTTCAAAAATACAAGAAAATAAAACCAGTGAAAGCCCAGCTGGTTGAAAAAACTAAGAACTGTTGTATACACAACATTCAATAAAAAACCTGCGGATTCATAAAATCCCTAATAAAGAAAAATAAGGAAAAAACGGCACATTCCTAAAGAAAAATTAAAATAAAGTCATGAAAAGGGTCCTATAAGCTAGTCACACTTAACAACGTGACTAGCTTATCTATTCACACGCAAAGAAAGTTGCATCAGCAATTTCTTTGCATGGCCCACTTGAAAAAAGGCGACAAATAAAGTCGAATCACGACAAATCTTACCCTCAGTAAGATTTGTCAGCATAAAATATAAATTCAATCGCGCAACAAAGTAATGAAAAGATAAAAGCGACGCGAGAATTCAAGTGCGCAACAATGTAAGAAACGATAAGACGACGGGTTGGTGGCTCGATATTTATGAAAATATCGGGTTTCACCTCCGTCCGGCGAGAAATTTTTGTGGGCATGATTAAACATGCCCAACGATAATATACTTTCTCAGGATAGGAATGCTAATTAAGCATTTTCCTATCCTGACTGTTCGAGACTTAATTAATGAAAAATTAAAAGTCGACAACAGAGTTCGTTTTTAAACCTCGAAGGGATCGCCTCGCGGAAGTTTCTGTACGAGAAAAAGTTAATCGGTTGAAAAAATACAGCTTTTTAAAAAAAAGGGCATATTATAGAATCTAGAAGCAAAAATAATTTCGAGATATTTAGGTGAGATCGTCTCACTTCACAGATGATTTTATGGTCGAAAAATTAGGTGTTTTTAGTAAAAGAAATTAGAATCTGATTTCGTCTTGACTTCGCAACGGGTCGCCTGGTCGCGCATTGCATGCAAATTTTAGTAATAAAAATTGAGTTTGACTTTAATTGCCAGTCAGTGACAAGTCAGTGGTGAAGTGTAAGAACAGAATAACATAGAAAGTTGTGTAGAATAAAGTGAGATTATGTATTAAGGATGTACCAGAGAGACGTGTTGGTGTAATAAAAAGAATTTAGTTTCAACAAAGTTAAACCAGACAGATTTTTTTATTAAAACGACCCAAGGTGGTGTGTAAGCAGGGCGACAGTGATATCCCGAGAGCACAAAAACAACAACAAAAAAACTCGTGTTAAAGCGATTTCGTTAAAAGACAGCCCCGAATACGCAACAGAACTGTGCAATGCCTTGCACAGCCTTAAAAAAAAAATTATACTGCATGAGAACCCTATTGATACTCGTAGGCCATTAGCAACCCTGTAGTAAATATAGGTTAGTAACAGCCCCTGTAGAAATCCTTGTACTGCATGTCGGTAGAATGCGTTTATTGCACTGTGCACGCTAACCTATCTGATTTTCCCACATAAAATGATGACAGGACAACTTTATGGGGAGCTCGCAATAGAAGCATACAAACTGACTTAACAAATTTTGATTTAGGGTTCTTTCAGTAGAACCCTAGTTCCACGTAATCCTCAACGTATAGCCGCCTGTTAATTTTTCATAGCGATACCACTGACTTATAACAATGGACTGAGAGTATTGCCATTTTCATATAGGAAAGAATGGTACGAGTATTACAGTTTTCTCTTTCACCTTATGGCAGAGTTGGAGCTACCAACAGAAAATATTTCTTACTAAACGTTTTCTTATGCCATTTGATATTTTTATGTTGGCTGCAGATGCAGTCACTGCAGAAAGAATAAGGTAAAGGTAGTGTTTACCATGCCCCGTGTCTCTTGCCCATACGCAGCATTCAGTTAGGAATAACTTTTAAAAGTTAAAGTCGGAATGAGTTTAATTCCTTATAAGCGATGAAAATATCACTTGGACACAAGAAAATATATATTTTTTTAATTTAATTCGATTTTGGTATGTAAAATTTCATATGATTGGTTGAGTTTTACATGTTTTTTATGTAGTAAAAGTTTTAAATGGTGCTCTAACGATGATATATAGAAACACAATATTTGTGCCACATGAAATAGCAAATCGCTCAGTCCATTGTTATAAGTCAGTGAGCGACACTAATTCAAGCCTGAACTGTTCAAAAATTTTACGTTCATATAGAAGCGTTAGATTTTTTTAGAAATATACTTAATTGTTCTTAAGAGTTTTATATTCACCGACAAAGGTCCACACGAATTGGTGGATTAATTCTGGTGGTTCACTATTTCGGACAAGGGCACAAGCATTTGTTTTCTTAGAAAGATTTGACATTTTTGCTTTAGATTTTTCATGCACTGCTGCTGGCCGGCCATGGTTCCACAGATTTATACTAATTCAGGTACCTTGACTGGTCTTGTTCGCTAAAGATATTTATGAGCGTTGGCAATAATATATTTTGGTCTTAAAAATTTAGTTGAACATTTTTCGTTCGAATTTTTACACACTACTGGTGGCTGAGAACCATCAGTTGGGTTGATTCGAGTGCCGCTAAAATTGATTCTACAATTTTCTTTAGAATTTTTACGACAAAACTATAAAAATAAAATCCATTCGCTTTCCTCTGCGGTAGTTGGCGTTTGCTTTACTTGTACTTTCGTATTAATTCAAGTAGTGTTGTTTAATTTTACTTCAAGTTTACTTTTAATTTTTAGAAGAAGGAAAAACTTGCTATATTAGTTAAAGATGGAGGTAGAAATAGTAGCGAAAGCGTAAAGCGGAAGATTGATAAGACTATTCACAACTTTTTTCAGAAGAAAGCGAGACGAGTTAAGTTCTCATCAAAAGAAATAGTCAGTAACATATCATGCACTCCTACTCCCATTTCTTTAAAAGTGACTCAAGGTGCAGGCTCACTCTCAGCCAATTACTTCACGCGTGACAGAATCGCTTACGACAACATCTATTTCTACAGTCTATGCACGAGAAGGCGTATTGGGTTCTGAGTCCTTAATATCCACCCTGAGATCAACATTGATGTGGATAATATTATCGATAGGTTTTCCAAATCAAACCGAAAATTGGATTTTGTGATATAACGTAAATATGATTGAAAAACAGAAAAAAATTTAAAGGCGACTTCTTCCGACTTTGTTTTCCCCTCGAACATTTTAGTTGTGACCCTCCTAGGCTGCAGGTGTAGATACGCGCCCGAGACTAAAACTGTAGCGTTCTACATGTAATTGTAAATAGAATTGTTATAAAAAAATTAGCACAGCTAAGTAGCAGCAAATAACAGAAACACTGTAGACAGCACAAATGAAATTGTAACAGCAAAACTTTTATGCTTGGCAATGCCGCATCACAGCTCAACTCAGTACATTTTCAGATACCAAGAACTGTATCATCCAAAAGTATAAAAGGGAATTCATCGCCAGTAGTAAGTCATTCTTACAATGCCTTGCACTGGACACGCACCCCAAGGGTCTTTACTGGTCTGAGCATTAAGGAATATTTATGTAAAACCTAAACTTGTAATAAATTATATCCGATTATATCCAAAGTAGTAATTTATTGAGTTAGTCCCGCCACAAAATGTCATAAAATATACAAATGTATTATGGATAGAAGTACGCTTAATTATATTTGCTTTTGTAGAAATTGAATCTAGACTATGTAGCAAAAAGGATTTAAAAAACAATAACAACAATAATACATTGGTTATCCAAATAAAATTTTCAAAATAATAAAAAACAAAAAAATATAGTAAAGATATAAAAAAAAAATAATCAATTGAAGAATAATTTTATTAAAATAAAAATTTTAATAATTAAAATAAAAATTTTAATAATAAATGTAAAAAAAATTGTCTCTCTTTTATTTAAAAATAAATTAACTCCTCTTTTTGTTATATATGAGAATAACTAATTATTCGAAGAATCGTAGTAGTAATTTATTGAGCTAGTCCCGCTATATTGACGCCCAACTCGTGGCTATCAAAAACATCCGAATCCGATTCTGAGAAAAACCCTCTTGAAATCACAATTTTTTCCGAGAAAAACTCCGTAAAATCACATTTTTTCCGAGAAAAAATTTCGTAAAAACACAAATTTTTCTGAGAAAGTTTGCACCATTCAGACGAAGAAGTTACCATTACGCCGAAGCCGACGCCTACTCAAAGGCGAAATGGCTATCCAGATGTCATAAGAACAATTCCGTCAACTACTCGATACGCTGCGACCGGCTTCACCCGACAACACCCTCACTAATAATTAGGGAACGTTTTCTTCCTGTACTACACGGTTCTGTGGTACTAAGGGCCTGTCCGGATCCAAGTCTTCGTCTTCGTCTTCGTCTTGTTATTACAGCTAGTGACGTTACATCGAGACAAGCTCTATCCGAATCCATGTCTATGCCACCGAGCTTTGATAGTTTGTATAACAGTTTTGACATTTGGTTAGCTTGATCGCCGAGTCAAGGTTCGAGTTGACTTATTTAAATAGACAACGTATTGTGAGGTTATGTTTGTTTGATGTCTGTGAAATCGAGCTGAGCAAACGAACGAATTCGGACAGGTTAGCTTCGTCTTCGTCTAACTATTATAATAGCTGAGCTTGTTGCGTTACGTCACTAGCTGTAATAACAAGACGAAGACGAAGACGAAGACTTGGATCCGGACAGGCCCTAAGAACCGAAATAAAGTCGAAGAGTTTATCGCAGCTGCCACCACTTTTAAGGACTGCGAACACATTGATGACAAAAACGCTCTTCTAGGAATGCCATTACTGCTCGAAGATATTGCCGCAACTTGGTGGCAAGGCGTGAAGGATGAGCCAATTACATGGTTAGAGGCGATGAAACTATTGCGAAATGCTATCTGCGATATACTAGCATACAGCTTACTACATATAAATATTCGCCAACATGTGAAGAGGGATAAAATAAAAACATTTTGTGAACTTTTGCAGTCATCTAGGACAATCGAAGAAACAATTTTCGAACGTCAATAGACGAATGCAGGAAACGGCAAAATGCAAGTAACACCACTAGCTTTCCAAAGAAGAATAACACCGCTGAACATAAGGAGAGGCAACTGGCCTGCTATGAATGCGGAACACCAGGTCTAGTACGCATCAAAAGTAGTAAATACAACATTAATTTAGCAGCTGCTGACATTAGCTTTTATTCTCTGGACATCAATTTAGAACAACCAACACTTCGAAGCAGACCTTCAGTTCATATAGAAATAGGAGCTAATAGCGGATCAGCTTTTATAGATACTGAAGCTAGACTGAGCATCGCTTCTCAAACTCTATATCAAGAACTGCTCAAGCAAAATCGTACATTTATATCCAAAAGGGTAAATGTGATTTTGGCTGATGGTATTCGTCGTTCACAACAGTTAAACAAACCAAAGTGAACATAGTACTCAAACGAAGAACCATTCCGGTGAATTTCATGGTACTGTCAGAATGCCCCGATAATAGAACACTTCTGGGAGTCGACTTTATCGAAGATTCAATGATGGTCATCAACTTGCCATAACGTATTTGGTCTTTTGCAGACAAACCTAGGGAAACGTTCGAATTTCATTACAGTGAAAGCACAAGACAACAAATTTCAAAAACTATTTTGAATGTTTTATCAACAACATTGTCCTCTCAAACTATGACTCCTGAACATGATGAAGCTGATTATTATGGACGAGCTGCCGAATATCTGCAAAACACCACAACAAGGAACAACTTTTTGGAAAACTGAAAATCCAATAAGTCCGCTTGCAAATACCGCGATGTACGAATCAGCAATTCCCCTCATACAAGAACCTATGTTAAATTATCAGAAGGAACACGGCATAAAAGATATGAGCCTAGAAGAATATGACGCAGACGCCATCTGAGAAATGTACAGTGACTGTTTACCACAATAGTCAACTGTATCTAGTGTAAATAAAATATGGATCACCTGAAAAATTTCGAAATCTTTAGCATTGAGACAGAAGACTTAAGCCTTCGTGAGGATGAAGGAACAACCCTTTCGGACTTACAACGTATATATATAGACAAAATAATCTATAAGAATGCAGATCTTTGCGCCAAAAATGGACATCCCGTTAAACACGTCAAGCACTGAAGCAATACAGGACAGCATCCACCAATCTCAGCTCCACCATATAGGATGCCAATTACACGAAGGAATATCCTAGAGGAAGAATTGGAAAAAATGCTCAACCTGGACATCACAGAGCCATGTGAATCACTTTGGGTATCACCTGTTGTGATGGTGCCTAAGAAAAATTGTGGAATAAGAGTCTATGTTGACTACAGACAAATAAATGCAATCACCACTCCCGATAACTATCCATTGCCACGAATGGATGACTTGCTTCATGCCGCAGGATAGTCTACTTACATGACATGCTTGGATATGTTATCAGTCCATTGGCAAATCGCAATGGCTAAAGAAGATATGGATAAAACGGCATTTTAACTCCAGTTGGAACGTTCCGATTTAAACGAATGCCATTCGGCCTACGAGATGCTGCATCCACATTTCAACGAACTATCGACCGAATAAAATCAAAACTAAAAGATGTCAGACTACTTGCTTACCTTGATGATATATTAATTATATCGCCATCGTTCAAAAAGTTTATCGATGATCTGAAGTCAGTTTTTAACGTTCCTCGCGAATATCAATTCCGAATCAACAGGAGTAAGTGCAGGTTTTGTTGTACTGAAATAAAATTCCTGGGACACGTTTTAAACGAACAAGGAATTCAAGTTGATCCTGATAAGATGTCTACCATTTCAAAAATGCAACCTCCAAGAAACTTAAAGCATTGGTATCGTCGATTCGTATCAGGATTTTCTGAAATAGCTCAGCCACTGACAAAGTTGACAAAGAAAAATGCTCAGTGGGAATGGCACAAGTGTAAGAAATTCTCAGAAGCGAATGTTTTCAAGAGAATCTTGGCGCCAGCATCAGATCCTTTTAAACAGAGGAAATTGCTGTTCATTTTAAAGGAAAGCAATAAACACGCAGGCATTGGTTTACGACAAGGGACCGACAGGACAAGGTGATCAAGGTGATCAACATAAATGGATTTTGGTAGGTACTCGTTCTTATCAAGAATGGTAGGAAGGATAAAAAGACGATATAGTTATTGTCGGACTATACAGCGAGATACACGAGTGTTTAACTAATAAGAAAAATAAAAAGTTAAAAATATTTTAATTTGTTTTATTCTTTTATACGAGAGAAAATTATAGTATAGCGGTGAGATAGACCTACGAGTCTAACAAACAAAACTAAGTGCCGTGAAGTCCGTTTTTATTTAAATATTTGATTTTTTTCGTGGTTTGTAATGGATGGCGATCGGAAAAGTAAAAAAAAAAAAGACGACGTAGTACAGAACGTAGTGAGCGATCGCGCTCTAAACGCGGTAGACAACGGTCGTCATCAGTGGATACTAGATTTCAACGGCTAGAATTGTTAGTCGAACGACTTATAAGCCATGAATCGAGCTCGAGTGTGCGGGATTCCGAAAAATTAGTTCGCTATGTAGTGAAAAGTGACTGTATTCCTGAATTTTATCCAGGTGGCCCAAATTTAACTGCAGTGAAGTGGATTGCTAAAATCGAGCAATTGGCAGCCATTAATGACTAGGACGAAAAGACTATAATAGACCAAATGCAAAATCATCTGACTGGATTATGAAAAACATGGTATAACAATCTATCATCCTATAATCTTTGCTGGACAGAATGGAAAACTCTGATTATTAAACCGTTTCCGGAACAACACGTTTTTGCAACTACACTGAAGAAATTAGTGAGTCGTTGTAAATTACCATCGGAGACAATGGCAGAATATTATTTTTCAAAAATGAGCCTTATACAAGCTTGCAAAATAACAGGTAAAGATGCAGTGTCCTGTTTAATTGATGGATTGGTAAGCTCAACCTTAAAAACTAAGGCAGGAAGGAACAGCACCCCAGAAGAGCTATACAGCGAATATCTTCCCTCAATTTGCAATGATAGGCAATATGATAAGCATAAAATTCATGAATATCCTAAAGCCGATAAGCATGAAGCCAATTTATGAAAAAGTGAATATAAAAACAAAGGGGTATCAAGGTGTTAGTAGTTAAAGGGAAACAACTAGGCCCCTTGTATGTTTTAATTGCAACGACCGTGTACATATTTCTGCAAAGTGCCCTAAGCCACAAGTTGAGTGCAGAAAGTGTAATATACTGGGGCATACAAGTGATAAGTGTTTAAAAGGAGATCAAGTAAAGAGTGCGCTTAAAGTGTCAAGTGATCTTAAGCATGATCCCTGCACTTTAACGATCAGAGGATTTGGTGGTGGCTCTTCGAATGTGCTAGAAAAATGCAAGGTTCATCTTAAAGTTGACCTAGCAGATGATAATGTGGATATGCTTGTGGTACCGGATTCAGTACAAAATGTGCCAATACTGATTGGCCAACCTTTTATAAATTCGGAAAAAGTGACAATGATAGTGAATAAAAATGAAGTTCGGTTATTCAATAAAGGAATTGTGTCTCTTTCTCAAATAGACGTTTTACCTCCCCGGAAAATAGCCCTTTGGGCAAAAGATACTACAGTAATTCCACCAAACCATGCCGGTTTTGTAGAAGTATATAATAAAGAGGGCATTATTTATGATATTTATGTTGAATTGCAACAACGACTTGTACCCAGTAATGTACATTGGATACCAAGATGTGTAATAAGTGCAACTAACGGTGCTACCTTAATTTTTAATATGTCAAGTTTACCGCTTCAAATCAAAGCTAACCAATTCCTTGTGCGAGGAGAATCTGTTACTGCTGATAAGGAGAGAAATTTCATTCAGGCGATGCCGACATATGTGAGTAAGTCAGTTACATTTACTTTAAAGGAGCTTGAAAATCGAATTGCTTCACCTCTTGGAGATGTTATCAGATATGAGTTGCTAGATATTTTAAACAAATATAGAAGCTGTTTTGCGGAGTCATTGAAAGAATTAGGAAAAACCGAAATTTCAGGAATGTCTATTGTCTTGGAAAAAGAAAAGAACGTTGCTTATAAACCGTATCGGATGTCATTTCACGAACGATCTGAACTACGTAGCATAGTAGAATAATTATTGGAGAACAAAATTATACAAGAGTCAAATTCCGCGTTTTCTAGCCCCGTTTTACTAGTCAAGAAAAAAAAAAATGGTGAATTTAGAATGCGCATTGATTTTCGGGTTCTTAACTCTGTTACCGTTAAAGATAGAAATCCAATGCCACGGATCGACGATCAAATTGATCGTTTAAGAAACTGCTCATATTTTATAAGCTTAGATCTCGCAAATGCATATTATCAGATACCCTTAGAGAAAGACTCGGCTCACAAAACAGCCTTCATAACACCTGACGGACATTATGAATTTCTTCGTATGACATTTGAGTTAGTTAATGCGCCAGCCGTTTTTCAAATAACCATCAACACAGTACTGGGACCTCTTCGTTTTACAACCGCAATGGCTTACATGGACGACATATTATTACCATCGATAAGAATTGAAGAATGTTTCATTCTTTGGAGGCTGTTCTTAAATCACTACAGTCTGCAGGACTTACGTTAGGACTGAATAAATGCAATTTAAAAAAAAAAGGTAGACTATCTAGGATATGAAATTAGTCTCCAAAGTATTCAACCTGGGGAAAGTAAAATTAAATTTTTAAGTGAATTTCAAATTCCCCAAAATATTCATGAAGTCCGTCAATTCCTGGGACTCACAAGCTATTTCCGACGGTTTATTCAAAGTTCCGCTACAGTTGCTAGACCCCTAAATAATTTGTTAAAGAAAGACGTTAAATTCGAATGGAATGAAGAGCATAGATCTGCATTCAACACGTTAAAGGAAAAATTAATACAACGACCAGTTTTGGCTTTATATGATCACACCGCAGAAACAGAATTGCACATGGATGCTTCGAAGTGGGGAATTGCAGGTATACTCCTACAGAGACAAAGCAATAGCAATTATAAGCCAATTGCATACTACAGTAGAACAACGACAAAGGAAGAGCAGCGATATCACTCGTATGAATTGGAGTCGTCTGTGCATTAAAGCAATTTCGCGTGTATATCCTCGGATTGAATTTCAAAGTCTTAACTGACTGCAACGCATTGCGGTCGGCTTTCACAAAAAACGATTTAGTGCTGCGAATAGGACGTTGGTGATTATCAACACAAGAGTTAAAGTTTACAGTAGAATATCGTGCTGGTTACAAAATGGCCCATGTAGATCCTCGTAGCAGAAACGCCATTACCGGGCAAGAAGAAGACGATAAATTCGAACAGATGATAGTAAATATAACTTCCGAAGACTGAATTTTAACTTCTCAATTGAAAGATGATCGCTGCAGATATTTAATAGAAACTCTTTCAAAAAAACCAAAAGATGTTGAAGAAATGAGAATCCACGATGACTATGTACAAAGCAATAGTCGGTTATACAGGAAAACAACAAAAGGACGAAGGTGGGTAGTTCCAAAGACTTCAAGAAGAGAGATTGTGTGAGCCCTCACGACCACGCAGGACATCTTTCAAATATAAAAATATTGGATCTAGTACAAAAGAAGTACTGGTTTCCATCTATGAGAAGATATATCAGCCGATACGTAGCATGTTGCTTGGCATATATGTATAACAAAGTACCGGCAGGTAAACAAAGTGGTGAACTAAACCCTACACAGGGGTATGTACCACGGAGAAGATGAAATTATTTTATACGCAGGCCAGTAGTGAAAGTGACTCTCAAGTAGGAGAGTAGATGAGTTGATAAAATCGTGAATAGTGCAACGTGCACACTAAAGTAGAATTATCGAGTGCAAGGTACACTAAGGTTAACGAGATTTGTGCAATGTGTACAAACTACTGGTAGAAACGCCAAGAGCAACGTGGCTCGTAAGTTATAGTGCGAAGTGCACAAACGAAAAAGGCCAAGAGTGCAACGTGCACAAACAAACCAATGTAAAATTAATGTAATATACGGTCAAAAGAGCAACGTGAAATATGAAACAAGTAAGAAATCATTTAAAGTAAATTATCAATCGCTGTTATTAAACACGCAAAAAACTGGACTGTATAAATTTATAACGTACACAAACAAACTGTGACGTGCAGATGTAGTAGGAAGCTTACCAGCATTATTAGATTGACGACAGCGTTCCATGAGGACATGGAACTAAGTAGCAGGGCCGAACTGTAAGAAATTCTGAGAAGCGAATGTTTTGAAGAGAATCTTGGCGCCAGCATTAACATCAGATCCTTTTAAACAGAGGAAATTGCTGTTCATTTTAAAGGAAAGCAATAAACATGAAGGCATTGGTTTACGACAAGGGACCGACAGGACAAGGTGATCAACATAAATGGATTTTGGTAGGTACTCGTTCTTATCAAGAAAGGTAGGAAGGATAAAAAGACGATATATTTATCGTTGGACTATACAGCGAGATACACGAGTGTTTAACCAATAAGGAAAATAAAAAGTTAAAAATATTTTAATTTGTTTTATTCTTTTATACGAGAGAAAATTATACAAGGAACAACAAGAAGCATTTGAAAATTTAAAGAAATCACTTACAACAACTCCAGTACTTCGTCAAGTTAACGAAACTATGCCATTTGTTCTCAAAACTGATGCAAGCTTCTACGCTTTAGGCTCAGCTCTACTCCAAGTGGAAGGGCCAGATGAACGTTCAGTTGAATACTCAAGCCGTTTATTATCAAAAGCTGAAAAGAATTATAGTACAACTGAACGAGAAGCACTGGCAGTAGTCTGGTCCATCAATGAGTTCCGTGGCTATGTTATGGCCCAATATACGGAAGATTCTTCCAGCAGCCAAGGGCGCATTTTAGTGAAATAATTAGCAATTGCTAAACAGTAACCTCGCATGGTACTGTTCTGCAACTGTCGGTTATTTTGCTGATTAGACTTGCTGGTAACGGCTACACTCGAGGTGATCCAAAGGGGTGAGATCCAAGCAGAACAACTGTTAGGAGAAGATAAAAGAAAGAACAAGGGTCTAGTAAAAAAAATATTGTCCTTGGAACAGCAACTGAAGGAAGCAGAAGAGGCAGCGGAGGAACTGGAGACAGAATTAAGAGCCGAGGGTCCACTGCCGCAAGAAAAAGTATACAGGCAAGAAGTCAGTAAGAAGTGGACACCAAGGAAATTAGTGTACGGATTGCTCAAGAACAGTATGGCGGAAGCACATGGGAAAGTTATGGATATGGTATCCAAATATATACCATTATTTTCTGGGGAAAGGTCACCAAAGCTGGGCAAAGAACTGTACCGTTTCCTGAATTGCAGCAAGGAACTTTACGATCAATTGACTACTGAAGAAAAAGCTATCTTTATCAAATGTGTGAAATTTCGGCTTACAGATGACGCTTATTATCTAGTGTGTTCCCAGGAGCCGAAGGATTTTGAAACTCTGCAGCAAGTTATTACAGCTGCTTATACGCCACGAAAAACGTTCAGTGAGCTACGTACGGAAATGTTGGAGTGTAAACAACGACCTGGAGAGGACATTCGAGAAATCGCTGACAGAATGAAAGAGCTTCTGGACAAAATTAAAACAGCAGTCACAGCTAAGTACCCAAATAAGGAAGGTGGACTAATAGCAGAATTGGAAGCTGACGCAGAGGCTACTTTTAAAGCAGGCGTAGGGAATAAGGCAACGCAAGTGCATCTGACGGGAAGGCGATTCCAATCTCTAGATGAAGTACAAGAAGAAGCTAGTTGTTTCGAGAAGGATGCAACTAGGCTCCAGAGTCTGGGGAAGTGGGCGAAGACTGAATTCCGAAACAATGCGAGATAGCTGGGGGACTAATCATTTCAACAATAATACCAGCAGACTATTCAGAGAAGCCGTACAGAAGGGCCCATTTCCAGCAGCAGCAGGAATATATCGTGGATCACAGGCTAGGGCAACGCCGCCTAGGCCCATCCAGTGCTTCCAGTGTGGGCAAGGAGGGCATATTGCTAGGGAATGCCAATCAAGAAAACAGCCACCATACTGTGTAAAATGCCGAAACTATGGTCACGATACTACTAGTTGCCGAAGACAAAGCATAAGGTTCGCGGATACTTCAATTGGTTCTCCAGGACAGCTGCAAGCAGACCCAGATATCCTTTATTGCCAATTTTGTAGAACCTGCGATCATTATTCCGCAAACTGCTGGAAGAAATATCTAGCGGAACAAGAAGCTCTAAAGAAGGGAAACAGGGAGCGGCAGCTGGGGGAATTATCCGCAGCTGCCTTCAATTAACGGAATTCAAGACCATGAAGACCTCACAGAAAGAAGCCAGTGTCATAGAGTTAAGTTTGTTAAATAACTGCATTATCTCAGTAGAATCGGATATAGGTAGAACTGGTAAATTAACATTATTAGTAGATACAGGTGCAACATGTAATATAATTACGGTAAATCGTATTAAAGGAAACACGCCTATACAAACTCTCAAGAAAATAATGATTGGAGGGTTGCTGGGGCACAAGAAAGTTAAATTGGAACTTGCAAAGCCACACTACGCATAGGTGGAGTAGAACAGCCATGCGAGTTTAACACCATTTATGACACTAATTCGATTCCAGCTGACGGTATTTTGGGGATCGAGTTCCTGAAGGACAAAGCAGTCATTGATCGTATAAATGGAAAACTGTCAGTGAAAGGCATGGAGAAAATAAAGGAAGAAAAACCTCTTTTTGGATGCATCACTGGAAAGGAGGAAATCGAGATAATAGAGTTCAAGGAAAGCACCCAGGATAATCATCACCAGTTTATCCAGAAAGAAGAGTCAGTGTATTCTTCCCCAAAAGAGATTCAGCAACGAATGAAGAATCGAGTCGCAGCCTTGCGCGACATTATATCCAAAGCGGGTGTGGTATCAGATAGCCTCACAAAGTATCTTTCAGAAGTAGAATCTTACCAAGATGGTGAAATAAATGAAAGAAAAATGACTTTTCCAAAAGAAGATGATGTACAGCCAGCTCTAACAGCTGAGAAGTGGCCTTTCGTACAATTGGTCGAGTCCCTTAACACGGGAACGAATCAAAAAGATTCTCAAGAAGCACCCATCAATAGGACTAAACCGAGGGGAAGCAGAGAACAAGAAGGTGTAGCAGGAAGAAGGGAAAAGGAGCTGGAAATTACTCGCATGGAAGTCCAGCGCGACCCCTCTAAAGCTACAGCTTACGCAGAGGCTCAGAGCGAAAAGGTACATCTTACACAGCGAAAGGAAAAGTATTACTTAGGAAAGAGTAAAAACACTCAGGGGACAAGAATTAAGTTGAACCCAAGAACAGAGCGGTTATTGGAAATTCCTGTCACAGGTGAGGAAGATTTAGTATGCATGGCGGAAGAAATTAAGCCAGGAGTGTATTGTGGGAATGTTATAATTGAGCCAAGGAACGGTAAAGCGTGGGTAGGTATTATTAACGCAGGGTGCCCGTTGAAATAGAGAATTTCAGGCCGAGGCTTGAAAAATTGAGTAAGTATACTGTGCATCCACTAGGACGGGATAAGGGTAAGATTGATAATCGGCAACAACGGCTCAAGCTAATGAAGGAATCACTGGTGCTGGGAGAAACCTGAACTTCGAAGAAAGGGAAGCAGTAACCCATATTTGCTACGAATACAGTGATATCTTTCATTTGCCACGCGATAAATTGTCATACACCCCGACGAAGACCTTTAAGTTACCGTTAATGGCTAATACGGCCCCCACACACAAAAAGCCATATCGCATGCCAGAAGCCCATCGAGAAGAGTCTCAGGAACAACTCAAAAAATTACTCGAGGACGGTATCATCGTTAGGAGAACCCAGTGACATTCCATTTAATTTCCCCGTACTTCTAATTCCTAAGAAAGGAGTAGATGATAACGGTGAAAGAAAGTATCGGCTATGTGTAGACTTCAGAGAACTAAGCAAAGTCTGCATCCCCTTTTCTTATCCCCTTCCCCGAATTGAGGACATCGTAGATCGTTTGGGTCATTCTAGATACCACGTTAGGTTTAGCTAACGGGTACCACCAAGTATTAATTGACCCAAAAGACAGAGAAAAAACGTCGTTTAGTAGCAATTTTAATCATTTCCATTATAAACGATTACCATTTGGTTTAAAAACGGCCCCCCCATTTTTTCAATCTCTACTGAACGGAATTCTAACGGGACTTCAAGGGATTAAATGCTTCGTGTATCTCGACGATGCAGTGATATTTGCTATGAGTTGGGAAGAACATAACAGTAAACTACGAGAAGTTTTTCAGCGCTGCAGAGAACACAACCTTCAGTTGCAGCCTTCAAAATGTCAGTTTTTAAGGAAAGAGGTAATGTACCTGGGCCATATTTGTTCAGAACAAGGGGTAAAGCCTGATAAACGGTTAGTAGAAGTAGTGCAAAATTTCCCAAAACCAAAAACTGTTCGTCAGGTTCAATCTTTTTTAGGGCTAGCCAATTATTATCGGAAATTTGTTCCGAAAATTTCAAAAATATTGGCACCCATTAATAGTTTCTTAAAGAAAAGAGTTAAGTTCTCATGGGGACTCGAGTGTGAAAAGGCTTTCGGTCGTGTCAAGGAAATTCTTACTACACCACCACTCTTGATATACCCGGATTTCACAAAGGAATTTACGGTAATCCCTGATGCAAGTGGGGAATCTTTAGGGGCAGTTCTGGAGCAAGAGGGCAAGCCAATTAGTTACGCTAGTCGTACTTTGAACATGGCAGAAATAAACTACTCCACTACAGAGCGTGAGATGTTGGCCATTGTGTGGGCAGTACGGAACTATAGGTGCTACCTTCTGGGCAAACCTTTCAAAATAATAACGGATCACCAACCGCTACGGGGAGTTTTCAAGGTGAAGGACACTACTTCACGTATGCTCAGATTTCACCAAAAACTATCGGAGTATGAATTTGAGATTATATATAAAACTGGAAAGGAAAATGGTAATGCCGATGCTCTAAGCAGAATTCCAAGGTACGTTGAAGAACCTGAGTTCTATCATAACAAGGAGTACCCATGCCTTGCAATAACTCGTGCTCAAGCTAGGGAACAGAAGGAAAGGGAACAACCAAAAAAAACACCATTGCGAGATTCTAAAAACGAAGGTAACAGTATTGAAGGTACTGAGATAATCACTGAAGAAAAACTGAAGAAACCAGAACCGAAACTGGTGACCAATCCAGAAGAGATTGAGCTAATTCTAAGAGATTATCATGACTCTAGGTTTGGAGGACACTTTGGGAGGAACAAAACGTTCAACAGAGTGAAGCGCTTCTACCGTTGGAAGGGAATGAAGGCTGATATAGCTCGGTATGTTAAACGTTGTACGATTTGCCAAAAAAATAAGCACGCTAGAGCCATCAAGATGCCATTAGTAGTGACGGAAATCGCGGAAAGACCTTTTGAGAAAGTCTATGTTGACTTAGTTGGACCTTTGCCAGTCAGTCACAAAGGTAACAAGTACATCTTGTCTATGATGGATGATCTGACTAGATTTGTAGATTTCGTGGCGATACCAGACAAAGAAGCGAACACGGTAGCCCAGGCCTTGTTTGAGCAAATCCTCAGCCGGTACTCGCTACCGAAACAGCTAGTAACGGATCAGGGAGCAAACATCACTGGAGAAGTCTTAAAGGCTCTTTGTAAAATGTTGAAGATAAAGAAGCTGCAAACAACTGCCTACCATCTTCAGTCCAACGCTGTGGAGAGGCAGCATTCTACGCTAGCCAACTATCTGAGGAGTTTCGTTGATCGGGAGCCACGAAACTGGGACCAGCTGTTGAGAACCGCAGCGCATGCGTACAACAACACCGTGCATACAGGCACAAAACTTACGCCCATGGAAACGTTGTTTGGATTTGTAGCGGAAATCCCCAGTAGCGTACAGCGTCAGCCTGAACCGGTATATAATATTGATAAGTACCATTCGGTATTGCGGTTCAAATTACAGAGGGCATTTCAACTAGCTAGGGAGAACCTACTTAAAAGCAAACTAGTGGCAAAGAAGTACCATGAAAATTCAGCTAGCCCGGAGGTCTTACATATTGGTGATAAAGTTCTAGTTAAAGAATTAGCTAGGGCAGGGAAATTAGCATCCATTTTTAAAGGTCCATATGAAGTAATTTACGTTCACAATCCTGAGAATGTAACTATACTTGACGGGAAAAAGCTAAAGCGGATTCATACGAATCGTTTGAGAAGGTATCATGATTAATTTTAAGATTAGAGTTGTTCATCATATTAGGACCATAACCTAAGTGGAATGAAGCACCAGAGAATAGTTTTACAATTTGAATATTTTATTTTATTTAGTCTTTTTCTTAGTTTCTTTGTTTTTCTTGCAGAACAATTGTTAAAGAAAGAAAGTGTAAGAGAAATAAAGATTGTAAAACAAAAGTGAGAATTGAAATATAGTAGAATAAATTAGGAGTTATATTAAAGAAAAACAAAATTCATTTAATCTAAGGATACTAGGATTGCCCTAAATTTATATAGTTATAAAGTAAGGTTTAGCTTCGCGATCAAGACGGCAATAATTTTAATCTTCGCTTTGGTAGCTGGGTACAAGCAGAGCAGGCAGGTTATAGCATCGAGCCGATACCACAGTCGGGAGTGTTGTTCGAGCGTCTCGGGGTGGTTAATTTCTACACGAAACATTGGACTATTCTGTCTAAGTGCCAAACACCAGATCGCACTGAAGACTTAAAATTCGTCAGCAAATGCAGCAGTTTGATAAGCGGATTATGCGCAAACGTAACCGATACTGGAGGCGTTGCAAGGTGTAAGGCAGCAGTCAAAGAGATAGGAGGCTGGGTGGAAAAAATTAAGCGTCAGGATGAGGAACTCTCGCATCATACCCAAAATGAGACGCAAGGAAAAAACAAGCGTTCAATTTTTGATGGAGTAGGATCTCTGGTCAAGACACTGTTCGGAACCATGGACCATGCCGACTCGGAAGAAATACATGCAGCTATAGATGACCTTAATGAGAAGGAGAGCCGAACATTAAATCTACTGAAGGACCAAATTACAGTCGTCAAATCTACGTTCGATTTGTTTAATGCTTCAAGGCTACAGGCAGCAGAAGAGAGAGAAGAACTACAAAATAAACTTTCAACCATCGTTAAAGAGCAGCAGGGTCAATATCGGGAATTATCGTCATTAAAACTAAGAATGGAATTGAGTGAGGTAATTACGCTAATGAGCCTTCACTTAAGAGAAATCAGCGAAATGCAAGAAACAATGATGAGCATATTAATCTCCCTAAGCGTAGGAAAGCTACACCCGCTGATTATTCATGCACGAGAGCTGACCGGGATAATGAAGAATGCCACTAGTAAGCTAGATTTAGATGAAAAATTCCAGAATTTCCAATTGCTGGTACAAATTGCAAAGGCACAAGCACTCCAGGTAGGCCAAGAAATCATAGTCAGGGTAGATATCCCACAGCCCCAACGAGTTGCATTTGACTTACATAAGGTATACACGATCCCGATAGCTATAGATGAATTTGGGTATCATGTATATGATCTGGACGCTGAATTTGTGGCAGCCAACAATCATGAACGACAGTATGTCGTGCTGAGTTACCAACAGTACCAGAAGTGCCCGAGATTGTTAACCACATCAGACTACCCGCAAATCGTATGCCCACAATTATCCCCAACTATTACTGCTATTGGAGAAAACTGTGTGCTGAACCTTTTCCGGAGCTTCAACGTAAATGCGAGGGCCTGTAAGGAAAGAGTTACAGCAAGGTGGAGCAGCTTAGTGAGAATGGTAACGAGAAACCACTGGTTATTTGTCATGTCCGAGAAGACCAAGCTGGAAGTGAACTGCCAACATTCACCAACTTCCATCGGTGAGCTGGAGCAAACAGGGGTATTATTCATCGAAGAGCATTGTCACCTACAAATCGGTGACCTACGAATACAAGCTGAAGATGCCGCGCAGCGAAATATATCTCTATGGCAGCCCAGACGAATGGAGTTACCAGCCTGGAGCAGCATTGCAACACAGACAGACAGGCAGAGAGAGGAGACAGTAGAAGGAAAAAGGGACGAAATACGATTGCTGGCTAGTGACAACTTTAATCAAGCATGGAGAGAGCAGGATGCAGCTATAAAGAGGGTTGAAGACAAAATCAGCACGGAGGAGGCAAGTAGACGTGCCATTCCACATCCAGTACATTTAGCAGCGACAACTACTACCGCATGTTTAGCCATCATCAGTTTAATAATCCTGATAGGAATATTATGCCATTTGAAGCGCTGGAAGAGGAACTATACTCAAGCCGGCACTAACAGAGTGATTCTACCTATTGTTCATAAGTCAGAGCAGCAACCCAAGGCCCAAAATGCAAACATAACAATTGAGACAATCTTGCCCACGACAGCGAACTTGCCAACCACCAATCTGCCAACTATTGTGGGGAAACAACTTGTGCAGCTAGAGTGATCGCCATAGGTTTAGTTAAGTAAATATATTTATATTTTGCACTTGTATAACGTAGAAGTAATTTAAGGGCAACCTATAGTTAGAGATTAACGTGTAAAGTTATATAGAAATAAAAATATGTATATATGGTTTATAATATTCAATCATGTTCAATGGAAAGAAATAGATTAATTGTTATAAGATTCAAATGTAAGAAATTATTAGTATAATAAGGAGGAAGTTTCCAAGAAGGGACATGTGAAGTAAAAAAGTAAATAGATATGTTGTAAAATCAGAATAAATAAAGAAATGATGTAAAAAGATGTAAAAATATAAGAAAGGAATTAAATGTGAAAATGAAATATTGAATTTAAAGAAGTTAAATGTAAAAGAAAATAAAAAGAGAAATGATGTAAAAAGATGTAAAAATGTAAAATGTACGGTTTGAAAAACAAAAATAAGACAATTTAGATAGTAGGTATTGGAAAATGTAAAGAATCTGAACCGAATGAGGATAAAGACATTTTCAGTTTTCAATTAATATTGTTGCACTCTCCAGAACTAGTTCCCGGCGGAAACTAGTTTTTCCAAGGGGGGAGGAATGTTATGGCCCAATATACGGAAGATTCTTCCAGCAGCCAAGGGCGCATTTTAGTGAAATAATTAGCAATTGCTAAACAGTAACCTCGCATGGTACTGTTCTGCAACTGTCGGTTATTTTGCTGATTAGCTCAACAGCTGGCTGCGATGAGCGCTTAGTGGAGCAATCGACGATTACAATAATAATTAACCTCGCATGGTAATTATTATGTAAAGCGATTGTTTACTACTGAGCGACTCAGGTGCTGCAACCGGTAGAACAAACGGCAAGGTTGTTGTCGTTTGTTTACATCCGCGTTGTTAAGTAAAGTCTACTTCCGAATATTGGTGCATAAAAGACCAATGACTGGACTGGCGAGTGCCGTAAAGTGTACAGTCTTATCGTGATTAGAGTCGGTTCAGGTTACCTAAGCGCCAGGTAGCTTAGTTATATTGACATTAAGTTAGGTCAGTTCTCAGATAAATAAAGTATTGTTTTAAATGCAAGTCGTGTGTTTTCTTCGATTTAAAGATTTATTGTTTTATCGATTCGTGAGTTTTATCATTGGGACACGACAGCTATATCGAGAACAGTGAGGTCACTATAGTCTCCGATCATCAGCCCCTGAAATGGCTCATTTCACTTAAATCTCCGAGTGGCAGACTCGCAAGATGGGTGCTCCAGATACAACCTTTTAACTTGAAAATACGATATTCTCCGGGAAGAACAAATGTAATTGCTGACGGATTATCCAGACCATTGCTCCACAAAAAAGATGAAGAGGAAATCTATATCTAAACTTTGTAGCCATGGATATACCCCGTCGAGACCCTCATGAAGTTAGAGCTGAACAACTGAAATATCCCGACATCAGAAAAATAATCTACGCTTTAGAGGATATCAACAATAAAGAAGTAAATTCACGATGGTCTTCTCGCCGATACGTAATGTCGGACGGAGTACTCTATAGATATCCACCAGACGTAGGCTCAGATGAAGGACAGCTTGTAATTCCTGAACAAGAAAGAACACAGTTACTAGTTTCGTTCCATGATGCACAAACAGCCGGCCATTACGGAAGTGAGCACACGATAAATCGAATGAAAAGTCGATATTTTTGGCCTGGTATTCGACGAGATATTACCAATTACATCAAGAAATGCATCGCTTGTAAGAGATATAAAGCTACTAATCAAAAACCTGCGGGATTAATCCAAACTCCAGCATCATGTCAACGCTTTGAAGTCTTATCAATCGATTTATTTGGTCCATTACCAGAAACCAAAAATAAAGTGAAATGGATATCTACTTGTTGTCGAGGATATAGCAAGCAAATGGGTCGAACTTTTCGCATTAGAAGAAGCAACCGCTGTTAATTGTGCAAAATCTCTAATATCGGAAGTTTTCCTCCAATATGGTTTTCCCAGGCGCCTGATCAGCGACAACAGCACTCAGTTTATTAGTGCCGTTATGCAACATGTTACATATTACATTAATATATTTCTACCACTAACCCCTGTTTATCATCCTCAGGAAAATGCAGTAGAGTGGAAAAATAGGGACATTAAGATGCAATTAGCCATTTTAGTGGGAAAAGCCATATAGACTGGGAAGAAAAACTGCCATCTATGCGATTCGCTATAAACACCGCCTGCTGTCAAAGCACAGGATATAGTCCAGCCTTTATCACCTTCGGCGGAGAGTTGCGAACTAGTCATGACGTGAACAGTGATCTTCGTCAGATAATCCAAGGAGAGAATTTCATACCAGAGATAACACCACATTTACTTAACATCACTCAAGTCCTTGAAAACGCTAGAGAGGTTCTGGAAAAGGAACAAGATAGACAAAAGCAGATCGCCGACAACAAGCGAAGACCATCTCCATTGCTTCAACCGGGAGACAATGTTTGGATCGCTACACATATTCGTAGCAAAGCCTCGGACAATATAACATCGAAGCTATATCATCCTAAACAAAAAGGACCAACATCTTTTGAGGTTTCAAGCCTAGAGAACCTACCAATGTACTAGGAGTATATCATTCCTCAGCATCCACTAAATGCACTCTTGATCATGTAGATACCGTTCAGCCTATAGAACCAATCAGGAAGAGAAGGAAGCCCAAGAAGAAAAATTAAAATCTATATCCTCATCGGGACGATCATCGAATCCAGAAGGGGAGAATTGTAACAGCTAAAACTTTATGCTTGGCAACGCCGCATCACAACTCAACTCAGTACATTTTCTGATACCAAGAACTGTATCATCCAAAAGTATAAAAAGGAATTCGCCGCCAGTAGCAATATTTTAATAATATAAATATAAAAAAAATTGTCTCTCTTTTATTTAAAAATAAATTAACTCCTCTTTTTGTTATATATGAGAATAACTAATTATTCGAAGAATCGATGCAGTCGCGAATTGACATCAATACGTATATCAACAACATCGATACAATAAGTTCTATTTAAGCTCTTAATGGGCAAGACGAGTACATGCTGCTCTAGTCAAATGAAATATCGCAATGATGAAAAATAATTTGAGACCCCATCCCCAGCCTATAATCCTCGGAGATTCGGCTTATCCTCTCCGCTCGTGGCTAGTACGTCCTCTCATGATTAGCATGAATAATTCCGCAATTAAATCATCCAATATCGCATATAACCATATAAGAAGAATCATTGAATGCACGATACGAAAAATCAAAGAATAGTTGCCTTGCTTAAATCAATCAATTTTATTTTGATATTGTCTCATACGGGACTCACACTCACAATTTTCGTTTTAGAACCGGTCATGGAATAGAAGTATTTTAGGGAACTTTTTATTTTTACGATTTTAAAATAAATTGATAAATACAAGAGAAGCTCAACTGTAAGAACAGTCGCCCGGAAAGCGGAAGATCCCGTCTTCAAACCCGGGACGTGGCGCTTTTTTTTTCTCTTCTACTTATTAATTTAATTTAAAATCATAAAAATGAAAAGCTCTCTAAAATTCTTCTATTCCATTTAAATCAATCATCTAACAATTCAGACTAAGGATGCTTGCAAAAACATAAAGGCATGCATGATATTATGCAACTTTAAGTTCTACTGATGAAGAAATCATTCTCAAATTTAATGATTAATTAAAAAACTAAGAAGTTTGGTTAATAACAGTGAAATTTGATTTTTTACGAGTTTAATTTCGTGGAACAGAAATTTACCAGTCCATACTTTACAGCAACAATATTTATAGCTTTACCAGTCCGGCAGTTTTATGAAATGAGGCCCAGGTGGGTTAACTTCGAACCATCTATACTCCACAGCTATAATGTTCCAGTATGCTGGCCCTACTGGATGAACTGCAAACTGAGTCAGTAGACAAGACTTCATGCTCATAGTACGTTACCCAAACGAAAACGCTTATACAGCACACATAATAAGTTGAGCCGAGATCATACGGTTCTAAGAATTTTTTATGAACAACTTGAACAAATTTATAATCTGTACAGTCTTCAACAATTCTGTTTGATTATTTCGGTTCTAACTCGATCTGCTTTTGCTGCAGTGTTGCTCATTTAATGTGATTAGTATTTTGCACACGTTTAACGCTGTTTTCTTTGATTAGTCTTTATTTTAAAATAATATAATTAATTTAATATGGGGCCATCTGCTGCAACAACACGTGCTAATTATGGATCATCATCGGAGGGCCCAGTTATATTGGAAAATATTGCTACATTGATTAAATCGAGTGAGAATGCTATATTAAAGGAAGTGACTGGAAAATTGGTCTTTTGAATGAGGAGCATAGTAGTTTATTGCAAAAAATAGATGAATTTACGTCTAAAATAAATCTACAAGTTGATGCCAACAGAAGTGCAATCGAAGATATTACAAAACAATCATCTGCTATTGATCATCGAGTCGATTTGTTGAGAGAAAATTTCTTGCATATGACGTTATCATCACCGAAATAACCAGTAATATGCGTTGAGAACGCGTGTTATGTTCACTAGAGATTTTCACTATGAACTGACAATAATACATGAAAACACTATTCTGCACTAAAAAGAGGACTTCCCGCCAATTATTTTTTTGTATATTATTGTGGGCGTTCATTATAGGAATGCCTACCGACGTCTTAAGAATAATTAAAGGGGGGAGTTGCAATAGCTCTATCCTTTACCATACCTTTAGAAAACTGTTCTTCGATAATTCATTCGCTTATTGACGTCACTAAATGTTCAGTTCAGTAGCAAGTATGATTTGAAACATATGAAGTAGAATACTTGTATAAGTGAATTATATTACTTTCTGTTATTGTTGAATTACCTATTATTGTTCATAGTATAAACATTTGTAGATATAATTTTGACTTGAATCTTTATCATGTTTTATTTCTTCAATTTCGCACTCTTTTTATCTTTGGTCTTGCTTCAGTTAATTATTTTAGATGATATTTTTTTTTTGTATTGAATTTGCACGTTTATTTTGTTCTTGCTGTTTATAGTGGTGGATATTTTCAAGGGGTATGAAACATTTTAGTGGTGCTGCATGCTCTAACAACATAAATGAGCAGGAACTGATTTCTGGTTTTTTAGCTCTCATGATAAGAACTTTAATGTCTGCCATATTAATGCTAGGAGTATGCGATCATCTTTTGAAGAATTTAAATACATTTCTGTGAGAAGTGACATAGATGCTATATGCATTTCAGTAACATGGTTACATCCTAGTATCAGTTGTTGTGAATTTGATTGTCCTGGGTTCTCCTTGATTTGTAATGACAGGCAGTATTCCGCAGGTGGAGGTGTTACTATTTATTTAAGAAATAAACTAAAGCAAAAATAATTTGTCAGTCAAACAGCAACTAACTACTTAACCCTGAGTATTTGATCATTCAAGTACTCGTAACTTGCAACACTATTAAAGTATTACATTACCCGCATGTGTTAGAAAACTTGATTGCTTATTTGAGGTATTCACGCAGCTATGTCCGACTTATCAAACTGCACGATAACTTCATTAAAAAATTGAAAGTATTGAATCTCAACATAATCGATACTCTTTCAACTCGTATTCACCAAAATGGTGAATGTTTATTGAATGTCTTTTAGATAGTTTAAACTTAGTGGCTTCGCAGACTACAGTAGCTCTCTCTGGTATCTCGGATAACTTTCCGGTTCTTGCTTCGTTCGATTGAGTTTTTGAAAAATGCCACGTATTTTTTCTATATACATAAGTTATATTAGACTAAACATTTACGGTCTTTATGCAGCCTTTGTTAGTATTAACTTTGATCATATACATCTAACTAATAATGTTGACGCGCAAATATCCATGTTTACAAATGCAGTCATTTCACTCTAGACATCTTAATTCCACTAAAAAGGATTGAAGTCCGTGCTGAATGCCCCTGGATGAAACTAAATTAAACCTAATTGCGGAATGAAATTTTGCTTACTCGCAATGGAAATGGTTTGGTGGTGACTATCTATGGATTAATTATAATAGGTTGCGTAATATTACCTCTTCTGTCATTCGTAAGATCAAGAATGAATTAATGCGAAAGAAAATTAACACTTTTCCTCCAGCTTATAAATTATGGCAAAATATTAGCAACTTAGGCTTGACCAAAAATAATGTCAGTTGTTTGAATATCGATTAACAGCATCATCAACGTACTAGTAAACAACAAAATCATTTGCATGATGACTAGACAAGCAGCAACGGTGGTCTCTTGTCATTATCTAAACCCAAAGAGCTCTAATTTTTAACAAAACTCAAGTTTTTTGCCTAATCTATACGTACATATACAAAAATGAATTGTTAAGGCCTAGACTACACATACATCTTTATAGTTAATTCAAAGCTGCTTTTGTTCTAGTTCATTTTTCATTTGTTCGATTTGCTGATAGCTAGTCGTCTAGCTGTAATCTCGCAAAAAAGTGTGTAAGTTTCTATGAAAGCGACGTTTTTGATTTATCTTCCCAAACTTCCACATCCTGGAAAACATCAGTTGTGCTGTTGATCCTGATCACCTCAACGCACATTTTATTGGAAATTTTCCATACTCCTCCCTAGTATTATATTATAAAAGATTCTATAAACAAAGATATTGCAGGCTCATTGTGTAGTTTGGCCTCAGTGAAAAATAATGTGGAATCTCCGAGATTCCTCCTATCAACATACTCAACATACTCAACAGTAATCATTAAAACTTCGCATTGTACACGGCTACCACTAATAATGAGCACCACAGGCTGGATCTGTTGTAGAGAAGCCCGAATTCTGTGTGTCTGGTTCTTAAACATTCGAAAAAAAAGAAAAGATTTTTGCATTATAATATCAAAATAAATTAACATTACATCATTTTAGTAATTTTAGACTGAAGGCATTTGGCTTCTTAACTTCGATATGAAAAACTGATTTTAATGACTTCAATTTTTTTGGAGCGAAAATAGTTCAATAAAAATCTCAATTAAAATACCAGGAATTGGTCCTACCATTGAAAAGCACCCTCCAACGATTATTGATTAAAGAAGTGCCGTAATGGTTAACTATTTATAGGAAAATCGAAATGGGAAGGGATTTGTGAAGATGATTGGCAAAAGAAATAAACATTTGAACTTTAACTCTAAATCTTATCACATTTTTAAATCTTGCCGACTTTAAATACTTACATACAGACTATTAAATGTGAGACATCCATTCACGTTTGACTTACAAATTTTAGAAAGACATGAAACGTGAGACGTACTAAAGAATCGCACCACACTCGCAGACTCTACCCGCCTGTATTGGTCAAAAATCATAGCTCCTTAAGCTCCTCAAAGGAGTGTTGTGATAGATAACACATTGGCTCTGGATTAAATGGTTTGTGTTCGAGTCCGACCGGTGCGCTGTCCACCAATCTTACACTCATTCTGTTCTAACAAATTACTCACTATAAAACATTGGAATTTGGGATGCTGCAATTTGCGAATAATATTTCACGCGATAGTTCGAAGCCCACTAAAAAAACTTAAGGTTGATTTACAGCATAATATGTATGTCAAGAAATAGATGCATTTCTGAATCTGTTCCATAAATTGAATTTATTTAATGATATTTGATTCTCATTTAATTGAATTTCCCTTTTAATTAATAAGATAAAGCTTTTGCTGTAGCTTAGGAAGCCGGTAAAACAATTTTCATAATATGCATGCTATCAGTGCAATTGGTATGCAATGTTCTGTTTGCCCGAAGTATTTATATACTCAAGGAAAGCCCCGACTTTCTCTGTAACGTGTTCTAATGCAGCATGCTTTTTTTTTTCAATATAAAAGAAATTTAAAAAAATTTTAAACTGAAGAAAATTAAATAAATGAAAAAAAAAAAACATTTATAAATTTCAGAAAATTGCAATGAGTGATTTTGCTACCATATGATTCATAGTTGCTTTTTAAAAACAACTTATATGGGTAATTAATGTGACCTCCATCATTGAATTTCTATGGTAGAGATCACATATTGATGAGACTTCTCTGATCGCTGGTTCGAAAAGTACAATTTTTCTACTTATATGCTACACTTTATTCCTTTTTTTTTTTATTTAGATAGGGTCTTTTATTTGTTGGCCCACTTAAACATTACTTAAAAACAAGTAAAAAAGCTAGAATTGGTCTAAGACCAATTCTTACGATACCCTAGATGAATGCCCGTATTAAATTTCGTATGGTCACCGATCTATTCAAGTATTGATTTTGAAGTTGTTTTTCGCATATATTTCTAGAACAGTTTGTCGCACAGAAAAAATGGTAATAATCAATTTTATAGGATTTCGTATTCTGCAGAAGTTCTTAGTACAATAAAAATGGCTTGGACTGATCGTTTTCAAAGTATACGTAAAAAACCGAAATTTTTATATGGCAACACCAAGAAGGAGTTGCCCGATTTAGTCCATTTTTGACATTTTATTTGCTAATGTAGCAAAAACATCATGTACGAAATTTCAGCTCTCTACGTCGACGCGTTCTCAGGCAGTGTCGAAATATATAGCGGAAAACGAAATTTTTATATGGCAACCCCACGAAGGAGTTGCCCGATTTGGCTCATTTTCGAACTTAATTTTACTTTTTTTTTTAAAGTCTGTGTACAAAATTTCAGCTCTCTAAGTATACGCGTTCTCGAGTTATCGTGCGCACAGACGGACGGACGGACGGACAGACGGACGGACGGACATGCAAAAATCGAAATAACTTTTAATATTATGAATGGGTGTCCAATCCATTTTGCTCTACCATCATTATTTCGAGGTGTTACAAACGGAATGACAAACTTAGTATACCCCTATGATTTCATCTAGGGTATAATAATTGGCAGAAGGCTCTACAAGGCGTAAAGAAAACAGAAAACACACTACTTAACCTAAAAGTTACAAACATAACAGGCTCAATAAGTTCGTTTATTTATCAATAAGGATAGCAAAAACTAACAAGGCACTAACATTTAAAGCAATAAAATGAAGTTAACACTAGCCTAATCAAATTATTTCCTAAATGAATGAGTTTACCCGATACCTTTATAAAGTCCCACGAGGGCAGCCTGTAGCAAGGTATATAGAAGAGAAGGTATTCCCATTAAAATTTTGACACATTACAGCTGATAATCTGTGACGTGCTTCTGTGACTAATGCATATATATATTTATAGGAAAGACACAGAGAGGAGAGAGAGTATTGTATTCTATGTACCGTGCTTTCCTATACATTTTCACAATATTTCGTCACTAATGACGAAACGTGGTTCGTAATGGGAATACCTTGTATTCTATATATCTTGGCCTGTAGTATCATAGACCTGTACAAACTGCCCCCATCATCCCTCCAGCTAAAAATATTTAGTGAGTGTCCTTCCCACAGCACTTGTAACGGTTCTAAAGCGAGGAAAAGCACCATGGACTAGTCTTGCCAATGCTATGCCCTGTTATCACCAGCTAAAGACAAGAGCTTCGTCCTTCACAGACAATAGTGGTTGCCATGTGCAGTTGAATATGGCTGCGTTCGTTGTAAGATATTCAAGGCGTAAAAGATTCTTCAATTTAGCGACGACGTGCCTTTTAAGTGCTTGTACGTGGTGTTGTTGGTCAGTGTTCTGATTTCCATCTTGGAGTCTCATGCAGTACAAATGAATTGAAGATTTGGCCAGTATCAACACAAAGCTAATTAAACAATTTACTGACTACAAACTCTCGGTCTCCATAGAAACGATGTTCTCGTAATGCCGAAATTCAACTTACACATATCGCACATAAGATTTTGCGAGGCTGGGCATGTGAAGAACCTGTAATAGAGGATGCCTGCACCAGCACTGTGACAACTGAGATATTTAAGGCGTAAAAGTTTCTTCAATTTAGCGACGAAGTGCCCTTTAAGTGCTTGTACGTGGTGTTGTTGGTCAGTGTTCTGATTTCTATCTTGGAGTCTCATGCAGTACAAATGAATTGAAGATTTGACCAGTATCAACACAAAGCTAATTAAAGAATTCACTGACTACAAACTCTCGGTCTCCATAGAAACGATGTTCTCGTAATGCCCAAATTCAACTTACACATATCGCACATAAGATTTTGCGAGGCTGGCCATGTGAAGAACCTGTAATAGAGGATGCCTGCACCAGCACTGTGACAACTGATTAGGATACATAAGACTGTGAGCAAAACTCTCGAGAATAGTTCCCAAGCCATGAAACAGAAATCTATATGTATGCGTTGTGAGTCCGTTTTCTAAAATGTTTTATATTGATACTTATGGAAAAGTCCCAAACATTGACTTTATATACGCTTTAAAGCCTAAAGAATTATCCATACAGGAAAATAGTGTTCTAGTAGTTTAAAGCTTGGTTCCTTACCTTCCCAAAGGCTACACTTCCTATATACCTTACTTAACAAAATAATAAAATAGTTTTGATTACAACGTAATCTTACCATTTTACGCTCAATACTTCTCAGCTGAGTGATAATTGCATGTGTGTATGAGCAGCCGGACTCCGAATCTGTAGGAATCTACATTCGATTCATCAGCCCACGGCATCCCATGACGGCACAGTGGCATTACAATGATTACTCAGCTCAGAATTTTTTTTTTAAGGAATCGTAGTCATTTGGTTAAGATAAATTTTTTTAAATAATTTTCTTAGGAAAGGTATAGAAATTTTATTACGGTTCGGAAGATAAGAAAGCAAGCTTAAGATTATCAGAACACCACATTTCTGTATGAATGGTAGTTTAGGGCGGAGGAGCTATTGAAATCAAACTTTTGTCAGTTTTATATAAGAGCACTGCAAATATTTTAGAATGTAAGGACTCCGTTGGGCCTCGCTTGTGGTAGCGAGGGAGTCTGTTTCATGGCTTGTGAAGTATTATCGAGGATTTTGCTGTGAGCCAACAATTTGAATGCTACGTCAGCATCTTTGTAATTAGAAGGATAGCTGTAGACTGCTCTGCAAGGCATCCCTTTCATCACGCCCGTATTCACCCCGAGGTATGTTCCGCATTTGTTGTATCCTGTAAACTCTGGAGGTCTTATGGACATAAACACATCACGGAACAGACGCGTTGTTAGTGTACTCGAAATTTGTGAGGTGGTCTGTTCAAAACGAAGCATCCTTTTCTTCACATAAACTGAACAACAAAAACCCGCACGTTCAGTATTCCTAATATTGCAGTTTTTAGAGCAAACCTGACTGAAAATAATTCTACATATTTTTATTGATCTTTTCCTTACTTAGTTTTTTGTTTACTTTTAAAATATGTGGCATTGTTTTTATTTAGTAATAATTGTTTTTTTAATTTTACATTTTATAGAACTTTTCTTTATAAAACTAGCGGTATTATTTAATTATTGAAATGGACGTGTTTATTATTAGATGAATTGCATAATCAAATATCTAACTATATAGTTTTATTTTTGAATAATTGATTAATATCTACAAGCACACACATATTAATGTATGTATTGTGCCGACAAATTATTTTTTGCATCTCGCATTAATCGGAATCACAGACTTGCTCTAAAAACATTTTAATTTATTTTCTGTACCACCACATAAAATAAACGATACCTGCTCTGAATGAGAGCTAAATGATTTATGAAATAAAACGCCCCACTCTATATATGTGGGTATATGATATTGATATTCGCGAAGATAAGAATATTTGATTATTATCGCAACATTGAAATGACTCACCAAAAGGTAGTTAATTGATCCACTTTATGAGCGATATGCCAGTGATGATACGGTTGCTCCGATTAATAGTGAGGCTATAATATAATGCTTTCGATTTCACTTTCAATTTTAACTTAAGCAAACCGCTTCACAAATTGAAAAGGCACTCACTTAGCACAGATATTTTAATTTTTGATAGACGACTAGTCTGCATCAGACATCCAGTGTAGCCGCCACATAAACTTAATTCACTAATATCACATTGGATGCTATGCTTTTCGATCAGATTGTTTTATTCAATTGTTTTATTAACAATCTCATTGATTAAATTACCGCCGTAATTATATCTGTAGTGTACCGAAATTACGCCATGACACGAAAGTCTTTTAAGTCACGATCGCACTGAAGCTCCCTTGCAAATGATATGAAATGGGCACCCATGCGATGGCGCATGGAGAATTAGAGACTGTGTAGTCTTTGCCAGTTGGCAATTACCCAGCTGTGGTTTGGCTAAACAAAGCCGCACTAGATCGGATAGACGATCCCAAGACTAAGGCTTGTGCTTGTTTATTAACTCGAACGTTTCGCGGCTTTGCTTTATCGGAGTTGCTTCGAGTATTCATTAACAAAGCAGTTAACTAAACTAAACTATGTTAAGCATTTAAAGATAATTCAACTTACAAGTGTAAGCACATTACGTAATATTTCAATATTTTATTGCGGTTGAATATATTTTTTAACATCGATTATGCCATAGAGCAATGTCAAGTTTGTCGTAACCTTTGTAATGCACAAAAATTATAACGCTACATAAAGTCATTAATGTACTGAGCAGATAGCGACTTAAAAATTAGCAATTGAGTTAACTTTACTTCTGTTTAATACTAGATGATAGATGAATGGGAATGAACAAGCTCTGACAGATTAGGTATTTCGATGACGATGTGCGCCCACGGCATAGACATAAACTAAGGTCGCTTTCATATGACATTAATTTTGATAAAATACAATTGGCTTTAGTTAGAGTCTTTTTTCCAATATAATATCTTTTATGCACTTACAAAATATTTCACATTTGTATGAAGTGTGACTCGTCCAAACTGTTTTGATTAGAAATTTACTGCGGAGCATCTTGAGAGCACTGTTTCTGTTTCAAAATTATGCTTTCATCTTTGTTTTTAGGAGAAAAAATTAAGTAATATGTGATTGCTTGCTCAGTGAGCTTATAGGTCAGTCCATAAAGACAATCAACATTAATTCCAAAAGTTTTTAAACTTTGATGGAATGTTGGGAGGTAAAAAATCAATAAATTTATTTTGCAACCATCACAGAGCCCGATACATGCGAAAAATTGGGAAAAAAAATTTATAATTTTTATAAAAACATGTTGAATTGCTGCAAACTTAAAACAATGAACGCTTATAAAATGCTCATTCAAAATCTGTATAGCTCGGATAGCCGAATCTGGACTTAAGTTGTCGTGTTGGCCACCATAGTGCATGAGATGAGAAACTAATAACAATATTTCCAATAAATTGATAAGAAAACAAATGAATGGATATTTCCACTCATAAAAATTTGTAGCAGCCTCAGCAGTAGGCAAGCAGCACTAACTAGTAACTAGTAAGGGTTGTAAATTTGTATTCTGCTGGGGTATAGTACATTTTCAAGAATTTTGCAATATTTGCACAACAATAAAAACTGATAAATATAATTGTTGTTAATTTTTGGCGATAAAGTTTGTCGGCCTTCTCAAAGATTGCAAGTTGAAAGCTTAACAAATTGTGACGAGCAACGATCGGAACGTTTGCAGCTGAATTTCTGCATTTTTTGCAAACTAAGCAATTTTTCTACTGTTCAATTGTTTGCAGCACTTTTAGAAATTATTTTATTTATAAATAATAGAAACGTTATTTTACAATAATAATAATTAAATTGCGGTGGTCAAAAGCTTAGTAGAGTGTTTTTTTTTTTGTTTTTTTCTTTTTTTGCAATTTTTCGCATGTTCCAAACTTTGATAATGGTTGGAAAATTAAATTTATTGTTAATCCAACTTTGACGTTCAAACACTTTTGAATTTAATGTTAATTTTGGAACCTAATTGTTTATATTGGGCGGACTATCATAGGCAAAGGAAAAAGAAAATGCGACCTTCTTATCTATCAATATATTTATACCTAAATTTAAGAAAAAATTGCGTTCTGTCATCTTTATTTTTATATCCTAGATAATATTATTATTTGTTATTCTGTTTGTAACGCATAAATACAATTCTGTTAGTGCAAAATGGATTGAACCCACTCATAATATTAAAAGTTATTTTGAGCTTTCCATATCCATCTGTCCAATCGTCCGTCCATCTGTCCGTCCGTCCTTCCGTCCTCACGCTAAGTTGACAGTGCTTCACTTAGAGAGGTTTTAAAAATGAAGTATTTTTTTCGAAAATGGGCCAAATTGGGTTGCCATACGAAACTTTTGTTTCTCACTATGTATTTGAGCACTGCCTGAGAACGCGTCGATATAGAAAGCTGAAATGTGGTAGGTCTAGGATGTTTTCATAGAAATAGTAAATAAAATTTAAAAATGGACTAAGCCGGGAAACCCCTTCTTGGTGATGCATAAAAATTTAGGGTTTTTAAGGAGGTATATAGTGAAAACGATCAGTCCTAAATACACGTTTTTATTGTAGTGAAAAGTCAAGATTTTCAGAATATGATATCCTGTTAAATTGGTTATAATCATTTATACTGTCCGACGAACCGTTCTGGAAATATATACGATAAATTACTTCAACAATCAAGCTTACACAGAGAGGTAACGGGCATTCTTCTAAGCTATTATAAGAATTGGGCTTAGACCAATTCTAGTTTTTCTTCCTGTTCACTATACATTTGGACACTTCCTAAGAACGTTGAGAGCCGAAGTTTTGTACACTGTACATTGCAAATTTAATTTCAATAATGGATACATTTGGGCAACCCTATCTTGATATTGCCATACCCAATGAACATTTTTGCAGCTATTTAGTTGCAGGAATTAAATTTTTATTTTATAAGGGTTACATAATAACTACACCGAAACTTAAATGTTTTATTTAGGTACCGCTTTTCCTAGTTCCGGTGCTAAGGAAGGAAGTCTTCACAACTACTAAAATATATCTCCGCAACCAAGTTGTAGTTATAAGTGGTTTTATAAGTAGTTCAAACACTTTCTCGCAGACTGCTAAAATGTTTTATTATTCTTTTAAAAATTAGTGTCCACAACTCTTACACGGTGCGCCCAATTAGCTCTGCAAGGTTTTTTTTTCCAAAGCTCGTACAACAGTTTTAACAATAATTTTATAAAACTGTATGATTTAAAAAGAGGTATGAGATCATTCCCGTGACCATAATAAAGTATAGATTTTTCACTGGGTACCTTTGGGTTTTCACTACTTGGACACTGCTTGAGAACGCGCCGACGTAAAGACCTGAAAATTTGTACACAGAATTTTCATAAAAATAGAAAGGAAAAATTCAAAAATGTACTAAATCGGGCAACCATTTCTTGGGGTTGCCATACAAAACTTTGGGTTTTCACTTTATTTAACTTTTATTTTCATCTAAGGTATAATATTATTGGTCTGGGACCAATTATAACTCTTTCTCGTGTTATTTATTATGTTTGATCAGCTGACAAGTATGCAATGACCGACATAACCTGATGAAATACCGTGCGCAAAAGTGCGTTTTAGAATAGCATCAACTCCACCTCAAATGCTGAAAAAAAAACGAGTATAAGAACTCAAATCAGAAATAGGAGACGCGGCAAACAGTAACAATAGGAGAACACTGTACGAACAAATTGATAGCTCCTAGGGGGACACTCTCAAAGTCATTACATCTACGGAAGAGGACGTCTTATACAACTAGAATTAATACGCACGAGTCTTATATTATTTTTTCGAATGTAATAAACCAACACTGAGCTTAACTAGGAATCCTTTATTTTGTTATGCTCCGTCCCCAGAGCATAAGAATGGTCTGCCGACTAGCAATGGAGAAAGGGTTGGGTGGTAAATAAAGTAGATATATCACCTGTAGAGGGCGCCATGTGGTTTGTTTGAGCTCACGAGATCTATGTAAGCTTGTTGCAGATAACGAAATAAAATTAAAGCCGCTCTAAAGTTTACGTTAAAATACATATTTATTTCGGCTTAAAAGTATAAATTTAACTTCGGCAGTTTCCTCTCACTTCTAATTATAAGCACTCGTAGCATGCACAATATATGCCTCGGTATAAATTCCTTCGATAAAAACAATGAAAATGATTTTCGATCTAACATACAAGGCAGGATTATAATTTCATATAAAGCAATATAATAATGAAATTTAAGATATGAAAATCCACAAGAGAAAAAAAATGGCATACGGCAGTACTTATATTTTCTTAATCCATTTTGTTTTTATCAATCTGCTTTCCTTTTTCTTTTCTCTGTTTTTAGACCGCCGAAATTTTCCTCCTTTCTTCTCTCCTTTCCTTTTTTTATTATTCTTTTAACACCTCGTTAAAATTGTAGTTTTTTTCCAACTTTCTTTTCAATTTTAAATATTTTTTTTCACACTAGTTATTGCTCCGAATTTCTATCAAAAACTGATCCCTTCAGCTGCCAAGATCGTCGTCAGAAATCGCCCCCTATTTTGGAAGAACCCAGGAAATGCAACTGTTCCCATGCATTCCTACTTAATAGATAAAAATTAAAAGTTTTTGTGTTTACGGGAATGAATGCAGATAGATAATTAAACTTAACGTACTTTAGATTTTTCTCCTAAACTGTTCAGAAGTTTTAATTTCGTTTTAATAAAAAGTGTATAGAATTAATTTTCTTTCGGATTAATAAAATTTCAATTCAAATTGATGTTGTTTTATTTGTTAAACAATTTTTATTTTTTGTGAATAAATAATTAAAAATCGTAACAATTAACGTTAACAATTCTACAACAAAAGAACATGCTTTATACTATCTCACTTAAATTACTTATCCGACTATTAACTATTAACCGACATCAAAATTTTACTAAATACTCAAGATTATTACTTCTACTACTACTGAAGTTTTACTAAAGACTCAAGACTATTACTTCTACTACTACTGAAGACTTAAAATTAAAGACTCTTCTTTTATATACTTATTCTTCGTATTATTGTGTATTTGCCTTTCTCATGAGTTTGCATCGATTATCTTAAATGCGCTGTTTTCATGGAGGGCAAATATAAGATATTTCTCATATTTGAATATTTGTTATTGATTATGATTCTAATATTAGTCATGTAAGCGATTACATGAATTAGTCATGTGAGAGATTACATGAACTATTCATGTTAGAGTTTAAAAGGAGTTTTCTTATTTTGATGAAGGGCTTCTACATTTGATATAACACCCCCTTCCTTAAGTTCAATGTTCTCCTGAATATTTCTTTTATGGCTAATACTGTTGTTTCTTTTAGCATATTATTAAAATTACAACTATTATACAGATTATTGTTATTATCCCTATTAGGCTCGTTATAATGTGGTTTCCTTTTCTTTCATAATGTACTTCTTGAATTTTCTTATTATTACTAGTGGTATTCAAATGTATTTCTGTTAAGTTTTTTTTTAATTTTGAAACATTTTCCAATTTTACATAATTTGGTAATATTGTTTATATTCTTTGTATTGTTTATAAATTGTTGGTTATTAATTTCAATGCTAATTCTTTAAAACTTATTACATAGTTAGTTTTTTGTTAGTTTGTAATTAATTTGATTATATTCATGTTTCAAAGTTTCATTTGTATTTATAGTGACAATGATTCCTTTTTTTATTTGGATAATTTCTAAATAATTTTTTCCTAGTTGTAAAAAAGCTAGATATTTTCTTTGTAATTTTTTGGTTTATGCAATAATTTGTTTTGATAGGCTTTTTCTTTTTATTACTTACATACTCATATACATTTTGATTAATTACTAACAATTCTTTCTTTTGGATGTCTAATTCTAAACTTTAATCATTTGGAATAGGAAGGATGTGGTATTTAGGGTGTGTAGTGCTATCGTATTTTGGTATAAAAATTATGAATATTAGGTTGTTTGAATTTCCTAATAATGCTATTTTTATAAATTTTATTTTTCTATAGTTATAATAAATTGTGTTATTTCTTCTGAATTTAGTAAGTTTCTTGACATTATACCTGATCTTGCTGAGTTGACATTATCTTGAATTTTTTCAATTTCAAATTTTTGTATCTGTGTATCTTTATGTATCTGGTATCATTTGTATTTTATGTATTTGTCGGAGGATTCTCCTATAATTTAAATTTATTTCATTTATAATTATTTGTATTTTTCTTTAATTGTATCATATTTTTCAGTAAAGCATTATTAACTCGTATTTGGTTATTAACATTCTCGATTAAATTGTGGTTATTTTTATCAATATTATTAAAATTATGTTTTACTTCTCCTCTCTCTACATCGTTCATTATTTTGAAAAGCCATTTATATCCGGTCCCGAATATGTTTAATAACCCTCTTTGCATTCTCTTATTTGGTTTGAGAGTATTGATTTCGTTTCTTAGCTTATTAATTTTCATTTCTTGTTCCCCAATTCCATCTATTGGCTCCTTAATGTTTTCTATATTATATCTCTCTAATGTATTTATTAGGTTCTCTGTATTAGTACCATTATGTGTACGTATTTTAATTTATATATTTATTTTTCTTGCTTTTTTATTACAAAAGTCTTGAATGACATTGTCAAAATTTATATTATCTGTTAGTTCTATTTCTATGGACAGTATCGCTACATTTCATGATGTTAAATCACTTATTGTGGAACGAAGATAATTTTTAATTAATTTTAATTTGGAAAAGTTCCGTTCATAACTAGCGACACTGATGGCTATTGTTAAAAAACTTCTTAATAATATTACTATATTGGGAACAGAGTTTTCCAACCCATACTTTTGGGCAAAAGTTAAAAGTTCAAGGGGCCTTCCTCGTTTTTTCAACCTTTTGCTATCTCTTGTACATCAGGAGTGCGTTCCAAAACATAGCTACAGTTGACTACAGCTGACTTCAATCATTTCAAAACAGATTAGTCAACTGAAATGTTAGCTGAGTTGACTTTTATGCGTTATGAAGCAAGTTGTAGTCAACTGTGGCTATGTATTGGAATACACTCCAGGTAGAGACATAAAATTTTGGATCCTTTTCGTTTCAAAATGAAATTGTTCCTCGTCAATGTCAACAAGGCTATTTACTTGACAAACAGAACTTTCAATTAAAAGATTATATGGTATTTTGCACGAATACTTCGCTGCAAGGACATGTAGTTGCTTAAACCATATTTTTATTTCCTAGATAACTCTATCCAGTGACAAAAACATTTCTCTTTGCATTTCTTCTTCTAAACATAGCCTCACGTCCCGCGAATTTTCACTACTCATAATATGTTTCCTTCTAATTCGACGCTCAGTGGATATCTCCAATTTTGCACATATTTTTTCCATTTTAATCTATTAATCTATCAATTTATTGTTGCGCGTCATTAATTTTCAAAAGGACGGAACCCCGTAAGTGGAGGTAGCACAGAAAAGAAAAAGATTGCATTGAGTTGTGTAATACTCCAGCATCTGATCTCGTTTTAATATTTTCTTCTTCAAATGTCAATTTTTCCAAAGCACTTATAATGTTTAATAAAAGCCTTTTTTTTCAACAGGCTCCGCATCTTCTCTTGTCATTCAACGAGTTTCTACACTGAGCTTAACACCTTGCCCAGTGACAGAAACTATCAAATTTTACAAAAAAATCGATTTAATTTTTGATTGTTTGCAAAATTTGATTGAAAATAACTCCAGTTGACCACCAAGTTAAGTGAAAAATCTGCCGAAATATTTTCTGTAAATTCCTAAGGGGAAATGAATGTTTATTGTCCGTCGCATTACTCATGAAATTGCAATACAGGGGTGGATTAGTCATATAAAAAATATATGAAATTCAATAATTTTTAATTAATTTAAATTACACAAGCAGTCATAATGACTGCTTTTGGGCAATATATGGTATAACACATACATACAGAGTGTTTCCGCCTAGGAGGTCAATATAGAGTAGGGGGTGATAGTACTCACCTGAACAAAAATTTTTTTGTATTGTATGGCAGAGGGGCCATATCAACTGTTTAGGAGTTACAGAGTGATTAAGAAAAAAGTTAGATTTTCACAAAACACCCTCTATTTTAAAAAGTACAGGGCGTACGGTCACAGAGCTCATTGTAGGCAGAACTTTATGGACTTTATGGCCAACGACTGTCTAACCAGCCCAGTACCCGTCTCATCTCAAGAGTTATGGTTGTCTAAACTAAAAAATTTGGATTTTCTTACCATTTTTCTTAATTCGACTTCTATTTTTTTTTTGCAAAAAGGTTATTAACATAATTTTTTTCATTAAAACTGTAAACTGTGGACTATCCTTTTTTTATTTGACGCATTATATCCTATGTGCATCTGTAACCATTAAAGTCTTATTAGCTCTTAACCTATTCTCAAAACTATTCTGAAACCTATTTTCAAAGATAATTTGCTCCCTTGGTGACTGCAAACACATCATTTAAAAAACAAATCGGCTAATTTCGGTATGACCAGAATAGGTTGTGACCTAATAACTCTTTAACGCATACAGATAGCATATAGGGTTGAATATGTCAAATTAAAGAGAAGAGTGCACAGTTTACAGTTTTTATAAAAAAAAAATATGTTAATGACTTTTTTGCAAACAAAGTACAGCTCGAAATAAAAAAAAAGGGTAAGAAAATTCGAAGTTTTTCATTTAGATCACAATAACTTTTGAGACGAAATTAGTACTGGGTTGGTTGAGTCGTTGGAAAGACCATGAAATTCTGAACACAATAAGCTCTTAATTGGGACCGTATAACCTGTACTTTTTAAGATACTGTGTGTTTTGTGAAAAACTAGCTTTTTTTCTTAATCACCCTGTAACTCCAGACGGTTGATATGGCCCTCCCTCTGCCATACAATTTTTTGTTGTTTAGGTGAGTACTATCAGTTGCTGCTCTATTGAGCTCCTAGGCGGAAACACTTCGTATATCAGAAACAAAGAGGGGGGGGGGGGGGTAAATACAGCTATAAATAAATGCATTTATATCATGTATACAAAGTCTCCAAATTCTAAGAAATTGTATCGATATAAACGTGTTAAGGAAATCTCTTCTTAATTTTTAACTTGTTCTTAAGTTAACTTTGCCTCAACTAGCACGTATTGGCGATGTCCATGACCGATGGGGCTCTGTTTACAATTACAACAATGGCGCTAAAGAAAGTATTAACAACTGATGTTTGTTTACATACGTGATTAAGCTTAAAAATTTCAACGTCAATAAGAACTGCCGGGATCAGCACGCATTTTTGTTAAATTAAATACTTATTATTATAAATGATTCTGTGGATTTCAATATAATTATGTTATTAATTTTTAAATAATTTAGGCAAAAATGTAAAAAAATTCCGCCCCGAAATATGTGCCCCCTTCTAGATACGTTACTGTCTTGAGGTTTCTTTTTTGTTTTATTATACAATTCTGGAGTTTTATTCATTTTGTCGTTGATATTCATATCTGGGTTTTCTAAGGTCAATATTTTTATATGTTCAAATATGGTATAATGAACCTTTTCTATATCTGCGTTACCTGTGTGATTCTTTGGTGACGTAAAATGATAAGGTATATTTTCTTTGTTAAGATATTCTGTAATATTGAAATTATTAAATAGATTGAATTTATAAATTCATTGCGATTAATTTGGGTTTGCCTAATATTGCATTTCTGTTTTTAATGGCTTTTACCATTGCTAGAACTGTTTTTGTCTAATATTTCATTTTGATACAAATGTTTCAAAAATGTTTTTTACAATGAAATATATTTATATGCAAGATTTCATTAAATTCTTCAGGAGTTTAGCTAATTTTAAATTTATACTAGGATGGGTTTCTGTCGTATTTTGCTAAATTACATGTTTCACAATTATTGATATACCTTTGTATTAATTCTTTTAATTTAAGAAAGAATATTTGATTTTTCATTTCTTCGAAATTTTCATTGAATCCTCTATGTTTTTTTCTTTCTCGTGGTATGATTCAATTATTTTAAGTGTTTCAGCTGCGCTATTCACTTCCTTTGCTAAATATTTGCTTTTTCTAAATTTTAAAGCATTGTTATTACTATATAAACTTATAATTTCTTTTTGTTGTATGTTATATTTGGGTAATCTAATTCTGAATATATTCCTACTATACCTATAACTTTAATAAAACGTCTTAGAATATATTTTATTAGACTTACATTATTCAGATCTGCCCCTGATATATAGATTTTTCTATTTTTATTAATTATTTCAGTATCCTTGCTTTTGTTTTTCATTAGCAGTATTTGGTTTTTATATTTATTAACAATGAGTGTTTGTCGTTGTTTTTTATTTGTTTTTATCAACTATCAGTTCTGTGTTTGTACTGCCACAGACTTAGTGTGTTATATCTTTACATATTTGTTTGATAAGAAAAATCTCATATTAAATGGTGGGAAAACAGAATGGAAAAGCAGTTGGTTCGTTGCGATAAATAAATAACTCAGACAGCACAAGCCCTGCAGTTACAAGGAGCGGTACTTTACATCTAAATATCGACAAAGGTCATTGTACGATACAAACTACGACTAATTCATACATCGAAAAAAATTTTAAAGAATTTGAGACTCGTCTGATGGATAAATTGGTAAATGTTGCAATTGATCCCGTTAAGACCCATCTCGAAGCGTTGGAAGTTAAGTACGTAGAACTAGAAAAGCATTACACTACAGTTTTTCGCACTCAACGTCTATCAGATGCGGTTATTAGAGGCATCCCACAAAGGAATGGCGAGGACCCCCTTAAAATTCTCCAAGCTATTTCTGCTGAAATTGGACACAATTTGTCAACTTGTAAGAATGCATATCGTCCGTTTTGTCCACTACATAATAAAATAAAGAATAAGAATGATCGGCTGGTTCCTATTTTGGTGAAGTTCTCATGTATGAATGAACACCGTTTATTTCTTGAAACTTTCAAGAAATATGGAGGAGTTAAACTTAAAGATATAGAATGGTTCTCGTCAGAGTGATTAATATTTACGCATGAAAGTCTTACACCTAAAAACCAAATTTTATTGCGTGCTGCTCAGCGAATGCGTGGTCAGGGCTCTTTGTACGCTGCTTACTCTCGTATCGGTTTTATTTAAATCAAGCATAATAAAATGGTAAACCTATTCGAATAACTGATCTCGACGACCTCTGCCCTAATAGAACATCTGTTGCTGTGATCGGAGTAAACTGGATTTGATCGATGAAGAATGTATCCATTTATTGCGTTTGAGTTTTTTGGATTTTTCTTTTGTTGCATTTTATTCTTCGTTGTAAATTCTTTAATTGAATTCTTTTACATGATATTTAATAACATCTTATGTAATGCAATTTTACTTTTTTACTTTCTTTCGGCCTATTATTCCCTTCTAAGCTTTAGTCATCCGCTACCTTTAATTTTAATTCTAAGTTTGCTATATAAACATGTCGTGAGAATTATCTTCATTATAATCAATTTATTATTGCTTTTTGAATCTGGGAAGTGTTTCGCAAGATCTCTTTATATTTTCTTGCTCATTCTTTATTTCCACATTATTCATGATGTCCGTAGCCGGCGTTCTGTTTTTTATCTTCTATGAATGATGTTAGAAATTTTTTGTAGGCGTGCTGCTGGTCTAAAGATCTGTTTTCTGAATGCGAGGAGTGTAAAAAATAAAATCGACGAATTGAAAGAAATTTTTGTGCGATCTAATGTGGATGTAATACTGGTCACTGAGTCTTGGTTAAAGAATCTCATTCCTTCCAACCTTGTATCCATTGATGGGTACAATTTATTTTGTAATGATCGCAGCAAGAGAACTGGGGGAGGTGTAGCGATATATGTAAAGAATAATTATAAGACTAAGATTATTGACTCTTCATCCTTACAGGCGATTTAATTAGTATCAGTAGAAGTTAGCACGGGCGTTGAAAAATGTGTTCTCTCATCGGTATATTGCCCACCTACACTATTTAGTATTGATGAATCTAGAGAATTTCAGACCATTATTTCTAGTTGGGTTCACAAATATAATCATGTAATAATAGGAGGTTATTTCAACGTCAATATTTTACACCAAAGTTTAATTTCTGCCAACTTTCAGTCTATGGTACAGTCGCTTTGAATATAATAAACTCACTACCAACATATATGAACACAACCAGATTAGTCCACCAAATTTCCTTGACCATGACATTTTATTTGTGATGTATAACATTCCGCTTTTGCTCGCTGAGCCCTCGACTGTTTCATACAGAGATTTTAAGAATATTGATCTGTTGACTCCATTTGACGAATGCAGTCTCCTGAATTGGAGTACCATTTATAGAAGGACAGCCGTCAACGGACAAGTCCAAATTTTTAGCGAGTTTATTAAATACTTATACGACCGTCATGTGCCCATTGTAAATAGGCGAATAAAGGTGTCCGGTTCTCCTTGGTTTACCCCTAACATATCTTCTTTAATTTTAGAAAGGGAATATTATTATCACCTTCACCGGCGTATTAAATCCCAGTATACAAAGCAATTGTTTAAGACAGCACGAAACCGAGTTACTCTAGCAGTAACGAAGGCTAAGCAAAAATATTTTTCAAACAGATTAGATCCAAATCTTCCATCAAAGAAACTCGGGAGTAATCTCAGGATTGCTGGTTGTTATAGTAAATTAACGAACTGGTATTCCGATTTCGATCCTAACAAACTGAATGCTTTTTTCTCTCGCGCAAATGTTCTCCCTATTCTTAATACGTCTAATAACTCCGCGTCAACTCCATTTTCTTTCAAGACCTTAAATTCGTATGATGTAATTAAGGCTATTCGGTTGATTCATTCCAAATCAACTGAACCCGATAAAATTTCTCCCCGTTTTCCTAAAATCTTATTACCCGTAATTATTGATTATTTAACTTATGTCTTAAATTCGTGTTTAACTCTCTCTGTTTTCTCCTCCACTTGGAAAGTGGCTACAGCATTGGCTTTACCTAAAAAATCATCATCAGTTGATATGAATGATATTTGGCCAATAAGCATTCTATCTTTCCTATCAAAAGTACCGGAAAGGCTAATGTATTTCCAGATGCTTACATTTTTAGACTACAGTCGCCTTGTAACCAGATGGCAATCGGGATTTCGTCCTAAGCACAGCTGTCTTACAGCTCTATTGAAGGTGACAGATCTCTTGCGGACAGCACTCGACAGGATTTATTAGTGTTGCTCGACTCATTCGTAACTTCTTGATAGGCAGATATCAACACGTTAAGATCGGGGAATTCCTGTCAGGATTCTTGCCAATAGCTTGCGGTGTTCCTCAGGGATCAATACTTGGCTCGCTACTTTTCAGCATCTTTATAAATGCTCTTCCTGATGTGGTTCATGATGTTAATATTCACATATCTGCCGATGTGTCTGGGTTTACCTCAGTAGACCGACCGGACTAGTAGAGGACTGATTCTCACCTTTCTGACCTCATCGCAATAAGCAAATGGACGTCATTGGACCAACTAAGTCTGAATCCGAGTAAATCACTTTACATGATTATACATAACAGCAAGCTATGCGCAAATGACTTCCCTGAATTCTGCTTGACAACTCTCCTTTGACCGAAGACAGCTCTGCAATAAGTCTAGGAATAGCCATCAACTTAAATTTAAAAAGCTGCGACCACATCAAAGTTACTCTTCTTAAGATCTGTTATATATTTATTGTTCTTTCGTAAGGGTACACACCCTGCTTGCTCAATCTCTGTGGGAGCATCTACCTTACTAAATGAAAACACTTGTTAGTGGGTCGCTTCTTACACTTACTTTATTCACACCTTTTCTTGCACACAAGTTTATACTCAATCTTTATTATTATCTTCCTATTTCAATTTACTTTCCGTTTATCTCCGAACCTTAATATTATTTCTTATTACCACTCTATAGTTTCAACTTTCTTTCACGTTAACTCCGAACTCCAATATTAATTCGTATTACCTATCTTTAATTTCTAAGTCCTTTATCTCCACAGAAAAGACCGACCAGTCACCAAGTTTAAAATCAACTCTGCTCTTGATCACTTTCATCGCGATCAAGCGCCGTCGTTCAGGGTCGAAAATGCATAGTTTGCATTTCTACCCTGAGAAATTTTTTCATTTATGATTATACAAGCCCAGAATATTTTTCGATGCACGGTGACTTGAAAAACTGTAATTTGATGTTTTTATAAACATCAGCCACCGTCCCGTCGTTGAAATCGCGGCGCGCATATACATGCAATGCATTTTCGTTCATAATATGTATGTACATACGTATGTACATACATACATATTGTACTTTTCGCGACAAATCTTACTGAAGGTTAGATTTGTCTTTTAATTTATTTTAATTTGTATTTTTTATGTAATTTTGGATGCCTTCAGAAAAATTTGCCGTGGGAGTTTTTAAGCAAAACGACTTGGGTGAAATTGAAACTTTTGTTTTTCCAAGTCGTTTGGTGCGAAGAATGTGCTTCGACTATTCGTGTGATAACCTAACCATGTTTTTAAGCATGATTAGCTGATGTGAAAATTTATTAATTATATATGTTTATTTATTGCCTTTTTTCAGGTTTACTTTTCAGGCGTATTTTAGATATATAACAATCCTTCCCCTGAGAAAAAGTTGTTGTTGTTGGTAATAATTTGGCGGTTCAGGTCCTGGTCGGTTCGATTGGGTTTTACAATTTTTTGTTGTTTTATTTAAAAAGCTTTTGCCTTTATCTTTGTTTTAGCAAGTTCTCGTTAATGCTATTTTTTTTTTCATTTTGTATTTTAACCTATTTTATTATTTATTTTCTTAATCTAGTATTAGTTTTTGTTAATATCTATTATTAATTATTTAATTTATTTTTATCATTTATGTTTTTAGTAGCTGGTAATATGTAGGTATGTAAATTTTATTTTTCTTGTACATATTCCTTACTAATTAGATCTTTACACTACCTTTTTAATTACTTCTACTGCTTTTAGTAGGTATTGTGTGCTACTTTAATTTTCTATTTTATATCAATATTTAATTCTAGTGCATTTTCCTTTAATTCTATATTTTAGATATTTTTTACATGTTTTCGTTATAATTTTATTACTTCATTTTATTTTTAAATGCATTTCTACACATTTAACTTATTTTTTGTTCAGCTTTAACTCTAACGTAATTTTCCTTTAATATTATTACTCTATCTATTTTTATTTCTATATACTTTTTGTATATAGCTAACCAGGGCTACTTTTTTCACGAAAATTGTTTTAACTTGACCAAATGGTCCATCTCGACAGTGCTGCTATCGGACCCTTACACTATTTGAACCGATCTGGTTCTGGGAAGCGATGGAGCTTGCTTTTAGGTAGGTGGGTGAGCTTGAGTTCGCTCTTGTAAAGGAATTCCCTCTGATGAAATTTCGGGGTCACCTTGTGGTTGACTCGCCAGTTGTCTGATCCTGATGACGACAGGGTAGATGCACTTGATTACCACAACTATCATTATGGTCAGAGCTAGTAGGGTCGTAAATGATAGAGAGTTATGGACAGGATATGGGAGTGCATACTCGATACCTTTTCTTCGTATTCAGCAATTTTGTTTTCGATTTCCTAAACTCCTTAGAGGAAATCGAATATTATATCGAATTATGTATATCGCCTCCAGTTAGAATCTCTGTTTGTACTAAATTTTGGTTTTGAGATTCTGGCAAGATTTCGGACAGGCTTACATTGAATAGAGAATGTTTGAATTCTGGAAACTGTTTCGGTTGAATAATTTTGAGAGGGTGCTTATTTTTAGCTGCGAACTTAACCACCTTTTCACCGATTTGTAATTGGCATGGTTTAGTTATCTCAATTAGCCCCTATCTCTCCAACTTGGTGATCACAAAGTGATCTAGACACGTGATATGTAGCACCGTGGAGGTGAAAAACGAAAATAGCTATGCATTGGGCTTGTTTAATTTCATCAGCATTTCTTTTTGGGGGATTTGTACTGTAGACCTACATTTGGGCACTTCATTTAAAGGGTTATATAATAATCTTACTGCACATTCATTTGAGGTCGCTGCGTTGATTATCGGCATCTTCAGGCGGCCTACGTAAGTATTTTCTTCTATACTATGAATAATTTGTTTGAAGCTTTTCATGTCTTCGCTCCTTAATAGGAGAAACTCTTGTGTTTGAGCGCTATTTACCACATAAGAATATCCAGGGTCAGGAATTATTGAATAATTTGACGCTTTTGGTATTGGAAAGCAACGAATTTGTTGGAGCCTCATTATTGGTAAATTAAAATTGGGAGAGTAGTTCTCACCACCAATTTGTTCTGCATGAGGCGTGATTGAGCTTCTGCTGTTTGATATAGAATAGCCAGACAATTTTGGTCGTTTGGACAATTTGAGGTTGTTTTGCAATATATTTTGAATAGATTTAGTGGAGACACGAAGAGTGGGTGAATTTGATTTGTTCTGCTCGCCATTATTATGCCCAGAAGGGCATGTTGTCGGTATTCGACTTTTAGAAGCTGTCTCAATTGCCTTGTTGTTAAATCCTCGGCCACAATTGCAGATCGTTAATCTGGTGGGCTGTTTTTTATTGTCTGTCCATTAACATAGCCAGCGGTTTTTGAATCGTTTGCAAGGTAGTTTTGACAACACTAATCTGTTGTTTCTCTAGCTCAGCTAGAACTTGTGCATTCGATTCAAGTTCATCCGTCCTACTGTATATTTCCTTCACATTGTTACTATCCATAGTGCCAAACAGATAGTGTATGACACCGCTTATTCCATCGAATAGTGATCTAGACTTACGCCTTCCTGGGAGTAATTCTTTAATGGCTCTAGTGGGCTTTTGTACGCTATCTATTATAGCGTGTATGTGTAGTTGCTACACGTTGCACAGAACTCATTTTTCCGTAATATTTATGCAGAGTTTAAGCACTAAGTGCTCTGCATGTTCTGTTCGCCTGATTTGTATCTCTAGCTCATCCATATCTATTTCCGTTAGAATGTTCCAGGTGTTGTGATACACCATAATACTTCTTAGATCCTCGAAAAATATACCCGAGCTGTTGAGATGCATTATAGCATAGGGTTTATCGGCGATTTCTCCTGACGTGTACTGGATGAGGAGGGCTATTATAATTAATTGTAGCGCCATTTCTGTGGACAATTCGGAGGAAGAAAATAGTTCTTTAAGTATGGTTTCACTTATTTCTTGCCGTATTCAGATAAACAGTGGAGTGACTCCACCGTAAATATTCCTAAGGGTTGTATTGAAATTGGATTTACTGGAAACTAATAAAGTAGGAAATTAGGTCAACCTGGCTTATTTTCGTACAACATTTTTTTACTCAAAATATTGTTTTAGAGGGTTATTATGTACCGTTACGCTACGTTTACCAATTTTGATTGTGGTAATCACATCACTTGGTATTGCAATTACCTGATAAGGTCCTACCCAGATTGGCGAAAGCTTATGTTTTCTGCTTTCATTCTTGATGAGGAGCTTGTCTCCTATATGGAAAGTGAGGGGCCGTACAGTCTTATCATAGTACCCCTTTGAGCGCTGTTTGCTGGCTAATAAGCTCTTTCGTGCCGCGGCGTAAGATTTTTGGAGCTTATACTTTAATATGTGATAATAGTTCTCATGATTATAAACGGGTTCGGGATCCCGTTTTAAATCTTATGGGACATCCGCTGTGAAGCCGTAAAGGCAGTTCATTGGAGTAAGCTTTGTACCCTGGCGTACACTATTGTTATACACGAATGCAGCGATTCGTAGGTATTGGTCTTATGTTTTGGGATTTTCATCTACGATTGTTCGCAGGTATCCTATTAGCGGTCTATGTGCACGCTCTAGTGCTCCGTTAGACTGTGGGTGGTATGCTGAAGTCTGTAACTTCTTTACATTTAGAAGCTTTCATATCCTTTTGAATAATTCACTAAGGAAATTTGTTCCCTGTTCGATGAGTGTTTTTTTTTTTTTTTGTATGCAATAGCGCGTAACGATTTCATCAAAGAAAACTTGCGCTACTGTAACTGCTTCTGCATTAGGTATTGCTTACCAATCGACAAATTTTGTTAAATTATCCTGAAAGGTCAAGATATATTTTTTGCCTGATGTGGTCTCTTCGAATGTACCTACAATATCAAGGTAAACTTTGTTGAAGGGTTGTTCTGCGATGTCCGTGATCACCATTGGCATTTTATATTAAGGGCATTTTCTAATATATTTTCTAATATCGCTAAGCATGTGTCTCCACCAATACTTGCGTCTTATACGTTTGGAAGTCTTTATGACACCTTGATGGCCCCCGAATGGAGAATCGTGATAATCTTTTAAGATTGTAGAGATCTCTGTGGGGCTCGTAATAACTTCAGGTGTCTTACCTGTACTTACATTTTGATCAAGCGATGTGTGGTCTCGGGGCTCGGGGGGCTGAATTTTGTTTTGATCCTCTTTTGTCTGCTCTTCTGTCTCCGTGCTGGATTTATTTGTAGTCTCTCGAGCCTTTTGCTTCTGCCCGCGAGTCACGACGAAGCAATGAGCGGATTTCTGCTTGTTTTTCTTCTTTAGGGGACTATCTTCCTCCACATCTGAGTCGATTGTGTGGTGGACTAGGGCTTTTACCGTTAAGATATTGCCTAAACTGTCTTCTTTTAATGCATGAGGGATGCGACTTAGTGCATCTGCATTAGTATTGTACTTCCTTGGTTTGTATTCGATATTGTAATCAAATTCGGATAATTTGTGGTGGAATCTCACCAAACGGGAAGTAGGGTCTTTCATATTGAAGACACCCTTGAGAGGTTTATATTCTGCATAGACCGTGAATTTCCTACCTTGAAGATATCACCTGAAATTCCTTGTAGCCCAGACTGCAGCCAATAACTCTTTCTCTATTGTAGAGTAGTTTTTTGGCTGGTCCTTTACGACTTCTCCTTGAGAAAGAACAGCTCCTAGAGCCTCGTTATATGCGTCCGTGGTTAGATTGAATGATTTTGAAAAATCATAATAAATTAGAAGTGGTGGAGAAATTAAATCATTTTTTACGCTTTGAAATGCCTCTTGGCATATCTCAGTCCAAGTGAATTTTACATCCTTTCGGAGTAAATTCGTTATTGGACGTACAATCTTGGAGAAGTCTGGGATGAATTTCCTGTAGTAATTGGCAGGTCCTAAAAATGATTGAACTTGCCATACTGTTCATGGAACAGGAAATATTTGGACGCATGCCATCTTACTTGGGTCTGGTAGTGCACCTTCGCTAGAAAATTTATGTCCTAGGTAGATAACTTCTCTTCGTAAAAACTGGCACTTCTCTGGCTCCAGTTTTAAGTTGTTCTCTCTCAACTTGTGGAACTTTCAGCAACTTTTGGTTGTGATCATTTAGGTTTTTACCACAGACGACAATGTAATCTAGGTAAACAAAATATTCTAGGCCTGGTAATCCTGTTAGTACGAAATTCATGAGGCGTTGAAAAGTGGCGAGTAGTTACACTATGTATGACAGTTCTGGCCCACTTTTTCCATACTAAAAGTGCAAGGTAGATTCCAACTATTTTTATGGATCACTGAGGGCTCTGGGTAGGGGGAGGGGAGGGGAAGGGGGCTGAGGTCGCCTTTGTACTGAAATTTTGACATTATCTAGAAGTTTTCTTTTAGGAGGATACAACAACAACCAATGTAGGTATGTTGACTTGTCCGATAATCAAATTCCGAATAATGTAAACAAAATCGCAGCCGAGTAAAGTAAACAAATTGAGTGATATTTACACTCACACACAAACACACACACACACACACACACACTATGCCATACCAAAATGTTTTCTACCAGGCTATATTCAGTACCATGTTATTAAATTAGCAACAACAACAACTAACGTAGGTAGATATGTTGGCTTAGATAAGAAATGGCCTAATTTTTGATCTTCAGGTGTAATGCTCCTAATTTGATTCATTGCATAAACAATTCGTACGGCCGAATAATGTGAATAAAATCGCAGTCGAATAATGTAAACAAAATTCTCACAGAGCCGAGTAAAGTAAACAAATTTATGAAAGATTCTCAATAGCTGAAAAAAAACAACAACTGATATGTTATCTTAGATGAGTATTGAAAATTTCTATTGCTGAAAAAAACAACTGCGGATTAAAAGCCAAGAGTGATCATGATATATAAAAATTAGATCACGGCTGCTTGTAAGAAGTAGTAGAAATTAAAGCCTCGGTGGCCAGGTGGCTGGTAATTTGATACTGCCAAGTAAAGTAAACAATGGTTTTTTGCATCTGGGAGTGTGTATTGAAAAGTCATAAGTTTTAAGAAAAATTGTTTTTATTTTAAAGTTTTCTTTTTACAAAAATTTGTTTTTATTTCCAAGAAATTTCTTATTACAAAAGTATTTCTTATAGCACATTGCCCAATATGAACTTGGCAAGATGGAGCATTTGTGTTAATCTCTATTAGTTTTCCACAGTTGTATTCATCTTCGACGTTGATAATGATTTCACCCTCTCCAACTATCTTCTGCATCCAATGAACTTTTTCAGCACCTTTTACATATATGGTTTTGTTTCGAAGCAGTGGTTCAACTATAGTGTACAGCTTGTGATACGGTATGTAGCCATCATCCCAGCGGAATCCATGAAAATTGTGTTGAAGCCATTTTACTTGTCTCTTTTCCGCTGAAGTCAAATCTTTGTATCTGAACGGTGGTTGAAATATAAATTGTTGCATCTGGTTTTCATTGGTTAAAATTGCCAGTTCTTTAGTGATAAATTTGTTGAGGTGTGTTTTGAATCCTTGGACGTCTACGATGACAGCCATGGTTTGGGTTGGGGTCTTAAGGGGAACGAAATTTTCATCACAAATCCTCTACGGGCTCTGGTTTTCGAAACAAACAATTAGCTAAGGGGTTTGTCATGCTTGAAGTTTTCTTAGCTGAGCAGATAACGAATTTCGCAACATGGCATCGTCACCTCGGTTTTTGTTGTATCACCTTGCTTTTGCTGAACGGAAGTTGCAGATATCGATCATCACAAGATTAGTAAACAAATTTTCACATCCTGTTGGAAACAAATTTAAGCAACATCAGCATATTTATTCTTATTTTGTAATTTGATACCACACTTCCTGTAAGCCGCCCAATTCCAAGAATTTTACTGATCGACACGTTTCATTGGAATTCGTAAACAAATTTTCACATCCTGCTGTAAACAAAGTTAAGCAATATCAGCACATTTATTCTTTTCATGTAATTTGATACCACACTTCCTGTAGGCACCCAGAAATTTTATTGTTCCAAGAATTTTACCTATCGAAACGTTTCATTGGAATGTAAACAAATTTTTACATTTTCTTGTATGTAAACAATCTCATTTGCAAATCCGACCAGCAGAATAAGGTAATCAAATTAATTTGAATGATTTTTTTATCGTGTAATTCGATATCATCTCAGCCTGTAAGCAAATTCGTTGGAATTCATCCTGTGCAATGATTATTTTAGCAGCAGGATCATTCATGTTTACAAACCGTTGCTATAATAGCGCAAGCAAACTCTTAAGGAGCACCAGTCAGTTTTAGTGAGTCTCAGTGATAGTTTAAAAATATAAAAATAAAATAACAATGACACCCGCGCTAGTAAATAAAAGTTTTTCAGTAATTGAAAATTTGCGAAAAGATGTGATGGAGTGTTTAAAAAATTCAGATAATACAGACTATATTGTTCAAAAGAGTGCAACAGAAACATACATAAATTTCAAGTTGCATTTCGGAGGTGCAATAAGAGTGCTAGGAAACGACATTTCGAGAGCTGTCTCGAGCAAATTAAAGCATTGAGAGCACTATTGAGAACTCCCCGTCGAGGTGGAGGAATTACTCGCGTAAGAAGAAGTGATTTTGTAAAGTGGGAGGAAATAAAGACAGCGTTCGCAGACAGTATTCGACAAGGTGTTATTGCAAATTTAAAACATATCGATCCGAAGCTATTTATGCAAGACGCTGCCAAATTATTTACGCGTCTAGTTAAAAATACCTTAAAACATTATTTTAATATTAAAGTTTCTACAACGTTTTGCGGTGAATTTGTTAAGGAAACTGGTGACAATGAAATGATAAAAGATGTTAAATATTTCCAAGCGAGAACTACTGCAATTAGTGCAGATGATAACTTAGAGGAGTGGTTTAAATCAAACATTTCGGATCCAATAAACACTCAGCTGGAAGATTTCCAGGAAAAAGATAGTGGCTGGGCTCTGCACTCAATAATACATCTAGCAGTACACATCAACAAGTTTGAGCAGCTTCGAGGATCTTCGTATATACCCCTACCAAAGGAAATTGCATCAAAGAAAGCTTGCAACAATGTACAAAATAATGATGAAGCATGCTTCGCATGGGCCGTAACATCAGCGCTATATCCTACAAATGCTCATTCTGAAAGGATGCCATCATATTCACATTATTCAACTGTACTTAATTTAAGTGGGATAACATTTCCCATGACACTTAAGTAAATAACGCAATTTGAAGACCAGAACGAGATATCAGTAAACGTATTCATTCTAGAGAAAGAGCGTTTCTTCACCACAGTTCCAGTCAGAATTACGAAACACAGGATGGAGCGACATGTTAATCGCTTAATGCTACAAGATGGCTATGACCAGGCTGATGATCATATGGATGATGATGATGATGCTGGCAGATATCATTTCTGTTGGATTAAAGATCTTTCGCGCCTTGTATCGAAACAAACTTCGAAACATGATGGTAGACAGTATATATGCGACAGATGTTTGCTCTACTTTTACTCTGAAGAAAAATTAACATCACCCACTCCCGAATGCGAGAAACAAAACGACTGTACGATTGTGTTTCCCTCAGAGGAAAAGAAATGGCTGGAATATAAGAATTATATCCATAAGAATCCAGTCCCGTTTTGTGTGTATGCTGATCTTGAATCAATATTGAAGCCGATTCAGGGAAACGAACAAAATACACAGGGGATGCAGGAACATGAAGTTCACAGCATCGGATTCTATTTCCATTGCAAGCATGATGCTAAGCTCTCATATTACAGAGCATATCGAGGAAAGGCTGTCAAGAATGGTTTGCATTAGAATTGCAAAAAATTGTCTCCATAGCTGTACAGGAAAATCTGAACATCAGGCCAATGCAGCCCCTGACTAAAGAAGAATGGCGTTCACATATGGAAAATACTTCCTGTCATATATGTGAAAAAACGTTTGCAGCCGATGAGGAACGAGTCCGGGATCATTGCCACTTAACATGTAAATACTGAGAATCATAATTCAATTCATTTTTTCATAAATTCTTTTAACAGGAAAATACCGAGGGCCAGCGCATAATGCATGCAATCTGATGTATCAAGATTGTCCCATAGTTCCAGTCATTTTCCACAACTTATCTGGATATGATGCTCACTTCATTATTAAGGATATAGCTACATCTATTCCTGGGAAAGTGGATCTCCTACCAATATATAAAGAAAGATATATCTCCTTCACCAAGCACGTTGAAGGCAGTCATATCAAATTCAGATTCATCGATTCCTTCCGTTTTATGGCAGAATCATTAGATAAGCTATCATCATTGCTACCAATGGATAAATTAAATATTACAAGAGCTGTATTGTGGGAATTGGATGATGATGATTTTAAACTACTTACGCGCAAAGGTGTCTTCCCATACGACTTCGTTGACGATTGGGCAAAATTGGATTTCCAACACTTACCGGCACAGGAGCAATTCTATAATAAAACGACTGACAGTGATATATCCGCTGAGGACTACAATCATGCTGAAAAGGTCTGGCAGACATTTGAAATACAGACACTTGGCGAATATCCCGATCTATACCTGAAAACTGATGTCCTCCTATTGGTTGATGTCTTCGAGAACTTTCGAGAAGTATGTATGAAGACGTACAATTTGGATCCAGCACAATATTACACCATGCCAGGTCTAACATGGGATGCTATGCTAAAATACACCAAAGTGAAACTAGAGCTGATAACCGACGTAGATATACTGCTTTTCATAGAGAGAGGCATTCGAGGTGGTATAAGTCAATGCTCGAACAGATATAGCAAAGCAAATAATAAATATATGGATGATTTTAAGCCTGACGAGAAAGAAAAATACCTGATGTATTATGATGTAACTAACCTTTATGTATGGGCCATGTCACAGCATTTACCAACCGGAGGATTCAAATGGGTTGATGCTCCCAATATCAACGTTTTCAAGATTCCTGATGATTCACCAATTGGATACATATTCGAAGTCGACTTGGACTATCCTCAACATCTACATGATACACATAAGGATTTACCGTTTTGTTCTGAGCATGCAGCACCACCTGGAGCAAAATTAGAAAAGCTTTTGACAACATTACATCCTAAAACTAAATATGTTATACACTACCGAAATTTGAAGCAATGCTTATCACATGGTATCATCCTAAAAAAAGTGCACCGGGTTCTTCAATTCAACCAGTCAACTTGGCTTAAACCATATATTGACTTAAATACCACCAAACGGAAACAGGCTACCAGCGATCATGAGAAGGACAGATATAAGAAGATGAATAATGCAGCTCTTGGTAAAACCATGGAAAATGTTCGCAAGTATAGCGATATAAAGCTTAGCATGAAGTGGGAAGGTCGTTATGGTGCCAAAGCTGGGATTGCGGCACCCAACTTTCACAGTGCAACGATATTTGATGAGAATTTAGTTGCTGTGGAATTAAGGCGACTCAAAATCTTATTCAATAAGCCCCTCTATATTGGAATGGCAGTTTTGGAAATTTCAAAGATATGCCTCTATGATTTCCACTACAGTTTTATGCAGCGTGAATTTGGAGATAAACGTAAAGTCATGTATACAGATACAGATTCTCTAATATATGAACTTGAAGAGAAAAATGGATATGAGTTTATGGCTGAAAATATAAACAATTTTGATACAAGTGATTACCCAGAAGATAATCAATTCAATTTACCGCTCATGAATAAAAAGATTCGTGGTCTAATGAAGGATGAGCTGAATGGGAAAATCATGAGCGAATTTGTAGGCTTGCGCTCGAAAATGTACAGTCTACGTATAAACGATGGTAAAACTGTAAAGAAAGCAAAAGGAGTAAAGACTAATGTAGTCCAGAGCATATCAATTTCGAAGACTACGTCGAATGTTTGAATAACAAGCGAATATTAACTGCTAATCAGAGCTCCATACGATCGCATAACCATAATGTCTACACGATCAGCCAAAAAAAGATTGCATTGAATCCATATGATAACAAGCGGTATATTATAAGTGGGACAATGGATACTCTACCATGGGGATATTACTCTATTCAATCAGAACAGCAAGGAACAAGCACAGAAAGTTCAGTTTCAAATCAACAAGGAACAGGCATGGACAGTATAGAAATCTAAGCTCATTATTGTAAATAAAAACATGTATTATAGTTTTAGTTTCATTTATTTAAGTACTTCGTTTTAATTGTAGTACAGTCTAAGATATTTTAATTATAAATTTATTTTTAAATTGTATTATAGTTGTTTCTTCAATAAATTATAAAACATCTTTTTTATTAATCCAAGAATTGTGTTTTGATGAAAATCCGAGCCATTTAACGTAAGATTTATCTCCACTCTTCTTTAAGATTTTCTCTACGAGATATACGTTTGGGTGTTTAACTTTCAGCAGCTCCAATTCATCAAAGCCTCCTGTGATTGGATTTCCTTGATAATCTTCCAGATGATATGTGATGGGGTTTGTGTTTTGAACTTTAATAATTTTAAAAATCTCAGCTGTCCAGTTTGGTGTATAGCCTTTCTCAAATATATGCTTGTATTTGCTGATGCGTACAAAATCCCCAGCTTTATACTTTGCAGGAACAACAATTTTTATATGATTATATACAGTTGAAAGCAGTTGTTTTTCATTGGAGATGTTGATATCACGTGGTCTCATTTTTGTAGTTCGATGTATTCTTGAGTTGTATTCAGTAAGCAGTTTCTTTACCATACCAATCCACTGATAAGTTCCATTAAAACTGCATTCCTTCCACATCATATCCTTAAGAGTTCGGTTAAATCGTTCCACTATTGATGCTTTGAGGAAACTGTACGTAGAGTAATGATTAATTGCATGCTTCAGCATTAGATTTGTTAAGAGGTTGTTGTAGAATTCCTTTCCATCATCAGTCTGCAGGTTTTTAGGTATACGTCCCTCGCTTAATATAGATTGCATGGCATCTTTTACTTCTACACCAGTTTTTCTTTTAATTGGAATTGCCCATGCATATTTGGAGAAGGTATCAATTACTGTCAGCAGATAGCGGTAACCCTTGTTCACATACTTGTAGGGATCCATTTCAACCAAGTCTGCCTGCCACAAGTCATCTAGTCCTTTGATAATCACACGACGTTCTTCAAAATTTTTTCTCGCTGGTTTATGAAGCTCATTTATCACTTGTCTCTTACTCATCGTAATTATAAATGAAACAGATTTCTCAAGAGTTTTTACTCATATACACCATCTTTTGGTGTCAAGTCTTTCTTATTTATTACTGAAGTAAAGAAATAGTTTTCAATCTTCGCGATTTCATCATTGATATATAGCGTTAAATTTGCCACCTCTATATTAATAGTTTTTCTTATTTCTTCCACACTTATTTTAATTTTCTTGTCAACATAGTCTTTGGTAGTAGCATCATCATTTTAAAGGGGCTCACCAAGTCGTTTTATACTTTGAGTTTAGATCGCAGTCTCCGTTTATCGTTAAATTAAATCCAATAACCCGCTCTCCTTGTTCACCAGCTGGACCCTGAGCTCTTTGTTTACCAGCTGGGCCTTGAATTCCTTGTTCACCGGCTGGTCCCTGAGCTCCTGTTGGTCCACGTTCACCTGGTTTCCCAAGATATCCTCGCTTAGAGAAAGGTCCAAACTTATGAACGCTCATCTGTAGATTGTGAAGAAGTATGGTAATGAGGTAGTATTTAAACTATAATATCTGCTTCTCGCAACTCCTCCAGGATAGATATAATTTCATTGTTGTGACTGGTGTTTCCAGCCTGCTGTGATGCCATTAGAAGGCGCAGTCTATCCACTAATTCATTTGGATCATCCCAGTAAATGTGATCAATGTTTTCCTTAGGCAGACGCATTAGTCCCATGCCTTTATGCTGTATAATTTTACTGATTATAGCTTTATACTTAACCGCTCTAGTACCTTTTATTTGTCCATCTTCAGCATAGTCACGTTTATATGCATTGGTATCTTTCAAAATAGATCCATAATTAGTTAAATCCTCTTTAGTATATAGACCTTTTACAGGTTCTTTCATAAATAGCAGCTCACATAACCCCAAAGTTGTTTTATAGCTCTTCCCCTTGATAACAATATTTCCTATATCATCAACATCAAACGTTGAATTACCGATTCTCCACGCGTTGTCATCATAGTAAACTCCATAGGTTGAATCAATTTTAGGGCTATTGTCAGTGAATAGCTTTAAATAGTTTGAAACTATGTATCTAGACGTATCGGGGGAGGTGACAGGAGACCTTCCTGTCAATGTTCTTGAATGTTTAGGTGTTGCGAATTCTTCTTCAGATGTTAAGGAATAATCTCCATAATTTATTGGTGTGCTACTGGCCTCCATTTTCACATATTTTCGTTTTGGAGGGGTCAAAGGTTCCACAATCTCATTGGCTTCTTCTTCTTCTTCTTTTACATCTTTTGCCTCAAACTTGGCTATATCCGCCGGCTCGTATTTGACTGTTCTAACAAACTCTTTTAAGGGTTTGGTGATTGGCTTAAAAGTTTCTTCAAGTTGAGCTTCTGCTTCAATCCTTCCCGTCTTTAGAGCTTTAAATTTCCTTCGCACTGCATTCCTAGTCTTGATAATTTCTTTAAAAGATTTTCATTCATCTTCGATATTAACTGAATAACAGCTTTCAAAACAGCTCTGATAACAGCTTAACAGCTTTCCAAACAGCTCTGATAACAGCTTAACAGCTTTCCAAACAGCTCCGATAACAGCTTAGTAGCTTTTCAAACAGGTCTGATAACACGTTAACAGCACTGATAATAGGTGAACAGCTTTAATCTACTCAGCAGGTCCACAGGATTCGGTGTGCTTTCGTCTGAGTTACAACTTCGACTTATGAAGTTTTCACATGTTTCACCCTTTTATAGTACAATGAAGGTATCAAATCCTTTACGGTAGCGCCCCTTGTTTAATGAGCTATCCTTATCAATCATCAAGAAACCATATTCATCCTTCCAACACTCAGTACAGGCTCTTTGAAATTTATCAAACTTCATGTCTGTATTCACATGATCATTATAGATATGTTTCAAATTCAAGTCATCTTGCTTGAATAAGATGATTAAATTAGCATTGTCACGTATTAAGTGCGTTGGTATATGCGTATATGTTTGACAGAGATAGAAGCTGTCTATATCTTCGCGGCGACCCATGCAAAAATAGGATCGCACATTATCTTGCTTTTCACATGCTACATCATCGAAAATAAACACTGAATGTGATTTGGCTTCCTCTGGAAGTAGAACGTCACAGTTGTTTGAGAATGTATAATACCCCAATCCTGATATGGGAGTCATCACTCGCTTCAAGTACTCATACTTTGGTTGATGTAAAGATTTTGAATATATGTAAATATTTTCATATCTCAGGCCATTGGGATGTTCCAGCAAACTTATCATAACATTAGTTTTTCCACAATTGGATGGTCCAACAATGATGCTCCTTATATTATTAGGCAATATGGGACAATGCTTCTTTTTCACTTTCATAACAGCTACATCAGCATTTCGAATAGGAAAAGCTTGTTGTTGTTTAATGAACCGCATATTGAAGACTAACGGGATTCCTATAAATACACCTGCTTATATTACATTTCAACAGTATCATCGGAACCTTATAAGATATCGGATCACAAATCGAAACGCTCCAGCAAATATTTGAAAGGGGGCAGAGGACTATTAAATTCAGTCATCAGCAAATTACCTGTAGAATTACATCTACCAGGATACCAGTACTGTGGGCCAGGAACAAAGTTACAACAAAGATTGGCGAGAGGAGATCCAGGCATTTATCCACTGGATGCAGCCTGCAAGGAACATGATATAGCATACTCGCGACATAAAGATACAAGTGATCGACATATAGCTGATAAAATATTAGCTGAAAAAGCCTGGCAGCGTGCAAAATCTACGGATGCAAATTTGAGTGAACGTGCCAACGCCTGGCTTATAACAAACGCAATGAAGGCTAAAATTAAGCTAGGTATGGGTCTTAAGGCTAAAAATAAACGCCAACCCAAATTCCGAGAAGCAGTACGAAATGCACGTAAAATTTTAAAAGTCAGAAAACCAAAAGACTTGATGGAAGCTACAAGAATAGCTCTTAGTGCAGCTAAAAATATTGTGAAAAGAAAGAAGAAATCAATTAAAACTCCACGAGTGATACCTGTACCAAAGGTTGGCGGGGCACTTCCGTTCCTCATCCCGTTGTTTGCTGGGCTTTCAACATTGGGAGCACTATCGGGAGGTGCAGCAGGCATAGCTAAAGCAGTAAATGATGCCAGTGCAGCAAAGGCAAAATTAGAAGAAAGCAAACGTCATAACCAAGCAATGGAAACTATAGCGGTTGGTAAAGATGGAAACGGGCTGTTCTTGAAGCCGTACAGAAAAGGACTTGGACTCTATCTACAACCTCAACCAAAAAACTATTAAAGACGCTACCCAAAAGACCGCTAAACGAGTTGGATCTTCACAAGTATACCACACACTTGCCACACTTCAGAGGAGTATTTATGCGTGATAATCTACCTAAAAAGCCATGGAAGCGAGAAAGCGGTATTGTTAACTTGGACATCTCAACTGGAGCAGGTACACACTGGGTAGCGTACTACAAGAAAGGTGATAACATCGAATACTTTGATAGCTTTGGCAATCTCCAACCACCAAGGGAGCTCATAAACTACTTGGGTAGTAATATTACGTACAACTACAGTTCTTATCAGAACTATGATGCAGTAATTTGCGGTCACTTATGTTTTAAGTTTTTATATAATTGTTATAACCATTAGTTATTTTCTATAAAAAAATGTATTAATACTGAAATTGTAACAGTTCATTATCAACCACCATGTCATTAACACTTACTCTCACGGGAAATTCATCTCTACTCACTGCTGAGTACTTTCCTCCGCGAGAGCTAGCAACGGATTATGTTTGTGGATTAATTGATTTTCAAACATATAACTCTATACCAAATATTGATGTGAGCAATAATCTGGTTCATGTAGGGAATGAGGTTGTTGAGATACCTGTTGGATCCTATGAGATTGATGATATAGCAAAATATGTGCAAGGGTACTTGGATAAAGAAGGGAAAAGGATAAAAGTTGTGATAAAGGCTAACAATAATACATTGAAGAGTGAAGTTAAGGCAACTGGAGAGATACATTTTGAAAAACAAAGATCCATAGCTCCTCTGCTAGGATTCAGTAAAAGAAACTTGACTGCTAATATAGTGCATACATCAGAGTTGCCAGTCAACATCATTAAAGTAAATACTATACGCATCGAATGTAATGTTATATCAGGATCATTCTTCAACAACACACAAGTACACACTCTCCACGAGTTTTCCCCGAACGTTGGACCTGGGTATAAAATAGTGGAGGTACCCAAAAATGTAATCTATTTGCCTGTGAACACCAAACGTATAAGTTCTCTAACATTGAAGCTCCTTGACCAAGACGGTGACTTAATCAACTTCAGACGAGAGACTATAACCATCAGGTTACATTTGAAGCCACAGCATGTTGATATACAATAATGATAAATACGAGTTCGGAGCAGACAAGATCATTAGTCAGCGAACAACCTTGAAGCGGTCAAGACCTACATTAACACCTGCAAATACAGCATAGTTACAATCGATAGGCTTAACGCTGAAACAATGAATAAAGGAATATTAGATTTTGCACCAGATGCTCGCTTTGATAACAGTGTTACTAAATTTGAACATCACTCCTATTCAGCATTTCTAACATCATGTAAAAACAGGGATGAAATCCGTATCTCTGTACAACATCAGGACTTGAATCTTCTACCCAGCAGGAGTTTTCTTTACATTGAGGGATCTCTAACAAAGCTCAATGGAACCGTTTCAGCAACTGCAAAATTAGCTAACAATGCTCTACCATTTCTTTTTGAGGAAATACGCTATGAATTGAATGCAGTGGAAATCGATCGTACAAGAAATCTTGAGATTGCGACAACATTAAAAAACTACGTATCGCTAAATGCAAATGTAAGCAGGATACTACTCAACGGCAGTTGGTCACCAGATTCATCCGTTATACCAGCCAATGGACTGTTTAACTATTGTGTACCTCTGAAATATTTATTGGGATTCGCTGAAGATTACAAGAAATTTCTGATAAATTCCAAACATGAACTCATATTGATCCGGAGCAGGACAGACGATAATGCCATTATATCAGCCACAGATGAGGTGAAAATTGAAATTACCAAACTTCAATGGAGCATTCCACATGTTACAGTATCCGATGATGAAAAGCTGCAACTACTTAAAATTATCGGGAGAGGTCGCCCAATACAAATACCATTCCGCAGCTGGGATATATATGAGTATCCAGTACTGCCAGAATCCACGCATCAAACCTGGTCAGTTAGGACTTCCACTCAACTGGAGAAACCTCGATTTATCATCTTAGCATTACAAACGGATCAAAGGAACGATAAAACCAAAGATGCAAGCAAGTTTGATCACTGCCAACTTACCGATGTGACAGTTCATTTGAACTCAGAATCATATCCCTATGATGATTTGAATTTGAAATTTTATTTGAATAGATACGCATTGCTGTATGAGATGTATATAAAGTTTACACAATCATACTATGGTCATCAGTATCAACCATTCCTCACATGGGAGAAGTTCAAAACTGATGCTCCGATTGCTGTCATTGATTGCTCACATCAAAATGAAACAATAAAAACTGGACCTGTTGACATAAGGCTAGAATTCAAGACATCTGAAAATATAACAGCTAATACAACAGCATATTGCCTGCTTCTACACCATCGAATAGTGGAATACAGTCCGCTGACAAGTGAAGTTAGAAAATTAAATTAAGAATATGGCTGTCATCGTAGACGTCCAAGGATTCAAAACAAACCTCAACAAATTTATCACTAAAGAACTGGCAATTTTAACCAATGAAAACCAGATGTAGCACTTTATATTTCAACCACCGTTCAGATACAAAGATTTGACTTCAGCGGAAAAGAGACAAGTAAAATGGCTTCAACACAATTTTCATGGATTCCGCTGGGATGATGGCTACATACCGTATCACAAGCTGTACACTATAGTTGAACCACTGCTTCGAAACAAAACCATATATGTAAAAGGTGCTGAAAAAGTTCATTGGATGCAGAAGATAGTTGGAGAGGGTGAAATCATTATCAACGTCGAAGATGAATACAACTGTGGAAAACTAATAGAGATTAACACAAATGCTCCATCTTGCCAAGTTCATATTGGGCAATGTGCTATAAGAAATACTTTTGTAATAAGAAATTTTATTGGAATGAAAACAAATTTTTGTAAAAAGAAACTTTAAAATAAGTAGTATAGCTATGTCGGTTCTAGACCACTTTTGATCGAAATTTTTCTAAGTCCAGAAATGACATTTGGACTTAGAAAAATTTCGATAAAAAGTTAGCCTAGAATCGACATAGCTATCTGTTGATATTTAAGTAAATACTCCGACTTTACACACACACACACATACACACACACACACACACACACACACACACACACACATACACAACCCATTTTATCCTGAGAGATGTATCAGATAGTACTTTATTATACAAAATTCAAAGCCTTACTAATGTCCAAACAATTATTATCGAAAGGTTTAATAGAGCAAATATAAAAAAGAAAAAAAAAAATCTATAAAATATTGTACAGGAAGTTGTGGTTTTGGAATATTTTTAATTTTTAATACATAACCCGTGCTCAGGATGTTGCGGAATAAAATATTGTACAGGAAGTTGTGGTTTTGCAATATTTTAAATTTTTAAATATATATAACACGTGTTCAGGATGTTGTGGTTTCATATATTAGGTAAATTTTTGTGTGTGGAAAAAGTCCCCACCATTTTTGAAAAATTTTATTAAAAATTTTCTAAGTCTAAATGCCATTTCTGGACAGGAAGTTGCGGTTTTACCATTTATTTATAAATTATAAATAACAGATGTACAGGATGTTGCGGTTTTGTAATTAATTATAAAATGTAAATTTTATTAAAAATTTAAAATTTTTCTACAGGAAGTTGCGGTTTTACCATTTATTTATAAATTATAAATAACAGATGTACAGGATGTTGCGGTTTGTAATTAATTATAAAATGTAAATTTTATTAAAAATTTAAAATTTTTCTAAGTCCAGAAATGGCATTTGGACTTAGAAAATTTTTCAAGATATTTTAAATGTTGGGATATGTATAAAAGTTGTACTTTTTTATATAAAATAATTTCGTCAGGTTAGAAATATATTTTCTCAAGCTTTGTACAAAATATGGTCAAGTTCTTGTGGTCAATATATCTTTGAACAAAAGTTTGATTTAGTCTTCCGACAAATTGTGGTTAACGAATTTAAGAATTAACAAAATATAAATCGTGAGCAAGTTTTATGCTGTTGTGGTTTAAGCGTGAGAGTTTTAATGTGAAAAATTTGGATAAGAAATTTTTATGAATATACGTTTAGGAAATTGCGGTGAAATGAGTTTTTCATATAAATTATGAGCAAGTTTTATGCTGTTGCGGTTTTAAATGTGAGACTTTTAATGTGAAAAATTTGGACAAGAAATTTTTATGAATATACCTACGTTTAGGAAATTGCGGTGAAATGAGTTTTTCATATCAAAAACATTTGATTGAACCACAATTTTTGTCATAAATTTTGTATATAAAAGCTGTTAACTGATTGTATTAAAATTGTAGAAGCTTCTAAGTTAGTGAATAGTTCACAAGTTTGGTAAGTTCATTGATTTTAATTATTTTAAATTTATAAAAAAATTTTACGTATTTCTAAAAAAAAAAAAAAAGTCGACTACATTTTATCAAGTAATTAAGGTTTTAAATGAGTGCTGCGGATAATTTGATGATGCTGTGCAATGTGGCACTAAAAGAGGAACAGATGAGATACATCAGGAGTCTGCAGTGTATAAAGGAGGAGTTAATGGAAATATCCCTCCTGCTTATGGATGAAAAAACACCATTACTGCAAGACACTGGAGGATTACTCATCCATATAAGTAAAATGTTATATGAAATGAACGCAGCTGATGTGGATACCGATGTTATTGAGGAGATTGAAAATCTCCATGAAGTGATATTCTACGGATATACCAACATAGATGAAAATGATGAGTACTTTTTTCGATATTGCATCGGCATAGTCAATAATGAAATAAGAAGAGTAAAATTACTATTATAAAAATAAAAATAAAAAATTAAACTGTTTGGTTATAAGGGAATTGTAGTTTGTGTTCTTGAGAAAACTGACTGATCTTTAAGTATCAGCGTAATACACCCCCTTTCATGTACAATTTTTCTTTTCTAGCTCAGGAATTTCAATGGCCCCAAAATCTAATAGCCCAATCTACTTTCGTTCAATAAATTCGGGAAGAAGTGCTACATCTAATACTTTGGAAGATGATATAAGAAGAGGGATAAATCGTATTGCTTCTTTGCGGGAATATCTTGATATATTACATTTATTTTGCGATGATGATGAAGAAATTCCTGAGTCTGATTATGATGAAGATGAGGATATGAACATACACTTGGACCATGCAGTGATTGATACAGATTCCGATAATGAAGATGACGATAACTTTGAAATAAAAATATCATTCCACTACATAATTTCAAATACTGAACCCTACTGCATCTATTGTGCAATCAATAGAAATGTTATAATTGATGATGAAGTATTAGTAAATAGGTCGTTTTTTAATTTTGATGATTTGGATGATTTTTTGGTTGAACATTTTGTAGTATGTACTAATTGCAATAATGCACTTGATATTAATATTATATGAAAATTACTTCTCGTAGGTCTTTTTTCTTCTTTTATTCATTCGTTTCTCTCTACTTTTTTCTTCTAGATGTATGTGTGTATATACATATAGCCTTTTATTCAACTATTTTCATACCTTTTTTTTCTTGGAGGGGTATATAAGGAGTACAGCTTTTCGCTTTCGTTGATCAGTTTACTCACGTTGATTGAATCAGGCATTTTAGTTATTTCTAAAGATGGCTTCTTATACAAAAATGTCTAATGAAATAGTAAATAATTTAAAAGAAGTTATACCTTTACTTCAAGCAAATAATATTTATGAGTTAAAGAAGTGGATAAAATATTGTAAAAGTAATATTCGTTTAATGTATCAAGCTCTAAAACGAGCTAAGACAATAGGTGAAAAGAAAAACTTAGAAACAAATATAGGCCATATGAAAAAGTTTTTATGCGATATTACATCACTAGTTCATGTTGGTGGTGGTGGTGGTGGTGGTGGTGGTGGTGGTAGAGTAAAACTTGATAGAAGAAATGAGTCTATAGTGTGGAAAGATATAAATTCAGCATTCAAAAATCGCATTCAAACAGGTGTTTTTATTAATAAAACGTTTAAAGATCCTAAACTGTTTTTGAAACGAGTTGGAACACTGTTAGTGACGCGATTGAAAAAAATATTGGGAAAGTTTAATACAATTAAAGTGAATACTTCTTTTTGCTGTGAATTTAAAAAATTAACTACTGATGGTACAGAAGTTCGAGAATATAAGTATCTAACAACAGGAAATAATACAATTGATGGTGGAAGTAATTTAAAAGAACTTGTTAAGAACATGCAAGGTGTATTGTTAACTAATTTAGATGAGTTTCAAGAGCGTGATAGCGGATGGGCTTTAAGTCAAATTATTAACTTGGCGGTGAACATCAACAAATATGTACCGCTTTCAGGCTCATCATATATAGATTTACCTCCACAAATAAAACGGAAAAAAGCTTGTGTTAATGTAAAAAATTCAGATAACGCATGTTTTGCTTGGAGTGTTGTAAGTGCTATACATTCAACTACTTTACATGCAGATCGTCCAAGCTCATATCCATATTACGCTAATATACTTAATTTAGATGGCATCACTTTCCCGATACAAATGAAAGCCATCTCCAGGTTTGAAAAAAAAAATAATATTAGTGTTAATATATATATAATGAAAAAAAAGAGAGGTGATTTTACTGTTGTACCAACAAGATTAACCAACCAAAAATTACTGCAACATATCAACTTGTTAATGCTTCAGGATAAATACGTAGATAATACTGATGACTTTGATAGCAATGATAGTGATGATGATGACGATGATGCTGAAGTTAATTATCATTTTTGTTGGATAAAGAATTTATCACGATTAGTATCATCACAGTTACCACGGCAAGGACATAAAAAGTGGATATGCGACCGATGCCTTCATTATTTCCATACTGAAGTTAAGCTAAAGCACCACACCATGGACTGCGAGCAAATTAACTCATGTAAAATAATCTTACCGACAGAAGATGCGAAGTGGCTGTCATTTAAGAATTTTAATTATAAACAACGATGTCCATATATAGTATATGCTGATACCGAGAGTTTGTTACATCCTATTAATGTTGCAGCTGGAAGTAGTACTAGGCGTTATCAAAAGCATGAGATACATAGCATTGGACTTTATTTTATGTGTTCTTATGATCCAACTCTCAATTTCTATCATTCATATCGAGGATCAGATTGTGGAAAATGGTTTGCCTGTGAACTCAGAAATTTAGCTGAGGATATTGAGGCAACATTTCTTTGCGAAATTTCTATGGAAGAAATCACAGAGGAACTTGCCAGTAAATTAAGAAGTCAGACCGTTTGTCATATATGTGAATCCGAATTTTTAAATTCAGATGTACGTGTAATAGATCACAGCCATATGACCGGGAAGGTGCGGGGGATGGCTCATCAAAATTGCAACATAAATTTTCAAGATAGTCGTGTAATTCCAGTGGTCTTTCACAATTTGAGTGGATACGATGCTCATTTTATTATTAAAGATATTGCTATAGCTTTTGATGGTAAAGTTAATTTACTACCACTAAATAAAGAAAAATACATTGCTTTCACAAAAAAAGTAGAAGGTTTTCAAGCTACATATAAATTTATAGACTCCTTTCGATTTTTACCATCATCTCTTGAAAAATTAGCTTCTTACTGTGATGACTTCAGATTAATAAAGAGAGAATTTCCTATTAATCATCACCTTCTTTCAAGAAAGGGGGTATTTCCTTACGATTACGTAGACAGCTGGGTAAAATTAAATGAGGTTCATCTTCCATCAAAAGAAAATTTCTACAATAAACTTAACGATAGCCATATCAGTGATGATGATTATGCACATGCGCAAAATATATGGCGAGTATTCAATATTCAAACAGTGGGTGAATACTCTGATCTATATTTAAAAACTGATATTCTTTTATTAGCTGAAATATTTGAAAATTTTCGTAATAGTTGTCTTCAAAGCCATCGACTAGATCCAGCTCATTACTTTACAACTCCAGGTCTAAGTTGGGACGCTATGCTGATGCACACCAAAGTGAAATTAGAGCTCATTACAGATATTGACATGCTATTATTTATTGAAAGAAGTATTAGAGGGGGTGTAACCCAATGTAGTGGGCGATATAGCAAAGCAAATAATAGATATATGGCAGATTATAACCCGCAGGATAAAATAAAATATTTGATGTACTTTGATGCGAATAATTTATATGGATGGGCAATGTCACAGTTTTTACCTATAGGAAATTTTAAGTGGATTGAAAGTGCTGATATTGAAAATACTTCCGATGATTCAGATGTTGGATACTTGTTGGAGGTTGACTTAGAGTATCCACATGAAATACATGATCATCATAAAGACTTACCATTTGCTCCAACGCAAATGAAACCTCCTGAATCGATGAATTCAAAACTATTGCTAACCGAATATAATAAAGATCGATACGTTATTCATTACCGCAGTCTCAAGCAATGCTTAAAAAATGGTTTGATATTAAAAAAAATACATCGAATTTTGCAGTTCAATCAGTCCCCATGGTTAAAAGAGTACATTGATTTAAACACAGCTTTTAGAACAATAGCAACGAATGAGTTTGAAAAAAATTTTTTTAAGCTTATGAATAATGCTGTATTTGGCAAGACGATGGAAAATGTTCGGAACCGTGTGAATATCAAACTTCTCACTAAGTGGCATGGTCGATATGGAGTTAAAGCAATGATAGCTAAACCTAATTTTCACAGTAGAACTATATTCGATGAGAATTTAATTGCAGTTGAATTAAATAAAACCCAAGTGCTTATGAATAAACCTATTTATATAGGCCAAGCTGTACTGGATATATCCAAAACATGTTTATATGAATTTCATTATGGATATATGAAGCGTGCTTATGGAAATTTATCTAGATGTATCTATACAGATACAGATTCATTAATCTATGAACTGGAGGATATAGATCCATATGAAATAATGAAAAGAGATATACATATGTTTGATACAAGTGATTATTCTGTAAACAACATTTATGATCTACCACGTTGCAATAAGAAAGTTCCAGGCTTGATGAAGGATGAATTGAATGGTCGTGTCATGACTGAGTTTATTGGTTTGAGAGCCAAGATGTATAGTTTACGAGTTGATGGTAAAGATTATTTAAATAAAGCTAAAGGAGTTAAAAGTTATGTTTCTAAAAAATCAATTAGCTTTATAGATTATAAAAAATGTTTAGATCAATTTACTGAAATATATAGACAACAAAATTGTATACGATCTGTCAATCATAATGTTTTTAGTATAACTCAAAATAAAATTGCCTTAAGCCCTTTTGATGATAAACGTTTTATTATAAATGGCTCCACATATACTTTACCTTGGGGTCATTACAGTTTATTGAACACTTGAAATTTTAGCAAAATAAAAGGCTTCATATTATAAGAATTTTTGTTTTTATTATTCCCATAAGATTAATTACTAGTCTTATAAATCATTTATTTATTTATACAGCAAATTTATAATATTTCATTTTTATTGACCCATGAATTGTGTTTTGCAGAGAACCCTAACCATTTTACAAAAAATTTATTCCGTTTTTTCTTCAATACTTTTTCAACAAGGTAATTATGTGGATATTTAGTCTTTAGTAGTTCTTTTTCATAAAATCCTCCTTTGATTGGGTGTCTCTCATAATCCTCTAGCAGATATGTAACCGGATTCGTATTTTGTATGGTTTTAATTTTAAAGATCTCAGTCGTCCAGTTCGGTGTGTACCCCTTTTCAAATATATGTTTATGCTTGCTGATGCGAACATAGTCATCAACCTTATATTTTGCTGCCCCCACTATTTTTATGTGATTGTATACTTTTTGTAGTAGAATATTTTTATTAATGTGATTAACATCGGAGGGGCGCATTTTAATGGTCCTATGCTTTTTATTATTGTATTCATGAACAAGATTGTGTACAAAATCAATCCAACGATAGGAACCATTCTTACTGAATTCTTTCCACATCATACCTTTTAATGTTCTATTAAATCTTTCAACTATTGAGGCTTTCATTATACTAAAAGTCGAATAGTGTTTGATTCCATATTTTACCATTAGTGTCTGGAATATTTTATTATAAAACTCTTTACCATCATCTGTCTGCAAATGTTTAGGAATCCGACCGCTTTTTAGAACTTTTTCCATTGTAGCCGTTACCTCTTTTCCAGTTTTATTTTTAATGGGCTCTACCCAAGCATATTTTGAAAATGTATCAATAACTGTTAGCAAATAGTAGTATCCATTATTTTCGCGAACATAAGCACCCATTTCAACCAAATCTGCTTGCCAGAGATCATCCAAATCTTTCATAATGACACGACGCCGGGGAAAATTTCGACGAGCTGCTTTATGCAGCTCACTCACAAGGGCCTCTTTACTCATTGTTAGCTTTGACTATAATAGATTCTACATTTATTAACCCTCGTAAGTTCTTTTCAATGTCCTCGCACTTTGTATCAATATAAACTTTTAACTTTTCAAATGACTTATTTATGTGTGATTGTGTCAATGTTTCCAGTTTTTCTCTAGTTATTTTAATAATATTATGTACATTCGCAAGCTTTTCCTCTAATTCACTCTTAGCTGTTTTTGTTTCTAAACTACTATGGGATTTGCATAAATCTAAATATTTATCTATTGTCTCATCTATATATAGCATGTTTACAGCATCACTATCTTCTTCTGGATTTTTGAGATTCTTAATATTCTTGAATTGCATATCATAGTTGTTATCTGATGTTAACAGAAAACCCACTCCTGCAGGTCCGCTTAGGCCTCTTTCGCCTGGTGGTCCAGAGGGACCCCGTTCTCCTCGAGGTCCGGGGGGGCCACGTCCAATATTACCATCTCTTAGCGATCGTCCGAACTTGTCAACACTCATTTCATGAATAAATATATAAAAAGCGGAAGAAGGCTTTTTATAAAATTAAATCAGACTCTCTTAACTCCTCAATAATGGAAACAATTTCATTGTTATGACTATTATTTCCAGCTACTTGAGAGCCAATTAAAAGTCGTAATCTGTCCACCAATTCATTTGGATCGTCCCAGTAAACATAGTCAATAGTGTCTCTTGGAAGCTTCATGAGCCCCTTACCTTCATGACTGCTAAATTTCTTAATAATTTTCATATATTTAGGACCTTTACTACCTCTTATTTGCCCATCTGCACTATAATCACGTCTATGGGCATTAGAATTTTCCAAGATTTCTCGATAATTAGCCAAGTCTTTTTCATCATATAAACTCTTTGATGGTTCTTTCATAAAAAGAAGTTCGCATAAACCCATTGTTATGTAATATTGCTTCCCATTAATAATAAAATGTTGTGAATCAATATCAATGCTAGATTTCCCAATTTTCCACCCTCCATTATCCATATAAACACCATAAGTGTTGTCAATTTTAGGACTTTTGGTTTGGTAAAATTCTAAATATTTATTAACTAACCCAGTTGATAAGTTGAGGGTGGAATCCGATTTATTAGCTAAGGTTCTTGAATGAGTAGGTGTTCCATACTCGTCTAGTGATGACATTAAAGAAGAGTCTCTATACTTTAGTGGTGTGCTTGTTGGTTCCATTTTCATATACATTTGTTTTGGGTTTAACTCGAAGCCATCATAATCATCATCATCATCTTCATCATTTATTTCATTTTCCTTTTTTGGTTCTGGTTTGATATCAGCATGAAGCCTCTGTTTTGCTTTTGTATCACTTACAAGCTCTTTAAGTGGTCTTGTTATGGGCTTAAATGTTTCTTCAAGTTGAGATTCAACATCGATTCGCCCCGTTTTTATAGTTCGATACTTTTTCTTGATAGCATTCCTAGTTTTAATAATATCCTTGATTAACTCCTTCTTATTCGTAATGATTTCCATCTTTTTACCCATTTGTAATGATAATTATTTTTAAAACGATCTGTTAACGGCTTTATTAACTGGTCTGTTAACAGCTTTAACTGCTGTCGTAACCGCTTTAACTGATCTGTTAACAGCTTTAACTGATCTGTTGACTGCTTTAACGGGTCTGTTATATTTATACAGAAATATATGTATCGAATCCCTGACGATAACGTCCCTTGCTTAAGGGGCTGTCTTTATCTACTACCAGAAACCCATATTTATCCCCCCAACACTTAGCACACATATCTCGGAAAGTATCAAAATTCATATCCGTATTCACATGATCATCATAAGCGTGCCTAAGATTTGTATCATCTTGTTTAAATAAAATGAGAAAGTTGGCATTATCTCGTACCAAGTGTTTTGGTATATGAGTATAAGTCTGGCAAAGATAGAAACTATCAATGTTATTATGTCGGCCCATACAAAAATAAGAGCGTATGTTGTCTTGTTTCCCACATGCTACATCATCAAAAATAAAAACTGAATTTTGTTTTGCCTCACCAAATGGTATAACATCATCATTATTAGAAAATGTATAATAGCCTAATCCTTGTATGGGTGACAAAAGTTTTCTTAAGTATAAATACTTTGATTGGTAGAGTGATTTTGAATATACATAAACGTTTTCATAACTCAAACCATTAGGATGTTCCAGCAAACTAATCATAACATTTGTTTTTCCACAATTGGAGGGACCAACTATTAGAGCACGTATACTATTGGGTAATAATGAACTATGTCTTCCAGTTTCTTTAACATTGCTCTGAAAATCATTATTTCTTATTGGCAGCGATAGATTTTGCTTAATGAACTTCATTTTGAATACTAACTACAACCTATAAATGCTTACTGAATTTAAATACTTTTTTAGTTTGTATCTGAGTGTTGAAGGCTAAAGACATTTTACTTATGCTTGAGCATAATAAGAAAGGAGCGGGGGTAATTAACACACTCATTAATAGGTTGCCGTTTGAATTACACTTACCAGGCTACCAATATTGCGGGCCTGGTACGAAACTAGCAAAAAGATTAGCTCGGGGTGACCCTGGTATTAATCCTTTAGATAGCGCATGTAAAGCACACGATATTGCCTACTCTAAATTTAAAAGTACCCCAGATCGCAACATAGCAGATCGGATTTTGGCTGAAAAGGCTTGGAGTCGAGTTAAATCTACTGACGCAAACCTAGGTGAGCGTGCAAACGCATTGCTAGTTACCAATATCATGAATGCTAAGGCTAAATTCGGGATGGGTATGGCGAAAATGAGGAATAAGAAGAAAATGAGCACACGAAAGAAAAATAAAAAAGTTAAGAAAAACATTACCCTGAGAGCGGTTATCTCAAAGGTGCGAAAATCTATTCAAAGGCAAAAACCTGATTCTTTGCAAAGAGCCATTGCGTTGGCACGAAAGGAAGTAGGAGATACAATTAAATATAGGAAGAAATATGTGAAAGTTCCACGAGTCATACCTATACCAAAAACTGGCGGTATTTTACCATTCCTCGTTCCTTTATTTGCAGGTCTTTCTGCTTTAGGATCGCTAGGAGGAGGTGCATCAGCTATTGTAAACGCTGTTAATTCTGTTAAAGATGCAAAAGAGCAGCTCAAAGAGAGTAAGAGGCATAATGAAGAAATGGAATCCAAGCTAGTAGGAAAAGGCCTTTACTTAAAACCTCATAAAAAAGGATTGGGGTTATACTTAAACCCAGAGCCAAAAAACTATTGAAAACGCTACCTAAAAGGCCATTAACTGAGGTAGATTTGCATAAATATGCAAAAGATCTACCATATTTTCGGGGAGTTTTCATGCGAGATAAGCTTCCAAAGAAACTAAACAAGAAGGAATGCGGTATTATCAACTTGGATATATCATCAGGTCCAGGAACTCATTGGGTAGCGTACTATAAAAATGATGATGATGTTCAGTACTTTGATAGCTTTGGAAATTTACAGCCACCATTAGAAATTAGAAAATATTTAACTAGTAATGTAAGGTATAATTATTCCCCATATCAAACATATAACTCAGTAATATGTGGCCATTTATGTTTGAAATTTTTGTATAATTGTTACGATAAATAAAAGAATATGATTATATGTATGTATTTTTATTTATTTAAAATATTTCCTTTATACAATAGGAACAACAAGGCCCCTTAATTCTATTATATAACTTCAATAGTTTGGTTATTCGCAAAAATTCTCTTTTAACATGCTGGCAATTACAAGTATCTGGACCCGATGTTGAAGTATTGTAAGCCCAACTGCAGGATTCATAATGCTCCCCATATTTTGAAGTCATAATGTGCATTTCTCTATATTCATCCAAAAAGCGGTAGGATTTTTCTATTACCTCCTTATGTTCTTCTAGTAACAACTTGTCATACTCTTGCAAGAATCTGCTGATAACGAAATGTTTAAGAAATATTTGCACTTCATCATTTAATCTTTCCATATTTTTATTTTTTTATTTCTTCCTTGTACTACTGAATTCCCCAGTGGATCAAACTGAAATGATTCTCATACCCTAACAAATCTATATAAATGAGGAGGAAATCAGATAATTGCATCATTTTAAATTACACCACAATGTCATTAACACTTACATTAAGCGGAAATTCATCTATATTAACAACCGAGTATTTCCCACCCATAGATTTGTCGGGGGATTATGTATGTGGGTTAATTGATTTCCAAACTTACAATTCAATACCAAATATTGAGAATAACAAAAATAATCTACTTCACATTGGGGGTGCGGTTATAGAAATACCTACAGGATCATATGAGATAGATGACATAGCTGAATATCTGGAGAATCAATTAAGTAAATTAAGTGAAGAGAGTTACCATATAAAATTGCGTGCGAACAATAACACTTTGAAAAGTGAAATCAAATCTAGTGGGCCCATTTACTTTAACAAAGAGGGTACAGTTGGATCACTTTTAGGGTTTAGTAAGCGACAACTGGAACCTAATAAATTGCATGTATCAGATTTACCAGTTAATATAATTAAAGTTAATACAATAAGAGTGGAATGTAATATAATAAGTGGATCATTCATGAACGATACCCGAGTACATACAATACACGAATTCTCCCCAAAGGTGGGGCCTGGTTATAAGATAGTTGAGGTACCAAAGAACGTCATTTATTTACCGCTAACCACTCGAAGAATTACTTCCATTAGCTTAAAGCTTATTGATCAGGACGGTGATTTAATAAATTTTAGGGGAGAGACAATAACAGCTCGGTTACATCTAAAACCGCAACATGATAATATATAATAAGGATAAATTACGTACATTAGCTACCCTCAACAACAGTTCTCCTGCAACTCTCACCGAAATTAGACCACAAAGAGAAAAAAGGGTCAAACTTACCACACAAAATAAGAATTACTTGAGATCTTTAGGATTTATCATAAAAGACGAGCAATGAGTGAAGTTTTGAGTATCAAGGATGCTGCAAGCTATGATAATAGTGTCGCAAAAATTGAATATCATAGTTACTCACCCTTTACGAACTCTTTCAAAAACAATGATGAAATACGTATAGCTATTCAACATCAAGACATCTATGTACTTCCAAGTGAAAGTTTTATTTACATTGAAGGGAAATTGGAATGTACTCCTAGGGCGACTGACAAAATTCCTGATGTAAAGTTAACTAATAATGCGATGGCATTTTTATTTGAGGAGATCCGGTATGAAATAAATGGAGTACAAATTGATCGCAATAAAAATGTTGGTCTTACTTCAACGATGAAGAATAAGCTTTCATTAAACGAAAGTGAAAGTAAAATGCTTCTAAATTCAGGATGGTCTCTCACCAATATAACTCTTAACTCAGAAAGAAACTTTAATTTTTGCATACCACTAAAATATCTTCTTGGATTTGCTGAAGATTATAAGAAAATAGTTATTAATGCCAAACATGAACTAGTTTTGGTTCGTTCCAGAACGGACCTAAATGCAATTTATGCCAAAGACTGTGATGGCTCAGTAAATATACTTAAATTACAATGGCATCTGCCACATGTTACTGTAGCTGATATGGAAAAGTTGTCTCTATTGAAAATTACTGAAAGCAATCGACCAATTGAAATGGTATTTCGAAGTTGGGATTTGTATGAATATCCATCACCACCACAGTCCACCCGCCATACATGGGCTGTTAAAACAGTTAATCAACTAGAAAAACCAAGATATGTGATTTTTGCTTTACAAACTGACCGCAAAGATTCGAGTGAAAAAGATGCATCCAAATTTGATCACTGCAACCTAACAGACCTAAAAGTTTATCTAAATTCTGAAAAATATCCATACAATGATTTGAATATAAAATATAATATAGATCAATACGCTATATTATATGAGATGTATTGTAAATTCCAACAGTCATACTACAACCGTCGGTCTGAACCATTACTCACTAAAGAGCAGTTCAAAAACTTGGCTCCTTTAGTTGTTATTGATTGCTCACGTCAAAATGAATATCTCAAAACTGGTCCTGTAGATGTAAGCATAGAATTTCAAACATCTGGGAATATACCGAAAAATACTGCAGCATACTGTCTACTTATACATGATAGAATAGTTCAGTACAATCCGCTAACTAGTGAAGTTCATAAACTGTAAAATGAATTGCATCATTGATATTCAAGGGTTCAAAGGTCCTAGAAATACGTTCATCTTAAAGGAAATTGCCATTATAACTCAGGATAATCAACTACAGCACTTTATTTTGAGACCAATATACAACTTTGAAAATCTACCGCCGGAACTACAGAATCAAGCGAAATGGTTAAATCAATATCACCATGGATTTGTTTGGAATGGAGGATTTACTTCACTGGATAGTGTCACTACCCTTTTTAAAGACATTCTCCAAGACAAAATCATATATGTGAAAGGATATGAAAAAATCAAGTGGATTACCGATACATTAAAGTTGGAAAATAATGTACCAATTTACAATTTAGATGAAAAGGGGTGTCCTATATCAGAAGAATTACGAAAAACTTATGTTGATGTACCACGATGCGTAATACATAGTGGTGTATGTGCATTACAAAATGTTTGTCTGTATAAGAAATTTATGGATAATTTTTAATAAAATACATTTTTTAAAAAAAAAAATCAATTGTTTTATTCACACAATTTTATAATATATAAACTTTTCTTTGTTAGGTATCAAACTATTCACAGTTTATGAAATGTCCATGTTGTAAGTCTGCCTCATTTTCCTCAAATCAACAGATGTGATGTCTGATTTATATGTAGAGTCATTCTCTCTGAAGTATTCAATTTCACCATTACTCAAAATCCGTTCTCCTTCAAGTTCATGATATTCATAACAAGATATTTTTAGAGTTCTATGCTCATAGTTGCTATCATATGTACATCGAACTCTCATTGATTTGTCCTCCTCAAAGTTTAATTTAAAATGTCTGTAAAACACACGATCACTCTCTATAATTCCACCTATATCTTTTTCTTTGTTTATTAAGTCTTGCCTAAATCCTTCAATTGCCTCCTCAACACTCACTACACTATTTTCTGGTATTAATTCCACATCAGTTTCCTTAGGTGATTCAGTTCCATTTTCTGAAGAGATAACAGAAGAATCATCATTTAAGGGCGTATTAGTTGTTGTTGTTGTTGTAGGTAATGCATCATAAGTAGCATTACTTAGTGTAAGTAACCGAAATGATAAAGAAATTTGAACGGAATCATTATTTGGCAACTGTATATTAAAATCGATATTATCACTTGATTTATGCCCTAAGTTTAAATTGATTGGGAGTGCTAAGCAATTTGCATATAAAGAGCATACTAATGCAAATGCAATAAAAATTTTGAATGACATAATATCTCTTTATTTGTTTAGCTGTTGATTGCTCAAAACGTTGACAAAGACTATGCATTATTACGGTAATTTAATTGATTATATACAATTCCACCCTTATCACTCAATTTTCATATCAGAATTTGTTTGGGTATTACTGCTTTCACACTCTTTTACATCTTTTATTTTTTCTGATTTGTATGCTTCTTGTTGCTTTATTGGTTTTCGATACCACTCCTCCTCACCTGCAAACGGGCAGTTATGTAGGAAGAAATTAGTACTTGGACGTCTGATCGTCCCATCTTGTAGCCAGCCTATTACAGTTATTTCTCCTCCCTTGACTTCAATCTTAACATGTTCAAATGGATTGATGCGCATCTCCCCAAAATTTGAGGGAATTGGTTGACCTCTACTCAAAGTTAATACCTTGCATCTTTTACCATTTTCAGCAGTCATATATACTTTCATTAAGTCACATCTTACAACCGAATGCACAATCTTCATATACAACCAACCATTCAGACAGGTACAAAAATGCGTTTCATCCCATATAGAATCAACCCAAAACATTTTTTTTTTTGTTTTTATGCCCTCCCGTTGAAACTATGTTAACCTTTCTATTGTCAGATTACCAATGATCAGGTGTTAAAAATGAAAATGTATTTATTCATTTTCTTTCACCCTTTTCAGGACTCAAGAACGTACTAATAATGATTCCATATACATTGATACCAATAACTCTAAAATTGCACCACCTTACTTTTTCCACCCTTTGACTGTATAAAATTAAATGAAACTAAATAAATGTTATTCAAATATATAAATATTTATTTGTTTATTTTAAATAGTTGTACATATTTGGTATTTTATGAGGATAATTAATTTCATTTTCTTCTACATCATCATTGTCATCATCATCATCATCACCATCATCATTGTCACTAATAATGAATTTTAAATTATAAGTTTTATTAGGATGAAATTCATTAATAATTTTATAGGTTTGCTTGTTATTGATGTCATTGATAACATCTTCCGAGAGGTTATTGAATCGGGCTGGTAAATATAGGTAGTTATCATCCAATTCCAGCAATAGCTTTTCACCAAAACTAGTACTTTTCCTAGTAACGTTGAGAATTTTATATGTTTTGTTTACATCCATTTTTGTAACAGAGAGTGTCGGCTTGAAGTTAAATCCATTTAAAATAGCTAGATATTTAGTATCAGGTTTTGACGTTCGAGTTACGGAATTATCATCTCTCATCCCCCGGGCTCTTTTAATATGCAACTTTTTTGAATTATCACAATCCATTTTATCCTGAGTGATATATCAGATAGTACTTTATTATACAAAATTCAAAGCCTTACTAACGTCCAAACAATTATTATCGAAAGGTTTTATAGAGCAAATATAAAAAAGAAAAAATGGTGGGGACTTTTTCCACACACAAAAATTTACCTAATATATGAAACCACAACATCCTGAACACGTGTTATATATTTAAAAATTTAAAATATTGCAAAACCACAACTTCCTGTACAATATTTTATTCCGCAACATCCTGAGCACGGGTTATGTATTAAAAATTAAAAATATTCCAAAACCACAACTTCCTGTACAATATTTTATAGATTTTTTTTTTTCTTTTTTATATTTGCTCTATTAAACCTTTCGATAATAATTGTTTGGACATTAGTAAGGCTTTGAATTTTGTATAATAAAGTACTATCTGATACATCTCTCAGGATAAAATGGGTTGTGTATGTGTGTGTGTGTGTGTGTGTGTGTGTGTGTGTGTGTGTGTGTGTGTGTGTGTGTAAAGTCGGAGTATTTACTTAAATATCAACAGATAGCTATGTCGATTCTAGGCTAACTTTTTATCGAAATTTTTCTAAGTCCAAATGTCATTTCTGGACTTAGAAAAATTTCGATCAAAAGTGGTCTAGAACCGACATAGCTATACTACTAAAATAAAAACAATTTTTCCTAAAACTTATGACTTTTCAATACACACTCCTAGATGCAAAAAACCATTGTTTACTTTACTTGGCAGTATCAAATTACCAGCCACCTGGCCACCGAGGCTTTAATTTCTACTACTTCTTACAAGCAGCCGTGAGCAAATTTTTATATATCATGATCACTCTTGGCTTTTAATCCGCAGTTGTTTTTTTCAGCAATAGAAATTTTCAATACTCATCTAAGACAACATATCAGTTGTTGTTTTTTTTCAGCTGTTGAGAATCTTTCATAAATTTGTTTACTTTACTCGGCTCTGTGAGAATTTTGTTTACATTATTCGACTGCGATTTTGTTTACATTATTCGGCCGTACGAATTGTTTATGCAATGAATCAAATTAGGAGCATTACACCTGAAGATCAAAAATTGGGCCATTTCTTATCTAAGCCAACATATCTACCTACGTTAGTTGTTGTTGTTGCTAATTTAATAACATGGTACTGAATATAGCCTGGTAGAAAACATTTTGGTATGGCATAGTGTGTGTGTGTGTGTGTGTTTGTGTGTGAGTGTAAATATCACTCAATTTGTTTACTTTACTCGGCTGCGATTTTGTTTACATTATTCGGAATTTGATTATCGGACAAGTCAACATACCTACATTGGTTGTTGTTGTATCCTCCTAAAAGAAAACTTCTAGATAATGTCAAAATCTCAGTACAAAAGCGACCTCAGCCCCCTTCCCCTCCCCTCCCCCTACCCAGAGCCCTCAGTGATCCATCAAAATAGTTGGAATCTACCTTGCACTTTTTGTATGGAAAAAGTGGGCCAGAACTGTCATAGTGTAACTACTGTGACGGGAGCTCCTTTGAGGGTGGTGAAGTTCCCTGCATGGCCTAATTGGTAAAGAATATCCTCGATTCATGGTAGCGGAAATGTATCGCCTGTCGTGTTTTCGTTTAACTTACGCAAGTCGACAACGACGCGTCACCTTTTTCACAGTCAGATCACGCCTTCTTCCAAGGGCTTTTGCTAGACTGGACTATCCTACTGTCTAGCATTTCCTTTAGCTGCTCCTTAATTACTCTCCGCTGGGTTTCAGGTAAGCGGTACGTTTTTTGATTGATTGGTGCTTGATCTTGCACCAATGGAATATTATGCGTTATCTCATTTGTATAGGTGAGTTTGTCACCTTTGAGGAAGAAGATATCATTATACTCTTCGCAGAGCTCTGATATCGAAATTTTCTCTTTCGCAGTCAAACTGAGTTCCTGCTCTAGCCTAGTAATACGCGGGTACTATTTTGAGTCTTCCGGAGTCTCATAATCCCTGGTATAAATATCGCACATATTGTAATATGGCCGTTTTGTCGGATGAACTTAGGTTTGACTTACTTTTCCTTTGAAATTTGCTTCCTATAATTTTGTTCGGTGTATATAATTGCTTTTTAAGCTTTGTTTCGACGTGTTTATCTTGTTGCATGGTAATTACGTCCTGCTCCGTTGACGGTTGTGTTTGATACACCTGTGTGGTATTTGCCTTAGATTGTGTAGACTACTCATGCGTGTCGATGCTAATGAGTTTGAACCATGTCGAATAGAATCGACACTTCTTTTGTATGTAATATAGGAATACTTGCTTAAGGCAAAATTTTCCGTGGGAGTTTTTAAGCAAAACGACTTGGGTGAAATTGAAACTTTTGTTTTTCCCAAGTCGTTTGGTAGGAATTTGTGCCAAGAATGTGAAGAAATAATTCCTGATTCAATTTATTAATCCGGTACTAAATATTATTATTAATATTTGTCGTCCAGAGTGACTACACAGATTTTGTTGATATAGTCTTGTAAAATGTCGCACTAAATTGTTTGCGTTTAACAAGGGCCCAAAGAATGCCCTTCATTACACGGTTAAAAAATTGGTATAAACGATGCACATTTTTATACTTTCGATCTTATTAGTTCCACAAATACAATTTTTCATATAAAAATTAATAAATATGCGGATATCGGCATCTCTAAAGCCAAAGAAATCGCTTTTCTTATTCGAATTTAGTATAAAAGCACAATGGAAACAACCAAAGGATAAACTGTATCCATCTAAATATAAGGTTCAATTACGTTCAGTATAAAACTAATAAATTAACTAGATATTTGAGAGCCTGATATTATTTTGGTGTAAACTCTATTCTTTCAGTAATAATAAATCATTCAAATTATTTGTAGCAATAGAAATATTCAGAAATATTTCACACGGACAGAAACAAGCAAGTTACGTATAACTGAAAATTTGTCACTGCGTGGCACACTTACGCAAGAGGATACGAGTATATAGACGTCTTTAGATAAGACTGTATGGCTGAGGACTGTTAGTGCATGGGTACTATAGTATAGTATAGTTAGTTGGTTAAAATGATAATATTATTTTTAAATAAATATTTAGATTGTTTCATAAAATTAACATATGTTTTTCTAATTAAAAGCGTTTTGATTTCTATGTGAGCAGGGGGCCCCAGTTTTTAATACGTTAGCTAGAATGCAAATGGGTAATCATAGTTTTCTATCTAATAGAGCACGAAGCATCCCAAGAGGCTTACAAAAAAAGTACAATTTTCTGTTTGAATTCGAATGAATTCTATCATTCGAATTCACCAATAAGGTCTAAATCAGGGATGGGCAAATGGTCGATCACGATTGACCCGTCGATCGCGAACAGCTCGACAGTCGATCGCAGTCATTTTAAATAATTTAATTTCAAAACTTTCAATTTCAAATGTGTACTAAAAATTTAGCAGATGATGAAACATTATTTTAAAATTAAACACGTATCTATTCTATAACTGATATGACTATTCCCAAACAGTTACAAAGATGACTTAATAAGAAGAAGGAAAGGAGGCCGAACAAAGTGTTTTCTAGAAAGAAACACATAATAGCTGTGCTCTTTTGTGTCCGCAGAGCAGGGCAGAACAAAAGATACACAAAAGATCGCTTCATACATTTTCATAGAAGATTTATAAATGAAGCGAACAGTACAAATAGGTGGCTCAGACGAGGAAGTTTTTTCTAAATCTTTTGCCTGAAATTGTTGCATTTTTGAACACATTGGGGAAAAACCTGTTATGGACCGTTACAACTAGCATAATTTACAATTATAACGAAAATGAAAAAAAATATTATTGAGTTGTTCAGTTCGGTAAATGCTTTTAAGCAAAATTAAAACTTTTTGCTTCACAATTAAAATGGCAAAATTTTAAATATTTTCCATATTCAGTAAAACATTAAACTTACTGCTAAATGTAATATTGAAATGTTTTTTTCTGAACTGGAAAATTTTCAGAGAGAAATTTTGTTAAGAGACAATTTGTAAATCTCAATAATCTTCAACCAATTTTTGAATTTATTTCCTTTCCTTTTGGGAGAATTCGATATCGAGGATATTTCATTAAATCTAGCTCATACTTTTCAATTGAATTCATCGGATCTAGTGTTAGAAATTTTAACAATATAATCAGATATAATTCTGAAAGCACGTTCAAATGAAAATTATTTTCTGAATTTATTATCAAAAGAAAAATATCTATTATTTTGATCGGTGACAATAAGGATATTTGCATTTTTTGGTTTCATTTATCTATGTGAAGCAGCGTTTTCTCTAATAAACAACATCAGATCGAAATTTAGGAGTTCACTGACTGATGACCACTTTATGGCATCTATTCGATTGTGCATCAGTGATTACAAATCTAACTTTACAAAACTTGTTGAATGAAATGTCACGCATCTACAAAAAAATAATCCAAAATATTTATAATAAGGTACATATATTGCACAAAATAGTAAATACAATATATTAAATATATTATTATCAATAAAGACCTTAAATAATTTTTTATTTGGCTTTAATTTAATCCATTTTTCAAAGTTTATCACGCATAAATAAGAAAAATAAATCTCGATCATACCAGTATTGAGTTTGCCCACCCCTGGTCTAAATGGTCTATAGTATATACTGCATTTGTATAGAATAGTATGTTTTGTTATGGTTGTAGCGTGCTGCATACAGTAGTATGCTACACGCTGCGGCTAGCAGCAGTGCCCACATTGTGCCATACGGCGAACCACACGACTAAAGCGGGAAACACAATGCTAATGTCATCAGAGTTCATCAGCTCAAATTGCAATTTATTCCTATATCTGATAATAGAATAGAATGAAATCTGAGCAGATGAACGCTGATGGCCGTCCCATTTTGTTTCCAGCTTAAGCCCTGGCTTGGACCGAAAACCGGAAATTTCTGGCGGGAAGGAAGAGGACATCCAGAGAGTCGATAAAATGAGTTATCTTTGAAATCCAGGCAGAAGTCTAATCATTGTCTAGCAAGTTTGCACGTTAAGTGGAAAACGCCTACTGTGGTTATGAAAAAATAACCGGAGTGATAAGCAAATTTTAAATAAAAATCGACCAGAAGAATACCATCAAGCGTCAGTGTCGTGGGAGCCAGCCCACCTTAGATTTGAGATCTCGCGGTCTATGTGTCATCGGGGAGAGGAGCCTCAATTTTCTTCGTTAGAGCTGAGAAGCTCAATCCTCCGAAAATCCACCAAGTTAGAGCTAGAATCTCAATGTCTGGTGTTAATGAATCTCTTAGCAAGAGCTCAAAATTACCTGATGTTTTAGCCATGTTAGCGCTAAAGAGCTCTATGTCTGGCTAATGCGAACACCTTTGGAATTGCTAGTTAAACTCTGAATCCATATTTTCGATAGCACTACATTTATACTATTTTAAAAGTGCTTATTTGGCTAAACCTTAATAAAATTTCTTTCTCATGGGAAAGACCAAGAATATTACAAGCACTTTGTAAGAATTGCTTACCCTACTCATATCGATCAAAATTAATGTTGTCGATAAATGCATGCATATTGACTTCTATGTAAACAAGCATAATATTGATTAAATGCCATTCCAATCTTTTCTTATTGAAGTGAAATGAAATAAAAATGACATACAGTCATCGGTTGCGTCATTGCACAAATACTTTTTTTTTATAGTTCACTGAGTAATATGTAATATGCTTTATTATGGTACAACGGTGACCAGTGATGATCATATTACTTTTAACAAGTCTGTTGTATATGTCTAGAATGTGTATACAAAATATATCCACATAATTGCATACGTGTTGAATTTCATATGGATATGCATGGCTATACAACTACCGTTCACCCGTTTTTAATGAGCACTTATCTGTAAGCTTAAAGTTGAAGTTAGTGTAATCCAGCCATCTAGCGGATAGCATCGTATTTTATTTTATTAAATTAGTTAAGAAAGACCTCGTGTTTTATTTTAAAAACATAACATTTGGCGACGAGGATGGAATCGCGATAACTACACACTCTTATTGAAAGTGGATAGACAGTAATAATTTTTAGAAACACGTGCACGTGAAAAATATAAAAATTCTCGTTTAATTGGCTCAATAGAACAATTTGTGCCCGGAGGTAATTTCAAGTTTTATGAAGACCGATTAAAGCAATTTTTTTTTGTGAATGATGTGCAAGAAGATGCAAAAACACCTCTTTGCGTTACAGTAATTGATGCAGAAGCATACGAAATTTTGATGTCACTAACGGTACCCGATCTTCCAAGCGCAAAAAAAATTGATGACCTCCTACAATTACTAAGAAATCATTTCGCTCCTAAGGAAAACAAGCGTGCAGAACGGTACAAATTTTCATAAAATTATTCAAGAAGATGGTGAAAATATTAGTGATTTCGTTGTACGTCTAAAATCTGCAAGGTAAACTTGCCGATTGGGAGATTTTCTGGACACAACAAAACACGAAACGCATGTAGCTCTCTTGAAATCGGGAATTCTGGATGATGCCTTAGCCGACCGATTTATAGCAGGATTAAAAAATGATAAAATTCAACAAGTTCTCTTGAGTGATGATTTTCTTAATTTCGAGCAATGCCTTAAATTTCGAGTCATCGGAAAATGCTTCAAGATCATTCAGTGCACTATAGTTACATTCATAGCAATTACAACGCAAACGAAACTCGGGGTCATCGTGATTCCAGAGTACAAAGCAAGAATCAGCAGTACCAAAGTACTAATAAACCGTTCCGTAATTATCCAAAACCAACCGATAAGAAATTACAGAAACAGCGCAAATTCCCCGAACGACAGTGTCACAGAAGCGGTAGTAGTGAACAGTGTCCAGCAAAAGAATCGAAGTGCTTCGCATGGATAAAAAAGGTCATATTTCTTCAATATGCAAATCTAGAGTAAACGTGAAGGGTATACATCAAGTGGGACACAGCAATAATTCCCAAGAGATTGAATTGGTGATCAATGATCAAATTTTGAAAATGGAAGTCGACACCGGAGCTGCCGCGTCAATCATAAGTGAAAACGAGTATCGTCTTAAGTTTTTTAAATGTAAATTGTTGAGAACAAATATGAAAATACATTCTGTTACCGGTAATGACTATATTATTACAGGTAATGACTATATTGATGTAATGCTGACTATATTGATGAAATGGTGAATTCTGGCGGTCAACAATTAAAACTACCACTTTACGTTATTAAAGGAGAAACATTCGAACGTAGTTTAATGGGACGCTGTTGGATAGATCGATTATTCCCAGATTGGAGAAATAAATTTACTAGTTTGAAAAATTTGTGTAATAATGTAAGTACAAAATCACAAAATATTATTAACAAAATCCAAACAATATTTCCTTCGATAACAGCTACGGAATTAAATAGTATAATTGTGGAGTTTGAAGCTGAAATTTTCTTAAAAGACAATCAAAGTCCAATCTTTCATGCCGCGTATAATGTTCCATACAAACGCCGGGACAAAGTTGAAAAAGAATTGAATGGACTAGTAAACGAAAAAATTTTAATTCCTGTAGAGTCTAGCGAGTGGGTAAGCCCAATTTTGGTAGTTCCTAAAAAAGACGGAAACATTAGAATTTGTATGGACTGTAAGGCCACGATTAACAAGTGCATTGAAACCAAATATTATCCCTTACCAAAAGTAGAAGATATTTTTGCAGGGTTAGCTGGTTGTAAATATTTTTCAGTAATTGATTTAACTGGGGCCTACCAACAACTGTGGAACTACCTTATGTAAACTGTGTAACCAATTTGGGAGTGAAAATTAATAATCGTTTGAGGTGCTGTGATCATTTTAAATCTATAGTGGGTAAAATTTATGGTGGGTTGGGGAGACTGTGGCTATCTGCCAATGTACTTCCGGTCGATTTGAGACTAGTTAGGACACTTTTGGTGCCTCTTTTTTTTTATGGTAGTTTAATTTACATGAAACTAGACTCGATTTTCAATCGAAAGCTTGAGGTTGCTTTCAATGACTGTATACGGTTTGCGTTCGGTTTGCGTCGTTCTGCTCATATCACACCTTACAGACCATCGATCTTGGGTTGTACTCTGGACTTTTACTTAAAGGGTAAAGCACTAATTTTCCTACACAATCTTATTCGTTCAGGTGAGCCGAAGTATTTATCTTGTGAAGTTAAATTTCTGCAATCTTTGAAAGGACACAAACTTCTGATTCCACGTTTCAATTCATCCATCCTAGAAGGATCTTACTTTGTTCAGGTTACACGTCTTTGGAACTCCCTAACTCCTCATGCACATAGTGCTACTTCTGTCGGTGAATTCAAGAAACTTATAATATAATTTTATTTTTATAATTTACAAATTACTATGGTGATTGTGTGATTGTGTCGAGCTATTTTCTTTTCTTTTTATTATTATTTTCCTACTATGTTTATTTAAAAATTTTTTTTTTCTTTTCTCTTTGTTTTATTCATTTTTCTTTATTTTTGTTTTTATTTTTCATTTTTCTAATGTGTTATAGGTATTTCAATTTATTTTATTGAGGCCAGCCATTCCCTTTAACTCGTACACGAATTTGTCTATTTCTTTACTATTTTCGACACTTTCGTAGACCCAATTTTCGTCATCACAGCGAGTTGGTACACAGGTTCATGTCGCATGACAATTGAATCAGTCAAAATTTGAACCGGAAATTTCCATGGAAAACCCGGAAAATCGGGAAAAATCGTTTTAAAATTTGGTACAAATTTGATTAGTGATAAATCCGTTTCAGGAAAAATGCGGAGTTTTCCGATTTTTCCGAAAAATTTTCCGGAAAATTTTCCGGTAAAAAAGTTTTCTAAATTATGCAGGATCAAGTTTGCTATCAACTGGCATAATTACTTTCTCTCCGACAATGGTGAAAACTTGCAGAAAAAATCGAGGAAAATTCATGTAAAACGCTTTTTCCGACCAAGGAAGCGTTTGAGCGTTTTGCAACCTAAGACAAAGTTGTAGAGCGAAATGAGTTGCATAAAATTGCGTTTGTGGAAAACTCCATGGAAAAGCGGGAAAATCATCGGAATAATTTTCATCTATATGGTTAGTGATAAATCTGATTCAGGAAAAATGCAAAATTTTCCAATTTAGTTAACGTGAAAAAGGCAGAAAATAAGATAAGTAAAAAACGAGTTTTCAAACAAAACTGAGGCCAAGTCGCATGAAAAAGTAGAAAATAAACTTTTCTTCACACACAGACGTGGACTCAGATTTTATTCGCTGACAGTCACCGATATATTTCAGTATGATCAATCAGAGGTAATAAGTAATTTGATTCATGAAGAGAAAAAATATTCAAGAGAAATGTCAGAGGTGGACTCAGATTTTTTGATTGGGACATTTCTCTTGAATATTCTTTCTATTCATGAATCAAATCACTTATTACCTCTGATTGATCTTACTGAAATATATCGGTGATTGTCAGCGAATAAAATCTGAGTCCACCTCTGTGTGTGAAGAAAAGTTTATTTTCTACTTTTTCATGCCACTTGGCCTCAGTTTTGTTTGAAAACTCGTTTTTTACTTATCTTATAGTTTATTCAGTTAACCTAGCCGTACTTTAAAGTGTACTCTTAAAAGATTTTCAACCTTGTGTACAAATTCAAAATAAATGATTGATTCATTGATTGAAACTGTTCGTTACAAAAGAATCACAAAAGTTACTAGATATTAATACGTTTAAAGGACTTTTTGCTTTCACTCGTTTACGGTATAAGCAGTACACCTGCTATTTTTCAGTCTTTAATGGATCGCATACTAATAGCACAGACAGAAAAATACAGATATCGAGGGTAGTGCCATGAAAGTGATGTATGGAAGAGCTCATAGCAAACCGCAGTAACTCATTGATCTCGGCTAAATATATCATGGGTACGAACCAAAAATGTTTTCAACATAGGCAAATATTTCCTTCTTTCTTGGAATTTAAGTCGACCATATTTCTTCAGAATTCTGTGCATTATTGGTGGCTGAAGATGATTTGAACAAGTTGTGTGTGGGCAGTCGCGGATTCGTGGAAGTTGGATTGATTTGGTTGCTTGGGCTTGTTAGCTATACATAAAGGGTTTTCCAATAAGAGGTGTTATTTTAATTAGCCCGCTATTTCGGTAGATATCACTTTTAGAGCTGTCATTTTTTAACATTTGACAAGTAGAAACTACGCCATTTATAAAATTGGAACGATACATGATGCAACAATGCATTATTATTAATTTTATATTTATATTAAAATTCACTATAAAAATGGTGAAAATGTGGCAGAGACGGTTCGTAAAACTCGAACATTTTTGGGTCGTCGTGAAGCACCTTGTCGGACCGCAATACAGAAATTGGTAGAATAATTCGAGCTGTCGGGACAAGTTAGTGATGTGAAGAATAAAACCCGTGCACGTCGCTCAAGAACAGCCGAGAATATTGCTGCTGTAGCCGAAAGTTTTGAAGAAAACCCAGGTTTGTCCATTCCTCGTCGTTCTTTGGAATTAGGCATTCCACAAACGTCATTACACCGTATTTTGCATAGAGATTTGGGTCTTAAGGCTTATAAAGTTCAGTTAACACAAGAACTCAAGCCGGCCGATCATAAACAACGTCCAGTCTTTGCTGATTGGGTCCTAGAAATGCATGAAAATGATCCGGAATTCCATCGAAAACTCATCTTGAGTGATGAGGCCCATTTCCACCTCGATGGCTTCGTCAACAAGCAAAATTGTAGCATCTGGGGCTTGTAAAACCCAAGAGTTATTGTTGCAAAGCCTCTCTATCCTCAACGTGTGACTGTTTGGTGCGGTTTATGGTCCCGCGTGGTCATTGGACCTTACTTTTTCGAAAATGAGGCTGGAGCAACAGTTACGGTGAATGGGTTGAGCTATCGACAGATGATTAATGATTTTTTATGGCCGGAATTGGATGGTATTGATCTGGACAACGTTTACTTTCAACAAGGCGGCGCTACGTGCCATACAAGCAACGAAACCATTGATCTTTTACGGGAAAAGTTTCCGGACCGTGTTATCTCTCGAAGAGGTGATCACAATTGGCCACCGAGATCTTGTGACTTAACACCTTGCGACTTCTTCCTTTGGGGCCACGTGAAAGAGAAGGTCTACGCCAACAGCCCAGCGTCGATTCAAGACCTCAAATATGGAATTCGTGAGGCTATCGAAGACATAGGGCAGCCACTTTGCGATTTGGTTATGGAAAATTTCATGAAAAGGATATGGTCCTGTAGGCGTGGTCGTGGTGGTCATTTGGCTGATGTTATTTTCCATTATTAACTACATACCTTCCTCTTTATAATGAAATAAAGATCCGAACATTTATATCAAAAAATGGCATTTTTCTTTGAATATCAAAATAACACCTCTTATTGGAAAACCCTTTATTTATGAGTGTAGATCTAGGTACATCAGCGGGGATTTTTGTCTCAGGTCTTTATAAATTGTGTTCAATGTAGGAAGGAATTGATTAATTTCTTAGAATCGCAATCTACCATATTTCTTCAGAATTCGTTTGCATTATTGTTGGCTGTATATAGTCCAAACAATTTTGCCTGCCGTCTTCCGTGATGATTTAGGTGTAAGTGGTAGTGGGTGAGTTGGTGGCGGAGGTAAACATTAATGCAAGATTTACTTCTTTTAATAGTTCGATAAGCGTACAAAATTACAAACTTAAGCGAAATTTATTGGCATGCATACAAATCGCACATTTAGCGAAATAACGCCTAAGCTGCAATCATTAATCGCAACAACCAAATCATATTTTGCATTTTTTTGGTTTCCGTAATTAAGAAAATTGCAAATTTTAACAAAACATGGACTCGAAAGAAAGATATTGTTTCGCACATTACAAATGTTTTAAATATGATAAAATATTTAAAGGAGTAAAACTTTCATTGAAATTACATAAAAACTGCAAGTAGGGAAGATGTGCGGCATAGTAGTAGGAAAATTAGTAGGAAGTTAATGCAAATGGACCATAAAATCCGAGTGCATAGTGAAATTGCAACTTACTCCAATAAATTCAGTTCGTGGAATGCAAAAAACGAAAGTGCGTATCAAAGCATAAATAGGGATAAGTAGAGACAGAGGCGAACAAAATAGCAAATTTTTCGTGTTATTTAGAATGAAACAAGTAATTTCATATACTTTCGTCTTTTGCATGAATGGGGGAAAAGATCCTGGCTATACACTATTGTAGTGCAACTGAGACAACGAGCTAAAAACAAAAATCTAGAGAACGTACGATTACCCGAATGACAAAATCTTATTAAATCCCACAAAATCCTATCAAACTATTCATAATAATGTACTTCGGGTCACACTACCTCCCATTTTTATACCCTATATGAAATCATAGGGGTATACTAAGTTTGCCATTCTGTTTGTAGGACCTCGAAATAATGATGGTAGAGCAAAGTGGATTGGACACCCATGCATAATATTAAAAGTTATTTTGATTTTTGCATGTCCGTCCGTCCGTCCGTCCGTCCATCCGTCCGTCTGAGCGCACGATAACTCGAGAACGCGTATATTTAGAGAGCTGAAATTTTGTACACGGACTTTAAAAAAAAAAAGTAAAATTAAGTTCGAAAATGAGACAAATCGGGCAACTCCTTCGTGAGGTTGCCATATAAAAGTTTCGTTTTCCGCTATATATTTGGACACTGCCTGAGAACGCGTTAACGTAGAGAGCTGAAATTTCGTACATGATGTTTTTACTGCATTAGGAAATCAAATGTCAGAAATGGACTAAATCGGGCAACTTCTTCTTGGTGTTGCCATATAAAAATTTCGGTTTTTTACGTATAATTTGAAAACGATCAGTCCAAGACATTTTTATTGTACTAAAACCTTCTGCAGAATATGAAATCCTATAAAATTGGTTATAATCATTTTTTCTGTGCGACAAACCGTTCCAGAAATATATGCGAAAAACAACTTCAAAATCAATACTTGAATAGATCGGTGACCATACGAAATTTAATACGGGCATTCATCTAGGGTATCATAAGAATTGGTCTTAGACCAATTCTAGCTTTTTTACTTGTTAAGAAAAAGATTAATTTCGCTTTGGCCAAGATGCTGAAAAGAGATGTAAAGTTCCTCTCGAATGAAATTCTCATTTTTCCCGAAAATAATAGAGAATCCAGCATGAGTTCTCCCATTTAATCTCTTCATAGCAAAACAAAAGTAAGCAGAGCAAGCAAAAAAGCTAGAATTGGTCTAAGACCAATTCTAATGATACCCTTGATAAATGTCCATATGAAATTTTGTATTGTCACCCTTCTGTATAAGTTTGATTTTTGAAATGGTTTTTCGCATATATTTCTAGAACGGTTTGTCGGACAGAAAAAATGATTATAACCAATTTTATGGGATTTCGTATTCTGAAGGAGTTTTTAGTACAATATAAATGCCTTGGACTGATCGTTTTCACAGTATACGAAAAAAAACCTAAAATTTTATATGGCAACACTAAGAAGAAGTTGCCCGATTTAGTCCATTTTTTAAATTTTATTTGCTAGTGTAATGAAAACACCATATGCCAAATTTCAGCTCTCTATATCGACGCGTTCTCAGGCAGTGTCCAAATATATAGTGGAAAAAGAAATTTTTGTCTGGCAACCCCACGAAGGAGTTGCCCGGTTTATCTCTTTTTCAACATTTTACTTTTCTTTTTAACGTCCGTGTACAAAATTTCAGTATACGCGTTCTCGAATTATCGTGCGCACAGACGGACGGCCATTGTAATGTGGCGTTTTGCCATAAGTTTGAACTCTGATTCTGCCGAGTGTTTTCTTACTTTCAGGTGTGGTGGAAATAGTCGACAATACGGGTAAAAGAGGTGGGCTCAAGGTTTTTCCCTAATAGACACGCGGTCACGTCTGGCGGCGAAGAAAGCACCCACACTCGAGCGATCTACAAATTAAAAAAAAAAATCCGCTCATTTTCCTTATATATCTGTTGTAGGAGAAGGAAAAAAAAATACAACACTCGGGAGAACGGACTTTGCGCCCCATTCAGCAATGTAGTAGCTCATTAATCGCTTTTATATATTCGAAGGTTCGATCGAGATCCAGCAAACAAGCAAAAATTACAAGAAAAAAAAAAACTAAAAATAAGCCGAAGATAGCTAACCGGCCTATTTTGGTACAGTAGGTACTCGCCTAAAGGAGGATTTACATTATGATCACATTCATTTTTTACAGAAATTGTGAGGGAGATAATACATCGTATACGGAAATTTATTTATGAGTGACGAGAGAAACAAACGCGTCCTGAATTTTTTCCGGACGTCAATTTGTTACTGTGTGCGTGTCCGGAACCATAAAAAGACCTCCGTAGGGAGGTTTTATAGTTACTGGAATTAAAACATTGTTATTGGAAACACAAATTTGTCAATTTCGACTACTCGTGCTGCCATAATGATGTTGTTACTATAATTTTATGGCAAATATATATTTGTCAAGTCAAATTATTTGTCGAAATAAGCAAAAGTAAAGTTTGAGTCTATAATTAAATATTGCCAAATTGAAAGTTATTAAATATTTTTTTATAGAAAATATTGAAGTTTTTTATGAGGTAGTTTTCTGTCCGCAAGCAGGGATCAGTGCGTCCACAGATTCACTGCAGGGGTCCTTTTCCTTTATAATTTGCTAGAATTAGTCCGTCTTTGAGATAATTCGTCATGTAAACACTTGGAATTATTTCCATGCGGGCACTTGAGTGGATGAAGTGGATATTAGCAGATTAGTTACCCTTTTTTTTGTACACATAAATAATAAATAAGAACTTCGTTATCGTACAAAATGGAGATTTTAGAACTGAATTACAGTACCACCTGATATTTTGCGACAAATTTTTACGATATAATTTCATCATTTGCTTCGTACTCCTTCGTGCTTTCTTTAGAGATTGTAAAATTATACGTCTCTCCATGATTCGTCTTTGAATATCTACGAAAAAACGATTAAAAACTTGAAAATTTCCAATTAGACAGTTTGACAGTTTGCGATTTTTACCATAAAAACTAGAGGGTAGCGTACGTGTGAGGTATTGCAATGATTACTTCCGCAGCATTTAAATTTCAATTAACTATCTCCCTCACAATTTCTGTAAAAATTACATGTCATCATAATGTAAATCCTCCTTAAATCAAAAGAAATTATTTCAGAGAATTTCTCCGAAACCAGATAATATCGAGAATGTGAACGGACATCTAAAATTTACGAAAACAAGCAAGCTTGTATGCATAAACTTGGTCCGAAAGGTCGAAAAAAATGACGGGGGGGGGGCGGTATCCGGTAGGCTCGGCGGCTGTCATGTCGGTTTGAGAGGTAAAAGAGTCCGCACGTGAATGTAAAAACTCGTGGCTAGAAAACAACAACAAAATTGTACAGGAACTAAAAAAAAAAGAGATTTTTAATAACGAAGAAGTGATGGAATAAAATAAAAAGGAAAACAGAACATGAAACGAGGGATTCTGGGCGGATTGCCAGTTATAAGAAGGAATATTTGTTGAATAAGCCTTAAGGGGATTGATTAATCGACTGCTTAATGGGAAAGCAAATTAAGTTCTATTGAGCTTAGTGAAATTAATCGCTTCTTTAGTGTTCAAATTGAAGTTTATGCTCTTAAAATCACATTATCTGCAGAAAAGTTGATTATCTATTTGTTTTGCGTATGAGCTGAATCCAGTAATCTCAGAATTATATTGCACAGTAATTTTTTTCCATTGCAAATTAATGCATCAGTACTTTTATTGAATATGAACAGAAATTCATCCGAATTATATTGGATACTTTCAGAATAATAATATTTCCATAATTTTGTTGCATACGAACTAAAATTTATATCTTCAAATTATATTGGATACTTGCAGAATTCCCTAATATGTTATGGTTTTAGCGTATAGCATATAGCAATATGCTACACGTACTGAAGCGTGTAGACCGGCTGCGTCAAGCATAAAAAAATGAACGCACCCCGACCGAGAGAAAGGCGGTTCCTCGGTCTCGGTGTGACACGTCGATGTGACAGAAAAGAAGAAGAAGAGTTTTACTCGTCGTCAAAGTAAAAACCCATCGGTGAACAACCAGAAAAAATTTGTAAAAAGTGTGGACATCCGACGTGGAAAAATTAAGAATGAGCAATCCCAAGAACTATAACAGATAACTGAATTAGACTTTTACCTGGTCGATACACGACGGAGAAGAGATATTGGCACTCTCCTTATAAGACTGAATATAAATATTCCTGCAAAATTTAAAAGGAAAAAAAAAATTTTTTTCAACTCTAAGGAGGCCAAAGAGCATGGCCCAGCATATGTGATTTTTACTTGGCGAGGTCAAAGAGATAAGGATCGCTGATTCATCTATATATATATAGCTACATGAAAATAAGGATAACTTGATCTTTTGTTGACCCGACCATCTCACCATCGAAATATTGGGAAAATTCTCCTCAACATCTTGCCCGAAAGTGTGATTGGTTTGGAATCAAAGGAGTTGGATTGTGTAAAGTCTTAGTCAATAATCAATTGATTAATATTTATATTGCTCACCTTCATGCTGAGTATGATAATGAAAATGATGATTATAAAGCACATCGCATTATTCAGGCCTTTGATACTGCTCAATTTATAAAGAAAAATACCAGAGATAATACAGTCCTACAGACTTTAGCTGGTGATTTAAATACAGAACCAAATCATATACTATATAGAATACTGACGCAATCTTCTGAATTGAAAAACTCTTGTAATGATATGTTTGTAGGAACTAGCGATTGTGAAAGAAAAATTCTTATACAGCTGCATCTATTGCTAAGCAAAATTCATTAGGAAAGAGAATTGATCACATTTGAATAAAACCAAGAGATGATTACGAGTTATCAATCTCTGAATATGGACTTCCATTGAAAGAACGTGTAGATGGACATTTATTTAGTTATTCAGATCAGGAAGCAGTTTATGTTAAAGTAAAAGTAAGAAGAAAAACAAAAAGAAAACAAAAAAAAAAAATACCAGCAGATAGTATCTGTGATGCAAACGATTCATTTAATGAGAACCAACTACAAACAAGATTGGCATTAGAGGAATGTGTTGTTATTTGTAATGCAAGTCTACAAGAATTGAAGACAGATTGTATGTTATACTTTGGCATGGCTATGTTTCTTGCATCTCTTCTATTAGCTGTAATGGATATTCTTCCACCTTATAGCCTACACACGTTACATTTAATACTGAAATTTTGTTTGTCCGGTATCAGTATAATTTTTGTTTTTTTATGGCCACATTATGGAATGCAATGGAACGTCATGGTATACTGTCTGGAAAACTATCAATGGAAATAGCTCTCGTTTTTGTAAGAAATGAACTTAATTAAGCGATAAATTGTGAAAAGGATATACTTTTTTCTATTTACTCGTATTTTTAGAGTAATCGGTGATTTTAGATATTCGTATTCAGAAGTTTGTAGTTTTGAGCAATATTTTGAACTCTATCTAATGAAAAAAAAAAAATAATAATTCCGTTCAAGTGTAGTTACGAGCGAAGCTGGGCAATATTATTTCAACTAAACAGAAATTGTTTTTGTGATAAAGCATACAGACAGCAAGTCGAAGCATTAACCTCCAATTTAATTCATTTAACTAGATGGCGGATGCTGAAGCGCTTCATCATGCCGTGGAATTTTCACCGTGAGTATCATTGATATATTACACATTTTCTTTTGGTATACGCATACTTCGGCTTCGGTAGCGACTTGCACTGTAGAGCCTTCTTTATCGATAATTGTTTTCATATATTTATATACATACGTTTTCAACTTGGAACTATACTTGTACATATATTTATAATTCAATACTATACCTTCATATTTTATTTATAATTTCATGGTATACTTACCTATATACCTTTTCAACTTGGAACTATACTTGTAAATATATTTATAATTTAATACCATACCTTCATATTTTATTTATAATTTCTTGGTATACTTACCTATATACCTTTTCCACTTGGAATTATACTTGTACATATATTTATAATTTAATACTATACCTTCATATTTTATTTATAATTTCATGGTATACTTGCATATATACCTTTTCAACTTGGAACTATACTTGTTCATAGATATTTATAATTTAATACGATACCTGCCTATTTGATCGATATTCGTTTTCACATATTTATATACATATGTTTTGAATTGAAGAGATTTTTTTCTCTGAAATTATAACGTAAATATGAAATTCTAAAAGTTTTAATTCTCCTCTCACTATCCTGGAGCCCTCGCAAGTGAAAGTCATTTAGGTCCGCTACTCTCTCTCCTTTCAGGTCAACTATGGACACTGTAAACTATCTGCCCTCAGTGTCAAATGGGTGGTTGGGTCATGCAGTAAGGCCGAAACATCTGCGAATTCGTTTGTATAGAGGTAAGTGACGTAAGGGTCCGTTCAGGACCGAATGTATGCCGGCTTTTTGTTTTAGATAGGCACGAATTTTTTTGATTATGGCTGACGGCAGCGGAAGGTCTTTTGTGGAACCACCCCACACTCCCCACCAATAGTTGAGGCGAACTAGCGTGCCGCCTTGCAGTCAACGCTGTCCGTCGAGTGATCTGTCAGCTCATGCTGGCAGTCGGGACTTTACGTCCCAAGCAAATCACTCATCATAGTCCCGTAACAAATATTATCGCAAAATTAATAGCTTTCTATATATGGGTGGGATTCTGAATTTGTGGCATTTACTCGTGTTCAGGAGACTGCTATAGTTTCGTAGTTTCACTAAAAACTACGTGGCGCTCAAAGGTATACCAGGACTATACATTTACCAAGCTATTGAGGTTCTTTCCTAACCCTCACCCAATCCTCCAAGAGCGGGACGGGCTTACACAGGCAAAGAAAAAACTGCGTAACATTTTGGCAACCAACGTTATAAAAAAAAAGCAGGGTGTTGGAAAGGTGCGGGAAAACGCGCCTAGAGTTACATTTGTAGTTGATAGCGGTATGTTTTTCTTTGTGTTGTGTGCGTCGACAGTTATCCGTGACATCAGACACCTCAGGTACCCCTACATAATTTACTGAGCTTACCTTTTTTTTTAAGTTCGGAGTTTGTATAATTTGTACATTGGAACATACATATAACACATATAATTTAAAATTTTAGAAATTATTTTCTAGATTAGTTACGGAAAACCTAAATTTTATAAATACTTATACTTACGTTGTTGGAATATAAGAGCAGGCAAGCATTCCCAATGTAGTAAGTACTCTTTGTCAAAAGGGAAGTGGTTATTGTGATTCATCATTGTTCAATGATGATTTATGTTCTCGGATTCATGAAAGGTTTATCATACTACAGTATAACCTTAAAATTATTTATACCTCTGCAATAGTCGCAATATATTTAACTATTAAGCGTGAGTTTAAGCATTCTTATTTCGATTTATAGAAGCGTTGAAGTGAATCCTATTAGGAGAGGGATGCCATATCAAGTTAATTGCTCTTCTATACCAGTCATTATTTTCTACAAAGCGGACCGGAAAACAAAAGCTTGGTAGTCCAACGTGTGTAAAACAATCAAATCCAAGCAGTTAAGGGAGGAAGGAAAATTAAATTATATCTCTTAGTCTAAAACTAATTGTATGTTAGTACCAGACTGGTTAGGCTGAGACAAATTAGGACTAGTTGCGTTTTGGTTACTGAATAACCAAGCTTTAGTAAAGAGTATCCCTGTTAGCTTTTATATATAGATATTCTAAATAAATAAGTTATCACAGGAAGTGCTAGTCTTATGTCATTAAGGCTGAGATATGGTGTTGGGATGGTATGGTATCATCAGAACAGCTTCATTGTCTCAAGATAGCACAGTAGGTAGTGCACAGAGGGTCTCTAATAGTGAACGCATACAATTATGGTTAAACCAACAAATTTTAATTGACATAACAGTCATTTTGAGAGGAAACTAATTCGTACCGCAGCTGATTAGATGTAGCTAATCTTTTCTTTTTTTTTTTTTTTTTTTGTTGCAAACAAGTTTGTGAAGTGATTGCAGAAACAAGCTATCGACTTGTAGCTTCAAGAAATCGCATCCTTTTTATTAATAAACTTACCTCATACAAAATTACATAGTATAAATAAAGTAAATAGTGGCGTAAAACCTCTCAGTAATAATTTCTCATTCTTTTTTATTATGTTTTCAATTCTAGTGCATTTATATTATACTTAAGTTTCACAACTATCGTATGTGGGAAAGTGGTTAGATCTGCAACCCCTAATACCTTGCTATATCTGGTAAAGTTCTTGTCAGGAGGGATTACAGTTTTATGGTTTTACGTCCTTGTACAATCCAAAATTCGTTTCGAATGATGGATAATACCAGTTGTGGGCCTTCATTCAGCGTTTTGTATGGAAGTGTTCAATGATTAAAATGGTTAGTTTGCTGTCCTTTGGCAAGAGTATTGGGTGTTTTCGATTATAAGAAATGTTAGCAGTTCTCAATCGACCACCTACCCGCATTAATCCATTATTATCTAAGAAGGGGTTGAGTGATAAGATCTTTCTTCCAACTGGAAACGGATTTTGTTCTTGTAAACATTTAATTTCAGTACCGAAAGCGGCATCCTGTGCTGCTGTAATGAGCCGAATTTCTGCTTGAGCGATTTCTATTGGATGAAGTATCTTTGGGTCCATTGGTTGTTCTTGGATGGATTTCACTGATGCCCTTTTGCATTTATTTACGAACCTAATGCAATAGGCAATTATACGTTGTAATTTTTAAAAGCTGGAGAATTTTCCAAACAAATCATCGATGTTTGAAAGAGCTATTGTTAGTTGAGTTACTCGTCTTTGTTCAATTTCATGCTCATTACCTGGAATGGCTTGAGATTTCGGCCAATTATTTTTACTGTCCTGCAACCAATGAGGTCTATGCCAACATAACATATGATCAATCAATAATGAAGACTTAATTCCTCTAGAATTGCAGTCGGCTGGATTGTCAGCAGATTTTTCATGATGGCATGCCTGAATGTCGATCAAGTTCTGAATTTCCGCCACCCTATTAGCCACATATGTCTTATACTCAGTAGGGTGGCTACGAATCCAAGCTAATACAATAGATGAGTCTGCCCAAGCAAACGTAGGAACTTGATCAAATTTTAAATCGATTTTAACACGATTTATGAGTCGTGCTACCAATACCGCCCCGCACAATTCAAGGTGTGGAAGAGATACGGATTTGACAGGCGCTACCTTTGGCTTTGCCATGAGTAAATTGACGTGAACAAATCCTTCTTCATTAAAAACTATAATATAAACAGCGGCAGAATACGCTTGATTAGAAGCATCTGAAAATCCATGTATTTGACAGCTGGATAGGTTACTTGTAGTATGTAACCAACGTGGTATGTTGATACTACTAATATGATGTAATTCTGCTTTAAATTCGCGCCACTTCTCATCAATGGATGCCGGTATTGGTTCATCCCATGAACAACCTGCAAGCCATAAAGCTTGGATCAATATTTTGGCAGTGATTATAATTGGTGACATCCAGCCAAGTGTATCGAAAAGCGTTGCAATTTCTGAAAGAATAGAACGCTTTGTATGATTTCCTTTTGTGTTGTAGCGTGAAGCAATCAGATCCTGGAAACCAATGAATGCCTAAAGTTTTTATGGACTCATCGCTTGCGAATCGCAAAGGAAGTTCAACTTCTCTGTATGATTCGGGGATGCTAGATAGTAAATCTGAAGAATTGCTAACCCATTTCCTCAAATTAAATCCGCTGGAAGATAACAGATTGAGAAGTTTATCTTATATTTGGAAGGCTTCTTCCTTTGTATCTGAGCCTGTAAGAAGGTCATCAACATAGATGTCACGAAACACTATCTTCGCAGCTTCGGGGAATTTGTCAGCTTCATCAATGGCTAGTTGATTGAGCGTTTTTATTGCCAGATAGGGAGCTGGCGTGGTGCCAAAGGTTACAGTGGTTAATTTATAATCTTTAATAGGTTCATTTTGATTATCCGTCCAAAGTATTCTTTGGTAGGTTTGATCTGGAGGTTGTACCTTTATCATCCTGTAAATTTTCCCTATGTCATCAGACATAGCGAATTTATACTTTCGCCATCTGAGAATGATTGAGAAGTATTCAGACTGCAGTACTGGACTCGTATGCAGCTGTTCGTTTAGACTTTTTCTATTAGTCCTTTTTGCTGAAGCATCAAAGACGACGCGAACCTTTGTAGTGGTGCTATCTTTGATGACAGCATGATGAGGAAGATAGTAACTTTGTTCGTTGCTTACCATCTTGTTAGCCACTGTCATGTGACCTAATGCCTTGTATTCATTAATACAAGTTTTGTATTTCGGATAGAGTTCAGGATTTTGTTCTAAATGCCATTCTATGATGTAGAACCTACGTAATGCCATACCGCGAGAGTCACTATGCTAGGACTTTCTGTGGTGAAAGGTAGACGAACTTCGTAACGGCCGTGTGCATTACGAACATGAGTTTTTTGATAAAACTCTTCAATTTCTTGATCTGCTTTGGACAGCTTTCTTCCTGTATTAACTTCCTCAGTTTCCCAAAACTGACGTAAAAGTTTATCCAGTGAAGTGTCGTCATCGTAATGAGCCTTTGCTGTTAACGCAGATGCTGTTAACGCAGATGCTGTTAATAATGTGGATGTATTTTTTAACTTTCCGAAAAGTATCCATCCGATGGTACTGTTTTGGGCAATTGGTGTTCCTGGAGGACCTTTCCGTAAACCTTCCAAGAGAATTTCACTGTACACATCTGCTTCCAAAAGCAGGTCACTTTTTCCTGGTTTAAAGAAAAACGGATCGGCAAGTGGTAGCTCATGTATATGACTCCATTCTTTGTTTGGAATGGTTGAAGGTGGTAAAATGTCCATTATTGTATCCACTATAAGGGTTGTAGCTGTGGTTGCCTTAGTTGTGGTTTAATAAGGATAAATGTTCAAAGTAGTTTGTTTTTGAACATTTATAGTTTCAGTTTTTCCGAGGCCCGTGATTTGAATTTCCACGTTTGTAGTGGATGATTGCAGCTTACGTGCGGCAGCTTGGGTTACAAATGAAACTTGAGAGCCTGAATCTATCAAAGCTGTCAATACCAATATATTTCCCTATTTTGTAGGAACCTTTAGCAGCGCTGTTGCAAGCAGTGCTTGTTTGGTATGATGATTTTTTGCGTGAAGCGTGTGAAGGGATTTATTGGATGTGGAAGGTGAGTTACAAGGTTGAGCTTCTGATTGCTTCTCCCTTGGCTTGAATTGGGTGGAGGCCGGTGGAGTGGAATTATTCCTGTGAAGTAAAGAATGATGCCTCCTTCCACATAGCTGACATGAAAACTTACTCGTACAAGTTTTCATGCTATGGACTTTTGATAGGAAATTATTACACAATTGATTTGATGTGACAATTTTGAATTTATTGTCTGCATCGAGTTTTATAAATTTCGGACATTTAAATAGACGGTGCTGCTCTTTGTACAAAGGACATGCTTGGGTGTATGAAGTAAAATGGGTAGATGCTCTCGGGACTTGAGCATTTTTGTTGGATAAGGACGGTCTGGTATCGACTATGGGTTCTAAATTTCTAAATCTAGATTGTAAGAATATTTTTAAGGATTCTTAGGTAGGAAGTCCTTCTGCTGTATTGACCTCTTGTTGCCATGCACGGTGCGTTTCTTCTGGTAAACACTGTACCACCATATAGATGAGAATTGCGTCCCATTGCTTAGTGGAAACTTGCAATACCTCGAGTTCGCAGATACATTCGGAAAACTTATCTAGCAAGGTTTTGATAGCCTTGGCTGATTCGTGGGCTGCTTAAGGTAGATTAAAGAGTGCTTTCAATTGGGCATTTACCAATACTCGTTTATTATCAAACTTTTCAAGCAATTTCAAGAATTTGTATGCACCAGGGAATTGAACAGATCGTGAAAAGATCTACAGGAATCATAAGAACCTCAGAATTTTGGGATTGTGATGCTAGGTAGTCCCAGAGACGATGATTTTTCATGTTCTGATTTTGGACTTGATTCCTCGAAAAGTAAAGTATTGATTTTCCACCTTTGAAAATTGATCTTTTGCGAAATAATCGTACTTTTGAAGTTCACTATCTTCCAAAGCCTGCGTGGCTTGAATAATTGTATAGTGATCTTTCTTGTACTCTGACCAAATTTCACTTAGAGCGGTTAATCGCTCAGACAGAAGGCCTTTCGTTCGTTTTTCTACATCAGTTTTGTTGTAGTTACTGAACGATTGTTCAAAAAATTATTGCGGAAGTGGCTTGGTTGCCCAAAAATTTTTGAAGTGCAGACATACTTAAAAGAAAATAAAACACTAGACCTTAGATCCGACTCGAAGGACCATAAAATGTATTGTCCGTTAATAGAACGTACACGCAAATTTGATTAAGGTACTGAAATGAATGCACTGGTAAATTTGCATCAAGATCAGTGGCCTATTTCTTAACAACGGATCAACACTATGCACTATAATTTAACTTTTAAGTAACTACTGCACTTATTTTTTAGTATTTCTAACGGTAAAGATCAGATTATGTGTAAAATTTAGTAGGTCAACGATTCAAACATATGGAGAAATACTCTTACAAGATTGTTATTAATAGATATATGCATAGATATTCAATATAAGGGGTAAATATAGAGCGAAAGTTGGAATAACTTAACTTCAAAACACTGGTACACTTACTTAGCTTAAATATCTTGAGTAATCGTCTTAAGACAGGATTATATAAACTGCTGGGTCAGGGATCAACACACACTAGAAAGCACACTTCTTGACACCGATTTATGGTGTATGATTTTTAGAGATAGTTGGATAGAGATAAGTCTCAATATATAAGTTTTGGGTCAGAACATTTTTATATCACACTGAAAAACACTTATTGGCAAAAAATTGCAATATAAAATTAATATAGAATAAAGTCAAGTTATGATCTTTAATAAATATGCACCAAAAGAGTATAATACGTAAATATATATATGAGTAAATATATAATAAAGTAGATATTTGAATAAATGTTATATTGTTACAATTGACTGGTACTCACTGATCTACAACCTGACGCTTGAGGGTTGGTTTTAAGCTGATGCTAAGACCCTTTGTTGTAGCCATGGGTTAAAACAATTCTTTATTCCCGTCGAGACCAAAAATGATTGTTAGTAAAAGGTTATCTCAGCCGAGACCCGAGATAATATTTTTAAGTCAGTCGAGACCCGGCTTAAAGTGTTATCTTATCTTCAGTCGAGACCCGAAATAAGATGCGTTTATTTCCGTCGAGACCAGAAATGATTGTTAGTAAATATCTTATCTTAAGTCGAGAACCGAAATAAAATGCATTTATTTCCGTCGAGACCAGAAATGATTGTTAGTAAGAGTAGTGTAACTAGGAGAGTACGAGACCACTTTTTTGTGCCTCCAGGATTTTCCCACAGATGGCGCCACCGTCGCTAGGTGGTTCGATTCCATACTAAATGTGGGTTTGTGCCTTGGATGTACTGGTTTATGTCTTGGATGTTGGGGATACGAGACCAATTTGGGGGATACGAGACCACTTTAAGCACTCTCCAGCATAGGGAAATAGCATAGGATTTCGATTTTGTTTCTGAAGTTCGCTTATTTTTCATCTCGAGTCTTGGGGATACGAGACCATTTTGGGGATACGAGACCACTTTTAGCACTCTCCAGCAGAGGGAAATAGCATAGGATTTCAATTTTGTTTCAGGAATTCGCTTATTTTTCATCTCAGACTCGTGGCCTCCAAGTTTTTCATCTCGAATTTTGGGATACGAGATAGCCTCACCCACAGATGGCGCCACCGTCGCTAGGTGGCTTGAGTGGGTTTGTGTATTGATGGTACTGGTTTATGCCTTGGATGCACCATTGACTCTTGACTATACTGGATCCACCATCGGCTTTTGACTGTACTGGATTATGTCTTGGATGCACCATTGGGTCTTGGATGCACCATTGTGAGGTTGCCTGAGCTGCATTTGCCGATACTAGCAACATGCCTTAGTTTTGCTGTTTTCTTTAGAGTGGAAGTTTTAGATATCGGCATGACCTCGTGATGTAGCCTTGGTTTTGCTGTTTTCTTGCTTGAAGTTTTCTTAGCTGGAGAAATTGTAGATATCTGCATGACGCCACATAAAATGTTGCGCATAAATTTCTTAGCGGAGAAGATGTAGATATCAGCATGACATCACCTTGGTTTTGCTGTTTTCTTACTTGCAGGTTTCTCAGCAAGGAAATTGTAGATATCAGGATGACATCGCATTGATTTTGCTGGTTGGTACTAGCAGCATGCCTTGGTTTTGCTGTTTTCTTTAGAGTGCAAGTTTTAGATATCAGCATGACCTCGTGATGTAGCCTTGGTTTTGCTGTTTTCTTACTTGAAGATTTCTTAGCTGGAGAAGTTGTAGATATCTTCGTGACGTCACCTCGGTTTTGCTGTCCCTAGTGGCATTAGTGAGTACTATAGGCATTTAATACCCTGATAAAATTTAGCATATTCCATAATTTTTATTCGCGTGCAAACGCCATTTCTGGAGTAAAGTTCCCTAGTGGCATTAGTCGGTACTACCAATATGCCTTGGTTTTGCTGTTTTCTTTTATTAGCGAGGAAGTTGTAGGTATCACGTATGACGTCATCTTGGTTCTTGCTATTTACAGGTGCTGCACCTAAATAAGTTTTATTAGCGCGGAAGTTGTAGATATCAGCATCATTCGAATTTCACAACATGACATCACCTTGGTTTGTGTTGTCTTAGAAAATTATTATTGTTATTATTGGGTTTAGGGGGTGCGTGTATTGCTCTATGGAGGACAAACACCATTTCTTGAGTAAGGTTCCCTAGCGGCATTAGCCGGTACTACATAATGCCATTTCTTGAGTAAGGTTCCCTAGTGGCATTAGTAGGTACTACAGACACTTAATGGTAAGTAATATGTTTCCCATCCAATGCCCGCTACCGTAAAGGATTTGATACCTTCATTGTACTATAAAAGGATGATACATGCGAAATCTTCATAAGTCGAAGCTGTAACTCAGACAGTAAGCACACCGAATCGTGTGGACCTGCTGAGTAGATTAAAGCTGTTCACCTATTATCAGACCTGTATGAAAAGCTGTTAAGCTGTTATCAGAGCTGTTTGAAAAGCTATAAAGCTATTATCAGAGCTTTTTGGAAAGCTGTTAAGCTGTTATCAGAGCTGTTTGGAAAGCTGTTAAGCTGTTATCAGAGCTGTTTTATTAGCTGTTAAGCTGTTATCAGAGCTGTTTAAAAGCTGTTAAGCTGTTATCAGAGCTGTTTTAATAGCTGTTAAGGTGTTATCAGAGCTGTTTAAAAGCTGTTAACCTGTTATCAGAGCTGTTTTAAAAGCTGTTAACCTGCTATCAGAGCTGTTTGAAAAGCCGTTAAGCTGTTATCAGAGCTGTTTAAAGTCTGTTAAGCTGTTATCAGAGCTGTTTGGAAAGCTGTTGAGCTGTTATCAGAGCTGTTTTAAGAGCTGTTATCAGAGCTGTTTGAAAAGCTGTTAAGCTGTTATCAGAGCTGTTTAAAAGCTGTTGAGCTGTTATCAGAGCTGTTTGGAAAGCTGTTAAGCTGTTATCAGAGCTGTTTGGAAATTATTCGCGTGCAAACGCTATTTCTGGAGTAAAATTCCCTAGTAGCATTAGTCGGTACTACCAATATGCCTTGGTTTTGCTGTTTTCTTTTATTAGCGAGGAAGTTGTAGATATCACGTATGACGTTATCTTGGTTCTTGCTATTTACAGGTGCTGCACCTAAATAAGTTTTATTAGCGCGGAAGTTGTAGATATCAGCATCATTCGAATTTCACAACATGACATCACCTTGGTTTGTGTTGTCTTAGAAAATTATTATTGTTATTATTGGGTTTAGGGGGTGCGTGTATTGCTCTATCGAGGACAAACACCATTCCTTGAGTAAGGTTCCCTAGGGGCATTAGCCGGTACTACGTAATGCCATTTCTTGAGTAAGGTTCCCTAGTGGCATTAGTGGGTACTAAAGACACTTAATGGTAAGTAATATGTTTCCCATCCAATGCCCGCTACCGTAAAGGATTTGATACCTTCATTGTACTATAAAAGGATGATACATGCGAAATCTTCATAAGTCGAAGCTGTAACTCAGACAGTAAGCACACCGAATCGTGTGGACCTGCTGAGTAGATTAAAGCTGTTCACCTATTATCAGACCTGTATGAAAAGCTGTTAAGCTGTTATCAGAGCTGTTTGAAAAGCTATTAAGCTATTATCAGAGCTGTTTGGAAAGCTGTTAAGCTGTTATCAGAGCTGTTTGGAAAGCTATTAAGCTGTTATCAGAGCTATTTTATTAGCTGTTAAGCTGTTATCAGAGCTGTTTAAAAGCTGTTAGGCTGTTATCAGAGCTGTTTTAAAAGCTGTTAAGCTGTTATCAGAGCTGTTTGGAAAGCTGTTAAGCTGTTATCAGAGCTGTTTTAATAGCTGTTAAGCTGTTATCAGAGCTGTTTAAAAGCTGTTAAGCTGTTATCAGAGCTGTTTTAAAAGCTGTTAAGCTGTTATAAGAGCTGTTTGAAAAGCTGTTAAGCTGTTATCAGAGCTGTTTAAAAGCTGTTAAGCTGTTATCAGAGCTGTTTGGAAAGCTGTTAAGCTGTTATCAGAGCTGTTTGGAAAGCTGTTAAGCTGTTATCAGATCTGTTTGAAAAGCTGTTAAGTTGTTATCAGAGCTGTTTAAAAGCTGTTAAGCTGTTATCAGAGCTGTTTGGAAAGCTGTTATTGAGTTAATAACGAAGATGAATGAAAATCTATTAAAAGAAATTATCAAGACTAGGAATGCAGTGCGAAGGAAATTAAAAGTCCTAAGGATGGGAAAAATTGAAGCAGAAGCTCGACTTGAAGAAACCTTTAAGCCAATCACTAAACCCTTAAAAGAGTTTGTTAGAACAGTAAAATACGAGCCGCCGAATATAGTCAAATTTGAGACAAAAGATGTAAAAGAAGAAGAACAACAAGAAGAAGGACAAGAAGAAGCAGAAGAAGAATCCAATGAGGCTGTGGAACCTTTTACCCCTCCAAAACGAAAATATGTTAAAATGGAGGCTAGTAGCACACCTATAAATATTAGATTAGAGATTATTCCTTAACATCTGAGGAAGAATTCGCAACACCTGAACATTCAACAACATTGACAGGAAGGTCTCCTGTCGCCTCCCCCAATGCGTCTGGATACATAGTTTCAAACTATTTAAAGCTATTCACTGATATTAGCCAACCTATGGAGTTTACTATGATGATAGCGGGTGGAGAATCGGTAATTCAACGTTTGATGTTGATGATGTAGGAAATATTGTTATCAAGGTGAAGAGCTATAAAACAATTTTGGGGTTATGTGAGCTGCTATTTATGAAAGATCCCGTAAAAAGTCTATATACTAAAGAGGATTTAACTAATTATGGATCTATTTTGAGAGATACCAATGCGTGACTATGCTGAAGATGGACAAATAAAGGGTACTAGAGCGGCTAAGTATAAAGTTATAATCAGTAAATTTATACAGCATAAAGGCATGGGTCTAATGCGTCTGCCTAAAGAAAACATTGATCACATTTACTGGGATGATCCAAATGAATTAGTGGATAGACTGCGCCTTCTAATGGCATCAAAGCAGGCTGGAAACACCAGCCACAACAATGAAATTGTATCTATATTGGAGGAGTTGCGAGAAGCAGATATTATAGTTTAAATACTACTCCATTACCATACTTCTACACAATCTACAGATGAGCGTTGACAAGTTTGGACGTTTCTCTAAGCGAGGATATCTTGGGAAACCAGGTGAACGTGGACCAACAGGAGCTCAGGTGCCAGCCGGTGAGCAAGGAACTCAAGTTCAATCAAAACACAATTCTTGGATTAATAACAAAGATGTTTTATAATATCCTGAAGAAACAATTGCCAATTTAATATAAACTTATAGTTATAATTATAATAATTTATACATGTAGCTATAATGCAAATTACTTTAATAAATAAAACTAAAATTATAATACATTTATTATTTACACTGGACTTAGATTCTTTCTGCGGCTGCTACTTGTTGATCTGATGAAATAAAGTAATGTCCCCATGGTAGAGTATCCGTCGCTCCGCTCATAATATGACGCTTATTATCATAGGGACTCAATGCAATCTTTTTTTGACTGATAGTGTATACGTTATGGTGATGAGATCGTATGGAGCTCTGATTAGCAGTTAATATTCGCTTGTTATTTAAGCATTCGACGTAGTCTTCGAAATTGATATGCTCTGGACTACATTAGTCTTTACTCCTTTCGCTTTTTTTACAGTTTTACCAGCGTTTATTCGCAGACTGTACATTTTTGAGCGCAAGCCTACAAATTCGCTCATGATTTTCCCATTCAGCTCATCCTTCATTAGCCCGGGAATCTTTTTATTCATGAGCTGTAAATTGAATTGGTTATCTTCTGGGTAATCACTTGTATCAAATTTGTTTATATTTTCAGCCATAAACTCATATGCATTTTTCTCTACAAGTTCATATATTAGAGAATCTGTATCAGTATACATGACTTTACATTTATCTCCATACTCACGCTGCATAAAACTGTAGTGAAAATCGTAGAGGCATATTTTCGAAATTTCCATAACTGCCATTATATACAGCGGCTTATTGAATAATATTTTGAGTCGCCTTAATTCCACAGCAACTAAATTTTCATCAAATATCGTTGCACTGTGGAAGTTGGGTGCCGCAATCCGAGCTTTTGCACCATAGCGACCTTCCCACTTCATGCAAAGCTTGATATCACTATACTTGCGTACATTTTCCATGGTCTTACCAAAAGCTCCATTATTCATCTTCTTATAGCTGTCCTTCTCATGATCGCTTGTAGCATGCATCCGTTTGGTGGTATTTAATTCAATATATGGTTTAAGCCAAGCTGACTGGTCGAATTGAAGTACCCGGTGCACTTTTTTCAGGATGAGTCCATGTGATAAGCATTGCTTCAAGTTTCGGTAGTGTATAACATATTTAGTTTTTGGATGTAATGTTGTCAAAAGCTTTTCTAATTTTGCTCCAGGTGGTGCTGCATGCTCAGACCAAAACGGTAAGTCCTTATGCTTATCATGTAGATATTGAGGATAATCCAAGTCGACTTCGAATATGTATCCAGTTGGAGAATCATCAGGAATTTCGGAAACGACAATATTGGGAACATCAACCCATTTGAATCCTCCGGTTGGTAAATGCTGTGACATGGCCCATCCATAAAGGCTATTCACATCATAATACATCAAGTATTTCTCTTTCTCCTCAGGCTTTAAATCATCCATATGTTTATTATTGGCTTTACTATATCTGTTCGAACATTGACTTATACCACCTCGAATGCCTCTTTCTATGAATAGCAGTATATCTACGTCGGTTATCAGCTCTAATTTCACATTAGTGTATTTTAGCATAGCATCCCATGTTAGGCCTGGCATGTTGTAATAATGTGCTGGATCTAAATTGTATGTCTTCATGCACACTTCTCGAAAGTTCTCAAACACATCAGCCAATAGGAGAACATCAGTCTTAAGGTATAGATCTGAATATTCACCAAATGTTTGTATTTCAAATTTTTGCCAGACCTCTTCAGCATGATTGTAGTCCTCAGGAGATATAGCACTGTCAGTCAGTTTATTGTAGAACGCTTCCTGTGTTGGCAAGTTCCGCAAATCCAATTTACCCCAGTCATCAATAAAAACATATGAGAAGACACCCTTGAGTGTAAGAAGTTTGATAGTGTCATCATCCAATCCCAGCCATACTGATCTTGTAGTGTTTAATTTATCCATCTGCAGCAATGATGATAACTTGTCTAAAGATTCAGCCATAAAACGGAAGGAATCGATGAATCTGAATTTTATGTAGCTGCCGTCCATGTGCTTGGTGAACGAAATATATCTTTCCTTGTTTATTGGTAAGAGATCAACTTTTCCTGGGAAAGATGTAGCTATATCCTTAATAATGAAGTGGGCATCATATCCGGATAAATTGTGAAAAATTATTGGAACTATGGAGCAATCTTGATACATCAGATTACATGCATTGTGCGCTGGCCCTCGGTATTTTCCTGTTAAAAGAATTTATGAAAAGAAATGAATTGAATTATGCTTCTCAGTATTTACCTGTTAAATGGCAATGGTCCCGAACTCGTTCCTCATCGGCTGCAAACGATTTTTCACATATATAGCAGCAAGTATTTTCCATATGTGAACGCCGTTCCTCTTAAGTCAAGGGTTGCATTGGTCTGATGTTCAGCTTTTCCTGTACAGCTATGGAGGCAATTTTTTGCAATTCTAATGCAAACCATTGTTGACAGTCCTTGCCTCGATATGCTCTGTAATATGAGAGCTTAGCATCATGTTTGCAGTGGACATAGAATCCTATGCTGTGAACTTCATGTTCCTGGATTCGCTGTGTATTTTGATCGTTTCCCTGAATCGGCTTCAATATTGATTCAAGATCAGCATACACAAAACGGGACTGGATTCTTATGCTTGTAATTCTTATATTCCAACCATTTCTTTTCCTCTGAGGGAAACATAATTCTGCAATCGTTTTGATTCTCGCATTCAGGAGTGTGTGATTCTAATTTTTCAGCAGAGCGAAAGTAGAGCAAACATCTCTCACATATATACTTTCTACCATTACGCTTCGAAGTTTGCTTCGATATGAGACGCGAAAGATCTTTAATCCAGCAGAAATGATATCTGCTGGCATCATCATCATCATCATCATCATCATCATCATCATCATCATCATCATCATCATCCATATGATCTTCATCATCATCAGCTTGGTCATAGTCATCTTGCAGCATTAAGAGATTTACATGTCGCTCCATTCTGTGTTTTGTAAGTCTAACTGGAATTGTGGTGAAGAAACGCTCTTTAGTAGGTATTGGGGCAGTACCGCCAGACTTGAGTTCACAGCCAGCCAAAAATGCCAGACATCTCTGTCTCTTTCTGTCTCTCTTTCTGTCTCTCTCTCTCTCGTATTTTCCTCTGACGTCATATGAATGGATGGTCTGGTCGGTTGGCCAGACATCTCTGTCTCTTTCTCTTATAATTACCACTGACGTCATATGTTTGGGTTTTGCTGGCTGCCTTGGCTATGGGTATTTCTATGGCGTGACGTGACTGGCTGATCCGTCTTGTCTTGGTCGATAGAGATTCCTGTCGTAGTCTGGCCAGCTAATCAGCTCTGTCTTATTTGATTTTCACTATTTTAATTTAGCAGGAAAAAATAATATCATTTTCGCTTGAATCGAACCGGGGATGCTTGGTTTGTAAAATCCGAGGCGCTCTACTCATGAGGCCACGGATGTATCGCAGGTATGTTCTTTAAAGTGGCTATATAAGTGGAAAATGACTGCATGAATATGGCCATCAGAAAACTGTCTTGTTCGTAACCCCACAAATGTTAGATGGTGCGGCCACGCGAATATACTTAATTTACTTTACAAATGTATCTTGTGTATACAGACGGTTGAACGGGCGAGCGACCTAAAAAATATGGATATGATTGATAAGAGATAGTAGGCCTCGTGAAAAATTTTCAAATGTTTCAGTTTTAAACGAAATTATTAAGTAATTAGAATTAAAAAAATTATATTATTAACATGTTATGAAGTTTGACTAGGTACATGATCAATAACGAATACCTCACCAGAGATAATTTCTAAAAAAATATTTTTTGGCATAATGACGTTTTATCGCTGATAAGAATTGCGCCGGCAACATAATGTATTCGTATGAGAATAGTTCTATGACCGCAATACGAGGTTGATAAGAAAACTGACCCCAGACTTTTCGAATAATAAATTTAGCGTAAAACTGGCCTTGAAATTCATAATGGTGATAACACGTATGAAACTGGCTCGATGACAGGAATACGAAACTGATAAGAACATGATGAAAATTTATCTCCTGTTATGTAGGTAGAATAATCTTTTAATACACTGGGGTAGGACAGCTGTGATGGAATTTGAATTGTCCTCGACAAATATAAAACAAAAGCACGAAATGTAGAATTTGTAAAGAATAACAACGAATATGTATGTAGAGGTTCAGATGGGAATAGGACTTAGGACTGTAACCAGAAAAGAGGAAGATAAGTATCATTACGAGTAGTTCAAAAGCCCCGAACCTCAACTTTTTGCGTAAATTGGCCTTGGGGAATTCATGCAGACGCTAACGTATTCACCACCGTACAAAATCTCTATTCATAAACCGCGAGGAGATTATTTTTCTAAAATTTTACTACCAGGCGAGCATGAATTTTAATTATGTAGAAAGCATGTATTGGTCAAGAAACTCCCTGCAAAGCTTTTTGCTCATGCTACGACCGCTAACATACCCACAAGAAAAATCGACTGATAACGACATAGTGCCTATACTGCTGGTGCTATGTTATGAGTAAAAACGAATTTGACTAACTATGCTTAAGTCTAGCCGGTCTTATCGGGTAGCATGCATAGTAATTTTTTTGTTTAATGGATGTTCCAGGCCAAATGAATTTTTTATTGCTGGGGGTTATGCTCACCTGGTGTTGAAGGTGATGCCTCGGGCATACAATTTAGTGAATAATAGCACTTAAAATTCCAACTATAGATAAAAACCCCATAAATATCAATCAAATATCGCGGATCTATAGCGGGGGTATAATTATGATTAAATCAATATGAGAATATTTTTAATCGTAGAGTGGACAAAGTCCGATATTGATTTATAATCGTTACATCTTCGTATATTTTCGCGATTAAGTCGTTTCTATCTACGATCGTGAATAAATTTTTTGTGAGGGGATTAATACAAAATATACCTACACGGGAATGTACGCTCATTCTTAATTGAATATTTCAAGGTGTTCGATCGTAGCAAGTTATTGAAAGATGGGAAAATTCATTATTACAAAAGACAACATAACCTATATCAAAAGGTTCAAACTACAAGACCGTAAAGTAGAGTTTAAAATCGCACCGGTGCCCCCAAAATGAGGAGCCCACCTCATGGATTAAGACCTCAGTGGAAGGCATTATTCAGTATGCCGTAAAGGGGCTCCTGCCAAACGATCAGGTCGGGATTACTTTTTGCGGAAACAGTTTTAAGGAGAGGGGGCCGGGGGTGGATGAATTTTAAACCGGCTTCGGAAATTACAATAGAAGATATATGGGAAATGATTTCGAAAATATTTCAAAGCAACTCTGAAGGTATGTTTTTATATTTGGGGGTGAATTGATAAGAGATAGTAGGCTCGGGATTACTTTTTGCGGAAACAGTTTTAAGGAGAGGGGGCCGGGGTGGATGAATTTTAAACCGGCTTCGGAAATTACAATAGAAGATATATGGGAAATGATTTCGAAAATATTTCAAAAGCAGCTCTGAAGGTATGTTTTTATATTTGTGGGTGAATTGATAAGAGATAGTAGGCCTCGTGAAAAATTTTCAAATGTTTCAGTTTTAAACGAAATTATTAAGTTAATTAGAATTAAAAAATATTATATTATTAACATGTTATGAAGTTTGACTAGGTACATGATCAATAACGAATACCTCACCAGAGATAATTTCTAAAAAAATATTTTTTGGCATAATGACGTTTTATCGCTGATAAGAATTGCGCCGGCAGCATAATGTATTCGTATGAGAATAGTTCTATGACCGCAATACGAGGTTGATAAGAAAACTGACCCCAGACTTTTCGAATAATAAATTTAGCGTAAAACTGGCCTTGAAATTCATAATGGTGATAACACGTATGAAACTGGCTCGATGACAGGAATACGAAACTGATAAGAACATGATGAAAATTTATCTCCTGTTATGTAGGTAGAATAATCTTTTTAATACACTGGGGTAGGACAGCTGTGATGGAATTTGAATTGTCCTCGACAAATATAAAACAAAAGCACGAAATGTAGAATTTGTAAAAGAATAACAACGAATATGTATGTAGAGGTTCAGATGGGAATAGGACTTAGGACTGTAACCAGAAAAGAGGAAGATAAGTATCATTACGAGTAGTTCAAAAGCCCCGAACCTCAACTTTTTGCGTAAAATTGGCCTTGAGGAATTCATGCAGACGCTAACGTATTCACCACCGTACAAAATCTCTATTCATAAACCGCGAGGAGATTATTTTTCTAAAATTTTACTACCAGGCGAGCATGAATTTTAATTATGTAGAAAGCATGTATTGGTCAAGAAACTCCCTGCAAAGCTTTTTGCTCATGCTACGATCGCTAACATACCCACAAGAAAAATCGACTGATAACGACATAGTGCCTATACTGCTGGTGCTATGTTATGAGTAAAAACGAATTTGACTAACTATGCTTAAGTCTAGCCGGTCTTATCGGGTAGCATGCATAGTAATTTTTTTTGTTTAATGGATGTTCCAGGCCAAATGAATTTTTTTATTGCTGGGGGTTATGCTCGCCTGGTGTTGAAGGTGATGCCTCGGGCATACAATTTAGTGAATAATAGCACTTAAAATTCCAACTATAGATAAAAACCCCATAAATATCAATCAAATATCGCGGATCTATAGTGGGGGTATAATTATGATTAAATCAATATGAGAATATTTTTAATCGTAGAGTAGACAAAGTCCGATATTGATTTATAATCGTTACATCTTCGTATATTTTCGCGATTAAGTCGTTTCTATCTACGATCGTGAATAAATTTTTTGTGAGGGGATTAATACAAAATATACCTACACGGGAATGTACGCTCATTCTTAATTGAATATTTCAAGGTGTTCGATCGTAGCAAGTTATTGAAAGATGGAAAAATTCATTATTACAAAAGACAACATAACCTATATCAAAAGGTTCAATCTACAAGGTCGTAAAGTAGAGTTTAAAATCGCACCGGTGCCCCAAAATGAGGAGCCCACCTCATGGATTAAGGCCTCAGTGGAAGGCATTATTCAGTATGCCGTAAAGGGGCTCCTGCCAAACGATCAGGTCGGGATTACTTTTTGCGGAAACAGTTTTAAGGAGAGGGGGCCGGGGTGGATGAATTTTAAACCGGCTTCGGAAATTACAATAGAAGATATATGGGAAATGATTTCGAAAATATTTCAAAGCAATTCTGAAGGTATGTTTTTATATTTGTGGGTGATTTGGTCGAGGTTTTCTACCAGCATTTTCTATTTCAGGATTAAGCACAGATACGTTTTGTTTGGGGGTGACATCGGTGCGCTTACCAGAAGGGCGACGAAATAATCGCAATAATAAATATAATACTTTTATTGAAGAGTGCGCTACGAGGAGGGGTATCGCCGTGATAGATAATAAGGACAATCTGTGCTTACCTCGAGCATTGGTGGTTGCAATCGCAAGCGTAAAGAAAGATATCGACTATAGGAAAATTAGAAGAAATATTGGAAAACTACAAACTCGCCTTGTTTCAAAATTGTTAGCAGAATCAAAAATTCATATTCCGATTGAAGGCGTGGGAATTTCTGAACTTCAGCAGTTTCAGAACCATCTGAAAGAATATAATATTGTTGTTTATCAGTACGGAACTAAGGGGCGAGATGTAATTTTTGAAGGACAGAGCGACGGCCCTAGGCTGAATCTGTTATATAACAAAAATCATTATAATGTTATAACATCCCTCACCGCTGCATTTTGCTGCGCTTATTATTGCGAAACATGTCATATACCGTATAATAATAAAAACGATCATAGATGCGGAGGAACATGTCCCTGCTGCCAACAGACATCAGGCTGCACTAATAAAAATATAGTCGAAATCAAATGTTCAAAATGTAACCGTCGTTTTAGAGGACAGCAATGCTTCGATAATCACACCGCGTCTGGATCATTAAATAAGAAAACCATCTGTGAACAGATTAAAAGATGTATGGATTGTTTGAAAACATACAAAGCTGATAAAATTCATGTATGCGGAGAATATTTCTGTAAAATATGCAACAAGCATGTACCTCAAGGGCATTTATGTTTTATCCAGCAGGATAATCGTAAACCCTCCATAAAAGATACTCTTTTTGTTTTCTACGATTTAGAGACACGACAGGAAAAAGTCTTGGGAGAAAAAGTTGTTCAAGAACGATCAATAGGGGAAATTATGCTGCATGAGCCAAATTTATGCGTTTTTCAACAGCGATGCGACCACTGTATTGAAAAAGATCTGCGCATATGTGAAAAATGTGGAATAAGACAACAGGTTTTAAAAGTTCGCCCCGTTCAGAACTTTGTAGAGTATTTACTGAATCAGCGAAAATTGTTCAAGAAGGTAATTATTATAGCACACAATGGCCAAGCATTTGACCATCAATTTATATTGAGTCATATTTTGCAAAATACCAATTTAAAACCTGAATTAATTATGCGAGGTACGAAAATAATCATGATGCAGCTGAGCAACGTGAAATTTATAGATTCTCTGAATTACTTCCCGATGGCTCTAGCCCTATTACCAAAAGCATTTGACCTACCGCCCATTTATAAAAAAGGTTATTTCCCACATCTTTTCAACACTGCCGAAAATGAAAATTATACTGGCACACTACCTCCAATAGAATATTATGGCCCTGATACGATGAAAACAGAAGAACGAGCTATATTTCTGAAATGGTATGAAGAACACAAAAACGGCGAATTTAATATGCAGCGTGATATTGTTGAATACTGTGTTAGCGACGTGCAAATTTTGGCAGAGGCATGTTTAAAATTTAGAAAGCTGATGGTAGATGAATGTAATATTGAACCATTTTTGGAGGCAGTGACTATAGCCTCTGCATGCAACCTTGTCTACAGGCGCAATTTTCTCAAGACAGACACTATCGGGATTATTCCAAAAAATGGGTATCGAAAAGCCGATAATCAGTCAGAAATAGCAGTGCAGTGGTTGATATGGGAGGAAGATCGTCGCAAAATTAATATCTTGCATGCAGCTAAACAACGAGAGAGTGTGCTAAATGGGGTTAAGGTAGATGGATATTGTCCTGAGACAAATCAGGTTTTCGAATTTCATGGCTGCTATTATCATGGACACAAAACATGTCTAACACATAACCGCGATGCTCCCCTGTATGACGACCCCAACGATACTTTAAATAGGAGATATGAAGCTACCATGGTAAAAACCGAGCGCTTACGGTCTTATGGATACGAGGTATCAGAAATGTGGGAGTGTGATTTTCGCAGGCAGTTAGAGAAGAATAAAGACATGCGATATTTGAAAGACCATCCTTTGTTGGTAAACATACCGTTAAATCCTCGCGATGCTTTTTATGGTGGCCGAACAGAAAATACTGTTATGCGCTATCATTGCAAGCCAGGGGAGAAAATTAAATATATCGATGTATGCTCGCTGTATCCCTGGGTTTGTAAATATGGAAAATTTCCAGTCGGCCATCCAAAGTTGTATGTTGGAAGCAGGGCCTGTTCCGTGGTGAATTTAAATAATACAGAGGGGCTAATTAAATGTAAAATTTTACCCCCAGAAGGGTTATATCATCCTGTTCTACCAATAAAACAAAACAATAAGTTAATGTTTTCATTGTGTCGCCTCTGTGGTGGAGAGAAAAATCAGTCTGAAGAATGTCCTCATACGGATGAAGAAAGGGCATTAATAGGCACATGGGTAATCGATGAAGTTAAAGAGGCCTTAAATCAGGGCTATAAATTGCTGGAAACATATGAAATATGGCGTTATGAAATCGAACAATACGATAAACTAACTCGGGTGGGCGGATTATTCACGGGGATGATGAATAAATTCATCAAAATGAAGCAGCAAGCGTCAGGATGGCCGAGCAGTTGCCAATCTGAGGAAGAGAAGAACCACTATATTGATAGCTTTCTGGAGAATGAGGGGATAAAGCTGAGTTTTCATGAAATTACACCCAACCCAGGATTAAGATCTTTAGCCAAGTTAATATTAAATTCCTTTTGGGGAAAGTTTGGCCAGCGTGAAAACCAACCGAGGACAACTATAATAAATAACCCAGCAGAATTATATTCACTGTTTGCCAACCCAGCCACTGAAGTCCACCATATCCTCCCAGTCGGTGAAGATACGATTATCTCCAATTGGGGTTACAAAGAAGAGGCTGCCGACTCTTTATCGACTGTAAACGTTTGCATAGCTGCTTATACTACTACACAGGCGCGGCTTAAACTGTACAGCTACCTGAAAAAACTTGGAGATCGAGCTTTATATTATGACACCGATTCTGTCATTTATGTTAGCAGGGAGAGAGAATATGACCCACCAACTGGGGAATTCGTGGGCGATATGACTGATGAATTGGAATGCTTTGGCAAAGGTAGTTATATAAGGCGGTTTGTGAGCGGAGGCCCTAAAAATTATGCGTATGAATACTTCAGTGCAAAAGAAAACCAATTTAAAGCAACAAATAAAGTAAAGGGTATACGCCTAGATCATAAGACTTCAGAACTTGTGAATCTTGACTCAATGGAAAGTATGATATTAAACTCTAAGGAAAACGGCTGCATCCCCATAATTTCGCAAAACATACGACGCACAGAAAATCACGAGGTAATATCAACCCCCGAAGTAAAAATATACAGGCCTAAAGCGGAGAAGCGCAAATTTTTCAAAGATAATAGCTCTATACCTTACGGATTTAAAAGACTATGTATATAAATATGATAAATTCCAAAAATAAAAGAATATTTTTCTAATAATGAAAAACGGTTCTTATTTTTTTTTAAAAAAACCACCCCGCTTGATCATTAAAGAAAAATTATAGGTGTATAGGCTTAAAAAAATTCAATTTTACACCAACCGCAGAGCGGCTGCCCTGAGTATTAGAAGGCGAAATCAATACACTACTGGTTTTTTTAATACGCATCTTTATTTACAGTCAACATTTACATATGCCTATAGCCTGGTATTTCTTCTTCTTTCTCATCAATAAATGTTAAGTTGCAGTCTTCATCCATCTTGTACTCCTTGTTATTTATCTGTACATGTTCAATATATTTTAGTGATTCCAGAGGCTGTAGATTTTCGAAAAAGAATTTAATAAAACACATATGCATTATTATAGCTGTTTTTTCTGCCTCCATTTCAGTTAATTTCTGCACTATAGGGCTCGTAACCTTGGTAAGATACTCCTGCTTAAGGTTTTCTCCATTCAAAATCGTATTAAATTCTACCGTTTTAAACAGATGTTCATTTAATTTGTTAATGTATTTGAACCGCGCAATAATTTTAACACCTTCATCTGTCCTTTTTTCCTTCAATAATTTTTTACAGGCCTCTTCAAACTTTTCAAAGTACAGTTCTTCTAATAAATACTTTTGTGCTTTTAGGCCAAAGGGTAGTTTATTATGTACCCCCAGTAGCATTTCATCCCATGTAGGATTGAATTGTATCTTAAAAGTAAACTGCTTAGCCATTTTCTTTGGACTTGGTGTCTTCAAAGTAAGTTGCTCTGCCATTTTCTCAGGGGCTGATGGTGAGGGTAGTTGTTGTGTTGTTGTATTCTCGGGGTTTGGTGTCGGGGTTTGTTGTTGTTCCGCTGTTTTCTTGGGGCGTGATGCTGAGAGCTGCTGTTGTTCTTTTGGGGTAGAAGGCTCTAACATTTTCTTACAGTTATATTTTTGATGTCTTTTTAAACCAGGGGCCCTTGTAAAAGATTTCTCACAATTTACACAAATGAAACTCTTCATGTTGCTGCTGCCGTTGGTAAACTGCTTAGCCATTTTCTTTGGACTTGGTGTCTTCAAAGTAAGTTGCTCTGCCATTTTCTCAGGGGCTGATGGTGAGGGTAGTTGTTGTGTTGTTGTATTCTCGGGGTTTGGTGTCGGGGTTTGTTGTTGTTCCGCTGTTTTCTTGGGGCGTGATGCTGAGAGCTGCTGTTGTTCTTTTGGGGTAGAAGGCTCTAACATTTTCTTACAGTTATATTTTTGATGTCTTTTTAAACCAGTGCCCCTTGTAAAAGATTTCTCACAATTTACACAAATGAAACTCTTCATGTTGCTGCTGTCGTTGTTAATCGTTTAACACCACCGTTTTAAATGAGATGTGCATGCTATGATCACCCCCTTTTACCCCCCAAAAATCTTTGGTCGTTCAATAAAATCTATTACTACTACTAATGTAGGTTCTTCTTTATCTTCATACGCAGTAAAAAACAGATGCTTAGAAACTAAATTAATTTCTGCTTCAAATGCAGATAAATTTAGAGGAGTTTTCATAATTCTAAAATTTTACACATGCCTTCGGTTGATATATTCAAATTAAATCCATGATCTGCCGCAACAAACAAAATCCCCTCGATAGTCTTTCCTAATTCATTATACTTTACTAAAGTAACACTAGAATAACACCAAACCAGTACCGAAATAACACCAAAAAACACCAGCAACACCAAAATAACACCAAATAACACCGAAGTAACACCAAATAACACTAAATAACACCAAATCAACCCCACTCCCTCCTCCTCCTCCTTCTCCTCCTCCTCCTCCTCCTCCTCCTCTTTACCCCCTCTTTACTCCTCTTCCTTCTGCTCTTTACTCCTCTTATCAGATACTTCACCCCCCTCTCGTTATAATATAAGACTATACACACCAAGTGATGGTGTTAAAAGCATATACACCAGCAAGCACTATGAAGTGTCCTATCTGCTGTAAATTCTTTACTCGTCGGGATAACTTCCTACGTCATAAAAGAAATATCCATGATATGGGAAAATCTATGCCGAATAATATTGATGAAACTGGCACATTAAAAACTGTTTCGAACATTGAATCTTTAGACTATGATGATGATGAACGATTAAATAGTGTACGAGAAGTTTTGAAAACCAAACTTAGCGCATTAAGAAGATTCACTGAGAGAGAAGACAAATCTACACCTGCCGATACCCTTAAAGGCTCGATATACAACCCCTACGGAGATAGCGAGATTGCCAATGAAAATTCTCCTGCTTCTGAAAAATATAACGAAAATACCAAAACTTTAGACAGCTGCACCCCTAATGAATATAGGTGTATAGAATGCAATAAGTCGTTTAGTCGCAGAGATAGCCTTCAACGGCATAAGAAACGGTCGACTCATGCTTTTAAATGTGATATCTATGAAAATAAAAATACATTGGATGGAAAGAACCATTTAACATCCTGTAATGAAGATGATAATGATGATGAATACAAACATATGAAAAAATTGCGAAAGTTGAGTGAAAATAAAGATTATTTGTATACCCAAGCACCGGGGAGCAATATTTTAATGGCTAAAGCCGAAGACCAGGGTCATGATAATGATGATGATGATGCCGATAATGATATTCGAAAAACTACAGACCCCAATATCCTGGTGGATGAATTAAGGCTGGAATATAACAAAAACTCGGGGAGAAGAGCTTTAGAAATAATAAAAAGATTAAAGATTCTCAATGTAATTATTTGAAAATAAAAACTATAAGTCTGAAAATTATTTATATTTTTATTTCCCCCTTTGCCTATACCTATGATAGAAGGTTTATAACACGCGTTAGCGGCATAAAATTTATACTTCTTTTCCGTCGCCTCGCGTTTGAAATTTCTTCACAATTTACTGCATCGTCGACCTCCACATAAAGACAATAAAAACTATTTTTCATAGGCAAATCAATGTATTCTTTGGGGCTTCATTTTTTAAGTGCATTCGCCAGATTATACATCCGCGGCATCTCCTTCAATATCAGGCGCGCATAACCCCCTTGCAATAAAAAATTCGTCTGGCCTGGAACATCCATTGGACAAAAATAACTATACATGCCACACAATAAGGTTGGCTAGACTTAGGCATGGCTAGCCAAACTCACCTTACTCGCAACATAACAGTGGCAATATAAGCACTATGGTGTTATCAGCCGATTTTCCTTGTGTGAATGCTAGTGATCATAGCATTGCAAAAAAAAAAAAAAAAAAAAAAAAAAAAAAAAAGCTTTGCAGGGAGTTTCTTGCTTTCTACATAATTAAAATTCATGCTCGTCTGGTAGTAAAATTTTTTAGAAAAATAATCTCCTCGCGTTTATAAATATTTTTGTACGTGTGTGAGTGAATGTTATCATTTGAATGAATTTCCAAGGCCTGTTTTACGCAATAAGGTGAGCAACCATCGTGCATATATCTCATCTATAGTGGGTGTATTGAGCAATTAACAGTATGAAGAGTTTCATCTGTATAAATGCGAAAAATCATTTACAATAACAATGAGTAAAGAGGCCCTTGTGTGCGAGCTGCACAAAGCAGTTCCTGCAGGCCAGATGAATCTTTTAAACACACCAAAATCTGAAGGAGATGTCAGCACAACCTGCTTTTAAGATGCGATATCAACAGTGAATAAACAATGACCTTTTCGGGGGTAACTGCTCAAAAATATTTATTGAAATATTTATATGAATATTACAGGGGTTTTCAAAAATAAAATTAAAATACCTAAATCATCAGTTTAATAACTTTTATTTAAATATTTACATAAATCAGATTTTACACCAAACTTTTACAAAAGTTCATATTTTATCTCATTTTTACAAATGCAACATTCCTCAGGGAAGTATGCCAGAAATTGCCTTAAATTTGTAAAATTTTCAATATGGTTTACACTTATTATATTTATATCGGGGCCTATTACGTTTACACATCTGTTACAATATATTTCTCCGAGGTATTTGAAATACAACATTTGAATGCTTATTTCAAGCTCGATGTCGCTGCTGACGTTGCTATCGCTATCCGGGATCTCTTCGTAGCTGTTGTCACTATCTAGGATGTCTTCTTCATGATCACTATTAGGCGGTGCCTCATAATATAACATACTTGCTGCTGTATTTAAAAAGTGAAAAACTTCACTTATTCGAGACAACTGCTCTTCATGGCGCATTTCTAGCTCTGACTCGGAACTCACTTCTATCACTTCCGGCCCCGATATTTGAAACGGCGGTGACCAACCAATAAGATTATCTCTTGGTGCCATCCTTACACGAAAACGCTTACACAAATTTCTAATTTAGCGAACTATTCTTAAAATGAAAAACTTTTGTAGCCTCTGCTAACCGCCCGCTTAGAGTATTTCAAAAACAATAGATGGATATTAGGTATTTGTCGTATAGGGTGATCTTATCACAGGCTCGTTTCGTTCCCTATCTTTCTTGAACTTCACTGTAGCGCTAATCAAATTTTAGAAAACCACATCCTTACCGGCTTATTTTTCATAGGCAAATCAATGTATTCTTTGGGGAGTTCATAGGCGAAATTTTAATCATTTTGCCGGCCACCCCCCGAAAAATTTCAGAAAACCACAATATCCGTTCTCCGACTCTGCAAATTAGATTGTTGTGGAGGGTTTGTCTTATTATTTTTCGGTTGGAATTTTTAAAAAAATCTGATAAAATTTGGTTGGTACAATCTGGAAAGAAAATTAGCCAAAATGATTTTAGAAAATCATTTAAAAAGCAAACATGGAGAGAACAACAGCTCACATTGCAACAATATTAAGAGCGCCCCGGCACCCCGCATGGCCGACGATCCATGAGGATCTGGAGGAGTTAGCGGCATCTTCCCCGGTGCCGATAAACATAGTTTACCAGGCCCGTGGGGAGTTGGATTGGTGTGAGGTGTTTACACCTTACACCGAGGACATGGTACCAGAGACTTTTGTAAGTACCCTTTTTTAAAAATACCATAAAGCGTAATAATGCCCTTTTTACAGGCGTACCTCCACGAATGCGGATATAGGGCCTATGTTTCCACCTTTAACAGGTGGGAACACCTGGTTCGGGTGGCAGTCTTGCAGGCGCTGATCGCAGCCCAGGAAGCTGATTGGGATGCCGAGCTGGAGGCGGAGGACCAACGCAGGCATCCACGGCGTAGGGGCTGATCGCTTGGAGAGGGAGCGTTATTGTTTTTAAAAAAGTTGCATATTTTTAATAGGAAAATAAAAGACATTTTTTATAACGTTTGAAACTGTTTTTATTTAAAAAATCCCCGGTATTTTGCAAAATATGGCCCAACATAAGTTGATAGTCAAATGCCTGGGCATTGTGCATTATGACAACCATCTTCTTGAACAATTTTCGCTGATTCAGCAAATACTCTACAAAGTTCTGAACGGGGGCGAGCTTTTAAAATCTGTTGTCTTATCCCGCATTTTTCACATATGCTCAGATCTTTTTCAATGCAGTGCTCGCATCGCTGCTGAAAAACGCATAAATTTGGTTCATGCAACTTAATTTCTCCTATTGATCGTTCTTGAACAACTGTTTCTCCCAATACTTTTTCCTGTCGTGCCTCTAAATCATAGAAGACAAAAAGAGTATCTTTTATGGAGGGGTTACGATTATCCTGCTGAATAAAGCATAAATGCTCTTGTGGTACATGCCTGGCGTATATTTACAGAAATATTCTCCGCATATGTGAACTTTATCGGATTTGTATGTTTTCAAAACAATCCATGCATCTTTTTTAATCTGTTCACAGACGGTTTTCTTATTTAACGATCCAGACGCGGTGTGATTATCGACGCATTGCAGGGAGCGTTATTGCTTTTTTAAAAAAAGTTGCATATTTTTAATAGGAAAATAAAAGACATTTTTTATATGTTTCCGCAAAAAGTAATCCCGACCTGATCGTTTGGCAGGAGCCCCTTTACGGCATACTGAATAATGCCTTCCACTGAGGTCTTAATCCATGAGGTGGGCTCCTCATTTTGGGGCACCGGTGCGATTTTAAACTCTACTTTACGGCCTTGTAGATTGAACCTTTTGATATAGGTTATGTTGTCTTTTGTAATAATGAATTTTTCCATCTTTCAATAACTTGCTACGATCGAACACCTTGAAATATTCAATTAAGAATGAGCGTACATCCCCGTGTAGGTATATTTTGTATTAATCCCCTCACAAAAAAATTTATTCACGATCGTAGATAGAAACGACTTAATCGCGAAAATATACGAAGATGTAACGATTATAAATCAATATCGGACTTTGTCTACTCTACGATTAAAAATATTCTCATATTGATTTAATCATAATTATACCCCCACTATAGATCCGCGATATTTGATTGATATTTATGGGGTTTTTATCTATAGTTGGAATTTTAAGTGCTATTATTCACTAAATTGTATGCCCGAGGCATCACCTTCAACACCAGGCGAGCATAACCCCCAGCAATAAAAAAATTCATTTGGCCTGGAACATCCATTAAACAAAAAAATTACTATGCATGCTACCCGATAAGACCGACTAGACTTAAGCATAGTTAGTCAAATTCGTTTTTACTCATAACATAGCACCAGCAGTATAGGCACTATGTCGTTATCAGTCGATTTTTCTTGTGGGTATGTTAGCGGTCGTAGCATGAGCAAAAAGCTTTGCAGGGAGTTTCTTGACCAATACATGCTTTCTACATAATTAAAATTCATGCTCGCCTGGTAGTAAAATTTTAGAAAAATAATCTCCTCGCGGTTTATGAATAGAGATTTTGTACGGTGGTGAATACGTTAGCGTCTGCATGAATTCCCCAAGGCCAATTTACGCAAAAAGTTGAGGTTCGGGGCTTTTGAACTACTCGTAATGATACTTATCTTCCTCTTTTCTGGTTACAGTCCTAAGTCCTATTCCCATCTGAACCTCTACATACATATTCGTTGTTATTCTTTACAAATTCTACATTTCGTGCTTTTGTTTTATATTTGTCGAGGACAATTCAAATTCCATCACAGCTGTCCTACCCCAGTGTATTAAAAGATTATTCTACCTACATAACAGGAGATAAATTTTCATCATGTTCTTATCAGTTTCGTATTCCTGTCATCGAGCCAGTTTCATACGTGTTATCACCATTATGAATTTCAAGGCCAGTTTTACGCTAAATTTATTATTCGAAAAGTCTGGGGTCAGTTTTCTTATCAACCTCGTATTGCGGTCATAGAACTATTCTCATACGAATACATTATGTTGCCGGCGCAATTCTTATCAGCGATAAAACGTCATTATGCCAAAAAATATTTTTTTAGAAATTATCTCTGGTGAGGTATTCGTTATTGATCATGTACCTAGTCAAACTTCATAACATGTTAATAATATAATTTTTTTAATTCTAATTACTTAATAATTTCGTTTAAAACTGAAACATTTGAAAATTTTTCACGAGGCCTACTATCTCTTATCAATCATATCCATATTTTTTAGGTCGCTCGCCCGTTCAACCGTCTGTATACACAAGATACATTTGTAAAGTAAATTAAGTATATTCGCGTGGCCGCACCATCTAACATTTGTGGGGTTACGAACAAGACAGTTTTCTGATGGCCATATTCATGCAGTCATTTTCCACTTATATAGCCACTTTAAAGAACATACCTGCGATACATCCGTGGCCTCATGAGTAGAGCGCCTCGGATTTTACAAACCAAGCATCCCCGGTTCGATTCAAGCGAAAATGATATTATTTTTTCCTGCTAAATTAAAATAGTGAAAATCAAATAAGACAGAGCTGATTAGCTGGCCAGACTACGACAGGAATCTCTATCGACCAAGACAAGACGGATCAGCCAGTCACGTCACGCCATAGAAATACCCATAGCCAAGGCAGCCAGCAAAACCCAAACATATGACGTCAGTGGTAATTATAAGAGAAAGAGACAGAGATGTCTGGCCAACCGACCAGACCATCCATTCATATGACGTCAGAGGAAAATACGAGAGAGAGAGAGACAGAAAGAGAGACAGAAAGAGACAGAGATGTCTGGCATTTTTGGCTGGCTGTGAACTCAAGTCTGGCGGTACTGCCCCAATACCTACTCTCTTTCTCTAGGATGAATACGTTTATTGATAAATCGTTCTGGCCTTCAAATTGCGTTATTTGCTTAAGCGTCATGGGAAATGTTATTCCAGTTAAATTTAGCACAGTAGAATAAGTGGATATGATGAGGTTCTATCGGAGTGAACATTTGCAGGATATACCGCTGAGATTACGGCCCACGCGAAGCATGCTTCATCATTATTCTTTACATTAACGCAAGCTTGCTTTAAAGCAATCTCCTTTGGTAGAGGTATATACGAAGTTCCTCGGAGCTGTTCAAACTTGTTGATGTGTACTGCTAGATGTATTATAGAGTGCAGTGCCCAGCCACTGTCTTTTTCCTGGAATTCTTCTAGCTGAGTGTATACTGGATCCAAAATGTTTGATTTAAACCACTCCTCTAAATTATCATCTGCACTGATTGGAGGAGTTCTCGCTTGGAAATATTTAATGTCTTTTATAATTTCATTGTCAGCATTTTGTTTAATAAATTCGCCGCAAAACGTTGTAGCAACTTTAATATGATATTGTTGTTTTAATTTATTCTTAATGCGGCGAGCAAGTAATTTGGAAGCTTCTTGCATAAATAGCTTAGGATCTAGGTGGCTTATATTCACGATAACACCTGCCCTAATTCTACCTACGAATGCTGTTTTTATTTCTTCCCACTTAACAAAATCACTTCTTATTAATCGTTGATTAATTCCTCCACCTCGATGGGGAGCTTTGATTAGCACTTTCAACGATTTAATTTGATCAATACAGCTGTCCAAATGTCGTTTTCTAGCATTCTTATTACTCTTTCGAAATGCTGCTTGATATTTACGAATGTTTCTGTTGCACTCTTTAATAATATTGTTTTTATTCACAAAATTTGCATCACTTAAACACTTCAACACATCTGCTCGCAATTTCTTAATTAATGAAAAACTTTCATTTAATAATGTGATAGACATTTTTAATTTTTTATTCAACACTAACGCTTTGAATCACTTAGATTGACTGGTGCTCCCCAAGAGTTTGCTTGCGCTTTTATAGCAACAGTTTGTAAACATGAATGATCCTGCTGCTACAATAAACATTGCACAGGATGAATTCCAACGAATTTGCTTACAGGTTGAGATGATATCGAATTATACGATAAAAAATCATTCAAATTAATTTGATTACTTTATTCTGCTGGTCGAATTTGCAAATGAGATTGTTTACATACAAGAAAATGTGAAAATTTGTTTACATTCCAATGAAAAATTCTTGGAACAATAAAATTTTTGGCTGCCTACAGGAAGTGTGGTATCATATTACATGAAAAGAATAAATGTGCTGATATTGCTTAAATTTGTTTACAACAGGATGTGAAATTTTGCTTACGAATTCTAATGAAACGTTTCAATCAGTAAAATTCTTGGCATTGAGCTGTTTGCAGTATCAAATTACATTAATCATTCAGCTTAATGTGCTGATATTGCAAATTTGCTTTAAGCAGGATTAAACTTGTTTTGGAATCATGACTATAAATTGAGGAGCTGAAAATCAAGTGTTGATATTACCTAAATTGGTTTACTTTATTCTCTTAAGATGATGAAATTACATATAGAAAGATTGTTGGAATGTAGAAAGATTTTATTGAAATAATCAAGTGTTGATATTACCTAAATTTTTTTACTTTATTCTACTCGAGCTGATAGCAAAATTACGTGAAAAAAAGATTAGAGGATTGGTCTGTTGTTCTGAATTTGATTATGATAATATCTAGTGTTTATATAAGAGTTCGAATCATTTGTATTGCAGCTGCAAACTATATGAATTTGTTTACAAGAAGTGTGATGATATTAAATTACATATTGATGCTTTATAAAAATGAAATATTTGCAAGATTTTGCAAACGCATTATTTTTTTTTATCAAGATATGCATAGAAGAAGCTCAAATTATCTAAAGAGTTTAGCTCATTCTGAATCGATTTCTGAAGAGCCACAATGTCAGAAGTAAGTTGCTCTGAAATTTATTATAATATTTTTTTAATAATTAATTTTTTTCTCCAAATACAGCAACAGCAACAACAACAACAACAGCAGCAGCAGAGTCAGCAGCAGCAGCAGAGTCAGCAGCAGCAGCGGAGTCAGCAGCGTCGCGAAGCTGTGAGTAATTTTTTTATTATAATTTATAAATATATAATAATTTTCTATAACTCCTAGGTGCTTCATGGGATGAATATGTTGCGAGGGTCGCTTTACAGAAGCGAAGGTTTCTATAATGACCTATCGCTAACATTTTCTGCAATAAAAAGGACCATGAAGGCTGAAAAGGTTAGGCTGCGGGCTGCAAAAGCAGAAAAAAAGATGAGCTTCGTCAAATTGAAGAGAAATTGGCGAAGCTAAAAAAAAATATGTGTGTGGTTAAAAAATTTGGAAACTTCATTCAGGAGTAATAATAATTTTTTTTTTTTTATTTATATATGCTCTTTATTTTTGGCTCTTTTTGTGGCTCTTTTAAATATTCCTTCAAACTAGTTGGCAAACGGCACAAAATTGTAAATAAGACACTAGCTAAACTAACTTATAAATAGTCAAAAGGGACAATTAAAAACAACTAGAACAATTAATACAACAAAAATGACACAAACAAGACAAAATTCTCAAAAGAGACTAAAAAACGGATACAAGAATTTTGAAGACGATCTAAAATATAGACAAAAGATTTAAAAGTCCCAATTTTGACAATTGGGTAAGTGGCAGTTCCAAGAAGCTCCAATTTCCAAAATAATCTAATAAAAATAATGACCTAAACGAACGAATTTTCAAAATAAAATTTTGAAATTTAGCACCGAAACCGAAACCGAATTAAAAACTTAATAGCCGAACGAACGAAAAATTTACCCGATACCGTTATAGAGTCCCGCGAGGGCGGCCTGTAGTATCATAGACCTCTACAAGCTGCCCTCATCATCCCTCCAGCTGAGCATCTCTAACGGAGCGCTTATCCTTCCCACAGCACTTGCAACGGTTCCAAAGCGAGGAGAAGCCCCGTGGACTAGTGTTGCAAATGCTGTGGCCTGATATCACCAGCGAAAGACAAGAGCGCCGTCCTGCACTGACAATAGTGGCTGCCATGTGCAGTTGAATATGTCTGCGTTCGTTGCCAGATATTCAAGACGTAAACGTCTCTTCAATCTGTCAACGAAGTGGCGCTTAAGTCAAAAAATTTGGAAACTTCATTCAGGAGTAATAATAATAATTATAATAATTAATAAATAATAGTATATAATAAAAAAATAAAAAAAATAAAAAAAATAAAAAAATTAAAAAAATTAAAAAAATAAAAAAATAAAAAAATTAAAAAAAATTAAATTAATAATTAGTAATAATAAGTAAAAAAAAACAACAAAAAAATGATATTATATTAAATTAATAATAAGTAATAATAATAATTATAATAATTAATAAATAATAGTAATAGAAATAAATAAAAATAAATAGTGTCATTATATTGTTTTATTTCATCATTCTGCATATATTTCTCTAGAAAACAACAACAAATCTAGGTACTTATCTACAACTTCCGCTCCACAAAACCAAGGTAATATCAGAAAACTACAAAAAAAACCGAGTCGATTTCAAAACAGCAAAAAAATCGAGGTGATGTCATGCTGATTTCTACAGTTTCCTTCCTTAAGAAATCTTCAAGTAAGAAAACAGCAAAACCGAGGTGACGTCACGAAGATATCTACAACTTCTCCAGCTAAGAAATCTTCAAGTAAGAAAACAGCAAAACCAAGGCTACATCACGAGGTCATGCTGATATCTAAAACTTGCACTCTAACGAAAACAGCAAAACCAAGGCATGCTGCTAGTACCAACCAGCAAAATCAATGCGATGTCATCCTGATATCAACAATTTCCTTGCTAAGAAACCTTCAAGTAAGAAAACAGCAAAACCAAGGTGATGTCATGCTGATATCTACATCTTCTCCGCTAAGAAATTTATGCGCAACATTTTATGTGGCGTCATGCAGATATCTACAATTTCTCCAGCTAAGAAATCTTCAAGCAAGAAAACAGCAAAACCAAGGCTACATCACGAGGTCATGCCGATATCTAAAACTTCCACTCTAAAGAAAACAGCAAAACTAAGGCATGCTGCTAGTATCGGCAAATGCAGCTCAGACGACCTCACAATGGTGCATCCAAGACCCAATGGTGCATCCAAGACATAATCCAGTACAGTCAAAAGCCGATGGTGGATCCAGTACAGTCAAGAGTCAATGGTGCATCCAAGGCATAAACCAGTACCATCAATACACAAACCCACTCAAGCCACCTAGCGACGGTGGCGCCATCTGTGGGTGAGGAGGCTACGAATCTGAGATGAAAAATAAGCGAACTCCAGAAACAAAATTGAAATCCTATGCTATTTCCCTATGCTGGAGAGTGCTAAAAGTGGTCTCGTATCCCCAAGACTCGAGATGAAAAATAAGCGAACTTCAGAAACAAAATCGAAATCCTATGCTATTTCCCTATGCTGGAGAGTGCTTAAAGTGGTCTCGTATCCCCCAAATTGGTCTCGTATCCCCAACATCTAAGACACAAACCAGCACATCCAATACACAAACCCACATTTAGTATGGAATCGAACCACCTAGCGACGGTGGCGCCATCTGTGGGGAAATCCTGGAGGCACAAAAAGTGGTCTGGTACTCTCCTAGTTATACTACCAGTAAGTATCTAATCTTCAGTCGAAACCCGAAATAAGATGCGTTTATTTCCGTCGAGACCAGAAATGATTGTTACTTTTTAAAAGTGAAATATCAGTCGATACCCGATATAAATGTTAGTCCCTAACAGCCAACATACCCCAAGCGATGCCAAGTACAAAAAGATATCAAGATCAGTCAGCTTATCGTTTATATAGCCCTTACTTGCACCCGACACCACTGATGGAGTAGCAGAGGCGCATGATTACAAGAATTGGCAGTGCAGCTGTGATCTTGCGGTACTAGCGATAAAATTTGCATAGCAACGAAGAAAAATGCATACCAACAAGAAATTTAGAGCAACACATTGTGCTGTGTTAAATTAAATTATTTTCGCAAAAAATATTCTCTCTATCACGTAGCGAAGAAATTCCCGTTGTAATGATGATAATGATAGAGTTGCAAATTGATCGGCTTGAACTAATTATATTTGTGCAATCCATTGTATGCTACATGACAACACATGTTTTTGTTAGATGTTTGACCCATTTTTAGGAACATTGTAATTAGATTGAATTTATTTTGCTTTTTAGAGCTCAGTTTTAGCATGGTATTTTTAATGTTGCCTTTTCAGGAATTGTTTTTAGCACGAATCTAACGGTTAAAACATATGATAATGATTTTAATGTGATTTGCTCGATGAGGCTTTATTTTTGTATTGTATTTGTGCAATTTGTTATATAGATGACAAATACATGGCTTTGTTTGGTTGTGTATCTGTGTTTTAAAGAAGAGTGATTAGATTAGATTTAATTTTATACAAATTTTCATGCTTTGTTTTCAGGATTTTTTCTTTTCAGAAGGTATCTGTTAAGAAAAATATATTCGAAGCGATTTGGTTCGAACATAGAGCAACCTTTTCGAAAATGCGCTAACATCGAAGAAGAGAGGCGGAAAGTAGCCCAGAAGATTGCAGAAGATCAAATAAAGCAAAAGAAGAGCTTTGATCAGAAAAGGATACAAGCGAAAGAGTATAGAGTCGGAGACTTAGTTTTAGTAAGAAAACAAATCCCCGGCGAGGGACAAAGTAGGAAGCCTTCCGGGTTGTAAAAAAATTACCTAATGATCGATATATTTTGAAGGAAATTGCGGGCTCAATACGCAGTGCACCTTCGCCTTATGAAAGTCAGTGGAGCATCTTAAAGGTTGGATTCCGACCGGAGGAAAATCAGAATCAGATTAGGATGAACACGAACACCAAATAACATGCGTACGTGGACGTTCGCTACGTCAAATTAGCCGAGCTGATAAAAGAAAAGAAATTCAAATTCAAATTCAAAGTTTATTTATTGCAAACCCCGGCATATGCGCCACGCAGATTAGCGATGGGTATAGCGACTAGGTAATAAGACATATTTACAGAGTAGTTTATGTTCTAAGTAGTGTAACAGCGATTAATAAGATTGTTGTATTTAGAATGAGTACAAGTATGTGATGTTATATTGTTTATGTCTATATAATATATGCGGTATGGTGACTCAAACTCAAGTTTGAATTTTTAGAATCTCAAATTTAAGTGACCAATTTCTTATTAGATAATTATAAGCTAAGTATTAGGAAAAATATGGTAGTGCAAAGATACTCCGATATTCAAGGTCTCTAGTAGTGAGTATTAATAACAAGGCTAACACCTTATAGCTTAATATTACTGATCCTTATAGATATACATTAAAATTATGAGGTAGAGAACCGTGTACATAACAAATATTGAAGGTAAAGGTACGACTGTTAAACAGTATTGCAAGTAATCTTCTGATTCTGTATAAAGCTAGGTTACCTTACACAATAAAGCATTGACTATCACTTGGCCATGACCAGCTTATAACTGGCAATGTTATAGACTAGGTTAAAATTAGTATTGAAATAAAGCTATAGCTATTTAACAGTATTGCAATGAATCTACTCATTCGGTGTAACAGTCGGAACTTAAAACCGAATAAAATAAATAAAATAACAAAAACAACATAAATTGACTATCCCTTAGTCTTATAGCTTAAAACTAACACTGTTATAAAATAGGCAGTGTGTACACCCAATTATTTTAGATAGATAAGGCCGAGTATCCTAGTGAGAATAGTTTATGGAACCTGGCTACACCTCTATCTTTTATTCGGAATTCGGATGTCTTGACATTGTGAGTCGTAGATGTGGATGACTCTAGCAAGGGTCAATTTGGTTGAACATGAGATGTTGACGGGCTGGGTTGTGGGAATATGTGACTAGTTGGTTTAGTAAAGGTTGACATTGTTAGTCTGTTAGTGTGGAGAAATATTCCAGTGCCAGAGTTTTAAAGCTTTGTAGCGCTGTCGCACCTCGTACTAGTGTAGGCAGCCTTTTCCACATAGTGGTCCCCTGGCCATAGATGCTACGGGATTCAAACTGGGTGCGGGTGCGTGTTTGTGTGATTCATGCAGCACTTATCCTACTCCAGTTAAACTTGGCATTTACGTATCTTGGAAGCAGTTTCAATTTTGAACGCATGATGAAGGTAACCACTCTTGTTAAGTAGAGTTCGGGTAGAGGGCATGGGAAGAATAGATGCATGAACGGAGAGATATGATCATATCGCCTGAGTCCATAAACGAATCTAACGCAGACCTTTAGACCACGCATGATATTGTGCATCATGCCACTTGAGTATGGAAAGGTTACTATGTCAGCAAAGAAGAAGTGCGGAACAATCAGGGTTTTGACCAACATCAGACGGATATTAGGAGGGAGTTTGTGAGACACTGCGTATAAGGAGCGGAGTCCACCATAGATACGTGCACAGATCTGTTTAACCTGTGGACCCCAACTGAGGTGTGGATCCGTCATGAGATCCAAGTTTTTGACATGATTGGTGGTGAGGGGAACAACCTGACCTTGAGCAATCAGCGGAGGGATCGTGCTGGAAGGGGCAAGAGTCCTGAAGCAGGATGAATAGATTATTGCCTGTGTTTTTGCTGGGTTGATGCTAAGCTTATTTTGCCAGCACCATAGTGAGATGTCCTCTATGACATCATTGGGATTAGCTATGAGTATGGGGATATTTACAACCGATGACGCACTATATATTTGCAGGTCATCAGCGTATAGGTGAAAGCGTAGATCCGATAGTAGTGTAGAGTCGGTGAGAACTGTCGATATATCATTCATGTATATGGAAAAGAGTATATGGGCCATAACAGCCCCTTGTGGGACACCAGAGCCCACTTCCACAGGGGAGGATCTTTTTCCATTGGATTCGACAATTTGCTGTCGATTTGATAGGTATCTGGCTATTAGGGAGCTCGTTGGAGTGGAGAATTTGAATAACCTTGTTAGCGTCTTGACTAGTGAAGTGTGTGGTACAGATTCAAATGGCCTGATCAGATCTAAAAGAACATGGGCCACATTAGAGCCATCATCACACAGTTCGCGGATGTCAGAAACTACCTTGGACAGTGCTGTTGTGGTGGAGTGTTTGCATAGAAAGCCGGATTGTGATTCACTCAACAGGTTCTGAACTTCAAGGTGCTGACTAATTTGTTCAACGATAATAAGCTCAAAGGCCTTGAAGATGGCTGGCAATATGGTAATTGGCCTCCAGTCAGCCAATAAACTCGGGGTTGTTTTTTCGGAATAGGTATAATTAGACCTGTTTTCCAGCAATCGGGAAAGTGGGAACAGGTGATGAGCTTATTAAATAGTGTGATCAAATGTGGGAGAATAATTGGTAAAACAATTTTGAGAAATCTAATCGGGGTGCCATCTGAGCCAACAGCATTTGATTTAATGCGCATGACTGCCACCAACACATCGATTTCAGTACAGTTCATCAGTGAGAACGCATCGTCCAGTGGTGCTGCTACATCGCTGTTAGCATCTGGCCCCGCCGTGTCTATTCGGGTGTCGTTGTTGGATGTTGGAGCGGAAGAGTGTAGATGTGAAGTTCGAATGGGAACTAAGGGCTGCACCACTGGCGGACTAGAAGGAAAGCGGTTGAGCTCGTCCGGGTCGGCATCCATTGAGCAACGAGCTTTGGAACCAAGCCCAGGTTCCTTTATCTTTCCCCAGTCAACCCCATTTCCAAAGCTACGCCTAGCAAGCTCCTTAGTTTTGGACCGGATTATGTAGTCAGCCTTCCTGCGCATTCTGCTGTATTCGGAATGGTTGAGTGATATTTTGTCTCTTTTCCAACGTGAGTAAGCGATGTCTGTAAGCTGACATTGGAGAATTACGTCAGGGCGGTTGAAAATTCTTTCATCTGGAGATTTAATGGAAATCGTTTTTAATGGGACATGTGAGCGGAAGAGATTATTCAGGGTGTTGGTAACGAAGGGGGCAGCCACTTCAGGGTCCGAGGTGTTATGGATAATAGACCAGTCCGTGGCGGAGACATCACTCCTGAGAGCATGATGCTGTATAGCCGTGCAGTTGCGGAAACTTCTCTGTCTACAGGGGCCCGGGCAACTCAGATGAAAGGTAGCGAAGATCACCTCATGATCCGAGACACCAGGACACTGTCCTGATAGTATAGGTATGAAATTCGGAGCGACGACTAAGAGATCCAATACAGTCGCAGAGGAGGCACCGTGCCGGGTAGGTGCATGATTCAAAATTGTCAGATCCCGCTCTGCAAAGGCATCAATGAGTGAGATACTCAGGTTGGATGATACACCCACATCAATATTGAAATCACCCCCCAGCACCATTCGAGGACCAGTACTCGACACGAGGTCGATAAAGTACATCAGTAGGTCCAATCCATGATCCACGAATGTGGCTCCTCTTCTATATACCACTCCAAGTGCAGTAGGTGCTAGCTGATCGTCCCCACCATCATTCCAAACCAGGACCGATAACAGCTCCCAGCTACAATCCGTAAAAGAGTGGACAACTTTAGACTGTAAGGTGTTTGCCACATATATCGCTACTCCCCCTCCCCTACCCACTTCCCTATCGAGTCTATGCAATTTGAATCCTGGTATCTCCAACATCTTGGAAGAGATGTGCTTCTTGGTCCATGTCTCTCAGACCAGCAGTACGCTTGCGTTACCATTGATGGCAATTTGTTTAATTTCCGGGAGTTTTTTGATTGTCGATCGGGTATTTAATGAGACTATATTGAATTTTAAGGGTGAAATGAAGTGGTGAAGGGCATCACTGGTTGGTAGCACATGGTGCATTTTGTCTATTGTTTAGTACAGAGGTCGCAGCCAAGTAGCGCGACGCCAGCGTTGCAGTGAAGAGAACTCGACCAGAGTCAGCTTCGCCACTACTTGGACGACTGACGACGTATACTTGCCTATTCCTGGTGGCAACCTTCAGCAGGACTGCCTCCCTCTTGAGAGTCAGTGCCTTGTGAAGGAGTGACAAGACCTCCGTATCAAGATCCTCATTAATGTATATCCAAGCTGCTATGCTACCAGGCAAAAGATCGTCAAGTGTGGGTGGCTTTGTCTTGAGCCGCTGCAGATATGCATGATAGAACAGATTGCAGCAGTCTTCACTAATGAATTTCAGAAATGTTCGGTGTTTAGGGATGATGGTAGACAATGTATTGCCATTGCTCCATTTGAGCGGTAAGGCCGAGATAATATTAGCACAGAATGCGGGGTCAAGCCCAACACTGCTGCACAGTGCAGGAAGTATGCTACTACTTTTTACATGAAGCGCTCCTGCGGGGAGATTGCTAATAATTAAGGTTTTCTTTCTGTGATCTATCCTCTCTAGGAGGGTGCACTAGCTCTTTTTAGACGGCTAGGGGCATTAGTAGTTAGACCTTTCCTTAGGTTCCCTAATATTGCTGGATGCTTGGAGCAGACACCTGTGGATTTAGGTGGGACTGTGCTTTTACTAGTCAACTTAGTATCCGCTGCGCCTTGTTTGCCACTGTTTGATTTAGGTTTGGGGCTTGTAACTATTTTGCCTGGAATGTTTTTACATTGGCTACCAGAGCCAGTGTCTTTGCTTTTACTATTGGTTTTCGAAGCTGCGTTATTACTGCAGAGTGTACTGGGGACTGGGATGTTTGCAGAATTATTCGGCCCTCGATGCGTTCTAGTGAAGCGAATACATTCACGGCTTTGTATTATGATAATGGACAAGATAGTCCTTGGTAGAGATTTGCACACAGACTATATGACTCCAGCTTTCACAAGTTGCACATTCAACCCAGTATATTCCAGAGTCTCCCAGTAATTTAGGGCTGGGTTCCTTCTTCTTACAGACTGAGCATTTAATAATTTTTTTTGAGCAGTGGGGGCCGCTGGGGCTTTGGCTTTAGTGATTCTGGTTTTCATCTATCAATGATGACCAGTATAAACAATCGAAGAGATAGGGTTGGGACGTTGGTCTGGTAATGGCATGCCAATTGTGCTCACCTGAACCTTTGAAGTTGGTCTATGTGTGGGCCTGGCTCCAATAATAGAGTATAAATTGTTGATTATGTTCAACGAATTATAGTGCAATTTGACGAGGTCTCTCACATGAGTGATAGCTAGCTTCTTCGCTTACTTTTAAAAATTATAACTTATAGATTATTTTACGAGGTGCACTTCGTTTGTTATGCGCTACTAGAGATTAATTACGAGCAGATATATTAAACTTAGTGATAATGAAAATCTATTGGAACTATAGAAATTTAAAACTGTGAAAGCTAGGAATTAAGATAATGAAAATCTTTTATAAATATAGTAGTTTGAAAACTATGAAAGCTAGGAACTAAGACTTCTGTTCAACGAATTGAGGTGCAATATGATAAAGTCTCTTACATGAATGATAGCAAGTGTCCTCGCTCACTTTTACGATGTATAGCTTACAGTTTATTTTGAGATGGGAACTTCGTTTGTTATGCACTACTAGTGATCAATTGCGATCTGATATATTAAACTTAATGTTATTAAAAATCTTTTAGAATAATAGAAATGTAAAAACTGTAATAGTTAGGAACTAAGATAATGATAATCTTTTAGACATATAGAAATGTATAAACAATGAAAGCTAGGAACTAAGACCAATTATATGATAAGCAAACCTGATATGCTTTAAGATAAGTAGTCCGTTTACTCCAAGTTTATTTAGCGTTAGTGGTGGTTGAGTTGAAGCAGTAGCTTCGGATGAATTTAGCATTTGTAGTAGTTGAATTGATGCAGTAGCTTATTTATCGTTGCGATACTTTGCCGCCCAGTCTTTGCATTAACCGGGAGTAACGATATATCCAGATGCTGCCGAACGTCTCTGGTGTAGAAGATAATTGCACAGATTCACTGCGCTTCAGACGCTGACCAGTTTTCCTCAGCAGCGCAGGAATCAAGCTACCCCTGCAACTTGTATGCTTATGTGCAAGTTCCAAATTTGGTTCTACTTCTGATGTTTTAGGTTAGTATTCCAATAGCTCTACTTTAGGTAACTATGACTCTAATCCACCTGTAGACTGAGCTATCAAAATTCGTCGTGGGAACACTACCCTTACTTAATGGACGCTTGCTACTTAACCGCTGTACGGGACTCTAAGTAGCCGTGTATTCCAGTGGTGTCTTATTAATATTAAAAAAATTTGACTTAATGAAGTGCTGTTAATATCTTACTGCACTTTCGCATTGATTTAGATGATTTTCCGTGTTTAATATTCATCTAAATCGGTTGTATAAAGTATTCAGGTTGAAAATCCAATAATTAAATTCCGTATTGTAAAAATTTAGTTTGATGAACAAGCAATCGCTGTGGAGTTACTTCCTCGTCGAAACTCCTAGATGTAATACGAATAAACAGTGTTTCCTTATTTTTCTTATAAATGATGTGTTATGATTTAATTATCAGCTTCATAAAATGGATAACGGCTCCAAGCGGCAATCGGCGTCCTCTCACACATACATATACGGGTTCACCCGCAGAATTCAGAAATGCAAATAAGACGAGTATTCGGGTTTCAAATAAGAAACTAACAAATACAAAAACTTAGAATGATCTGCTGAAGAGTTTAAAATTATTTTAGTAATTCAAACCCGAACATTTTAATCAAAATCAACAAATTAGCGCGGAAAACGATTTGACAAGTAAGTCATATTTCGATCTAACCTTAACAATTAAATTAAAAAGAAATTTCGTTAAGAAGGGATCTATGACGCGATCCTTTCTTGTACCTGCCTAGTGGTTAGTGCGCGTAGTTGAATATTAAATATCCGAGAAAAATAATAAGTAGTGCTAGATTTCATGACAAGTAGAATAAAGGTGGGTGTTTGTTAATTTTAAATATAATTACGTGACTTAGTAGATTGTAGTTAGGTTACATTAGAGAGTGTGTAATATTATCGTTAAATGGGTGTTTATATAAAATATTTGAGTGATTACGTAGATAATTATTCGATTAGATTGTTATTAATATTAAGTGAGCATTTACTCGGTTACTAGTAGGTAGGTCCCGAGAAACCAAAGTTGACATCACACGGAGTGTATTACCTGGGTAGGTCCCGTGTTTGACTGAGGTTGGATCTCTAGTTGAGGTTGCAGCCCGCCCCATAAGAGGAAGATTCTTTTGCGTTGGTGGGTCCCGTTACCAGTTTATTGTATACTAATGAGTTAGTTTAGTATGTATAGAATATTGTAGATTTTATTTATACCCACTGAGTATGTCTTACTCCCAAGAACCCGTTTCTTTCTCTTACAGACGATCAGCCTTAAGGTGTGTTTAAAGGAATAAATTACATTTTTGTTTACTTCCCCTAACAAGATCAAGAATATTTTACCAGAATTTTATCCGACGAATTCAGATGGATACAGTGTGAATCAATGGATTAAATTAATTGAAAATGTGAGGAAGATGTACATATGGGACGAGACAAGCACACTTTTATATCCCACCTTACCCTTGGGGGGGGGGGGGGCAGCTAACCTATGGTATAAAAGCAATTACCACAAAAGTAAGGGCTGGGAACATTTTAAAGTAGTGATAAAAAAAACGTTTGACGGAAGTAGATGACGACGCAACGGTTTTGATTCAAATAATGAATCGACGAAGGGAACGGTCTCAACGTATTGAAGATTATTTTTATATTGTTTCGCTATGGCCTCAAAGATTGATCTTCCCGAAACTTCAGTAGTTCAGTATATAATAGCAGGATTGAACGGCGAATCTCTCAGCAGTAGTTTAATAACTGCAAATTGCAATAATCTACAGGAACTAATACTTAGAGTTAAGAGATAGGAGGAATTCAAAACTCATGAAAAGCAAAGAAGGATTGTGCAAGAAAATGAATATTTAAAAAGAAAAAGGGATCGAAGTCAGTCAAATCAGTTCAACAAAAAACCATGTTATGAAACGAATGGGAATGAGGGGCAAAAGAAATCAAGAAGTAAAGATCTAATATGTTTCAAGTTTCAAGTGCCATCAAAAAAGACATTTTGCAAGCAAATGTAAGGAAGTAGGTAGTGAGCGTAAATGTTCCAAGTGCAAACAGGTTGGACATTTAGCCAAAGACTGTACGACCAATAAAAGACAGTATATTCAACAGGAACAGAAAGTGGTTAGAGATGAGTACCATAAAGAAATTGAAATTGATGACAAGCTGATCATCGCTTTCCTTGACTTCGGTAGTAACTGCACTACAATGAAAAAAAAACCTATGGGAAACTTACATCGGGATTCAGTGGACAATCACGTAAGGCATTAGGACGAATGAGTAAAGTAGTCAAGTGCGGAGAAATCGAAAATAATATCAATATAATGATCGTCGAGGATGAGTGGCAAAGTCCTTCAGTTATATTGGGAAGAAACTTCTTAGATAAACCATATGTAAAAATCTTTGGATTTAATAAACTCAAAGCAAGAGGAGAAGAAAAGTGAAAGAAAGATACAATTAAGACCTCTATCAATAGAAAATATAAAAATCGGCAGCATTTCCATTCAGGATCAAGAAATATTAACCAACTTACCGAGAAAGTTTTGTTTGTATCTAAGCCAAGTGATGAATATCGAATGTGTGTCGACTATAGAAAGGTTAATGCAATCACAAAAAGAGATAACTTTGCTTTACCGAACATTGGAGGAAACATTAAATTCACTTGCTGGAAAAAAAAAAGTTTTTATTTCCCTCGACTTATTTGGTGGTTATCACCAGATTCCAATTGAAGCAGATAACCGCAAGTATATGGCCTTTGTAACAGCAGAAGGCCATTAGGAATATAAACGAGTACCATTTGGACTGGTGAACTCTCCGGCAGTATTTCTTAAACTAATGTATAAAGTTTTAAATAAATTAAAAGGACAAAATTTTATAATATATATGGACGATATTTTAATTGCGACCAAGACAGTTCAAGAAAATATAGAAACTCTTAGTGAAGCTTTGATGTTATTGAGAAAAGCAAATCTAACTTTAAAACCAGAAAAGTGTTTATTTCTGACAAATAAAATCAAGTTTTTAGGACATGAAATCTCAGAAGCTGGTATTCAACCAGGATCGACAAAGTTAAATGCAATTGCAAATTAGGACCGCCCCACTAGCGTTACAGATGTGCGGAAATTTATCGTATTAACAAGCTATTTTAGAAAATTTATTAAGGATTTTGCTCGAATTGCTACACCTTTACATAGACTGTTGAGAAAAGACGCGAAATTTGCGTGGGACGAATCTTGTGAAAAATCCTTTCAAAAACTTAAAAGTGCGCTTGTATTTAGACCAATATTAACACTCTATGATCCAGAAAAGGAACAGGAACTACATACCGATGCCAGCTCAAAAGGAATAGAAGGAATACTCTTCCAACATGATACAGTCGGCCTTAAACCAGTTTCTTATTTCAGTAGGGCAACTACTATATGTGAGGAAAAATACCACAGCTATGAGCCTGAAACCCTTGCAGTGGTAGAGAATATTGAAAGATTCCGGCATTATCTCCTCTTGAAAAAGTTTGAAGTTGTAACCGATTGCAGTCCTCTACAGGCTACAAAGTAAAAACAAAAGATTATTCCACGAATCGCTAGGTGGTGGTTAAAAATGAGCGAATTTGACTTTATTCTGGACCACCGTTCAGCAAATCAGCTACGACATGTGGATGCTCTAAGTCCTATACCGGTAGAGACAGGACAAAACGCCGACACGGTAGCCGAAAAGATTTTGGAAATTTCATCTAGCAAGGAAGACTGGATTGCTACGTTACAACAACAGTACCTACGTTTACAAGAGATCAAATCTGTACACGACGGCAGTAATTTGGGTCACCCAGAAAAAGATTATGTGCTGCGAAATAGTCGTATATACAAGCTGGTTGGAAAAGAAGAACAATTGGTCATACCAAAATATATAAGATGGAGAATTATAAAAATGCCTCATGATGAGTTAGCTCACTGTGGAATAATGAAAACAATCAATAATATCCAAAAATACTTCTGCTTCCCGAGAATAAAACAAGTAGTTAACAAGTATTTAAGTTCATGTATTAACTGTTTATACTACAAGATAAGAAATTATGAAAACCATTATCAGTTATACACTCCTTCCCGTCAGCCTATACCTTTTCATACAGTCCACGTCGATCATTTAGGGCCATACCCCAAAAGTAAAAAGGGAAATGTCTATCTAATAGGAATAGTGGATTCCTTTACGAAGTTTCTGTTTCTCAAAGCCACCAAAACAGCAAACAAGAAGGCAATCATACAAGCTTTGGAAGATATGGTGCAATTTGTGGGAATGCCCATTAGAATAATCTCTGATCGAGGGACAGTGTTCACGTCTAAGGAGATCACGAAGTTTTGCGAAGATAACACAGTTCACCATATATTGACCGCCGTAAAAACACCACGCGCCACCGGGCAAGTTGAAAGCACCCATTGCAACACTTACTCAGGATGAAAACGGAAAGGATTGGGACAGCTATATTAAAGAAATTCAGTGGAGCCTAAATAGTACGGTACAATCTACGACCAAAAAGAGCCCGCAACAACTTTTATTTGATTATACCCCAAGAAATACTCCGAAGAATAAGCTCATTTTGGCACTACAGGATGAAGAGGACAAGGAAGACGATGTTCCAATCGTGATGTTAAGGGAAAGAGTATTAAAAGAAATACGTGAGAAGCAACAACTGCAAGCAGAGAAGTTCAATAAGGCACACCAGGGCCCGAAGAAATGGAATGTTGGAGAGCTTGTGTTGATTCGGCATGAGACTCCAGCTTTAGGAATACCGAAGAAAACACAACCACTATATAAGGGTCCATATCAAATAACTGAAGTTTTGGGGAATGACCGATACGTCATCAATGATCCGGATACCGAACTAGTGAAACAAAGACCATATGAAGCGACACATGCAGCTGACAGAAAGAAACCGTGATCCAGACTCGAAGATATGAACTTAGCAAGTGACGACAGCACCGATGATGAGAATCATTAACAATACAAGTCGAAGTTCAGATAAACAGATCTACATCTTTCACAATTTAAGGTATGTTGTTTCAATTTAGTCGTTCGGTGCCGAATATTTTGAAGCGGGCTATTAGTCAATTCTCAATAAATTCACAGTTGGGTGATAAGATGAGACTGAAGTTAGGTTGGTGCCGAGTGAGTAAGGTTGCTGCCGATTCAGTCACAGATGGGTGATTGAAGAGCATATTGAAATTCGGTTGGCGTCGAATGGTGATTGGCGGATTAGTAGATCCATCAGAAGTTGCGTTGGTGCCGAGTGAGTAAGGTTGTTGTCGCTTCAGTCACAGATGGGTGATTGGAGAAAATATTGAGGTTCGACTGGTGTCGAACGGTGACTAGTAAGTTAGCCGGGATATAGATAGTGTCGAAATGGTAGCGGCTACTACCTAAAAGGAACAACCCTCAGTTAAGGAGTTAAGGCAAGCCATTAGAGAAATGTTCTAATTTCATTGCTTTTAAGTAAGATAAGTAGTTGGTAGCGGCTACCACCTAAAAGAAACAACCCTCAGTTAAGGAGTTATGGCAAGCCATTAGAGAAATGTTCTAATTTCATTGCTTTTAAGTAAGATAAGTAGTTGACAATATGTGCGAATCACTGAGGACAGTGAAAAATGAGGTTGGCCGAATGTAATGAACTGCAAGCTAAGCAGATGGGCTCTTGTCTCCGGCAGTATACCGATCACAGGTACCTAAGGTAAATATTCTTCCTGGAAGCAGATGCAGTGCAAGGTGTAAAGAAAGGTAAGAATCCTACGCGAAGAATTAAGGGTGAAACGATTGAAGTTTCCTCTTCTCACTGCCGTTGAGCTCAAAGGACCAAACGTATATCCAGTACAAAAGAAGCTACCTAGAATTGGGTTTTATGAGCCCACGAACATAGGGAAAGGTAAGGATAAGACTTTTAAGAGTTGAACGAGGCAGTCGATAGTTCAGAGCGGAATGTAAAAGATCGTTTAGTGTATCCGAGTTGTAGATGTGGCAGTGAGTTGTAAAGAAAATAAGGAATTTCAAATCGTTTTTCAAAATATAAATAAGAGAGAATGGGCGGAGTTTTCCAATTTTCCGCTCATAAAATTGTCCCAATGTTTTTCGCAGGAATTCTAATGGTTATTGGTGTTATCCGGAAAAGAACTGTGAAATTCAGAAAACTGAAGGACTCAAAAACGTATATCCGGAAAGCTCTACAAGTACATTTAATGTAGTTTGTAAGCCATTTTCGGATGAATGTGAAAAACTTTCATCCCCCTAACGACAAATAAAGAATTCTAATGGCGTGGTAAGTAGGCGTCCAATCTTATAGTGTCATCGCACCAATTAAGCAGATATGTTTTAAATTAATTTCAGGAATCCTCTCCACCTGAACGCAAACTTACAATAACTTCAGAAAGTCCAATGGTTCGACCTAAGCAAATCTCTTAATTAACTGGGCGTGGAGCACAAATAATGAATATGATTAGAAATATAAAAAATTTGATGGAAGTTCGAAGACCCCAGTCAATGCACTAACTACATCAGAAATTGAATCCAAGACAAGTCCGGAAAAAGCAAGTCAAGGGCAGCATCCACAACAGAATTAACCAGACAACGATTAAGCAACAGTGCCTGTAGGCCCAAAGCCAACACATAATGTCATCAGATAATTCTGGGGGTAAATAGCAGATTCATATGCACTTTTTTGGTTTTACTGTCAGGTGGCTCTCATATTTAAAATCTTAATGATAATTCCTTCCGTTCAAACTTTTGGAAAGGAGATTTAAATGGAGCATATCTGGTAATCTACTTTTACTAGCTGTAACAATTGTGGATCTTCAATAGTTCTATATTTTCTAGTTATTCTTTTTCTTTTGTTTACCTTCCTGCGCAAATTGGAATTATCCTTTTGCAGCTTTCTATGTCAATATGCATCGTGGCAGCTGCAATTTTTGAAAAGGTTGTGTTCAATATTTTTGCAAATTAAGTCCATTATACATTCCAACATCACTGAAATAGCGAAGGAAACCGGAGGTGAGGAGACTGATATGCTTGATGTCGATTCAGAAAATCTCCGACAACGTCTAGCTGAGCTCGCAACTGACTTTGATAGCTCTGATAAGGAGGAGGATACAATGAAATCAACTTCACATAACATATACCAGAGTACGTCCTAATGTCATCGATTCGGAGTCATCTGCTAATGAAATGGAAAGCACTGATTTGTTGACATCAAAGTACGATAGAAAATCAATCACAGCTAACCAAGAACAGCACACTGGATATAGTCATGAGGATTCTGGCCAAGAGGACAATCAGTCTCAACACGTCGGAGCAGTAACGAATGACAGCACTAAAATAATTGTTGCATCTAGCCAAGGGTCATCCTCCAGTGAAAATTTCCAGCAAAAAGCTCTTAGTAAACGTAGAGTTGAACGTCGCAGGTTAGCTGTAATCGATAATGATGACGATGACGAATAGAGGAAAATACCACAAATGATTTTGTTGTCTTTTCAATTCTAAGTTCTAAATCTCTGTGTTTCAATGCCTTCGTATTTTTCTTATTAATGATTTTATGCTTTTCTAAAAGGTATAATAGCATTTGGCCGGAACTTGTATGGTCAATTGATGCGTATCTCACGCGTCTCGATTTTATTTATTTATTTTATGTTTCGCAAATCGGATGATTCGAGAAATCAGTTTCGTTGTTGAATGGCTATTCTACAAGTAAGTTTCAGCGGGCTTCGGGTGGGTTTTTGAATAGCAATTTTAATAAACCAGAAAACTTGCTTGGAGGGCTGAAAGCAACCAGCTGTTCCTGGAGGCATTTAACGAGGTCGCTCCCCATTCCGTTTGCGAGTGAAACCACTGATACAAGATTACTGGCAGAACTGTGGAGTGGTTCGATTAAATACTAAAAGAAGAGGGCATACCTTGGCGATGGGTATTATTCAGAGTCATGGTGGAGAAGGGATGCATGTGAGTTGGCATATTTCCTCTCCACCGTGCTGCATATTGGTTGTCTCCTTATCAAGCCGTTGAGAAATGAGAGTGATTTGAAGCATATATGAATGCTCACTTGACTTGCTTGCTCATTGCATTAAGATTGTGTAAAATAGATGTCTGAGATTAAATGACATTGAATGTGATGAAGCTTCTTCACAAGGAACCGAAAACTAATTTATCCTTCCAAGGTATGCTTTGCACTGAATAGTGGCCCCTATTGGTGAATCCGCCGGGAGAACTAAGTTTACGAATTTGCCAGTTTGTGATTGTTGAAAACTTTCTAAGTGAAAAAATCAAGTTTCCCTTGATTATTGAAAACAAGTGAAAGGAATCCTGATGCTTGAATGTAGCAGTTCCGCCGGCAGATTTAAAAATCGCATCGTGAAGGGTAAGTGAATCTTATTTGCGGCGGGAATCATTAATCCGTCGGATTGAGCAATACGGGTCAGTATTATTTATTTTCCATATATTGTTGTCAACCTGCACTGGACTCCGCACTAACATTGAAGATGCATATGGATGAAAAAGTAAGTGTGTTTATGATTGTCTTTGACCGGTACAGAGCAACTTTTCTGCACGTGGATATGATGCACATAAATCTGAGTACATAGCGTAGTTAAACTTGATAGCAAAAAAAAAACAACGAAATTTGGAGTTTAGAGCGAAAGGCTCTACGGCTACTGCTGCGCTTGCCTTGGTACTTAAGGATATTGTACATAAATGACATTGTCGAGCTGACTTTAGATTGGGCTTCTGACTGCGCTTCCTTGAGTTAAAAGATTGCGGTATTCTTTTTTTGGCTTTAGGTAAAGCACCTATTATAGTAATTTTATGTTGTAGCAACTTTTCAACGAGTGGATTGGAAATGAACTAGCTGTGAGTGGTTAAACTATGGTTTTCCCTTTTTATAATCCCAGTAAAAGTCTCGTTTTACATACACGGCGTCGTTCATCATTTCTTCTGTTCATCACAGAAAGTCGCGATACAATAACACCTATTGAACAACATTCGGTCGAGATGGATTCCTTTAAGTGGAATGGTACTACTGATGATCAGGCTCAAAACAATGATGATGACAGCTTAACACCTTCGCCTTCTCTTTATTTTCCTGACGATGATGGAGTCTTTAACTATATTTTCGAAAAGTATCAAATTGAAGATATTTTGGAGAAATATATTGCCTTTGGGAAGACAGTTACCAACAAATCAGTAAGAGCTATAACGAAAGAAATGTCCTATGCATGTATGTGTATGTATGTGAAAAGGCGAAAATTAATACAGGAATGGGAAAGAAACTATTGGAACAAGTACAAAATATGCTAGCTGATAACCTATCTGCGGAAAACTATGAATTCCTTTTGTCGCTTCTCAGAAATTATTATATGTAGGATGAGCAGGTAATTGACTGCATCGATGTGATATTTATGCGCCATAAAAGTAAGAAATGCAGTCTCTGAACTTGCTGATGATGCTACCTTAAATGCTTCTGTGTCACACAGTTAAAAATTTTAAAGACAAATTGATGTGTAAGTTGTTAAAAAGTTTTATTTTATTCAAGTCTTACGTCGACTGTTTCTGTTCAGTTTTGATTCTAGACTTGAATTCTTATTTTAAAGAAGGCGTATTACATGCAAGAAAGTCAGTTTTACTTAATTCTTCTGGCAGTTGATTTTAATCAAATTAATTTTAATATGGCTATGTTAAGTAAATTTGTAGAAATAAATAATAGAATATAGATGATTTTTATAAAAGTAAATTTGCGGATTTCTTTAATCACCAATGGGATTTAACACACTATATATTCCACTACTCCAGTGCATGGATGAAGAAACTGCTCTGATAGGCTTGTGAAGTTAAAAGATGTTGAAGAAATCTATCAATCCAGATTAAAGACTTCACCTTGAAAATTATAAATACTAATTGAATACAGTAAGAGATTAAAAGGTAATAACTTACATGTGTCTTTAGTCGATAAGGCAGCAAATCAAACACTCCATCTGCTGGTATAAATGATCTGCAATCCTACACACATTTCCACATCACCTTTGAGGTAGTGTGCAAGATGCGTTTTTTTTTAATATGGTATCCCCTGTAGGCCTAATTCATTTATCCTAATTTCAGCAATTCAAACAAAAACTATTTACATTTATATATTTATTATCAAAAACAAAAACCAAAACAGTTCATCTATAATAACATGCACTTAAAAATATTCAAATATACAATAACAAAAAAGTATTATATTTAATACTTAATATCAAACATATCACATTATAAAATTTCATTGCAGTAATAAAAAAAATATTCCATACTAAATTAACAAAATAAAATGAAAAAAAGATCATAATAATACGAATCAAAAATATCACGATATAAAATTCATTGCAGTAATAAAAAAAGAAAAAAAAAGTACTCCATACTAAATTAACAATAAGTAAAAGGAAAAAAGATCATAATACTTAAAATCAAAAATATCACGATATAAAATTCATTGCAGTAATATAAAGAGAAAAAAATAGTTATCCATACTAAATTAACAATAAATAAAAGGAAAAAAAGATCATATATCACTTATAGAAATTATCACATATAAAATAATTAATTATCACGTTTTAAAGTCAGAAATTTTACATGAAGTTTTGTAGCCTGCGTCTGTTATACGATGGAGTATCATTAAAGGATTTTACAAAATTATTTAGGAGAATATTTGAAAGCGGAGAGATTGTTTTTGAGTAAAGTTCAAAGCTAGGCAAACCGCATGAACATTTATGAACAAGATCTACTTCATTAAAGTTTTCCAAAAGGAGCGACTGACTAACTAAGGCACACAAAATGTCTTTATGATTCTTACCATTAAAACAAAAAGGTTGTAATATTTTTCTTGTGAAAAAATATATTGGAATATTGCACACATGTGAAAAAAAATAATTTTTACGGTATTTGTAGGTATGCATAAACCACCGCGTTGCATGTAATCAAAATACTCATCGTCCGCATGGATGCGTTTATCTTTTACAATTAATGACTTACATAAGTCACAAGAAATATTTTTAGAAACCGAAAATGAGGAATAACCGCATGCATATAGATTAGCAGATTCATCAATCCGGGCATCTGCTAAATATGGCGAATAAAAATAGGTTTAAAACTAGAAGTGTCGAATTTTTCTTGTAGGCTATTTTCCCCGGCTTTGTAATCCTGTCTCTTGTGTAAGAACACATTATGAATGCGGATTTTTTTTCTGACTATATTAATTCGGCATAAGAAACTTTGTACCGACAACCGGCTAAAGAGCGGTACAGCCTGAATCTACTTTCTAAATTCTTTTCTAATCCGTTTTCTAAAACGATCTATATTGATACTTTTGGAAAAGTGCCAAATATTGACTTTATATATTCTATATAGCCTAAACTACTATCTATTTAGGAGAATAATCTTCTAGTAATTTAAAGCCTCGTTCTTTAGCTTTCCAAAGGCTACACTTCCTGTATACCTTACTTAACAAAATAATAAAATTGTTTTGATTACAAAGTAACCTTACCATTTTACGCTCAATACCTAATTGCATGTGTGTATGTGCAGCCGGAGTGCGAATCTGTAGGCAACTACATTCGATATGATCAGCACACGGCATCCCATGACGGCACAGCGACATTATACCATGATTACTCAGCTGAGAATTTTTGTTTGAGAAATCGTAGTCATTTGGTTAAGATAAAGTTTATTAAATAATTTTATTAGGAAAGGTATGAAAATTTCATTACGGTTCGGGAGATAAGAAAGCAAGCTTAAGATTATCACAACACCATTTTTCTGTATGAATAGCAGTTTAAGACGCAGGAGCTATTCAGTACTTACTACCGTCGATCACTGGGTATTTCTTGTATGTGCTAATAGGCTTGCAAAATGTTTACTGTTATCCTGATGATATATTAATTGGGGGCGCATCAGAAGAAGAGTGCAGGTATAAGTTATTTGAAGTTATATCACGTCTGCAAAAGCATAACGTCAGAATTAATTTAACAAAATGTGTATTTTTAAATTCCAAAGTGGATTACTTAGGGCACACGTTGTCCGTAGACGGTATAAGGTCGAATGAGAGCAAGGTTAAAGCGATAAGAAATGCGCCAACCCCTCAAAATTTAGTTCAGCTACAATCATATTTAGGATTACTTAATTATTATAATAGATTTCTACCAAAATTAGAAACAGTGATTCAGCCTCTATATAATCTATTGAAGAGAGACAGTTCGTTCATTTGGGACACACCTTCTGAAGAGGCATTCGTAAATAGTAAAAGGTTATTAGTATCTAACAACCTTCTGGAGTTGTATGACCCAGATAAACTCTTCATAGTAGTTACTGACACAAGTCCTTATGGAGTAGGTGCTATCTTATCTCATTCAGTTAAAGGTGTAGGAAATTTGGTATTTTTTGCATCATGCACTCTGTCTAATGCAGAACGTAATTATTCTCAATTACACCCTGAAGCTCTGGCCATTATCTTTGCACTTAAGAAATTCCACTTTATTTATATGGGCAAACGTTTACAATATATACTTATCACCAAACACTTAAAGAAATATTTAGCCCAAATAAAAATAATTCCGCTGTGGCGATGGCTAGGCTACATAGATGGGCAGTCATATTGTCTCAATATAAGTACAAAATCTCGTTTCGTAAAGGATCTAAGATGGATCTCATAGATTGCCTTTTGAGACTGCCCTTATGTGAAGATTCAAATATTAAATATACGTACATTCATAAATTATTACTCCACAAGCGAACATTTCATAAACTTATAAGCAATGACAAAATTTACAGAAGCCGATGACATTTTAAAATCCATTCATACCTAAAACAGAAGTGGTCTATGAAAATAACACAAAATATTAGGCCGTACTTTTTAAAACGAAACAGTTTATGTAAAGAAAATAATTGCATTTTTTATGGCACCGGATAGTAGTTTCGAAAGCACTTCACCTCAGAGTCTTTAAAGCTATACATAAAGGCCACTTAGGTATAGCACGAATGAAAATGTTGGCGCGGTACTACGTATGGTGGCCATCAATCGATGATGATATTATTAATTTTGTCAACTCTTGCTCGATATGCCAACAATGCCAAAACGTGATCAAAACGCCAGTACAGTCAATATGGCCTGAAGTGGAGTCATCCTTTCAAAGAATCCACCTTGACTTCTTCTACTTCTCAGGAAAAACATTCCTAATCGTTGTTGACGCTTACAGTAATTTTATTGATATCAAGTTAATGCAGTCTACAAATTGGAGTCAACTGGTTTTCGAAGTAGAAAAGATATTTCAAGTATTACCAGACACTATAGTAAGTGATAACGGACCACCATTTAATTGCTTTGCATGGAAGAAGTATTGTAAAGTACATGATATAAGATTACTAAAGTGGCCAGCTTATCACCCACAATCTAACGGGTTAGCTGAAAGAGCAGTGCAAATGGCAAAATCAGTTTTAAGGAAATTTTGTTTGGACGGGAATAGTCGATTAACCTTAGAAGCCCAAGTTAGAAAGTTTTTGTTGACATATTGGAATACACCAAGCACAGTTAGCTCTAAGACACCAATTGAACTATTGCTAAGTTATGAGCTAAAATATATTTTAGATTTTTTAAATAAGAAAAAGAATGTAAACAAACAATTTAATTATGAAGAAGAAAATTATATAGTTCCAAAACAAACATGTGAAAATGTGGAATACAAGTTTAAAGAGGGGGAGGAGATTATGTACAGAAATCATTATAAGAATTTTGTTAAATGGATTCCATTCATAATAAGAAAAGTTGTAAGTAAAGTAACATATCTAATAGAAATAAATGGAAGTGTTCACGAAAACCAATTAAGGAAAAGAAATTTGTACGATAAATTTTATATAGCTGATATTAATCCTAATATTTTGAAAAAAGAGGAACGCAATGTAAAACAATCCTCCTATCATAGTACTAGGAACATAAGTAAACAAAAAAAAATTTCTGGATTAGTTAAGTTAAGGCGATCAACTAGAAGTAAGCTGTATGATTTAAATTTTCTAGGTTAATTGGAATTGTAACAAAACCAATAAATTCTCGAAATACATAATAGGTGTTCGCTTAAAAAGGAGAGAAAATGTTGCATATGTCTAGAATGTATATACAAAATATACCCACATAATTGCATACGTGTTGAATTTTATATCGATATGCATGACTATACAACTACCGTTCTCCCGGTTTTAATAAGCACTTATCTGTAAGCTCAAAGTTGAAGTTAGTGTAATCCAACCATCTAGCGTATAGCATCACCATGTACGCTCTTTTTTTATTTTATGAAATTAGTTAAGTTAGACCTCGTGTTTTATTTTAAAAACATAACAAACTCTTACTTTGATATTTCATGAATGGATCGTAGAGTCGCGCGTGGCTACTCTGATCGTATTTCTTTTGTTTATTATGTTTGCTTTTTTTTTTTCTTTATTATTATTCGTTTATGCATTTATAGTTATGGCATGTAGGTATGCTCTAAACAGTTACAAGAAGCATAATTGAGACGGCGTGAAATAAGCAACTATTAGTGGAATTTCTTCGAGCTATGAAATCACCCAATTGAAGAGGAAAAAAGGGGTATGAAGCACTGTGAACGGACAGAACTCGTTACTTCATCCATCCAAAAAGTAATAGTTTGCACCACGAAAGGTGATTACGTTAGCAGTAGCAGTACCACAACATTTAGCATATTTCATGCACACACAGTTCTTTAGTAGGTAGCATAAGTGATTACATTTAAAGTTTTGTACGATATAGTATATATATTTCTCTAAATCGTATAAGTTCAATTAAGACTGTAAACTCACCGATTAGAAGGGACGACTACCGTATATCAGATCTTTAATACGCATTGTGTGTTATTAATATCACGGATCACAAATTGTTATATCCGCACTGAGAAAATTATCTCGGGTAGAATCAACATTTTGCGCTATGTTGGCAAGTTTAGGTTAATTTAACACAAGTTTTAGTTAAATATATAACTTTCAGCTAAGTTTAACTAACCTAAAACAATAGGTTGTTCTTTAGTTTAAAAAATGAGTTAACGCAACTCTAATTTAGAGCAGAATTACTATAAACCAATGTTGATTCTTGATTGATTGTAGTAGTTTTTAAAATAATTTTATATATTTTATATAAATATTTTAAATTTTTAACAAAAGTTGAGGTTCAAAATTACATAATTGAAGAATTAAATTGATCAATTTAGAAGATTTATGATATACGAGAATTTAAATCTTTTAACCCATACTGGTCCCACAATGCCTTCGTTATAATGATAGTAATACCTTCAGCTCAATATCATGATTAATATTAAACGTAATCCGTCCATATTTAAAATTTTTAAAGCGTATCTTGTGTAATGGAAGACGTCCACCAAATTGACAATTTTCGCGTGATTTAAAATTGTTAGCGGGAAACTTGAAACACCAATCCATAAACCTCTGTAAGTGTTCCATGGATTTTCATAATTTGTAATTATAATTATAGCCAGGATATGCGGTGAATCCATAATTTAATTTGAAAATGTAAGGTAGGTACACAAGTAGATTTTAACCGAAGTTTATCGGATATTTCAACCTTTTTATATCTTGCTTGAATAAATCAACAACGCTTAGGTTAAATTCAACCTAATTTTATGTTGTTGTATTCAAGATGGTAGAAGACCTAAAACATTCAAATGTGCGCTTCTGCAGTATGCCTATAGCACAGGTACTGGAAGCATCGGTTTTATTTGTGAAGATGTAGTGAAGTGAAAATTGTAAGTTCTGTTCTGTGAGTATTATTTTATTATAATTGCTATTAATTGTAGATGTATATTAATTTATTGAAGTAAATTAAAATTAAGGGAAATATGTAGCTTAAATGATGGAAATGAATCAATTTTCAGATATAAGTCAATTGATTAAAATAAATGCAAAATCCCTTTTAGTTTTATGAATATAAGCAATAATATTGTTTTTAAGATAATGTCGCTACTACTATATTGATGACAGTCATGAATAAGAGGAACAATCATCATTTTAGCTTTTGTATATCGGGTCCGTCCTTTTGAATTATTTATAACCGCAGAACGCGTTAAACTAGCGAGTTATAATGTTGATAGGAAAAATAAAAATAAAATAATATCATTAGGTTTTCAATGTCAAAAATTCTGTATAATCCTGTAATAAAAATCTTCAAAGCACGGGTGCACATGACTTTTATGTTCACCATTTGCTATCGCGCTTTTAGCTTAGGGTAATTTACATGGATATTTTAAGGAGTGTATAATATGTTGTTGCAAGTCGACGAAATCGACGATTGTAATAGTTTCCTAGTTTGCGATCCCGGAACACCTACCAGTCAGTCGAACGATTTTTTATTATAGTATAAAAATTCTATATATAAATGTTTTATTATACTTGTGTTGTCTTAGAATGTAAACGAAGTACTATTAGCTTGTTAGAATGGACAACACATTTTGACGTTTACCACGAGTAAATATAATTATAAAACATAATTTTCAAAAAAAATTCGTCGAAAATATTTCCATCGCATCTAAAGGTAGGTGGTTAAAAAAAACTTATGTTAATGAATATGAAAAAATATGATAATTTCAGGACACATATTATCATTTCAAAGAAAAGAGATAGCATCCTAGAGGAAAACTGTATGATCGGCTTCACAATCTTAGAAGATCTGTACAGAAAATAAATATAGATTCAATGTCGAAGAGCATGGGAAAAAGTAACAGCAAATGTAATACTATAAAAAAGGCTATTGTCTTAAAATTGGATGCAAAGCTCTACGGTATAGTTAAACTACCTAAATATTTTACGCTATAAACTCTTTAAATATTATTCTATTTTTCAGAACAATACGCCGGCAGCATCCTCAAAACTCTTCGAGAGCTCTGCGAACGAGTCGTTGAGAAATGGACATAGATTTTCGATTTTAGAAGAAAAAAGGTTTTAATCGACGAGAGCTACAAAGTCCAAAATATTTTTGACGAATGGCCTCCATATAAACATACCATAGCTCCACAATTGGTAAGTTGTACTACATATATTTAGTATTTCTACAGTATATGGACATAAATGAAACTAATTTCTTTGTATATTGCAGATTATTCATCCCGATTTTGCCAATATTTATTCAAAATATGAAGAACTTACAAGAGCTGCCGTTCCTTATATTGCAAAATAATAAAGGATGCAGTTAGCAAGGATATGCTCTCTAAAATTAAAAGCGAAAATAATAATACAGTTGATGGTAACTTTTCTAACCGAGACTTATCGAAAATATTTTATAATTAAATTTTCAACATTAGATTCTTTTAACGTTGCTATTGTGTTCCTGTTAGTACTGTTCGTGCCGAGTTTTCAAATATGCAACACAAATGGAGCCGCAAAAAAGAGTCTTAAGCCGAGCATAAAAGACTCAAGGGACAGCTTCATTTACTTTGTTAGTACTCGTAGCTTTGTTGCAGCCTTTAATTTCTGTAGTGGGAGAATTTCCGACCTGTAAAGAGTTTTATGTAGTTAAAGACAGAACTAAATATAAGTTTAGCTCATTTTTACGTGCATTATGTTGCTGCTTTAAAGCATTTCCTGTTATTAATGTTTGCTACCACCAAGAATGTCTTGCCGTCTGGCTCTTTATTCAAAAATATTTTTATACCTACTACTGCATATGATGTTAAATGTGCAAGATTAAATACTTTCATGGTAGACATAAAAACTCTACGAAGTAAATTAGTCTTAAAATACCTGCTTATCTACATTTATTCATTATAATTAAAAGTTTATATTGATATTTTGTAGTTTTCTTTAAACAAAGTTCCATTAACTGTCATTTTTTATGTTTGAATGATGTAAGCTTTTAGTTTTTTTTTTATCATTGAAAACATTTTTTACGGTACAACAAGAACTCAACCTTTTATATACGAGCATAAGGAAAGGACAGGTACACAGAAATTCCAAAGTGCAAACGTACGAGTTTTCTTATAAAACACAATTTGCTCTCTCTATACCCTTAAACTATTTCATCTACAGGAAGACTGTTCTTTAGTAATTTGAAGCGCTGGCGAAAACTTTAATACATTATTTAACAAAATTTTTCTATTCAAATTTTTGAATAATTGTAATTAAAAAAAAACAAGATTTGATGCATGGTTAGATTAACTCAAATTACAGTCATTTGTTTAACTAACATAAGCGTTATTTTAACATTATTAATGGCTAAATTGTTAACCGTACGTACTTTGAAAATCATCAAATTTTTCTCAGTGATGTTTCTTTAAATACTGTAGGATTCGCCTGACATTCAAGCTGCTAGTTATATATCACAAGCGGTAGTACTTCAAGATCTTAGTGCTTTACATAACCAGTCTTCTTTTACTGTTACAATCAGTTGGGTATCGGCTATGAAAAGTCAGAAAAACGAGTCACGATTATCACTAAACGCAACCAAATCGGATCTGTGAAAAGAAATAAAGGTTCATATTCAAATTCAGTTAAAGAAAATTTTGTATTGGATAAATGGAAATGCAATCCAAGTCTCTCACTCTACTGCTGCGTTCCTTTTCTCGTTCAGAATGATTTTTTTCAATCCATGTCGTTCTTTTTCTCGGATCGAACGATTTAATTTCAATCTGTCATTTTTTCGGACTCCGAATCGTTCTGAATACATCTGAGTTTTTTCCGGATTTAAGCAGAACGATTTTAATTTGTTTTCGTGAATGGGTTGTTTACAATTAGTACGAGGTGGTAATAGTTGAATTTAAGTAGCTTTTGTTGGAAAATGGCTTTATTTTTCATAAACAACAATTTTTACGAATTTATACTTGCTTTTATCAAATGGAAGAAATGTCAAAAACTTGAAATGGTTCTGTTTCGTTCCTTTTCTATGAGCACAGAATTAAATTATGACATCGTTCTGTCGATTCATACAGATTCATTCAGAACGAGAAAAGGAACGCAGCAAGTTGATATGCGGTTTAGCAAGTTTCATCAATAAACCTAAAACAGGAATTCTGCACAAAATACAGTAGTCGGCCTAGTATAGCTCCATCGGTGATCGGAAAGGACGTAATACTTTTATTATTAATAATAGAGTTGCAGTGTGGCACACATATGCATAGCGTTACCATGCTTATTGAAGAAATTTGACCAAAGTATAACTATAGTTTTTCATCCTCAATAAATCAAGTCTCACTTAACAATACAAGCCTTGTCTTGCCTTCTGTCTAGCTTTAGAATCTTCGTCGATTTTCGATAGTCCACGCCGTGACGGACTAAGTCTTCACAGTACCGGATAACGCGTCCTGATATTTTAACTGGAAAGGCTAACTTTCCCAAGTATCAAAACATGTATAACGTAAATGGAGCTGTTGCAATTAGCAACCGAAATTATATATATAATATAATAATAAAAAAAAATATATATATAAAAATAAATATAAACAATATAGTTTATAAAAATAAAATACTTATATATACCTGCGGTGGACGGAAATCTGTGCCACTCTTGCCATTTTTTACTCACAAGTAAAAAGATATTGCAGCTAAGTTGCTTCACATTCACAACATTCACCATAAAGTTGTGAGGTGTTCCAGGTCTTACTATATTTAAGCATGGTAGCATGTATATACATACACCAAAGTCTGATTGAAATCTCATGTAAGATTTCAAAAGACTGACCATAGTGGAACACCTTGGTGTAATAGAATGTATTTTGGTAAACTGATAAGTAAATAATGTTCTGTCCACGCAAGGACCAGAACATGCTGTAAACACCAGCAAACATAGCTAAAATTAAAAAATTAAAACTTAATCACAACAGTTTTTACAAAAACTTTTATGGCACTTATCTCAATCTACTGCAATATCCAGTGCAGGGTTTTGTCGTTGCAGGACGTATATGTCCACACCACCAATAAACACAACGTTGCACAATTGTTGTTATTCACTTTTATCATAATAAATACGAATTATTATGATAAAATAAAAACAAAAACACAACACGAACAAAAATACATTTGTCATTTAATGACAAATGTCAAACCACAACATTTAAATTGTGGCGCCCCCGTCATCTCAAAATCGTAAAGCTCCCACAGCGCCGTGGTGAACTTGCGCAAAGTCGAGGACAATAGCCAGCAACTAAGCGAAGCCACAGAACAATGGGCGGCAGCTAGCCCCAACCATATAAAAAGGGGGCGATTTTAGAAGAAAAATCACTTGTTGCTCGGTATTTCACCAGTAAAGGTCTCTAGTCGGATATTCTCCACTAGAATTTTTTGGCGCTTGTTCTCAATTTTTTGTAGGGTTATTCCCACAAATAGTTTTTTCCTCTTCACACACAGGTAATAAAAATAGATATTTTTTGGAATATTACCAGAAGTTTTCTATTAATTACAAAACCACTGGAAGTATAGAGTAAATTCAAGATTTTGGGATATTACCAAATTGAGAATAAATTTCTATAATTTCAGATCTTCTTTCTTCATATGCAAAAAGGGAAAATTTCTGGGATATTACCAGAAAGTCTCACATTAAAATTTTTTCTATATACTGAGATTAGAGAATTAATTCGCAGTTTTGGGATATTACCAAGCTAAGAAGAAAATTCTTTCGTCTCAAGTTTTTTGTCTCCCCTTTTTTTACTAACTATTCAACAAAGTTAATTTGGGAAATATCCAATTAACCAAAGTTAGCATAAGGTTTTCACAAAACATTTCATTTCGGGAAATATCCAAGTGAAGTGTGGCAGGAAACTCAAGTCAATCGGGAAATCATTAGTATTGGGCGATTTCCATACTAATTAGAAATCCCGGTCAATATCTAGGCTAAATCGGCGGCAAAATCCCTTGGGATATTTCCAGGAATTTTTTTTGCTGATTTGGTTTTGGAATCAGGAAAGGGACAATATCTTGGTATTGAATCTTTTGGGAGATTTTCAATTGTTCAATCCAGAGACCAAAATTAGGTCAAAAATAGGTACAGGGATTAGCTACACCATTTAGGGTTGAGTATTCTACAGGAAATAAATAAGTATAAAACTTACTAACCTTTTTTTGTTTCAAGAAGATATTAATTAACCCCTTTTTTTATATTGAATTTTCCAAAAGAATTTGAATTGCTATAAACCTTTTTTTGTGCACATCACTAATTTGAGTTTTCTTCTCTTATTGCAGATAATTAGCAATAAGTAGAGCTTAAGTTTATTTTTTCTTTGAATTAATTTTTTGTTTGATTTTTGTTTGAATTCAATTATTATTTTAATATTTATTTGTAGAATTATTGTTAGTTTGTAAGAATACAAAATAAAGGTATTAAAAGCAGGTTAATTCTTTCAATCAGCAAGTTACCTATTTTTTTACTTCCATTTTTTATTTTCATTTAATTTTTTTATGTACAGCCATAGGAGCTGTAACATTGGTCCTTCGAGCCGGATAAACCTGTAGCATAATACGTTTATTGAGTATTAAAATTAACAATAATAAAAAAATAGCAATTCAAATTTTTCTGTGTTTGGTGAAGGAAGACTAACTAAAATGGAAGCACTTATAAAGAGACAAACAGCTTTCAAAAAAGTTTTGACTCATGCTGTCTCTAATTATGAAGAGAGAGTAGGTTCAGGGCAACAGTTAACTAAAGGTTATCTGAAGCAAAGAACCCGGAGTATTGAGGAATTGTGGGAACAATTTTTGAATAATCATCAAAGATTATTAGTAGAGTTTGAGGAAACAGCACTCAACGACTACGAAACAAGCCATGTTTTTGAGGAATGCGAAGGAGTATACTTCGGATTCTTAGGGGAGCTCCAAGAACAGCTATCAAAGCTTCAAGAGCTCCAAATGCCAAAGGTAACTAAACCAGAGGCAAGTGTAATCAATGACCACAAAACGGAAATAAAATTGCCTAGCATTGAAATTCCGAAATTTGATGGTGATTACACTAAGTGGAGATCTTTCCACGATATGTTTGAATCTTTGATTCACAAAGATTCTCAAATTCCCTTAGTACAAAAGTTGCACTATTTAAAGTCCAATCTATCTGGAGAACCAGAAAGGATATTGCGACAATACGATGTAACTAGTACTAATTATCAACCAGCTTGGGCAGAGTTGACACAAAGATACAATAATAAAAAGGTATTAGTGTTCACACAACTCAGAGCCTTATTTAATCAAGCCATAGTAAAAGGTGAACATGAAAGTAGCCTGAAAAATTTACATGATAAAACAACGGAATGTTTACATGAATTGGAATCCCTTGGAATAGGTACAAAGACCTGGGATCCAATAATTATTTTTATAATAACACAAAAACTACCTATGGAAACTCGAACTCTATGGGAACAATCAATTTCCAAGAGTACAGAGATTCCAGAGTTAAAAGAAATGTTTTGTTTCCTAGAATCTCGCTTCCGAACTTTGGAAGCTATTAATCCAAGTAAGGTGGGTTATGTTGCCATGAACAAACATGGACAAAATAAATCATTAAACTATCACGTCAATGAACAATATGGTTGCGTGATATGTAAGGGAGACCATCGCATACAAAACTGCGATGATTTCCGACGGCATAATATTGACACTCGTCGGAAGATCCTGTTGAAACATAATATTTGTTTTAACTGTCTACAAAGACATAATGGATCTTGTACGATGACCAAAAGGTGCCCGGTGTGCAAAGGAGAACATACAATCCACAAATGCACACAATTTAAACAAAAGGGTTTTAATGCAAAACGTGAACTTGTGATAAAGAACAAGCTTTGCACAAATTGCTTAAAACCACACAACAAAGAAGCATGTCCAAATAAAAATGGATGTTTCAAGTGTGACAAGCGTCATCACACATGGCTTCATGAAGACAAAAACATGTCTTCAAACAAGCCAAGGGCTGTTGAGACCATACAATCAAGACAGTCAGAAAATTCTGTCCCATCAACTTCGGCAAATGCTTGCTCAAATAAACAGAAAGCCACACAAGCACTATTAGCTACGGCTATAGTACATGTTAGGGACAGAAGTGGGATAACAATTCCCATGCGGGCTTTGGTTGATCTAGGATCACAAAGTTCTTTTATAACCGAAGCGGCTGTTCAATCCTTACAACTGAAAGGCGTGTCAACGTCACTTCAAATTACCGGATTGGGATCTACACAAGTGGCAAAGGCAAACAAAGAAGTGTCTGTCCATGTGAGATCAGCCACCTCAGCTGATTTTGAAATCCCATTGCGGGCTTATGTTATCAAGAAGATAACTAATATATTCCCACCAACACACATAAGGTCTTCTGATTGGACTCATATAAAAGGCTTGCCTTTAGCAGACCCAGAGTTCCTAAAAGCAGGGAAAATAGACCTGTTGTTAGGCGTGAATACCTATGCAAAAATTTTATGCAAGGGAATTAAAAGTGGACCTGAAGGGACCCCCATAGCACAGAATACAAAGCTAGGGTGGATTCTTTTCGGAGAAACAACAGCACCACTAAATCAAGTGGACAAAAATGAAATTTTTTCTGCATTCACCACAAGTAGTGCTGATGACTTAGCACAGCTAAATATGCAAGTGCGGAAATTTTGGGAATGGGAAGAGCTCAACCCAAAACGTAAACTCACTAAAGAAGAAGAGCAATGTGAGCAATTCTTCAGTGAGAATCATAAACGCCTGGATAATGGCAGTTATGAAGTGAAACTGCCATTCAAAGCAGGCAAGGTTCCCGAGCTTGGGGAATCAAAGATAATGGCGTTAAAAAGATTCGCTCAACTCGAGAAAAAATTCGAGCGTGCTGCCGACATACGAGCTGAATATCATAAACGTATTCAAGAATATTTAGACCTGGGGCATATGTGTAAGATAAATAAAACCACACAAAATGCGAATACCCAGAGGTATTACTTACCCCATCATGCTGTTCTTAAGGACAGCACTACTACCAAATTAAGAGTAGTATTTGATGCTTCCGCAAAATCATCAAACGGGAGAAGCCTCAACGAACAAATGTTGACAGGTCCCACATTACAACCAAAGTTGTACTCAACATTGCTAAAATGGCGTGTTCATAGATATGCAGTGACTGCCGATATAGAGAAGATGTATTGAATGATTAAGATACATAAGGATGACCAAAAGTATCAGACAATACTTTGGCGAAGTAGTGAAGTTGAGCCAGTAGAAGAATACGAACTCAACACCGTAACATTCGGCACTACGGCAGCACCATATCTAGCAATAAAAACACTGCAGAAATTAGCCGAGGATGACAAAGAAGAGTATCCTAAGGCATCAGAAATTGCAACGCAGGATTTTTACGTTGACGATCTGCTAACAGGTGGAAATACCATAGCAGAAGTCAAACAAACCCAAAAAGAGCTAATAAAGCTATTAAAGGGAGGAGGTTTTAACCTCCGGAAATGGGCAGCTAACCATGATGAAATGCTTGATTGGTTACCTAAGGAAGACATAGAGCTAGAGTTGCCATTAAAATTTGAAGATGACAACCAAGTCAAAGCTCTAGGAATCCAGTGGCATCCAGCCACCGACAATTCCATGTTTGCTTTCAAGGCTTCAGAATTTGAAACAGAAGCCACAACAAAAAGAAAAATTTTGTCACAAGTAGCAAAGCTATTCGACCCCTTAGGTTGGATAGCTCCATGTGTAGCTTTGGCGAAAATTATCATCCAGAAATTATGGATGCATGGATGTACCTGGGACGAAATAGTCCCAGAAGAATTCAGCGAGGAATGGAGGCAGTTCAAAATACAGCTGCCTCACATATTGAAAATAAAAATTCCTCGTTGGATACATACCAAGCAAGACAGAGACAACTGTCAATTGATGGGTTTTGCGACGCATCAAATTCAGCGTACGCAGCTGTCGTCTACATGAGAGTTCAAAACGATGACGGCACAATAAAAACAACATTGCTCATATCAAAAACTCGAGTGGCTCCCACAAAGCCAATTACGTTGCCAAGACTTGAGCTAAGTGGAGCAGTGTTGTTAACTAGACTACTAAGTCAAGTTCGAGCTGACATGCATATGAGTAATGTCAGCAGCTTTTCATGGAGCGATTCAAAAATCGTATTGGCCTGGATATCAGGTCATCCGAATAGATGGAAAACTTATGTGGCAAACAGAGTTACCGAGATACAGGAAGGTAACCTAAATAATACGTGGGGATATGTACCTACCAAGGATAATCCTGCCGATATGGCATCACGAGGTCTAATGCCAAAAAACATTCAAGATTGTGAGCCATGGTGGACAGGTCCTAGTTGGTTAAGGCACCCAAGCCAAGACTGGCCACAAGATAAGAGCTTTAGCAGAGAGACGTCTTACGAATTAAAGACAGTAAAAGCTCTTGCAATGCAAAAAAGTGAAGGGCTCGGAACAATAATTGAGCGATTCTCGTCATACAAACGATTGTTGCTTGTCACTGCACAATGTCTCCGATTCGTCCATAATTGTAGACATAAAGAAGAAAGGAACATTGGCAGACTGACACCAGCTGACATAGAAACAGCCAAAACAAGAGTAATCCAGCAAACACAACAGCAAGAATTTCAAAATGAATTCAAGCAGTTAAAGGCTGGAGAAAATTTGCACAAAAATAGCAAAATCATAGGGCTTTGTCCATTTTTAGATAAAGATTCAGTCTTGAGAGTAGGTGGCAGGTTGCAAAATTCAGACCTGCCAATCTCAACACGACACCCAGCAATACTACCCAAAGATCATCATTTAACTAATTTAGTGATTGATCACTACCACAAAGAAACTTTGCATGGTGGACCACAACTGGTTGTAAATACCATACGAAGTCAGTTTTGGATCATTAATGGACTACACGCCGTTAAGAAAAGGATTCATCTCTGCGTAATATGTGTTAGACATCGCGCTGCAACACAACCGCAGTTTATGGGCAGTCTACCCAGTCCTCGAGTGTCACAGGCACACCCATTTGAGAATACGGGGTTAGACTATGCTGGTCCTATTGATGTCAAAACCACAAAATATCGGGGATCCAAAACATATAAAGGATACCTGTGTTTATTTGTGTGTATGGCAACAAAAGCCATACACATCGAAGTAGTCTCTGACTTAACGTCTGAAACCTTTCTTGCAGCATTTAAGAGATTTGTTGCAAGACGAGGTTTATGTGCTAATATATATTCCGATAATGGAACAAATTTTATTGGGGCAAACAAAATTCTTCAGCAAGAGTACAAAAAAGCACTCGCTGAAGCAAACGAACTACCAGCTCACAATGCTGCAGCCATGGGGATCAAATGGCATTTTATACCTCCTGCAGCTCCACATCAAGGTGGACTTTGGGAGGCAGGTGTAAAAAGTATTAAACACCATTTGCGTCGAATTCTAAGTTCATCAACATTAACAATAGAAGAATTAAATACATTAGTCATTCAAATAGAAGCATGTCTCAATTCCAGACCGCTGCACGCTATCACTGCGGATCCAGAACAACTAGAAATTCTAACCCCAGGTCACTTTCTAATTGGAAGACCGCTACTAGCTGTACCAGAGCCCACTCAAGAAGAGTCAAATATGCATCTTCTAAGACGATGGAAGCTGATTCAGCAACTACGTCAACAATTCTGGAAAAGATGGTCAACAGAATACTCGACCGAAATGCAGAAACGACAAAAGTGGAATGCGCCACAAAATAACATTAATATTGGTAAAGTTGTCATCATTAAAGATGAAAAGCAACCACCAACAAAATGGGTGTTGGGGCTCATTGAAGAGCTACACCCTGGTAAGGACGGCAGAGTTAGAGTGGTGTCTGTAAAAACAGCAAGCAATATTTTGCAAAGACCCATTCAAAAAATTTGCCCCTTACCAGTCAATATGCAATAAAGGTGCAAAGGAAGTAAATTGTGATGTCCGTAAATGTTTGTATACGTCAAGTTTGATGCATGTATGGGTCCTGGCCATTTATTTCTATTTTCACATATTAGATAAATAATACATAAACTTCTTCCGAAGTATTAAAATAGGTCAAAGAATGGAGATGGAAGACATCTTAGACGTAATGTACGATGGGCTGATGAACGAGTTTGAGACGACGTGGGCAGAATTGGCAGATACTGCAACAATCAAATGGGCGATCACACCATTGCCTTCGACACCACCGCTGCCAAATATGCCAGACCTCAACACGCCGCCTAGAGAGGCAGAGTTCCAGTTTAAGATGCCTCTGCCTCCGAAACAACCAAGGTCCAGCAGCCCCGAGCACATCGACAAGGTGATAAGGGACATAGAAAAACTAAACCCGTCATCAGCACCCAAGGCACAACCATCAACGAAGATGCCAAAAATGACTGTCCATGCCACAAATTTAAATGAGAAAAAATACGATGTGTTTACGGTAGATGGACAACACCATCTCATCGAGTTTGAAGAACTACAATCTATACCATGGGATCGCATCCGTAAGTCTAAACGGATGCGATTCAACTTATTTTTAAAGAACGGCGCTTCTACCAGACTACGACTGGTAAAAAATAAGGTAGTCTGGTATAATTATCATTGGCCAAAACCAAAGGTAAGCGCTCGTTATAATTTAATAAACAAAAAAACATGATTCCGTCATCTGGTTGATGCACAAGTAGTGCATCAACGGGGCCGGAAGTTGTTGCAATTAGCAACCGAAATTATATATATAATATAATAATAAAAAAAATATATATATATATAAATAAATATAAACAATATAGTTTATAAAAATAAAATACTTATATATACCTGCGGTGGACGGAAATCTGTGCCACTCTTGCCATTTTTTACTCACAAGTAAAAAGATATTGCAGCTAAGTTGCTTCACATTCACAACATTCACCATAAAGTTGTGAGGTGTTCCAGGTCTTACTATATTTAAGCATAGTAGCATGTATATACATACACCAAAGTCTGATTGAAATCTCATGTAAGATTTCAAAAGACTGACCATAGTGGAACACCTTGGTGTAATAGAATGTATTTTGGTAAACTGATAAGTAAATAATGTTCTGTCCACGCAAGGACCAGAACATGCTGTAAACACCAGCAAACATAGCTTAAAAAATTAAAACTTAATCACAACAGTTTTTACAAAAACTTTTATGGCACTTATCTCAATCTACTGCAATATCCAGTGCAGGGTTTTGTCGTTGCAGGACGTATATGTCCACACCACCAATAAACACAACGTTGCACAATTGTTGTTATTCACTTTTATCATAATAAATACGAATTATTATGATAAAATAAAAACAAAAACACAACACGAACAAAAATACATTTGTCATTTAATGACAAATGTCAAACCACAACATTTAAATTGTGGCGCCCCCGTCATCTCAAAATCGTAAAGCTCCCACAGCGCCGTGGTGAACTTGCGCAAAGTCGAGGACAATAGCCAGCAACTAAGCGAAGCCACAGAACAATGGGCGGCAGCTGGCCCCAACCATATAAAAAGGGGGCGGTTTTAGAAGAAAAATCACTTGTTGCTCGGTATTTCACCAGTAAAGGTCTCTAGTCGGATATTCTCCACTAGAATTTTTTGGCGCTTGTTCTCAATTTTTTGTAGGGTTATTCCCACAAATAGTTTTTTCCTCTTCACACACAGGTAATAAAAATAGATATTTTTTGAGATATTACCAGAAGTTTTCTATTAATTACAAAACCACTGGAAGTATAGAGTAAATTCAAGATTTTGGGATATTACCAAATTGAGAATAAATTTCTATAATTTCAGATCTTCTTTCTTCATATGCAAAAAGGGAAAATTTCTGGGATATTACCAGAAAGTCTCACATTAAAATTTTTTCTATATACTGAGATTAGAGAATTAATTCGCAGTTTTGGGATATTACCAAGCTAAGAAGAAAATTCTTTCGTCTCAAGTTTTTTGTCTCCCCTTTTTTTTACTAACTATTCAACAAAGTTAATTTGGGAAATATCCAATTAACCAAAGTTAGCATAAGGTTTTCACAAAACATTTCATTTCGGGAAATATCCAAGTGAAGTGTGGCAGGAAACTCAAGTTAATCGGGAAATCATTAGTATTGGGCGATTTCCATACTAATTAGAAATCCCGGTCAATATCTAGGCTAAATCGGCGGCAAAATCCCTTGGGATATTTCCAGGGATTTTTTTTGCTGATTTGGTTTTGGAATCAGGAAAGGGACAATATCTTGGTATTGAATCTTTTGGGAGATTTTCAAGGGTTCAATCCAGAGACCAAAATTAGGTCAAAAATAGGTACAGGGATTAGCTACACCATTTAGGGTTGAGTATTCTACAGGAAATAAATAAGTATAAAACTTACTAACCTTTTTTTGTTTCAAGAAGATATTAATTAACCGCTTTTTTTATATTGAATTTTCCAAAAGAATTTGAATTGCTATAAACCTTTTTTTGTGCACATCACTAATTTGAGTTTTCTTCTCTTATTGCAGATAATTAGCAATAAGTAGAGCTTAAGTTTATTTTTTCTTTGAATTAATTTTTTGTTTGATTTTTGTTTGAATTCAATTATTATTTTAATATTTATTTGTAGAATTATTGTTAGTTTGTAAGAATACAAAATAAACGTATTAAAAGCAGGTTAATTCTTTCAATCAGCAAGTTACCTATTTTTTTACTTCCATTTTTTATTTTCATTTAATTTTTTTATGTACAGCCATAGGAGCTGTAACAGGAGCTGTAGAGTTTTAATTCTTTCCTTACTCTCCTCTCACTGCGAAGGTGGACTACGTTCACTACTATGCTCGACTTTTCTTTCAGGTCAATCATAGGGACACTGAAAAATAGTTTACTGCCCTCAGTGTCATATGGTTGTATGGGGCACAGCAGTGAAGGCAGACCATCTGTGCCTTCAAGTAAGCAGAGGTAAGTGGTGTAAGGTTCCCTTCAGGACCGGATGTGTGCTTGTGGTTTTTTGTACAGGCACGACCTTTTTTTTATGGTTCTTGACCGGCGGCAGATCTTGGTTAACCCCCTCTATAACTCTCCCGTACTAGTGGAGGTACTAACGTTCCGCCCTGTGCCATCGCTAATCACGTGAGTGAGCTGTCAGTTCATGCTGACAGAATGGACTTCACGACTAATAGTAACTCACTCGAATCTATGCTTCCATAACAGTATACCATCAATATAAACGTTTGTTCACGAAATGAGATAAATTTAATATAACACAGATATAAAAAAGCAAATCTTACATTTATTTATTTTACTTAAGACAGTCATAAACACATTTTATAAAAATTTTATAAATTGAGGAAGTATAAAATTTTTTCAAACTTTTAATGGGCCTATATATATATTATTTATTTATAATTTTTAACCGTGTAGCAATGACATGACGCCCACTTTTCTTATTTTTCTTACAATCATTCTGACATAAATATTAATCCATACTGTAATCGGACAGCATTGTGAATAAACGCAATATTTTAAGCAATAGGAATAAAATACTAAAGTAAATATGGAATCCAAATCTTTTAAGTATTTCCTCCCACAAATGTGCGCAACAACGATTTCAAAAATTAAATTAATCCGTTGAACATCGTCGAGGCGTAACGTCAAATATCTTTCAGTGTTTTATTTTAAGATAAAAGTGAAATAAAGCCATAAACTAAAGTTTTATATTGCATCACTCAGAAGAAGTTGCCCGATTTAGTCTATTTTTGAAATTATATTTACTATTTTTATGAAACCGCCGATGACCGTGGGGAAAGATATGTTGAATGTCATAGAGATCTCATCCAACCCAAAGGTGTTAAAATAAGAAAGAGCAAGAACGAATTGAAAACTCCTTCAATGTTTTAGAGCACAGCAACAACGAATTCAGTATAAGCAATACAATTTACAAAACAAAAGATAGAAGAGATTATATCGAACTACAAAATCTCAGCCCTCTACGTCGACACGTTCTCTGGCATTTTCCAAATATGTAGTGAAAAACAAACTTTTTGTATGGCAGCCATACGAGGGAGTTCCCTCCTATTTTTGTGCCATTTACGAACTTAAATCTAAAAATATTTTAAAAGGGTCGTGCGTGTTCAAAATTGTTCAGTTCTCGAAGTAGATGCATTCTCGAGTTATCTAGAGGACGGACGGACACGGAAATATCAAAATAACTTTTAATATTATGCTCGGTATCCGTGTAGGGGAAATTCGCACCCGAGCGAATTTCACCCTATAGGTGGAAATTCGCACCGTCATTTTTATTAACTGAAAAAGCACGTACAGTATAAAAACATCGAAAAAATGATCGTGCGAATTTCCCCCCTATAGGGGGAAATTCGCACCGATGTAATTTTTTTTACAGAAATCACAAATTTATAAAATTTATAACATAGCGTAAAGGAATATACAAAATACGATTTAAGAGATCCGACGGGAATTATATAGCTTAAAGAATGCCTACATTAACAGAATGTTATCTTATAAGCAACTATACCTAAACAGGGTACGAATGTCACAGATGCACAGATGGAATCTTATGCATGCAATTTTTGGCAGTTCGAGTAATAGCCTTCTACTATAAATAGGGTGCGAATGTTACAGGTACAATTTTTGGCAGTTTGAGTGATAGCCTTGTATTTTAAATAGGGTGCGAATTTTACAGGTGCAATTTTCGGTAGTTCGAATGACAGCCTTCTACCGTAAACAGGGTGCGAATCTTATACATGCAATTTTTCGCACACTTCGAGTGATAGCCTTCTATTTTAAATGGAGTGCGAATGTTACAGGTGGAATTTTTGAAAATTCGATCGATAGCCTTTTACTTTAAACAGGGTGCGAATCTTATACATGCAATTTTTGGCAGTTTGAATGATAGCCTTGTATTTTAAATAGGGTGCGAATTTTACAGGTGCAATTTTTGAAAATTCGATCGATAGCCTTTTATTTTAAACAGGGTGCGAATCTTATACATGCAATTTTTGGCAGTTCGAGTAATAGCCTTCTACTTTAAACAGGGTGCGAATATTGCCGGTACAATTTTTGGTAGTTTAAGTTATAGCCTTCTATTTTAAATAGGGTGCGAATTTTACAGGTGCAATTTTCGGTAGTTCGAATGACAGCCTTCTAACTTAAACAGGATGCGAATCGTATACATGCAATTTTTGGCAGTTTGAATCATAGCGTAATAACGTAAACTGTATTTGTGAACAAAAATTCTCAGAAATATAGCGGCAGTGTCCGAAGCAAACACATTTTACGTTGATGCGGCGAAGTTAGATTCGGAATTATTTCTGAGAATTTTCGTCATATATTTTCCGGTATGCATATATTTATTTACTCTTGTGACTCAGAGCAGTGTGAATATCTTTTTTAAAGCAACTAATAGTGGATTTATTTGTGAATTTTTTAAACTTGACAAAATGAGAGTTCCGGAAAAGTTTAAGTCAGAGAGAATTGAAAAGCTTACAGTAGAATTTTATAAAATTATTGGCGAATTAGAGCTTAGTAAAAACTATACAGTTAATGATTTAGAACTGACAACTTTTAATAAATATATTCAAGAATGTGAAACTGAAACGGATGTCTCCCCAGCTATTTTAGGTGGCATCCGAAGGTATACGTTAATATTGATGGATATGTCCAAAAATGTGGTTGGGGCTTCTAAACAAGTAAATGCTTCCGAATCTAATAATTTACAAGAAGAAAATCATCAGATTGGGTCCCGAGAATTCCCAGAGCTAATTCAAAATTCTACTACAGTTCCGGAAATTCAAAGCCTGGCTGAAGAATCTATAGAACGACCTTACTTGGAGCCGCAGGTAATACTTGATAGTGATAGTTGGGATATTACTGATGACGTCGAAATGTTCCTTACAAATTCATATATATCGAACGAATTGGAGCTGATTGAGGTAAACCTAACAACCCAACGTGAGAGCAAAGCAACATTTGTCAAATATGAGGCAATTAATGGAATTAGTTATGGATGTCAGTTTACAGTAAAAAGGAGAAACAAAGGAAGTATACGATTTGAATGCAAATCATGTCGAAAAATAATTGATAAAAGAAGCCGCATAGCTAAGCATGAAATCCTGTCAGAAGAAGAAGAACGTAGTCCAGCCTCAGTTTTATATGCTGAACGGAAAATCTCAGAATGGAGGAAAATAAAGCACCACGATCAATGTAAATTAGAACCTATTGGAACCTCCGTGGTTAGATCTAAGAAAACCAGGCTGTTATATTTCGAAGTAAACATACTGGAACAGCAAAACAGGTTTATGATAATCATGCCAGAATATTAGCTGTTGAGGCAGAAACATTAAAAATTACTGCCACTGATTTTGCAGATGGCTTTAAAACGTTCAAAGTAGCTCAGTCTGCATTAAAAAAAGCTCATTTACGTAAAAATGCCCTTAATTCAACAAAAATCATTGATGAGAATGGCTGGATTATAAAAGATGGCACACAAATAACAAAATCTCTTCCGGACGAAAATAATGATTACTTTTTAATAAAAGAAGATAAAGAAACAGGCACCGTAGTTCTTGGTACATTATTTATGATCAAACGTTTCTTTTCTTCAAAAAAACTTATGTCCGATGGCACTTTTAAAATTGCACCTACTGGTTACAAACAGTGCTATATATTATGGTATATAATAGAAGTTGAAGTCCAAAATGAACCTGCAAATAGATCAAAGGCTATCCCAGCTATTTATATTCTATTAAAAGGAAAAACAGAAAATTTGTATCAGAATGCATTTGATATAATAGATCAATATAGGATGGACAACTTTATTAGCGACCCAGAGTGGACCGAATATATTATAGATGACGAAAGGGCAGTTCAAAATGTTCTGAGGAATTGCTACCCAAATGTTAATATATCATTCTGCCTTTTTCATATAAATAAAAATGTTGTTAAATGTCTTTCTGAGAACAAACTTACGAATTATGTCCGGAATTGTTCTACGGATGAACAATTGTGGTTTTATGGAAAACTAAAATTAATATTAGCTCTACCGCTGCTTCAAAGTTTCCAAATACCAGAAGCGTTTAGAGAACTTAAGCGAAAGGTATTCGATGTAATATCGGGTAAATTTAACCGATTTCATAATGAGCAATTTGAATCTTTTTTCTCAGCTATTGGTAGAAGATATTATTAGTCAAGTAAGTATATAAGAAAACAATTCGTACTACAAACCTTATACATTCAGCATTTAATAAGTCAACAATATTACCTCGACACGGATCAAAATCATCAATTGTGCAAGCATTTCAGCAAATTGATCTACAATATAGATGTATTGCTTTAGAATTTAATAAAAAAGGAATTGACGCACTGTCAAAACTGCCGGATCAATGACACATTAAAAATTATTATAAAATTATTCAAGAGGCAACTTCAAGATTAATGGACATTAGTGAACAAAATGAAACAGGCCAAGACATCGATGATTTAATTGAAGCAGTTTTTCTTGGAGAGAATTCTAATAAGCGAACTCGAGCTCTTAGCTCTAAGTATTTTGGCAAAAAATGGGTCAACTCACGGTGAAAATTAAATAAAAAAAAAATTATATACAAAAATCGCAATATATAACCTCACCTATTGTAGGTTTGCTTATCAGGGGCATAAGACTTGCTGCATAAGTGGCACTAAACTTCATGCTATTATTTCATATTGAATGATTGACTGCGTTAAGGTAAAATACACGATTCGCATAAATTGTATATCTATAAATCCATGATAGTCAGTATCTTATATAGCGCAGGCCTATCCTATTTGAAATTTTCGTCCATTATGGCACCAAGGCATCACCAAAGCATTTAACTTCAGCGTATATATTTTATGAGAACTATTTTTTCGCAGTTCGATCTTAATGCTAGGTGGAGACTTTTTGACTCCAAATATTACAAAACAATTTTTTTTATTGAGATAATTTATTTAGACTTAGCCAACGTTGAATAATACCCAGGAATTCATTAGTCCAGGAAGTTACTGACTGAGTCCCATTTTGTACTGTGAAATAATAAAACAGTGTGTTCTACATGTTGAGCTAATATTCCATTCTTTAAAAAATTATAGTCATTACCTGACAGTCATTGAAAGTAGTTCCCGATTTAGATTTTATTCCTTATACAGTTTTACCAAACTTTTTCTTGTACGTAATAATTTTTTCCCACAATTTGGATCATTTCTGGAATTCTGAATCTAATTTTAATTTGATCTTGACATTTTTAAAAGAGATTTTAGTTTATTATTATACACATTCAGGTAAATTTTTAGTTCTATATTAAAGGGTTGTTGTTTTAAACGACTTGCCAATTTATTTCCGAGCTTAATAGATGTTACTAATACCACCGTTACCTATTGTTTGATCAATTTTATTTCCGTCCTTTAAACAAATTTTTCAGTTTTTTTGGCCCCTTGGTTATAGACTGCAATATTTCAAATAGTTTATTCATACAGTCTTCAGCATTTATTTTACTGTGGACTTCAGACCAATCTTGTAAATTTATTTCAGTTGCTTGTTTGTTATAATAAAGCCCAAAAAAATTAGAGATATCATCTGAGCCAGTATAATTGGACTTAAATCTATGACCTCAACAAAAACTAATTTCGCTAAAGCGCTATAGTGATCTGTTGTATAAGTATCTGTGGCTTAAAATTAAAGATATTGTTATGTTTGCAGAATATATGGTCAAGACAGGATTCATTTGTTTCGCTATCTCTTGTGGCACATAACAAATGTTTCAAGAAACGATTTTTAGTCAGTGTATCGAAATAGTCATGACTAGAGAATATTAATGATTATTATCCCCTATTATACAGTGATTCGTGGGTTTTTCAGTTTGGTATAAATATTCGTCGAGAGATGAGATGAAGTCGTTTAGACTAGCATTAGAAGTTCTATAATATATAGCTCTCATGTTAACTGATAATTTTCTAAAACATTAAGATTATGTCTACTTCCAGCGCATTTGTTGAAGTAAATATATTTTAAAAGTATGCATGGTGTATTCTGATTTAACGTAAACATTTTGTCACATTTATTTAGTTTGGAATAAACATATCTATTTAGATAAAAATAGTCTGATGCAATCAAACATGTTTTAATAAGTACATATAATAACATCCATATCCCCTTCTACTTTAATTAAAATTATTAATAGCTCATCTAAATTCTTCGCCAGACTACGAATATTAATGTGAAACATTTTTAAACACTTCTTTGAGACAACTAGACAAATTTTTATTCCGCAACTTCATTACTCAAAATCACAGTAAATTCATTTTAAAAGATTCAAATAGTTCAGCCATATAAAAACCTAAAGCTATCTTATCAACTAAAAAGACAATAATGTGTCTCATTTTGCCTACAATAAAGCTCTAATCTAATATTAAATTCAATGTGCTCACTCATGCTCTTCTGTTAATTTACTAAATAACTATATGTAATCGAGAATTTGTAAATCTGTCAAAACATGACGTAGTTCTAAGCTTAGGTTATTAATAAAATATTTCTGAATTTGAATTTGAATATATGTATAAATATACATGTGCAGGCTGTTCGGTAAATTTGTAGATTGGAGTATGCCTATGGATTCCTTAGAGATTCTTCGCTCTGAAAATCACGTTTGAAAATTTATCATTTTTCTAATGGAGTGTAGTCATTTCAATATTCAGAAATCCTTTCAGGTATATAGCAGGATCAAACTAGAACCCATTGAGGACATTTCATTCTTTTTAACAATAGCCAACATCGAGACTTGAAATTGAGTTCTTGAAATTCTTAACCCTATATATGTATATGCAATGTTTTAATTGTAAATTACTTTTACATCAAACTCGGGAAACAAACATCTTCTCTATTGGAATGAGATATATTCAAAGGTTAAGAAAGAAAGTTTGCACTCAATTATAATTGATACATATACTAGAGGGCTATATCTCTCAAGCGGCAAAAAATTTTATCTATAAGATTCATACCCTGTTTACAGCAGAAGGCTATTACTGGAACTACCAAAAATTGCATGTATAAGATTCGCACCCTGTTTAAAGTACAAGGCTATCGCTCGAATTTTCAAAAATTGCACCTGTAACATTCGCACCCTATTTATAGTAGAAGGCTATCATTCGAACTGGCAAAAATTGTACCTGCAACATTCGCTCTCTGTTTAAAGCAGATGGCTATTACTTGAACTGCCAAAAATTGCATGTGTAAGATTCACACTCAGTTTAAGGTAGAAGGCTATCGATCGAACTGCCAAAAATTGTTTCCGTAAAATTTGCACCGTATTTAAAATAGAAGGCTATCACTGGAACTGCCAAAAATTGCATGTATAAGACTCCCACCCTATTTAAAGTAAAAGGCTATCGATCGAATTTTCAAAAATTGCACCTGTAAAATTCGCACCCTATTTAAAATAGAAGGCTATCACACGAACTGCGAAAAATTGCATGTATAAGATTCGCACCCTGTTTAAGGTAGAAGGCTGTCATTCGAACTACCGAAATTTACACCTGTAAAATTCGCACCCTATTTAAAATACAATGCTATCATTCAAACTGCCAAAAATTGCATGTATAAGATTCGCACCCTGTTTAAAGTAAAAGGCTATCGCTCGAATTTTCAACAATTGCACCTGTAACATTCGCACCCTATTTATAGTAGAAGGCTATCATTCGAACTGGCAAAAATTGTACCTGCAACATTCCCTCTCTGTTTAAAGCAGATGGCTATTACTTGAACTGCCAAAAATTGCATGTGTAAGATTCACACTCAGTTTAAGGTAGAAGGCTATCGATCGAACTGCCAAAAATTGTTTCCGTAAAATTTGCACCGTATTTAAAATAGAAGGCTATCACACGAACTGCGAAAAATTGCATGTATATGATTCGCACCCTGTATAAGGTAGAAGGCTGTCATTCGAACTACCGAGAATTGCACCTGTAAAATTCGCACCTTATTTAAAAAAATACAAGGCTATCATTCAAACTGCCAAAAATTGCATGTGTAACATTCGCACCATGTTTAAAGTAAAAGGCTATCGCTCGAATGTTCAAAAATTGCACCTGTAAAATTCGCACGCTATTTAAAATAGAAGGTTATCACTTAAACTGCCAAAAGTTGTACCTGCAATATTCGCACCCTGTTTAAAGTTGAAGGCTATTACTCGAACTGCCAAAAATGCATGTATAAGATTCGCACCCTGTTTAAAAGTAAAAGGCTATCGCTCGAATTTTCAAAAATTGGTCCTGTAACTTTCGTACCCTGTTTTAGATGCAAAGCCATAACTCACACCCATAATAATTGCTCTGGTAAAGTTTGCACATAGGTTAATCTTCTCGATTATAAGCTGAACTACTTGAACTTGAAGCTAAAGCTACTTACAAGATAACGTTCCGTTTTTGTGAACATTCTTTAAGGTATAAAATTCGGAGCTCGAAAATCATGTTTTGTAATATTCCTTTACTCTATGTTATAAATTTGTGATTTCTGTAAAAAAAATTTACAGCGGGCGAATTTCCCCCTATAGGGGGGAAATTCGCACGATCATTTTTTCGACTTTTTTATACTGTATGAGCACTTTTAGTTAAATAAAATGACGGTGCGAATTTCCCCCCGTATAGGGTGAAATTCGCTCGGGTGCGAATTTCACTTTTACTAGGCGTGCAAGGGAAATTCGCACTATGGGGTGCGAATTTCCCCCAGTCTCGGTATCCATCCAGTTTGCTCACCAAGCATTGTTTCTATGCGTTATAAATGCAATGACAAATTTGGGGTACCCTATGAGACTTCATCTAGAATAGAAAAGAGTAACCATTTTCACAAGTGCTTAATTTTTGAAATTTAATACCTGGAATCCGAACGTGCAGCCACCGCACAGCACCGCGGTAATTCCTTATATGATTGGCGAGGTTAATTGTGCGTGCGTTCAAACAAGTTACAGTTTTTGATATAAATAAAAATATATCACAAATTTACAGCATGTATTAGAACTAAATTATTACATTATCTGCACAGCCATCCGATCAGAAATTTCACAGTCTTAAAATTGTCAAAATTATTTCCTTGTTGAAGTGTTGGTATGCTGCCCGTGCTCCCATTCAAAACTTAGTATTTCAGATTTTTTCCTCCACCCGAATGTCTCTCAACCGTAAAAAGTGAAGTATGTTGGGTCTAGCAATTGGGAAATAATTGGGTCGTGAACAAAAGTTTAGTCACATTTTGTGCTCTTAGTGCTGATGAAGGTTTAAACATCAAAATCAAAAACTTAAAGTACATAACAAACTTGCGGGTATATCGCTCAACAAGAACGCTCGATTCTTTCTTACGAATTCGGAACTACATAACTAGGATTGAAAATAAAACTGACAAAACCATATTTCAAAATACAGAACAAAGTAAACTCCACGAAATACCTATTAAACTTCGATAGCAGCGTCAGGATAATAAAGTACTTAAGAAAGCAGTGAAAACACAACAAACCCCTTGCACTGAAAAACTGATAATATTGTAGTACATATTCATTATCACCTATAATTTCATATACAATTTCTGATTCAATTTCCTTTCCTACTTCCTTAGGTTTCCTTTTGTATATCTTCGGATAATAAGGATCATACCGTAACCCCCCGAAATACAAACTATGAAGTAGGACTTGAATCGAAAATAGTGCATGTTCAAACCAACATTAAATAGCCACCTGGAAGTAAAATAGTTTAAAAGTTTCTAATTCCAAGTTTTTTTTCTACTCATTGAAAATAGGTTGGGAATGAAACGATATATACCTACCTACAAGCACATCGATAAGGCAGTTTTTAGTGGAGATAACAATCAACACATAATGGCTACATTCCACATAAACAAATCCTGGACACAATCCAATAAGAGGAAAGTAACTTGTCTTCGACAACAGTGCGCGAATCAAATGGAATTAGATTAAGTAATTTATACATTTGAATGTATCATTAAAATAGCAAATTAGCAATATTTTAATAGGTAACTTATTGTATAATTATAAGCATAATAACTTTAGCTAGGAAATATTAGGAACGGCAACAAAAAATGCTCAAAATTCCAGTTGCTTTGCACAGCTGCTAGGGTCAATGCACTCTTCCGACCTACGCACAGCTGCTAAGGTCAACGGACTTTCCTGTTGCTACCTACGCACAGCTGCTAAGGTCAACGTACTTTGGTTACTATGCGCAATGTAAAATAATTTGTTGGAGCCGTGCGCAATTCAGAGGGAATATAAGTCTCAGGCCAACTTGAATCTCTCTCTTTTAGTATCCAGCTATCATAGATTGTGCATCGTTTTTGGAATTCGGCTTGGCGAGTGTAATAAAATAAAATTATTAACAAATTAACTTTATCTTGGGTAACGACTGAGATAAAGATATTTATTCTGGGTCTCGACTGGAATAAATTTTACTAACATAATAACTTTTTCTTGGGTAACGACTGAGATAAAGATATTTATTCTGGGTCTCGACTGGAATAAATTCTACTAACACAATAACTTTATCTTGGGTAACGACTGAGATAAAGATATTTATTCTGGGTCTTGACTGGAATAAAGTCTACTAACATAATAACTTTATCTTGGGTAACGACTGAGATAAAGATATTTATTCTGGGTCTCGACTGGAATAAATTCTAGTAACATAACAACTTTATCTTGGGTAACGACTGAGATAAAGATATTTTATTCTGGGTCTCGACTGGAATAAATTCTAGTAACATAATAACTTTATCTTGGGTAACGACTGAGATAAAGATATTTATTCTGGGTCTCGACTGGAATAAAATTTACTGACTTAATAACTTTATCTTGGGTAGCGACTGAGATAAAGATATTTATTCTGGGTCTCACTGGAATAAATTTTACTAACTCAACAAATTTACCTTGGGTACCGACTGAGATAAAGATATTTATTCTGGGTCTCAAATGGAATAAAATTTACTAACCTAATAACTTTATCTTGGGTACCGACTGAGATAAAGATATTTATTCTGGGTAGCGACTAGAATAACACTCACTAATCTCAAACCTTTATCTTGGGTCTCGACTGAGATAAAGATGTTTATTCTGGGTGCCGACTAGAATAAACACGACTAATACAACTTTGCTTTGGGTCTCGACTGAAGTAAAGTATCTTGTTCCGGGGAGCGACTAGAACAAGAATTCACTAGTTATTTAATTACCAACGCCATAAAGTCAATTCCATAGTTTTATACTGGTGAGTACATTTTTTTTTATGATTCAGATTGAGTAATATATTTACACATATATACATATATAATATCATTGGTCAAAGTTGTCTTAACTTTGACAGTATTTTACTGTGATTAAAATAAGTATTGTGTAGTGAATAAGCGATTTTTAAATCTATTGAAATTTAGTTCTTAAGTGTCGTGAAATTGAATTCTGTTAATTTTAGTTCTAGTTATAATTTTGTACTTAAGTTTTTACGTGCCTTCAATAAACCACTGACTATAAATATTCCCCGGCATTATTATTTACAGTCCACATCATTTTCTTTTGAGTGTTCTCATTGGGCAGAACAGTGCACCTGTTAGCGGTCGATATTACATACTTCTTGCCTTGTCCTACTGCAGGCGTTTTTCATACAGAAGTAACTTGGATTTCGTTCAAATACCACAATTTCCATAAATTTGTTCTACATGCTATTTTTTACCCTACTGGGTGCTAAGTTTCTATTCCATTGTAATGCGATTGGACTGGGTTGGGTTGCAGGACAGCTCTGCAGTACGCCAGGGAAAATGGGTAGTCCAACGATGAGAAGACGAATCAGCCCCTACTTGGGCACCAAAATGTATTGTCAGAGTGAATGAATGGTCCTGAATGAATGATAAGACGTATTTTTATGTTAACTCCAATGGTTGTGTATTTGTCACTAATGCCCTAAGACAGTTGAGCTAATCTTGACTGTTTAACTAATATTTAAATAAAAAGAATTCACTGTGTTTCTAATCAATGTGTTAGTTCTTTAGTTCATTACTTATGTCTACGGCTAATTGTCAAGTTCAAATAAATCACTAATTCACTTCTATATTTAGGGTTAATTGTTCACTTTAAACAAATCACTGGTTCACTGATTCCGATGGCTGGTTATTGTTGGTGAATATTATATGGAGGGTGCGCAGATTTACTATATCGGGCGGCGTTATCTGCATCACGAGTCGGTACACGGGTGGCTTTGTATCCACTGGAACATATAGTTCGGTAGCTAAAATGCGGATGCCCTCGTATTCACGGAGTTAGACGTGGATATACACACAGATGATCTCATATTTTTTCAAAATAGACGTGGATGTTCACACGCCTCTGCGGCTAGAATTCGGATGATTTCATATTCGTTAGAGGAGATGTGGATATACACACATCTCAAAATACAGAACACGGATGGTCTCGTGTTTTCTCCAAATAGACGTGGATGTTCACACGCCTCGGCGGATGGCCTCGTATTCGCTTGCGGAGATCTGGATGTTCACACACCTCAATATATCGAAAGCGGATGTTCTCGTATTCACTATAATCAGGCGGGTTGGATGGATGATCTCATCTAAGTAAACTGGCGGACGGTTAGGAGGATGTTCACTCCTAAAAAACGTTGATCTGACTTAGCAATCGCACTGCAAGATCTTGTACTAGTTAAAATGGGTATATGTGCGAAGCGCACAACCCAAAATTAATCTAGTCAAAAATACTTTGCGAAGCGCACACCTATTGTTAAGGGATTACGCATTGTTCTAGCACATATCTTTACTGCCCTAAGTAATATACCCCCGTAGGGTATATTTGCCAAGCGCAAAGAAATACACACCCAGGCAGGCACACACACACACACACACACATGCAGGCAGGCACGCACACACACACACACAGAGGCAGGCTATCAGGGGCACACACACGCGCGCTCCGCTTCGCTCCGCGCGCGTGTGTGTGCCCCTGCCAGCCTGCCTCTGTGTGTGTGTGTGTGTGTGCGCCTGCCTGTGTCTTTTGTGCTTGGCACAGAGCGTACTCCTCCTATTGATATTAGTGGTTTAAAAACTTAACTTAACTTACATAGATCAGGCAAAATTCATAGATCAGGTAAAGATACCTGCTATAACAATGCGTTGACCTTAACCATAGCCGCCCGTTTCCAAAACAATGCGTAATCCCTTAACAATAGGTGTGCGCTTCGCAAACTCCTGCTTGTGCGCTAGGAGAAGTGTTTTTTTATGGCTTGTGCGCTTCGCAAATACACCCGTTAAAATCAACTGCCCTCTGTGCCCTAGCGGCTCGTCTTTTATAGCACTAGTTACCGCCGACAGACGAACAACCAGTGCTCATTGCCACCAGCAGTCGACGGTTATTAGTATAGCTGACTGGTTTACTCCAGCTATAACTCGGTGAACGGCTTACCACTAGTAATATATGTCTATGCGTAATTGGGTGCATCATATATTACTAGCTGTCGTTCAGACGTATGATGTATGGATGGAGATGTTTGTAATGAAGGCTACTTTCCATGTAGACTGAAATGGACTTCGTTCCAACGCATAGTAATAATGAAGTCCAATCAAATAAGCCTAAAAAATGCTAAAGATCATATTTAATTTATGTCAGACTGGCATCATATCTCTTCCCGCTTTCACATCCAACCAACCCGATTTTCCGTTCCATCCACGAAAAATGCACACTTCTTTTGGTTGCCCTTGAACCAAAATGTTGCGAATTTGAAATAATCGCATACATATAAGTGGAATAGCAGAATAGTGTCTGCCCTAACAAGATAGAGGTTGATCACTACAGACTTTATTTTATTCAGAATCATATTTTGAATAAAATGGTATTCTTAAATTTTTTCAAAATTTTATCACTTTCGATCCCGCATCACGCCTGGCAAATAGATTTCACGCGTTCGGGGGTGTTTTTAATTTTATTGTCTTCCATCCTCGGGCTTCATTTTGTGACACTACTCCTAGACCAACCCTCACAGTCTGAAATAAATTAAATGCATTATTATATTAAATGCTTATTTGACTGAACTAATGGTAGAGGAAAATGTATTGGACACCCATGCATAATATAATTATTTTTTATTTTTGCATGTCCTGACATGTATAACATAGACTGCTTTATTTTCTATTTCATATGGGATAATTTTATTGGCAGGAGTGTGACAATTATTTTGATTCCCAGTTTCATTTCCGCTTAATATTCATATCACAAGTGCAATAAATTCCAAATACATTCAGAATTATTACTTTCATTGGAATCTTATGCCCTAGATACACAGCGCTCTTAATGTAGAAATAACTAACGACTCATTAGTCTATATTGATTCATTATAAACTGCAGACACACAGCCATTTCTTTAATAAGGTTGTACTGTCAAACTGATGTTGATAAACTTATGACATTAAAGAAGCGATATGGATCGACCTAACGCGATAAACTTTATTTTTATTTATTTTATTTTTCAACAATTTACAAATGAGAAACCTTTATATTAAAAAGAATAAGTTTGTGATTTGCATTTCTTTGCATTTCTTCTTTTTATTTTTCAAATTGGAAGATGCACAGCGGAGCTCCACATTTATATTATATGCCAAATCTACCACATTTTTCCTCATTATGCCTATAATGAAGGAAGAAACCACTTCATTAGTTTACTTCATTATCATCTTATTTTCGGGCCATAATGAAGTATACTATGTGACACATGGCATTTTAATGAATAGTTATTACTAATGATTCATTAGATGGTGCTGTATGGCTAGGGTATAATATTTCTTACACTCGATTTTGAAGAATATTAAATTAAGCAATTTTTGTTTGCCAAATCCTAAAGTATGGAGGACAGATAAACAATTACAAAGTGTGAGCGATGAATTTATACATGACAGTGGTCTCTCCGTCCGTCTGTTCGACTGTCTGTCCTCTCGATAGCTCGAGAATATTTTCACGTAGGAGCTGAAATATTGCACACGGCCTTCTTAATAAAATTGCAGATACACATAAATACGAAAATGGGACAATTCGGGTAACTCCTTCGTAGAGCTTCCATACGAAAATTTCCTTTTTCACTATATATTTGGATACTGTCTGAACACATCGACGTCGAGAGCTGAAAATTTGTACACGATGTTTTCATAGAAATAGTAAACACAATTTCAACAAGTAAAAAAGCTAGAATTGGTTTAATTATTATAATATGCTAGATGAATGGCCATTGTAATTTCCTATAGTCACCTATCTGTTTGAATGTTGAAGTGGTTTTTCGCATTTATTTCTAGGACGGTTCGTCGGACAGTAAAAATGCTTATATAATTTTATACGTAAAAAACCTAAATTTTTATATGGCAATACCAAGAAGGGATTGTCTGATTTAGCCCATTTTTGAAATTGTATTTACTATTTTTATGAAAACGCCGTGTACAAAATTTTAGCTCTCAACGTTAACGCGTTCTCATGCTGCATCCAAATATATAGTGAAAACGACAATTTTGTATGGCAACCCCACGAAGGAGTTTCCCGATTCCCGATTTGTCTCTTTTTCGAACCTAATTTTTCCATGTGCAAAATTTCTATGTGCACGCCTTCTCGAGTTATCGTGCGTACAGATGGATGTACGGACGGACGGACATGCAAAATTCAAAATAACTTTAACATTATGCGCGGGTGTTCAATTCAATTTTATCTAGCAACATTATTTGTATGCGTTACAAACGGAATGACAAACATAGTGTACCCTCTGATTTCATCTGGGGTATAAAAATGAACTTCTTGATGGTTGGACATTCCTGAGAACGCATTGACATAGAGAGTATCCCCTCTTGTTTTTACCATACAAAAACTGTGTTATGTGTCGTTGTTTTACATTTTGGAATACATTGATTCTGCCGAGATATTTTTTTTTTTTTAGAGTACAGAACAGATTATGATGAATAGATATGTGGGGCATACAAACTGGAATCGGTAACAGAGAACAATCTTCACACCCCGGGCTTACACATCCACTAAACACATACAAACCAAGTAGTATAGTTCACACAGATCAAGCACATTTCCATGGACAAACAGCACAAACAGGAGTAAACCCATATAAACTAATAGTCTACCCGAACAAATGACCAGATCGAAATAAACAGGATAAGACACACACACATAGCCAAACGCTCACATTACCAACACATAAATGCAACATCATAAGTTAACTGCAAAGCATAGCTGGGACATACATATATTGTTAATAATTTTACTTTCCTTGAATACGCAATGCATGCCGTCTTCCGTTTATATATTTTCTACATGTATATATTTACATATTCTATTAGTTTTCTTCTAGTCAGTAATTGACATTTATATATTATTTTTTTTTCTTTTTTTGATAGTGATTATATTTTTTTTTATTTTTGGCAATTCCAATTTTGTACGGATATTTTTCGTCAATAGCAATCATGGCATCCTTCAATCAGCACCGGCACAATATATTATTCGGGAATGTTTGAATTTTATAGTTTGATCCAGCTCCCACTAAACATAAAAAAGCTTATGTACCTATAACAAAATAAAACAAATTATAGTATGCTTGATAACAGAATAAAGCTGACCGACCTTTTATGGATACGCTAGTATTCGCCCCATAAACTTCTCCGAAATAATGAACAAATACAAAAAAAAGAAGCAATGTGAACGGACGTTATCGAGTTTCGATAAGAAATTGTCATAACAAAAATCTGTCCGAAATATGTGAACGAAAACGTGGGAAGGGGGCAAGACTGCTTCCGGCGGGTCGAAAGAAAAAAAAGAGAAGAGGGTCAGACTGTGATTAAGCAAGGAGGTAAAAGTGCAACCTTATCTGTGAAAGCAAAAAAAAAAAATATATAAATAAAAGAAAATAAATTAAGGTACAAAGCAATTATAATTAAAAAAAAACCAAAAGTTATAATAAAAGAAAAAAAAAGGAACCAATCAACGACATAAAAATTCGTGGGTGCTGAATCAAACACTCGGTATAACAAAAGGAAAAAATTTGGAAAAAGAGAATCGGCAGAGGCCGGCCATGTGCTGGTTGATGGGACAAGTAGGTACACTAATTTCATATTTTTCTACTTAAAATTTTGTAAGTTCTAATTGGAATAATTTAAATCGAAATGTGCCTATAAATAAGTTCAAAAGAAAAGCATGTTTGGATTACGCTTAGAATCTCTTTTTTTTTCCTGTTCTTGTTGAATTGAAGTTAGAGTAATAAAATAAGAGTTGGTATTGATATCCCGTGTGTGCATTAATTTTATTCTGTGTATCGTGACGTGGAAAACCAAAGCGGGAGTTTTCGTGGTTTCCCCGAGAAAAAGAAAAACTACGTGGCGCCCGAAAAAAAAAAAATAAAGATTTTGTGCTAAGTTTGTATCATATTTAGTAACGTGAGTCCCGATATCTCTCCCTCTACTTAGGGAAACCCATACCCAATCCTCCAGGAGCTAGCGGAGCTCGCGCAACGATAGCCTGCGTGATAAGATTTTGGCGCCCAACGTGGGGCCCTCGAAGGAGGACTATAAAAACGTGAATCTTGGATGTGCTAAAAAGTGTTGAATAGGAGGAAAAATAATTTTTTTTTGATTACACAAATTTTTCTTGTCCGAATTGATATTTCCTGCAAAAAAAAATTTTTTTTTATTGAATTATTATAACAGGCAGGTACTTCAAGTACCGTTTAATGCGTTACGGGACTCACATTTTTTGTAAATACGGGAATGCATATCTTACGTATATAATAGCACACATACATATTTTACCATAAGTTCAATTGTGGATTGAATTAGCCGAAAAAAAATTTTATGTTTAAATTCTTCAAGTGATGATGTAATTTAAAAGCAATTTTTCCTGTATTTCAATTAAATAACGGAACATAATTTGGTTGTCTCTAGTTCACGAAATCTAAGTTGTCGTGCATGCTTCAAATACATATCAGAAAATGTTTATCATCGTTTTGTAGAAATTTATTCCCTAATTTCGAAAAAGTGCAGGCGTATCATAGTTACATTTTTCCCACTTTACATCTCAAAGTGAAATATCACCACATGAGCACAGTGCAGTTCGGTAAAATCAAGCCCAAGAGATGTACTATATATATGGATGTACATATGTACCTACTCCGGGAATTTGTGAGTTAATTGAATCGTAATTCATAGGACTGCATCAGCTGCCAAAGCAATTTTTTTTTGTTACATTTAATAAGCAGAATTTTTTATGAGCGACTGTTAGAATTGGTTAATCTGTTTTCAAGGGCAATGATTCTGTTTGTGCAAATTTTTTTTTCCTTTTAGGTCTGAGACATGAAGTTACGTAAGTCTAAAATCACTGTTTTGTAGTGATTTACCAATAAATAATTAGTTATATTCAGCAATAAATCTCCAAGAAGTGCTATACCATATGATTATTTAAATTCATTCGTAGGAAGCTCACGTTATTCACATTTATTCGGACGTGAACATAAACATTTTTTTTGATATTTTGTAAATACTCTAAATTTCTAATTTAGCGAATGAAATTCGGATTTAAAGGATATTTTTATTTTGTGTTTTCGTCTGGTGGATAAACAATTGATCTTGGAATCTGGAATTAGAACTATGTGCTGAATTTTTGTTTTTTTTATCCAGAACTTTTTACAGGTGAATTTTGGGTCAATTATCTTTTAAGCAATTTCTGAATTGAGTGAGAAATCTAATATTTATCATCGTATTTCTGGATCAGAGCACGTATGTACATACTGTGTATAGCGTCAGATATCCGCGAGTAGTTATAGTGACATAAAGCTATAAGATTCTGATAGGATCATAACACCTATTGTATAAAATGCTTATCTCGGTATACACGTACATATAGATTAAAGCTATTTTAGAAGATCAAAACGGTAATACATTCTAGTTGGCATATTACCAGCAAGCGGTTGTGACCTTTTTCTTATTGATGTATGCATGTTTTGGGTCAATCACAACCTCGTGTTAGCATCGTTCTACATATACTCATATTGTAGTTTTAATCGTTTTTTTTTTAGGATGGTAAGGAATTTATGGGAATACGCACGTGCCTAAATAAATATAAGTTCAGCATTGAGTACCTTTTTTTTATAAATTCAAAACAAGTACATACCTGCGTATACATAGCTATTAACAAAGGTCAAGCAGACGCGCATAAAGTCAATTTTAGCTTGGGACTCCAAAAGTGGTTCTATAACTCAACTAGGCTACAGGTCTTGAATCTATATAGGAGCCATTAAAGTGAATATTATCTTTGAAAATATTTTAGCCATCAGTGTGTACTCCAGGAAGGAAGCGGCTTATAACTACTTTTTGAAATTTGGGTTGGGCCAGAACATTTAGAATTATTTTTGCACACTTATTTCTTGGTCGGCTTTTAATTGAACACGTTGTATTGGTTTCAAGTCGTTAGCAAGAACTTTATCGTGGAAAAGAACTAGTTGCTCGTAGGAGTGTGGCATTTCCAAGGTTTTTCCGCAAAAATATTTTATGGTACTAGGTAAATGTCACTGTAGTATAATACTCACATTCGTCAATTGATTGGGCATCACAGGGAATAATTACGTCTGTAATAACATTGAACGTCCTCGTTCTCAACATAAAGGGGTTGTATAACATCAAGGCTTTTTCCTTTATTTTCTTATATATCGCCTTGGGGAAAGCGAAGTAGGATGGAGGTGAATCGACTAAGTCAAGAGGAGTTGAGTTACGAAATTTTAGCTCGCAGTTTGAAGACGGGTTCAGTCGATGAGATGAGAAAAGTCTTACGCGGTGCAATGAAAAGCGAAAAGATTGGCGTTAGTTTTCCAACGGCCGTATACCCCTTCACGTTTACCGAGGACATTGAGGCCGTTGAGAGTAAAATAGAAGAAGTTAAAGGGTTGTTAGAAAAGTTTGAAGGCAGTTCAACGTCTAGTGAGTGTAAGAAGATTCAGACTAAGATTATGTGGTCTCTGGGTAGGCTAAGGAGATGTCAGGCTAAAAGTGTCGAGGAAATCGAGAAAAAGAAACGTTTAAGTAATGACGTGGTTTCAGCTTTGGGGTCGTTGGAGATTTCAACTGAAGAAAATGACCCAGCTGATGAGTCTTCTGGCTCAGAGAGTGAACCAACTTCTCCAACGCATTCTTCAACCGTTAAAGTTCCTATTTACAAATGGGGAATAAAATTTTCAGGCGAAAAAGGGCAGTCGCTCAATTCATTCTTAGAGCGGGTAACCGAATTAAGTGAAACCCGTGGGGTTTCGAAACAAATGCTTTTTAGGTCAGCTTTAGATCTATTTTCCGATCGGACCTTAATCTGGTATAGAGCTTTTAAGCACCAGTTCGAGTCCTGGAAGGACCTTGTCAAAGAACTACGTCTCGAATTTTTGCCACCTGACTACGACGATCGACTCATGGAGGGGATCAAGCGACGCACCCAAGGGCATAATGAATCAATGGGGACCTATGTAGCGGTCATGTCCAGTTTATACTCTCGTCTCTCTCAACCTTTGGAAGAAGCTGAACAGCTACGTATACTAAAAAGAAATATGAACCCTTTCTACCAAAGTCAGCTCGGCTTAAGCGAAGTTTCTTCCATCAAAGATTTAATAGATAAAGGTAGGAAACTGGAAGCAATCAGAGCTTCTGTTGAGGCCTTTGTTCCCCCACCTTCTCGACGAAATGGTAGTTTGCTAGAACCAGATCTAGCATATGTAGCTCAAAACGAGCATTCCGTCTCGTCGGCGCAAAGCAGAAATAGCCAATCCTCGTTTCAGTGTTCTTATTGCAAAAAAAACGGTCATACCATGCAATTTTGCAGGCAAAGGAAGAAGTGTTATGGGTGCGGCGCCGAAGGAGTCATAAGAGCAACGTGTATGCGTTGCATAGATAGACCAGGGAATAGTAGGGCAAATGAAAAGGGTCCAAGTGGTGCACGAGGCTCTTTCCAAGAGAGAGGTCCACGTCCTTCGACCGTGAGGAATGAAGCCAATATCGAGATTGTCAGAACTAAGAGTACGGGAAACGAGAGCAGAGTTCAGCCATAAGCGGCAAGTTGGGCTCTAGGGCAATAATAGAAGCCGCAGACGTTAAAAATTGGACGAGCTACAAACAGGAGTTTTGTAATAGGGAAAGTGAAAAGTTGACAGCTTCGCTGGATTATGTGCTCTCTCAAGCCACCAACGATTGCCGACCCTATCTCGAAATCTCAATTTTTAACACGAATCTTTTAGGCCTTCTTGATTCGGGGGCTTCGCATACCATACTCGGTGGGCCGGGATGGAGTTTATTAGCAGGACTAGGTTTGACAATTAAAAAGACCGACACATCATCGGTAAGGCTTGCGGACGGAAAAGTGATTGATGTCCTCGGTGGAATACAGTTACCTATAAAATTACAGAATCACGTAAAGATTTTTGATGTTTTGATAATCCCTGCCTTACCTCTTAGCATTATTCTTGGCTCAGATTTTTGGCGAGAGATGGGGATAGTCGCCGATTTACGTAGGAATTTTTGGAAATTTTCTCAAGAAGTAGAAACTAATTTTGTATGTTCCTTGGAAGGAAAAACGAAGTTATCATCAGATCAAAAAGCTCAACACTGCTAAGGGACAACGAGAGTAAAATGGGTAAAGGGTTAGGTTGTTGCACAGGGGTACAACACGTCATCGTGACGGATTCGCCACCCATTAAACAGCGTTATTACCCAGTATCACCTGCAATACAGAAAATTATTAACGAGGAGTTGGATAACATGCTTGCATTAGGTATCGTCGAACCTTCTGATAGTGCGTGGTCGTCCCCAATAGTGATGGTAAAAAAGAAAGATGGTTCGTATAGATTTTGTATAGATTACCGCAAAGTCAACAAGGTGACCAAAAAGGATGCCTACCCCATCCCTTATGTATCGGCAACCTTGGATAAACTCAGGGATGCCAAGTACTTATCATCCTTAGATATCAAATCCGCTTTTTGGCAAATACCGATGGCAGATAATTCCAAGCAATTCACTGCATTTACAGTACCAAACCGTGGTCTTTTCCAGTTTTGCAGGCTGCCATTCGGGTTATCAAATTCTCCAGCTACATGGCAAAGGCTTATTGACCGGGTTTTGTCGGGGCCACTGGAAAGCCACGTATTTGTATATTTGGATGATATAATCATCGTATCGCAAACTTTTGAGGATCATTTGAAGTTACTTAGGGAGGTCCTAGAAAAGTTACACAAAGCTGGTTTGGTAATAAATTATGAGAAAAGCGAGTTTTGCCGATCTGAACTGAAGTACTTAGGATATCTGGTAGGAGAATGTGGCTTACAGGTGGACCCTGACAAAGTAAGATGCATTCTCGAGCTAAAAAGTCCTACGACAATTAAGGAAGTCCGTAGCTTTATCGGCATGGTGGCATGGTACCGCCGTTTTGTCCCAAACCTCTCTACGTTGATTTCACCTCTTACCAAACTTTTAAAAAAAGGAAAAAGGTTTCAGTGGGATCGGGATTGTGAGTTGGCGTTTCAAGAAATAAAGGAGAAGTTAGTCAGCGCTCCTATCTTGTCTTGTCCGGACTTTGAAAAGCCATTTACTGTACACACGGATGCCTCTGGATACGGTATTGGGGCAGTCCTCACGCAGAACCAAAACGAGGGAGAAAAAGTAATAGCTTATCTAAGCAGGTCTTTAAATCGATGCGAAAAAAATTATTCGACAACAGAGCGCGAATGCTTAGCAGTTCTGTGGGCAGTGGACAAGCTGCGTCCGTACTTAGAAGGATTCAAATTTACTGTCGTTACAGACCATGCCTCCTTGGTTTGGCTGAACAACCTAAAGGATCCTACGGGTAGACTTGGGAGATGGGCTGTAAAAATGCAGCAATATGACTTTGACGTAGTACATCGGAAAGGCAAGGAACATCTCCTACCTGACTGGTTGTCTCGTACGGTTCCACAAGTCAATTCTTTAGACACCAAGGATGTAACCCCAGTGGACAAATGGTATGATAAGTTACTGCAAAGTGTTCAGGAATGCCCAGAAAAGTTTCCGGACTGGAAAGTTGAGAATAATACCCTTTGGAAACATCGTTTTGTAAAATACCCCTCACTTGCGTCGGACTCAGATTACTGGCGTGAGGTAATTCCTAAGGGCAAACGCAAACAATTAATGTTCCAAGCTCATGATGCTCCAACCTCGGGACACGGTGGGGTGCGTAAAACATTTGACCGGTTGGCGCAAAGTTTTTATTGGCCTAAAATGGAAGCAGACGTTGCTAGGTATGTTAAAGGCTGCAGAATATGTCAGACTGTCAAGCCACAGTTAAAGAAGCCAGCAGGGCTTATGGCTCAGCGCAAGCATGCGAATTATCCCTGGGAAGTCATCAGCGTTGACTTCATTGGACCATTACCTCGCTCAAAACGAGGCTTCTCTTACATTCTAACAATCGTAGATGAGTTTAGTAAATTTCCTTTTTTTTTCCCGTTGCGTTCTGCTACCAGTAAAGTTTTATGTGAAATTATTGAAAGTTTCGTCATTCTACTCTTTGGAGCACCGAAGGATATAATTTGCGATAATGGGGCCCAGTTTAAAAGTAAAGATTTTCAGAATCTCTGCAGCTCATATGGGGTAAATTTAAAGTACACGGCGTTATACCACCCTCAAGCGAACCCGGCTGAACGTACAAACCAGGTCGTCAAGACCATGCTAAGGGCATATGTTTCGGAGAACCACCGGGAGTGGGATAGTCATTTACATAAAGTAGCTTGCGCGATCCGAACGTCAACCCATGAAGCAACCAAACTGACGCCTTATTTCATTAATTTCGGCCGAGAGATGGTAGTACAGAGGAATAATATAAGAGCGACAGATATTAGTTCTTCTCCCGATAGTACCGCGCATAGTAAGGGATTAGAGCAAGTTAGAGCGGACGTGAAGGAACGATTAAATAAGGCAACAGAAATTAGTAAAAAAGCGTACAATCTTCGTAGGCGAGACGAGCAATTTCTCCCCAACGATTGGGTTTGGCGACGAAACTACGTTCTGTCCGACTCTAGCAAGTACTTCAGTTCGAAATTAGCTCCAAAGTATGTCGGGCCTTTTAAGGTAAGTCGTAGAGTTTCCCCTTGGACATACGAATTGGAGGGTAAAGATGGGAAATTAAAAGGGATTTGGCACGCGAAAGATCTTCGTTCTTTCACGCCAGAACTCCCAAATGACTAGGTCCTTTATAGCCCAATATTTAAATAATGAAACTTTTACTATTTTGAGATAATTAATCCGACTATTTAGAAGTAAGACAGTTAGAATACGTTGTAAGCAAATTACATGGAGGCTTATACGGCCTTTCACAAACCTATGAAATTTCTCTCAGTTGTACAATTTAGCCCATACACATTTCCTATTTAATTCGTAAGAATTTAGCGTAAAACACCCTTAGTATCGGATGTATGTACTAATAGTATTCATCGATCGATATTGTGCATATAGATTTTTAGATTTTATTTCAATTAAGTTTTATCGAATTTCATAATTCAGTAGTGTCTCTGCACTGTATTCTTTATTCGATATTGTGTGATATTTTCTAATAGGACTACCTACCACTACACTTCGAAAGGTTTTTTTGGAAAATTGTTTACTTTATGGTAGGGTCCATTAGTATTATGGAGAAGAATTAATCGTGCATAATACGTGGTTACGGCAATATTATCTTTTGAAATTTGCATCGTACTTTTATCATTTTTCTTTTATGTAAGAAAGAAAAAGTGTCTGGAATCCTGCGTAGGGTGAATAATCATACGATGTGTAGGTTGTAATTATGTTGTCCTCATGGTGTTGGGAAAAGATTTTGGTGTGTATCACCAAAACCTTTCGAAAGATGGGGAGGAAATGTTATGTGTCGTTGTTTTACATTTTGGAATACATTGATTCTGCCGAGATATTTTTTTTTTTTTAGAGTACAGAACAGATTATGATGAATAGATATGTGGGGCATACAAACTGGAATCGGTAACAGAGAACAATCTTCACACCCCGGGCTTACACATCCACTAAACACATACAAACCAAGTAGTATAGTTCACACAGATCAAGCACATTTCCATGGACAAACAGCACAAACAGGAGTAAACCCATATAAACTAATAGTCTACCCGAACAAATGACCAGATCGAAATAAACAGGATAAGACACACACACATAGCCCAAAACGTTCACATTACCAACACATAAATGCAACATCATAAGTTAACTGCAAAGCATAGCTGGGACATACATATATTGTTAATAATTTTACTTTCCTTGAATACGTAATGCATGCCGTCTTCCGTTTATATATTTTCTACATGTATATATTTACATATTCTATTAGTTTTCTTCTAGTCAGTAATTGACATTTATATATTATTTTTTTTCTTTTTTTGATAGTGATTATATTTTTTTTTATTTTTGGCAATTCCAATTTTGTACGGATATTTTTCGTCAATAGCAATCATGGCATCCTTCAATCAGCACCGGCACAATATATTATTCGGGAATGTTTGAATTTTATAGTTTGATCCAGCTCCCACTAAACATAAAAAAGCTTATGTACCTATAACAAAATAAAACAAATTATAGTATGCTTGATAACAGAATAAAGCTGACCGACCTTTTATGGATACGCTAGTATTCGCCCCATAAACTTCTCCGAAATAATGAACAAATACAAAAAAAAGAAGCAATGTGAACGGACGTTATCGAGTTTCGATAAGAAATTGTCATAACAAAAATCTGTCCGAAATATGTGAACGAAAACGTGGGAAGGGGGCAAGACTGCTTCCGGCGGGTCGAAAGAAAAAAAAGAGAAGAGGGTCAGACTGTGATTAAGCAAGGAGGTAAAAGTGCAACCTTATCTGTGAAAGCAAAAAAAAAAAATATATAAATAAAAGAAAATAAATTAAGGTACAAAGCAATTATAATTAAAAAAAAACCAAAAGTTATAATAAAAGAAAAAAAAAGGAACCAATCAACGACATAAAAATTCGTGGGTGCTGAATCAAACACTCGGTATAACAAAAGGAAAAAATTTGGAAAAAGAGAATCGGCAGAGGCCGGCCATGTGCTGGTTGATGGGACAAGTAGGTACACTAATTTCATATTTTTCTACTTAAGTAAGTTCTAATTGGAATAATTTAAATCGAAATGTGCCTATAAATAAGTTCAAAAGAAAAGCATGTTTGGATTACGCTTAGAATCTCTTTTTTTTTCCTGTTCTTGTTGAATTGAAGTTAGAGTAATAAAATAAGAGTTGGTATTGATATCCCGTGTGTGCATTAATTTTATTCTGTGTATCGTGACGTGGAAAACCAAAGCGGGAGTTTTCGTGGTTTCCCCGAGAAAAAGAAAAACTACGTGGCGCCCGAAAAAAAAAATAAAGATTTTGTGCTAAGTTTGTATCATATTTAGTAACGTGAGTCCCGATATCTCTCCCTCTACTTAGGGAAACCCATACCCAATCCTCCAGGAGCTAGCGGAGCTCGCGCAACGATAGCCTGCGTGACAACTGCTGCTTGTTATGTATACTGTGAAAATCATCAGCCCTAAACGTTTTTGTACCCTAGATGAAATCTAAATGGTATACTAAATTTCTCATTCCGTTTGTAACGCATACAAATAATGCTGCTAGAGTAAAATGTATTGAGCACCCACGCATAAGATTAAAAGTTATTTTTATTATTGCATGTCCGTTTGTCCGTCCGTCTGTCCGTCTGTCTGTCTATTTGTGCGTGTTACGTGCTCCACAGCACTTATTAAGCTAGCTCAGGAGATAAGGTGGTTCTATTAGAAATGGGCGCCATGTGATTATTTTGTCAAGTAGACTAAGGGTAAATCTCAAAACCTGTCAGATTAATATACTTAATGTTTATTTAAGTCTCACAAATTATTAAGCGTTTCATTTCTCGAAATTGAGTCGGAACTCCGGGGTATAAGGGCAATGCGGTACGTATGGGACACCCTGTATATATACAGGGTGATTCATAATTGGTGCACCTAGCTCAAAAGCTTGATAGATGATGTGAAGACAAGCAAAAAATTATAAGGTGAAGGAGGGGATAAGACGCGTCGTTTCGGTGGTAGGGGGTTTAAGGTTTTTAATACTTCTTCCACTTTAAACCCTGTAACTATCCTGATATACACCCTATCAAGGTGGGATTCATCTCACATGATAGCAAACCGTCTAAGCTTTCTAATGAATTCCCAACCAGCCTTTCTGTCACCTTTCTTCGGAAGTAGTAGGACGTCAAAAGTCAAAAAATTGGAAAAAAAACTCCTAATTTTTTCAAATTTTAACGATTTTTCCGCCAAAATGCATGATAACTATACAGTTTTTTTACATGATTTACAAACCCCGGAAGTTCTTTTACTCTGATGAAATGTAGATGAGCTCACGATACCTGTATCGTGAACGAATTTGTTGGAGCTGTGTCCGGTTCTTGTACCGACACAGCAAGTAATTTATTATTCGTCGCAATGTAGATGGTGATAACAACGATGACGCTTACGATGCTTATATCGTAAGTTACTTGTTGATTGTTTTCGGTTCTTGTACCAAGACAATCTTAATTGCGACTCACAAAAGCGAAAGGTACTGGTAAAACAACACCTTGAATATGATAATGAAAACAGATATATTTAATTTATTGGCACGATATTTATACAAGCTTACAGAAAACTAGAGTTACTTAAAGCTAGGGTCAATAATCATTACAGCACTAAATTATTGAAGTAAACGTATTGCTGACATACACAAAATTAGCGCATTTACAAATTACTAAAGCGAATGACCTGTGCTGGTTGCGCGTTTTTCTTTTCGTGTTACAAGCCAATTTATGTGTTGTCAGCGAATGCCTTTATGCTTTCTAAGAGAAGGTCAATGATTTGTGAAATGCATGTAAATGAATTGTCTTTGTTGATTTAATGAATATTAAGCTTGAAAAAACGACTTAAGATTAAACAGTTACCTTTAATTTGACCTGCCTAAATGCAACCGTTTTTGAGTTATTCCCGTTTATATGATTTAATACTTCGTTAATTTGCAAATGCAAATGAATATATATTTAAAAAGAAACCAAGTACTCAGCTTGATAATTTTGGTATCTCCCAGGTGTCTCGATTATGAGATTATAGCTGTGTTCTTTTGTGTACCTTGTTCTAGAACTCAATATACTGAAGAGAACAAATTGTTCTGTCGATTGAAGCAAACTATTTGTACTGGTCGCTTCACTTATAAATCTTCTATGAAAATGTATGAGGCATTCTTGTATCTCAAATAAAATTATGTCGCGACGTGGTTCAGAGCACCAATTCCGTTTTCCAATTATTAATTTTTCCGATTTCTTCTTGATTTTTTTTTTTTCAAACATCCTATTTTCCTCCTTTGTTACTTTCGTTTTTTTCTAATTTTGGTTCTTTAATCTTTTGACTTTAACTTTTATTTTATTTAAAATCACTTTAACTCTACGCAGCCATTTTAACCTGCAGTCCACCAAGCCTCAAACAAAACAGACCTCAGTCTCTATTCTCGCCTGCACATTTTTCACCTTTTTTTTCGTTTGCTTTTTTCATGGGTCGTATTTTACACTTCCGTTTAAATAATTGTTAACAATTGCGCTCAATTTGTTTAGCACTTCGCTTATACTTTTGTTCTTGATTTGATTTTATAAGTTTTACAGGTGATTAATATTTAATAATCATGTTTGTTCTATTATCTTATAATTGTCTTTTTTTCATTTATTTAGTTTGTTATTAGATGTTTTTTTCTTATACATCACTGCTTGGTATTTTATTATACTTTATTTATTTTACTGTCCTTTGTATTTTATTTTATTTTTTGTTAAAGCCCTGGGCGTATATCAGCCCAACTAATCTTGCTCGCCAACATCTACTTACAACCTAAGGATGCCACCATACTTCCAAGTTTTCTTTGATTACTTCACTTATTTTGCTTCCTCCAGATATTAAAATAAATAAAACTGTGGCTGGATGGCTCTGTTGGCAATTCAGTAGAATTAATCTAATCTGTAAATTCAACATCATTATTTAAATGAATATTTCATACCAACCAAAATTTAAGTCAGTCCCATCACAAGCAACAATAGGCGTTATCAAACTAATTCAATCAAAATTTCAACGTTATTACACTATATTTTAAATCAATCAAAATATAGTCAATAATATACGTTACGGCAAAAGAAATTCAGACCATTATCGTTTATAAGTACGGCTAGAGCAATTCAGCAATGACAAGCATGAGTAAATAAGACTAATTAAACTACAATTAATTTATACTAATCTTTATCTTAATGTTATTTATTTATTTATTTATTTTAAAATTACTTGTTTTACCATAGTTCTTAATACTAAGGCTACGTCTAAATACAAATAATGTTTTAGGCCCACGGCCATCTGGGCAGCGGTCCGAAGTTTTGCCAGTCTTCGTAAAGCCACGACTTGGTTCTTTTGTTTTTTCTTTTCTCTTTGCTTTTTTTATATGTTGTTGAATGTTTCTTCGGTTACCAAAATGACGTCGACAGGCTGCGTAATCATTATAACTCAACTTTTGGTAATGACGATGAAGTCGATGTGCGTAACTACAATAGTTTGGCTTGGCTGTTTAATCGCAGTGAAGGCATATTTCACCCCAAGACACAGCTTACAGAAGGATCCAATAAGCTTAGCTAATATTAATTTCGATGACGACAGAAATTTCCCCAGAAGTAGGAGAGAATATAAGGGACACACTTAATCCAAAGATCCGGATCCATCAAAAATGTCAAATATGCCTACGAAGAAAACAAAAATCTCAACAGTATTGTCAGCTAAAACAAGGACGAACACAACACAATTGAGGACAGGCTTGGATACGGTAACATCCGCAGGATATTCCCAAAGCTCGTGCTGAAATTTTGTGCATGTTCTTTAAAAAAACAAAAGTAAAATTAATTTCGAAAGTGAGACCAATCAGGTAACTCCTTCCTACAAAAATTTCGTTTTTCACTACATATTTGGAACTGCCTGAGAACGCGGAAACGTAGAAAGCTGAAATCTTGTACACAGTATTTACATAAAAATGGTAAATATAGTTTCTAAAATTGGCTAAATCGGGTAACCAATTCTTGGTGTTGCCAAATAAAAATTTAGGATTCTTACGTATACTGTGAAAAAGATCAGGTCTAGATGGCTTTAATGTGCGAACTTTTCATTACAGCTAATAACTCCTTAATGTAATAGGTTAAATTAAAAAGAAGTCTCTGGGATTTTGAAATTTTATAACAAAAATGTATGTTAGTGGATGATCGTTCATAAGAAAGATGCCAAAGTTGTTGGTTGTACATGCAATGCCGTCTTAAAATAGACCGTACACCCTGTACTTTTGAAGATATAGGGTTTTTTATCAAAAAAGAGCATATTTTATTAATCACCATGTAATTTGGTAAGGTCACATTTTGCCCCCCCCCCCCCCCCCCCCCTCCCGTCTCTGCAATACATTTTTTTACTCGTCGTCTGGACGAGATGATTCATTTGGCAAAATATAGTCATATTAGTCTGGGAGTTACTCTGCATTCTGTGCGGGTAAGTGCTGAAGAGAGGAAGAATGAAGCTAGATGTTATCTCAAAACAGAGTAGAGCAATAGAAGTTACAATTTCTTCTAGATAAATCAATTACATTATTGGTAGGATTGGTAGGTACATTACAAATAAAAAATTTATATAGTGGATAACGGAACTTGACAATTTCTAACAGAAATAATTTGAATATTCAATTTAAAATTTAAGCATATGTTTTGCAAAAACCAGTTCTTACGGTATGTGAAGTTTCATGCAAACATGGATCTAATTGTAGACGTATCATCGCACATCACCATTTTTTTTAAATTTTTTCCTTGAAAAACTCGTAAAATTAATGAATCTAATGAAATAGCCCTTCACAGAGAGAAATTGTACTATAAATTACATTGTAGATGGAAGAAAAAAGAACGCAATAGCTGTAAGAGTTTTCAGTAATTACAAATGTAGTGAAAATAGTTCTTTTTCAGTAGTTTATTAAAACTGAAGTAGAATCCAGTACTGGACCATTTTACTAGATGTAATTATTTTATTATATTGATGGCAGAAGATTCAAACATCTAATGCACTGTAAAAAAAAAGTACTTCGTCGAAATAGGTGTAAATGTGTATCTTTGCAGTCATTTCACTTAATCCGTGCACGGGTCATTCCGCAGAAAATCGACAAATATTGTGTAAATTTATGCATAGACCATCTCCGATTTTGATGAAAATTCGCAGCTAGGTTGGTTTTGTTGTTAATAGTACTTTGTTGAAATATTTTTTTGTTTTCGTCCATTTTTGACGGAGATACGGTATTTTCAAATTTTAAAAAAGTGGCAAATTTTCTTAGTTCTTACTTCAAAAACTTTTTTCTCAGATTGTACATATCGCAAGACCATAAAATAAACACTATTCATTTAAGGATGCTTTTCTGAAAATTAATTTCCAAGGATAATGGATATGTCCTTTATCCATGAATATCTCAAAATGCTCACTCTAAATTTTTTTTAATTTTTTTTTTTTTTTTTTATTTTAATCTTTAACTGATTTTAAGGAACCTGTAGAAAGGAGAAAACGGAACTCCTTGAAGTTTGGATGGAGTTATTATTTAAATATATGTAGTGCAGAATACTTCATCAATATTAGTAAGTAAATAGCCGCCTTGTGGCTCTATATTCAAATTTGATGTCATGTCGAGTACAAAATTCAGGCAATCAGATTGAATGATAACATCGAGGCTGTCGTTAATGATATCCACCAATCTTGCTTCAATGTATTGGGAACTCGAGTCAAGTGTTGTCTGCAATAATTTTTAGCTGAATAATACTAGTGAATTATTTGAATGGAATAACGAATAACGTTGAACTATATATAGAAGAAATGTTGAATTAAATTTAAAAATTGTTGACTAAATTTGAAACACGAGTTGAATTGTATTTGAAATTAATAGTGAACTTAATTCAAATTTGTTGATCGCATTGTGTAAGTTGTTGATTTGTTGTTGTATATCGTGGAAGCATTTCTGAAATCTATTGAACAGAAATAATGCTTTTTACCACCATATTCTCCAATGCTGAGCCTCATCGACGAAATATTTTTTAAAATCAAGTTAAATCCAAGAAATATGTTGTATTCTGATCCTTTAAATCGTGAAAATTTGATAGATAATTTTAATAACTGTGTTGGAACTGTTGCGTCTACAAATTGTTGTAATTATTATATGAACATGTAGGTATGTTAAATTACCAACTGCTGATGCAGGAGAACCGTTATGTACATATATGATTTAATTTATTTTATGCGAACTAAAAAATAACAATAACAAAGAAATTTATTTCAATCGGTTTTATATACAAATTACAACTGACTAATTTTAAAAATCTACTTTGTGGAAAACATTGCTGGCTGAAAATCCATGTGAACGGAAAGTGGGCTGGTCAGCATAAAATGCCTGGGAATGAAATGTCCTTTTAATAGGCTGCCGGTATGTTGCCGTGTGTGAAATATGATTTCTAGCTTAATAGAATGCGTCCTAACTTCTCCCCTCTTAAGTTCAAATGTCCTCATTTCTTTTAGAAGAATGGCGTTTCAAAATTTCCTGCTGGACGGTCTTGAGAGAATCTGTTGCCTTGGATGCTGAGTTTTATATCGGGTTATCAAATACGTTCGTTTTTGTATGCTCTATTTCTCCTGGATTAGGATTCTCAGTGTTGTAGGTTAAGTTTGAAATTCGTATTGATCTATTTCTTCTGCATTTAATTATTAAAATGACTATAGCGATGATGATAATGAATGAGACAAGGCCGTAGCTCGTAAACTGATAGATTTTTCTGTTTACAGACACTCTCTTTGGCTAGCATTATTAATATGGATGTCTTCCATCATTTGATAAGGTATGTCCCGTTAAGGTTGTTGAATTCATTTGGTATTCTGCTATTTTCATCGAATTGGTTAAGAAGCAGTAAACCTTCTGAAATTGTTCTATAGTTTTTATATGTTGATTGTTGATTTGGTGGCATTTTGAAGGTCAACTTTTAAGTAGATTTGGTAAAAAAGGTAGAGGTACTTATATCTAAAATATTCCTATAGTTAGAGATTGACCAAAAGTTAACTGTTTCACATTCATTCAGAATACCATAAAATTTATTTTTATCTTTTAATATGTTATTGTACTCGACATTATTTATTTTATTGTTTCTTTTAACAGGTTTTACAAATAGTTCATCATAAATTTCTGATGTTGTCATACTTACAACTTTTCTTGTTATGCAACTTTTCTTGTTATTTATAATGGTTTCTGTACATAATCTCCTCCCCCTCTTTAAATTTGTATTTCGCTTTTTTACATTTATGAACTATATAACTTTCTTCTTCATAATTAAATTGTTTGTTTACATTCTTTTTCTTATTTAAAAAATCTAAAATATATTTGAGCTTATAACTTAGCAACAACTCAATTGGTGTCTTAGAGGTAACTGTGCTTGGTGTATTCCAATATGTCAACAAAAACTTTCTAACTTTGGCTTGTAAGGTTAATCGACTATTCCCGTCCAAACAAAATTTCCTTAAAACTGATTTTGCCGTTTGCACTGCTCTTTCAGCTAACCCGTTAGATTGTGGGTGATAAGCTGGCCGCTTTAGTAATCTTATATCATGTACTTTACAATACTTCTTCCATGCAAAGGAATTAAATGGTGGTCCGTTATCACTTACTATAGTGTCTGGTAATACGAATAATTGAAATATCTTTTCTACTTCGAAAACCAGTTGACTCCAATTTGTAGACTGCATTAACTTGATATCAATAAAATTACTGTAAGCGTCAACAACGATTAGGAATGTTTTTCCTGAGAAGTAGAAAAAGTCAAGGTGGATTCTTTGAAAGGATGACTCCACTTCAGGCCATATTGACTGTACTGGCGTTTTGATCACGTTTTGGCATTGTTGGCATATCGAGCAAGAGTTGACAAAATTAATATTATCATCATCGACTGATGTCCACCATACGTAGGACCGCGCCAACATTTTCATTCGTGCTATACCTATGTGGCCTTCATGTATAGCTTTAAGGACTCTGAGTTGAAGTGCCATAAAAAATGCAATCATTTTCTATACATAAACAGTTTTGCTTTAAAAAGTACGGCCTAATATTTTGTGTTATTTTCATAGGCCACTTCTGTTTTAGGTGTAAATGAATTCCATTTAAAGTGTCATCGGCTTCTGTAAATTTTGTCATTGCTTCTAAATTTATGAAATGTTTGTTTGCGGAGTAATAATTTATGAATGTATATTTAATATTTGAATCTTCACATAAGGACAGTCTTGAAAGGCAATCTAGTGACCCATCTTAGATCCACTACAAAACGAGATTTTGTAATTATATTAAGAAAATATGACTGCCCATCTTTGTAACCTAGCCATCGCCACAGCGGAATTATTTTTATTTGGGCTAAATATTTCTTTAAGTGCTTGGAGATCAGTATATATTGATAACGTTTGGCCATATAAATAATTGTGGAATTTCTTAAGTGCAAAGATGATAGCCAGAGCTTCATGGTGTAATTGAGAATAATTACGTTCTTCATTAGAAAGAGTGCACGATACAAAAAATACCATTTTTTCTACACCTTTAACTGAATGTCATAAGATCAGGGGCGCACCGAGAGGGCGACGAACGGGACCGGTCCCCCTCCAGAATGTCAGTTTTCTGAACATAATTTACAAACTACGTATAAAATGTGGTCTGTATATTGTTACAAAGTCCGATAAAATAAAATAAAACCTTTTAATCTACAATAGCAGTCCTTAAGTGCTCAGATGGGTGCAGGAAGCGACTTTAAAGCCCTATTTTTCTGACTTGTTAGGACTGGGGACACCTATGGCCCCCCCCCCTCAAGGCCAAATCCTGGGTGCGTTACTGCATAAGATAGCACCTACTCCATAAGGACTTGTGTCGGTAACTGCTATTAAGGGTTTATGTGGGTCATACAACTCCAGAAGGTTGTTAGATACTAATAACCTTTTACTATTTACGAATGCCTCTTCACAAGGTGTGTCCCAAATGAACGAACTGTCTCTCTTCAATAGATTATATAGAGGCTGAATCACTGTTGCTAATTTTGGTAGAAATCTATTATAATAATTAAGTAATCCTAAATATGATTGTAGCTGAACTAAATTTTGAGGGGTTGGCGCATTTATTATCGCTTTTACCTTACTCTCATTAGGCCTTATACCGTCTGGGGACAACGTGTGCCCCAAGTAATCCACTTTGGAATTTAAAAATGCACATTTTGTTATATTAATTCTGACGTTATGCTTTTGCAGACGTGATATAACTTCAAATAACTTATTCCTGCACTCTTCTTCTGATGCGCCCCCAATTAATATATCATCAAGATAACAGTAAACTTTTTTCATGCCTATTAGCATGCGATCCATTACAGACTGAAAAATAGCAGGTGCACTGCTTATACCGAACACTAAACGAGTGAATGCAAAAAGTCCCTTAAAAGTATTAATAACTAGTAACTTTTGTGATTATTGTATAACAGACAGTTGTTGATAGGCCCCAGTTAAATCAATTACTGAAAAATATTTACAACCAGCTAACCCTGCAAAAATATCTCCTACTTTTGGTAAGGGATAATATTTAGTTTCAATGCACTTGTTAATCGTGGCCTTACAGTCCTCACAAATTCTCTCTTTTAGGAACCATCACAATAATTGGGCTTGCCCACTGGCTAGACTCTACAGCAATTAAAATTTTTTCGTTTACTAGCCTATTCAATTCTTTTTCAACTTTGTACCCGAGTTTGTATGGAACATTATACGCGGCATGAAAAATTTTACTTTAATTGTCTTTTAAGACAATTTCAGCTTCAAACTCCACAATTGTACTATTTAATTCCGTAGCTGTTATTGAAGGAAATTTTGTTTGGATTTCGTTAATAATATTTTGTGATTTTGTACTTACATTATTACACAAATTTTTCAAACTAGTAAATTTATTTCTCCAATCTGGGAATAATCGATCTATCCAACAGCGTCCCATTAAACTATACGTTCGGGTATTTCTCCTTTAATAAAGTAAGTGGTAGTTTTAACTGTTGACCGCCAGAATTCACCATTACATCAATATAGCCTAAACATTTGATTTCATTACCTTTAACAAAATGTAATTTCATATTTGTTCTCAATAATTTACATTTAAAAAATTTAAGACGATACTCTTTTTCACTTATGATTGACGCCGCAGCTCCGGTGTCATTGATCACCAATTCAATCTATTGGGAATTATTGTTATGGCCCACTTGATGTATACCCTTCATGTTTACTCTAGATTTACACATTGAAGAAATATGTATGACTTTTGTTATCACATGCGAAGCACTTCCATTCTCTTGCTGGTCAATTACATTGGTCATGTTCACTACTACCGCATCTGTGACACTGTTGTTCGGGGAATTTGGGCTGTTTTTGCAATTTCTTATCGGTTGGTTTTGGATAATTACGGAACGGTATATTAGTACTTTGGTACTGCTGATTCTTGCTTTATACTCTGGAATCACGAATACCTCGAGTTTTGTTTACGTTGTAATTGCTATGAATGTAACTATTGTGCACTGAATGATAAGTTGCTGGATGTATCGATTTTGAAGCATTTTCCGATGACTCGAAATTTAAGGCTTTTTGACAGCATTGCTCGAAATAAAGAAAATCATCACTCAAGAGAACGTGTTGAATTTTGTCATTTTTTAATCCTGCTATAAATCGGTCGGCTAAGGCATTATCCAGAATTCCCGATTTGTAGAGAGCTACATGCGTTTCGTTTTTTATACTGTCCAGAAAATCTCCGAATCGGCAAGTTTGCGCTGCCGATTTTAGACGTACAACGAAATCACTTATATTTTCACCATCTTCTTGAATAATTTTATGAAATTTGTACCGTTCTGCACGCTTGGGAGATGTTTCTGCACCAATTATTGTAACGAAAAGAGGTGTCTTTGCATCTTCTTGCACATCATTTACCAAAAAAATTGCTTTAATCGGTCTTCGTAAGACTTTTAATTACCTCCGGGCACAAATGGTTCTATTGAGCCAATTAAACGAGACATTATAATTTTTCACATGCACCTGTTTTAAAAAATTATTACTGTGTATCCACTTTCAATAAGAGCGTGTAGTTACCGCGATCCTCGTCGCCAAATGTTATGCTTTTAAAATAAAGCACGAGGTCTAACTTAACTAATTTATTAATATAAAGAACGAGCGTAATGGTGATGCTATCCGCGAGATGTTTGGATTACAGTAACATCAACTTTCAGTTTACAGTTAAGTGTTCATTAAAAACGGGGGAACTGTAGTTGTATAGTCATGCATATCGATATGGAATAAACAAGTATGCAATTATGTGGGTATATTTTGTATATACATTCTAGACATATACAACACTACTGTCCCCTCTTTTCAATATCATTTGGTTTCAGAAGACGTTAATGGGTGTTTCGACTGACGAGTTAAATCGTGTAAAGAGCTTTCGTCGGTATGTCTACTGACATACAAAGTGTTTGCTTGGATGGGGCGTCCGCGACGACATTGTTTTTCGCCGGTTTATATTTTAATTCGTTATAATATTCTTCCAGAATAGCTTTCCATGGTTTTGTCTTGGAGTTATTATTATTATTATTATGGAGGGGCTGGTGTTAATTTTACTTTTCTGGATCCATAAAGGAAGTTTCGAATGGAATTAAGAGACCATATTATTGCAAGCATTTTTTTTTCATTTGCTTCGTAGTTTTCATCTGTTTTGTTAAAAGTTCTAGAGAAGAATGTAAATGGGTTTCCGTCTTAAGCGCGGATTGTTCCTAAGGCGAAATTGGATGCATCTGTGGTAACCTCGAAATCCTTATCAAATTTCCGGAACGAAAGTAATACTTCTTCTAAACGAAGGACATTCTTTACCTTATTGAAGACCTCGATTGCTTTGTTGTCTAGTGGGATTGCTTTTGGTTTTGATCGTTGTTTGGAAATATGTCCATCTTCTTCTCTTTAAAGCGCAGTCAAGGGTATTGCTAGTTTAGCATAATCGTTGACGAAACATTAGTATTAACCAGCCAGTCCAAGGAAGGATCGCAGGGCTTTGACGGTTTAGGAATGGGAAATCTGATATTTCCTTTATTTTTTTGGGATGAAGCTTTATTTCATTTTTAGAAATTACGAAGCCTAAAAATTCCACTTGGTCGTGAAGAAACTCGGATTTGTCTAGCAGTATTTTCATATTTGCTGTCTCTAATATTTAAAACATAGTTCTAGGTTTTGAAAGTGCTCTTACTTTCTCTTTCTGAATATAATAATGTCGTCTATGTAAACATGACAACGTTTTTCCATATGCTCGTGAAGGACCAAAACGTAACCGCGTAAGTTCGTATTGACCGTGGTTAATCGAAAATGCTGTTTTTTCTATATCTGATGAAAACCTCTCTTTAAATCGATCACCGTAAAGTACTTTTTATTTCCCAGGTCTGCTAAAAGGTCTTGTATTTCAGAGATGGGATATTTGTCTCGAATTGTACCTGTATTAAGTGTTCTCTAGTCGATAACTAGTCTGTATTTCTTTTTCCCGGACGCGTCGTCCTTTTTCGAGGCAATCAAAACTGGTGAATTGTAGCGTGATGTAGATGGTCTTGTAATACCATCATCTAATAATTGTTTAACTTGTTTTTCTACTTGGTTCTTGAGGCATAAAGTGTAAGGGTAGGATTTTGAGTAGACTGGATCAGTGTTGTTTGTGCGGATTTCTGTTTTAACTGTTGTACTGCAAGCTAGTTTTTTCATCTAGTTCAGAGAAAAGGTTATGGAAACTAATGATTCATCTATTAAATTTTTCCTTTTGTTCTGTATTTAGGTGGGATATTCGAAGATTGATGTTATTTAGAGAGATGGAAATATGTTGCTCTAAGGGGATATTAAATTTGGATGAATTGTCATAAATCCTTTATTCGTATGAATGGTTGCTCCATCGAAAGATTTTAAACAGGGAAGAATGATGAATTTCAGTTTGCGATTTGATCTGAAAAGATCTATTAATGCATGATGAGTGATTTTGATGCTACCAGCTACGGAGTTTGATAAAAATGGTTTTTCATTGGGGATAGGATTTCTTATGTAACAGGATTGTATGTCATTTCTTTTGGAGCCTGTATCTATAAGAAATTTGAATGTTTTCCCGCTATTTTGCCACATGTTCCAAGTAAAGAAGCGAAGAGCTTCTTAGTCTAAAAAATGGATATCGTCGTTATGTTCGATTGGATTCTAAAATTCGAATCATCTTCAGAGTCTACAATCTCCGGTGGCTGCGTTAAGTTCTGCGAAACGGTGTACTCTACAAGTGCTTGAGCATATTGTGAATCATAAGCAGGCAATTGCTCATTGTAATATGTCAATTTGGGATCTTCTGCCACTTATTTGGAATGATAAATTCGTTGGACCTTATATGGCTACTGAATTTGTTGGGAGTATGGTCTTTTGATTGCGTAGTTTTGCATTTGAGGTCTATTCTTGCTTGGAATGGATAGAATAGTCAATATCCATTAGTTCCATCCTTTGCTAGTGATTTCTCTAGGGTAATTGTGGGGGTTATTGAGTTTGTTATGGATGATGGAAGAGAGGTTTCGGGAAATTTTGCGTTGCCTGTGAATTATGAAGTATTTGTGGATAAAAAATCTTTTTCTCTTGGGGCTGCGCGAAAGTTCTCCTAGGAGTAATAGGTGAAGGTAAGGAGGTTGTTGGCTCCGAATGCTGCCATGACTAGGCTGGACGAGATAATGTACGTTTTCTAGCTTCACGCATAGGTGTAAAGCTTCAGGCAAATCCTCGGGTCCTTTCATACTAAGAAGTCGAGGTAGTCTCCTTTCAGACTTCTGACAAAAGTATCTTATGCTTTCTCTCGACCGGCTTGTATCATGACCTTAAGGGAGTCTTGACTGATTTCCATAGAGGATAGCTTATTCAGTATTAAGGATAGGTGGTAATAAACCTGCTGATAAAACTCTGGGGCTGTGTTGTTTTTCTGGACCAGCGTGGTCATTTGCTAATCGAGTATATCAAGGTCTCTCTCGTCGGTGTAGTGAAGTGCTATACACTTCGAAATTTGTTCCCAGTTTAGTGCAGTATTGTAAGACTCTAATACTGTATCCGCGTTTCCCGTAAACTTATTTCGTATGACGCTAAGAATTCCATAATATTTTGGTGTTCCCCTCAAACTATCATAGGTTTTTAAAATTCTGTCAACACTTTTTTTCCAGGAACCGTATTCTCCCGATTTACCTGAATACTGTCGCAGACTTTTATCTTGTCCATGTCGTTTAGATTTGTAAGATGGCTGGGATCGATGGTTTGATCTACATCATTACTTAACTCGTGCTAGGAGAAGCGTTTGATTACCGAGCCCTTGTATTTCTGACTTAATTATTTCAGTGATAACATCTTTAAATTTACTTAGATCAAGAGTTGTTGTGGAACTCGATGGAGTGTTAGTTAAGGTCTCGGGTTGTCCTAATATGGGGGGCTTTAGTATGTCTTTACCGTTCATTTTTTTGATTTTCTTGGTCTGTGGCTTTATTCACTTGAAAAGAATGTGAAGGAAATCACTCAAATGCTTCTAATTCAACTAACCACTAATCTTTCACTATTATGTCCTTGTCCGCTCAGTGGATAAATGATATTACGATTGGGATGCTCCGCACTCCTAAGGAAAGAGCAAGCACTGAGTAGATGAAAAATTACACTCACTCTTGGTTAATTTCACAATTTATTTTTTCTTACTCGAGTTTATATATGAGTTATAAACTTATATCTTCGTTTTCAATTAAACTAAATTCTTTTTCAATTAAATTTGGGAAAACTCCGTAATTAAGTTTCAATATTTTACGACAGATTTTGTAATGTTTTTCTCGAACCTGGACTGCTCGACGATTCAAAAACGTACTCCTGGAGGATCAGCGATATTCCACTCAGGCACCCGTGAAAACTTTTTAAAGCTTTTTGTATTGTTTTATTGCTTTCTCACGGCGTTTGAAAAAACGCACGTGAGAAAATGTAAAAAAGTTTTGTTGCAATGCATATGCATCAAGAAGAAATGAAATCTGATATGCAGTTGTGCCCCGTCTTGAAATATTAATTTTAAGAGGGCGAGAATAATTATATGTATGTACATACAATTAGAAATAAAGAATTAGATAATGTGCGTATTTACAGTGCACATACGGAAAAAAAAGAAGAAGACATTGTATGTAGGTAAGTATGCATATCGTGAGAATGAAATGTGTGCCTGATCTTCCTCCTGGGGAAAAGAAAGTTTTATTCTTTTGAGAAGAAAACTTTCTTTATTTTATCGAAGGATTTTTCCAAAGATTATATTATAATATATGTATTATAATACATACCTATATATTTATATCCTAAAAGAAAACTTTGTAGCTCTAGAGCTGTTAAACTTAGGATTGCCTTACCTTACTATGGTGCTATAAATTATGTGTAAAAATAGAAATTGTAGCACGCCACTGTGCTCTTAAAAAAAGCACGCCACTGTGCTATCAATTACGCGAACCCAGACCTAGCAACCATATAGTACCCCACCATTAGACATTCCAAACACTGGAATATTGCTTCCAGACTACAGGCAGAAGTCCTATAAATTAGCCAACGCGACTAAAATCTCACTCACAATTTTGTAAGATTCAGCAAGTTAGGAATAAAATAATTCATTATAAAACTAAGTTTTTCTTAATCAACCCTGATTCCTACCATTTGGCGCCCAACTCGAGGCTCGACCTACATATATATATACGCTACCAGGAAATTCAAGCAAGTAGGACCGGCGCATACATATCGTCTTCTAAGAATTTTCAAACGAAATTCACGTCCTCTAGCAAGGCAACGGAACAGTGAATAAACGACATTCGCGTGAATTTTATTTCGGCTTTGTTGGTTTGTTCTGTTGAAATTGCCCTGGTTATTTTCGTCAAAGGATTCCAGGAAAAACTTTTACTCAAAATATTAGGGAACATTTGAAATTGAGTGATTCAAGTGAAAATCGTGAAAGTGTTTGAATTTTTGTTAGAAAACACAAGTCGAGTATTTACATGTTTTACAAAATTTTGTAAGGCACTCACTGTGCATCTCTGTATCGAACAAGGACAGTACTTTGGAAAGTTCTTCAGAGGCTTTGCTTTGGATATTTAAAAAAAAAACAAGTACACGACTGACTAACTTATTTTTGACGGCATTCGATTCCTCAGAGGCTTTGCTAAAGACATACACATAAGACAGCAACATAACATCACCAAATTTATTAACAGCATTCGCTTACTCATAGGCTTTGCTAACATTACAAAAGTTTTATTAACAGCATTCGCTTACTCATAGGCTTTGCTAACATTACAAAATTTTTATTAACAGCATTCGCTTATTCATAGGCTTTGCTAAAATCATCGCAAGTTGCGCTTCAACGGCATTCGCTTCCACAACAGCATTCGCTAACTCATAGGCTTTGCTACTATATTCATCGAACTTTGCACTTCACAGCATTCGCTTTTCATAGGCTTTGTAACATTACAAAAGTTCTTGTCAACAGCATTCGCTTACACATAGGCTTTGCTTACATTACCAAAAGTTTAGATCAACAGCATTCGCTTATTCATAGGCTTCGCTAACATCATAAAATTTCGCGCTTCAACAGTATTTGCTCATTCATAGGCTTTGCTACACCCTACAGAGTGATCAAAATAAAGAAGTTACAGAAATCACGAATCCCCACCAGGCGTAGTCCACGTCTACATCCAGATATGACTGAACCAATCGCAATGATATCAGACCAATTTTTACAACTTTTAAGTGCAGTCAAAGATGCGGGTGGAACTACAGAGATTTCGGGAAAGCCAGGAAGTTTCAGCAATCTCTCTGCAAGGTTCGCAGGAGAAAGAGATTATCAAAAAGTGGAAAGTTTTATCTCCACAATATCAATTTATAAGCAAATTGAGCGTATCACAGACGACGATGCTATACAAGGGCTACCGCTTCTACTAACAGGCGAGGCATCCATCTGGTGGCAAGGCGTTAACTCCGGCATATCCAAATGGTCGGATGCCATAGAAATAATACGAGCGGCATACGCTCCTTCTAAACCAGCTCATCAAATATATACAGAGTTGTATTCCGAGAAACAGCACCGAAATACGCCTACGGATGTCTTCTTGTGCAGAAAAAGGGCACTGCTGTCTCAACTTCCAACAAACCGGCACGATGAAGCTACGGAATTCCATCTCGTTTATGGAATGCTAAATTTAAAAATTCGGGATAAAATCCCCAGAGATAGTGCGAAAACATTTAATGATCTGCTAAACAAAGCACGACAAACCGAGGCTCTTGAACAAGAAACAGATGAAAATTACCCAAGGATACACGACGAAAGGCCACAAGTAAAACAGATTTGCTGTACATTTTGTGGATATCGTGGTCACCTCGCAAGTGTTTGTCGTAAACGTCTTAATGCAGACAATGGAAAACCAGATGGTACCATGAAACGCCCGTCACAACAGCAAGAGATAAAATCCACTACGTTATCATTTTACGGATGTGGCCCAAAGGGTTACTATCGCAGCAATTGCCCAGTGTGCAAGAAGAATAAACGTATGTCCCCACCACAAGTAAGCTTCAATGAAGTTGATAGCATAATAAAAATGGGACAAAGGCCACCAATGGTTCAAACAGAGATAGGCGATATCAAAACTTATGCACAAACCGATACAGCAGCTAGAACAAGCATCATCAGTACATCACTGTACGAAAGTATGAAGGCAAAAGGCTATCGTTTTGCACCTTTAATCGCCGACGTTACTCTTGCCGATGTAAAAACGAAATAGCAATCGGTATTCGCAGCAGCGGTGGATATATCTCTAGGGGGAAGAACACTGCAAACCAACTTTTTAGTATTGCCAACAGTAGAAAAGAACAACACCCTTCTGGGAATAGATTTTCTAGAAAAAGCAGGAATCATCCTCAATCTGGCTCAATGCGTTTTCAGTTTTGCAGAACGGCCAGAACAATATTATAACTTTGTACCAGCATCCACAGGAGATACAGACCAGAATGAACGAAATGCAGACATCAAGAATATGCCCAGCACTTCAGGGTTATGTCCAATAACACCTGATCCTACAACATCATCAAAATCTCCTTTTCTGGATTGGTACTTGGAACTTGATGCATCACCAATTCCGGAGGATAAGGAGTCAAAACACACAAAGGCATCAGGATGTACTGAATGGAAGCTCATTGAGCTAGAAGTACCACCAAGAAAACTACCTTCAGGACCCAAACAATATTATGATCCTTCGGCCATCTCTCTACAGGATAAAGTTGGACATGGCTTTTGAAGTGTTATATGAGAAGCATGTTCGTTAGGGAATTTAAAAGTAAGTTATTTAGCTGAAATCGGTTTTTAGTATCTTATTTATTTTCTTTGAGAGCATTTATGTTAACACTTTTAGTTTTTTTCTTATTATAGTAGGGTATAATGCGTCCTCAGTTGTTTAAATTTTTATATTAGAAAGACTGGAATAAATTTTGCCGTACAGTTGAGCAGTAAATTTACAAAATAGAGCCGATTTCATACACTCACTTTCAGTTTTACTTATCTCTTCTCAGCTAGAATGAACACTTGAAAGGATGTCGGCAGGTATTGCCTTTTAGAACAATAATTTTTAAGTTTTTCTTTGTTTTCCCTGTTTCTTGTTGGATCACGTGGAATTTTGTCATAACCATATTTCAATATATTGTTGGTCCCCGCGAAGATTATTTTGCTAATTAGGACGCTCTTGAAATAGTCCAGTTTTGCGTAATACATATGGATACTGATGGATTCCTATTTAAAAATGTCTTGTTGTGTACTGTCAAGGATTTGAATCTTTCGAGACAGGAAACTTGAACTGACCAAAAACAAGATCCAATATTTCTGTGTCCTTTTTAAAAATAAATTTTTGCTATACATATTGCTTTGCCATTAAAAATACGTTGAAGAACGCAATATATTTTAGCAGGACACAGCACCCAGGGTTATGTCCAATAACACCTGATCCTACAACATCATCAAAATCTCCTTTTCTGGATTGGTACTTGGAACTTGATGCATCACCAATTCCGGAGGATAAGGAGTCAAAACACACAAAGGCATCAGGATGTACTGAATGGAAGCTCATTGAGCTAGAACTACCACCAAGAAAACTACCTTCAGGACCCAAACAATATTATGATCCTTCGGCCATCTCAAACATTTTCCGAGATGCAATGCCAGCCGGCTATAGTACACCAAAAATAGATCCACGAACTGGCAAGGCATGTCTTAGTCCAGAAAAATGCATGAAAAGCTTCCGTTTCGAGGCAATCGATGTGGTTTTACGCCAGAGCGAGGGTACAATGTTGAACATGAATCAACGCCTACAAATAGACACAATCCTGGCTGAGAATAAGGACATCTTTGACGGACCATTAGAGGTTACCCCATACATGGAACACCGCATCAACACAAAAGATCATGCTCCTGTCGCCCAGCCACCTTATCGTATGTCACCACAAAAACGCGAAATATTACATAACGAACTGAATACGATGTTAAAGGAAAATATTATAGAAGAGTGTGAGTGTCCCTGGGCAGCACAATTTGTTATGGTGCCCAAAAATGATGGCAGTGTTAGAGTATGTGTTGATTACCGCAAACTCAACGCAGTAACTACCCTGGATAGGTATCCACTACCACGGATGGATGACCTACTACATGGAGCTAAATGTACTCCATATATGACATCATTGGACTTGCGAGCTGGGTATTGGCAGATCGAAGTTTGGGATCCTGATAGAAATAAAACGGCGTTTGTCACTCCTATGGGCATGTATTGTTTTAAACGCATGCCATTTGGGCTAAGAAATGCACCAAGCATCTTCCAACGAAAAATGGATAGATTAAAAGCTGGGTTGAGCATTCTACGTTTATTAGTATATTTGGATGATTTGATCATTTGTTCTAGAAACTTTGAGGAACACGTTCATGATTTGCAACAAGTTTCAATACACTCCGCCTATTTAGGTTAAAAGTGAATCGGAATAAGTGCCATTTTTGCTGTCAGCAGGTTAGGTATCTAGGCCACATCCTCACCAAAAATGGAATCGCACCTGATCCAGACAAATTAGATGCAATAGAAAGTTGGGTTGTACCAACCAACCTGAAACACCTTGTCTCTTTTCTTCAAACGTGCTCATGGTATAGGCGTTTTATACCACAATTTTCCGACCTAGCCCAGCCATTGACAAAACTAACAAAGAAAAACGCTAACTGGACATGGAATCAGGAGCAGAAGACATCCTTTGAGGCTCTAAAAAAATTATTAGCAACAGCTCCAATATTAAAGCAAGCCAATGAAGATCAGCCGTTTATTATAAAAAATGACGCAAGTGGTTATGCTTTAGGAGCAGTTTTGGTTCAGGGGGAGGGTGCCAACGAGCACCCCATCGAATATGCTAGCCGATTGTTGATTGTTGAAGTCCCTGAAAACGCCAACTGGACGATTAGCAAGGTGGGCACTTTCTTTGCAAGCATATGACTTGCAAATTCAATATTCGCCTGGAAGAACCAATGTGGTAGCTGATAATTTATCACGTCCTGCCTGCGATGATCATCTCAAAATAACCTGTGAAATTTGCAGTACACAAATTGATTTCCCCAGAAAAAGTGCCGCTGTCATCAGAGCAAAACAATTAGAGGACAATGACTTAAAGGACATAATTGAGTGTCTCGAAGACATGAAGTCCGAGGAAAAATACGCCCAATGGAACAATAGAGGCTTTCTTATGAGTCATGGGATATTTCACAGGTATCTACCGGACGAAGACAATGAACAAGGACAGCTGGTGATACCGAAAGCTGACCGACAGGAAATACTTCAAGCATATCACGATGCGCCAACTGCTGGACACTATGGCATAGATAGAACATATACCGGCGAATCGCTTCTCGCTATTTTTGGCAAGGCATGAAGCAGGACATCGCTAAGCATGTTTCTAGATGCGTTGAGTGTCAACGTTACAAGAGCGGAAATCTAAAATCAGCAGGTCTCTTACAAACCACACCAAGCAAACAAAGATTCGAAATAATATCAGTAGATCTTTTCGGATCAATACCAGTCTCATCTGATGGAAAAAGATGGATATTGGTTGCAGAAGACACAGCCAGTCAATAAATTCTTTTTCCGATATGGAATTCCCCGTCGCATGATAAGAAATAACGGCCCACAGTTTATGCAGCATCTCACATTCTGCTTGAGAATACAGCATTCGTTGACACCCGTATATCATCCCGAAGCCAATCCAATGGAGCGGAAAAACAGAGACATGAAAACCCAATTAGCCATACTGGTAGGCGATGATCACACCACCTGGCCAGACAAACTACACTACCAGCAATCCGGTTCGCTATGAATACCGCCAGATGTAAAAGTACCGGACATAGCGCTGCTTATCTCACTTTTGGATGTGAGTTGAGGACACCCGAAGACGTATCAAATGACCTTCGTTCAATTGTGGAGACAGAAAACTTTATGGCGCAAATGACACAACGATTGCTCCAATTGAATGATATCCATCGAGATGCCAAAGACATCACACAAAAGGTACAACAACGAAATCAACGCTATACCAACCACAAGCGTCGACCGGATCCTGGTTATCAACCTGGAGATAGAGTTTGGGTTCGAACCCACACTCAAAGTAAATCCGCAGCTGGTTTTAGTTCAAAATTTGCGCCCAAACAGGATGGACCTTATATTATCCTTCGTAAGAAAGGATCATCCACATACGAAGTCGCTGGTCGGAATGAACCCAGTAAGCGAGTCGGATGTTATCATACCTCAGCTCTAATTCCTTATAAAGGTGACGAAGTCGCCGTACCACATCCATTAATACCTATACGACAAAGAGGTCGACCAAAGAAGAACGCATCAGTGACGAGCAGTTTTGTTTTCTCCTCATCGAGACGACCTTTGAAAAGGGGGAGATTATAGCACGCCACTGTGCTATCAATTCCGCCAACCCAGACCTAGCAACCATATAGTACCTCACCATTCGACATTCCAAACACTGGAATATTGCTCCCAGACTACAGGCAGAAGTCTCATAAATTAGGCAACGCGACTAAAATCTCACTCACAATTTTGTAAGATTCAGCAAGTTAGGAATAAAGTAATTCATTATAAAACTAAGTTTTTCTTAATTAACCCTGATTCCTACAAAATTAATTTGCATAATATATTCTCTTATAATATTAATAACTGCTACTTATTTATTTATTTTAGAAAAAGCGGTGCTATCATATAAAATATATTACTAGGCAATATGTTTTCTTTTTTTTTTTTTTTAAATTATAGTTATTTCTAATTTTTCCCTTTTTACAGTCTATTTATATAAACTATTTTTTCATAATTGAAGGTCATTTGGCGCTAGAAAAAAGTATTATTTTTTATATTTATTCTTATTTCTACTCTTTACTTTACATTGTTTTAGAAATGGTAAAATTTTTCATTTCTTCATCGAAATTCTTGGAAATTGCGTTCCTTTTTTGTTGAAAAGAGGTAACTATTAAATTGATTGTTGTGAGTTTGTTAATGTCCGTATTTTGGAGGTTGATCCCTGCGCTTAAACTATGGATTTATGTAGACTCTGGATGTTTGAGTTAATAGGGTGTATGCTAATATGTACTGTACATAGATAGTATATATATATTCACAATATTTCATGATATTAACCGGAGAAAATTTTTAAGTTGTTATTATGGACTCTTCTAATTTTTTATTAATTTTGATGGTAGAATTTTCAGGGGAATTTATCTCCATAATCTCATACGGACCTGACCATAGTGGTGCGAATCTGCTATTCGTTACTCTACTCTTGAGTAAGACTTTATCTGTATGATTCTTGGATAGAGCTTATCGTATTGCAATTAAGAATTTTCCTTATTTGCCATGGCTATGTTTTTAGCTATTTTGAAGTAATGCTTGGCATTATTCGTTATAAATATTCAATCAAATAACGATTTTTTTAAAAAATCGAAATAAAAATTATTCGAATAAATTTTTATTTGATTATCAATTTATTTTAAGTTATTCGCGAATAATTATTTGTTATTTGATGCAAATTATGACAGTTTCAAATAATTATTTGTTATTCGATTGTGCGTTATTTTATAATCAAATAATTATTCGTTATTTGGTGAATTATTCACAAATAATTATTTGTTATTTGGTGCAAGTTATTTGAGTTTCAAATAATTATTTGTTATTCGACCGTGAGTTATTTGATAAATTCGTTATTTGGTGAATTATTCGCAAATAATTATATGTTATTTGGGGCAAATTATTTGAGTTTCTAATAATTATTCGTTATTCGATCGTGCGTTATTTGATAACCAAATAATTATTCGTTATTTGGTGAATCATTTCCAAATAATTATCGTTACTTAATTTAATTTAAAGTTTAAGAGAAATTCAATAATTTTGTTCAATTAAGTATTTGTGAAGCTTTTCAAGAAAATAATTTGGTTTGATTACCTAAATATGAAATCTATGTCCACTTAGAGTCATAAGGATATAAACGCAAAATGACTGAAGTTTAACCATATAACTAAGTAGTACGAATATACTTACAGGGTCTCATACTGTCCTATCTCATTTATAAGGTCATCATGTAATTAAAGTGCTAGTGTATATGAAAAGAAGGGATAACTGCCAACCCACACAATATATGCTTAATGAAATATGCAGCCAAGTGTCGCCGCCTCCACAGGGGTAATCTTGCTGCAGCCTTCTGATTCATATACAAATAAGAGGCTATGAATGTGTGGGTGCTTTGCGTGACAAATCTCTACCCAAAGTAAAGCCAACCTAATAACAAAATGAAAAGCGGCGGAGTTTCCAGATTTTACTCTCATAAACCTCTATGAAAACAGGTTTTTTTGAAGTATTGAGAGTTGGTTCCAAAGTAGTTTCTGTAATCATACGATATTTAAACGCACGTGCTTCTGTTTATATTCGTTTTGCTCTTAACAGATTTAGTGGGAGAAACTAATGCGGGATTCACTGATATTTTCGGGAAAAATGAGATTTTTATTTGACAGAAATTTTACATCTCCTTGCAGCATCTTGGCCAGAGCGAAATTTATCATTTTCTTAGAAAAAGTGAGGTAGTGTGACCCGATGTACATTATTATGAATAGTTTGAAAGGATTTTGGAGATGTTCAAGAAGGTTTTATCGTTCGGGTAATCTTACGTTTTCTTGAGTTTTGTTTTTAACTCGTTGTCTCCCATTCATGCAAAAGATCAAAGCATATGACATTATTTGCTTGTTTCTACAAAACATGAAAAATTTTCAATTTTGTTTGGTTGTGTCCTATCTTCTTATTAGGTTGTCTTTGACTTAAGTCTAAGTAACAAATAGTCCACTCTAGTTGTATTAGTAAGGCGCACCTCGTGAAATATATTTGATTTTTGATGCATTGCTTCTTTCACCTCTTTCTTAAAAAACTGGTTTGCAAAATGCATCAAGAAGGTGGGATGGCACAATGATCTTCACGATCGTCACGTTTCAAAGTGAACGGCAATTCAGATAAACGGATTTTTTTTTGTCATTATATATTGTCTCGAAATTGGACTCTTCTGTTCTCTAACAGATTTCGATTCTCGAATGACAATGACAGATGATATGCAGCGAATGCAGGGAAAAATAAATTGATCATGTTTAAACTTGACGGATAGCTTGAAGTCACGGTTCAGAGAATACAAGTATTCTCTCTATGAACCCACGTTCCATCATTAGTGGACGAAGTGACGTATAATGTACAGAAAATACAATACTCTCTCTGCTCTCTCTGTCTTATTTATACATTGAATTGACAAGTTTACGTCAGCTGCAATGTGTCAAAATTTATGCAGAATACTTTGTATTCTCGGTGCCGTGGCGTGAAGTCACGGTATATAGTCACAAGTATGACCAGTGTCAACAAAATATTAACACTTTAATACACGAATTAAAATTTCTGTAATTGCTTACCTGATCGCTTGCAAAAAGTATTACTTTTCTTACATTTAGCTGTCAGATCATCATAAATTTTCAAAAATATTGACATTTTTTTACTATAACATTATCTATTGTAATTTGCAAAAGCTGTTACCAAATAATTCATGTAAATAATTTTTCTGAATACTTCACATGAATTTAGATGTCGCGACGTCACAACTCGAGTGTTAAAAAATTACTAGGCATACTTTCTTACTCTGTCTGCCATGGCTTGATGTAAGGTTCACTTTCTTTTTATTTAATTGACTCTAAGATTATTCTGAGTAATGAAACCCAATTAATTTACTTCAAAAGCTTCACAAATACTAAATTGAATAAAATTATTAAATTCCCCTTAAACTTTAAATTAAATTACCTAAGTAACGAAACATCTTGCGAAAACAAATGCGTGTACCAAGAATTAATTATTTGAAATTGGAACTAATGGACACCAGAAAACATATATTCATAAAAAGCATATATTCATAATCAAATGACAAATAATTGTTTGAAATTCAAATAATGACTATCACAAATAATTGTTTGGGAATGATTCCCCAAATAACGAATAATTATTTGATTATCAAATAACGCACTATCGAATAAAAAATAATTAATTGAAACTCGAATAATTTGCACCAAATAACAAATAATTATTTGCGAATAATTCACCAAATAACGAATAATATTTGTAATCAAATAAATTTTTATTCAATTTTTTATTTTATTCGGTTTTTATCTTTTATTTTTATTCGAATAAAAATTCCCATCTCTGTTTTGAAGCTACATTGTAGACGCGCTTTTAGCTCGTTTGCATAATTGTCATAATGTTGTGACTCAGGTGCCCAATGTCTCGAATCACAACCATAAGGTCAATACATCAATATATTGTCCTATAAAATATATTGATGTACCACATAAATGACCCCGAAATGAAAATTTATTTCATTTTAAAATCTTAATCAAAATTTAAAATGCATTTAGAAAAGCATTCCCATATTATAACAAAATGCAATTTAGCATAAATTGCATTTTATTATCAGGCACACATTCCACTCACACGATATGCATACTTACCTACGTACAGTGCCTTCTTACTTTTTTTTCGCATGTACACCCTACATTACTTATTTTTCCCAATCTAATTGTATGTACATACATACATACATACAATTATCAAAATTATTCGCGCCCTCTTAAAATTAATATTTCAAGACGGACGCACCAGTGCATATCAGATTACAGTTTTGCTTTGATGCATATAGCTTGCATCCAAACTTTTCTACATTTTGTCACGATTTTTAAACGTCGTGAAAAAGTAATAAAATAAATAAAAAGCGGTTTAAAGCTTCTATGGGTGTCTGAGCGCAATATCGCTGATCTTCAGGGAGTTTGATTTTAAAAACTGTCGAGAGATGATCGCATAAAACGGAGTATTCAAAAAATAACTTATTGTTCAAAGAAACAACGAAATGAATTTTAAAAAAAATATTGTTCAAAGAAGCAACGAAGTGAATTTTAAAATAAAATATTGTTCAAGGAAGAAAAAGGAGGATTTTAAAGAAAATAAAGAAACAAATATTCTTCTCAGAAGGAAAAGTTTTATTTTACCAATAATCTAAAAGCTGTGTGCTCTCCTTCCGGAGCACGGCACACACATATACACTACAATTGATGGCAGCGGTATTCCTACCCGTATACTAATGTCCAGATTTTTTTTTCCCATTTGAAATAAAAATTAAGTAATTAAAAATCTAAAATTTGGTTGAGAATGAACTATATTTTAGTTAAAAGTGACATTCAACCTAAACGCAGTGCGTTGAAAATAAGAAAAGTGGATTAATAAAATTAAATAAAAAAAAACGAAAGCAAAAAATAAATAAACACGTACAAAAATAATAAGTGGAGTAAACTAAAAAGGAAAAATTGAATAAAAAAAAAAGAAAAAAAAGCCCGGGTACCCTTAATACAGGGTACTTAGAGGAAATTAAATAAGTTTAAGTGCCAGAGCGCTCAACGAGGGAATTTAGCGAGGCTTCATCCCTGCCTCAATAAGACGTTTGATAAGACAACGAGAAATCGACACCCAGGACGCGTGACGTATAATCACCATCATCATCATTATTCCCTAGCAACGACAACAATCACAACGGCTTGGACGTCCGACTTATCAACAAAAATAACAACTCCAATTAACAGCAACAACAACACCATCTCTAGGAAAAACTTTCTTCAAGCTAGCATAATAGGAATAAAAACAAGGTAGAAAAATACATGATTGCACCTATTCTTTTACATATATATATTTTTTTCTTTTTCTCCAATTATATTCATACAAAACATTATAATAAAAAAAAAATATTCAAATTCAGCGATCAATGAAATATTATATACACACACATTATAAAAAAAAAAATTCCGAGTCATTACAATCAGAAAATATTTATGAAAAGATATTCAAAATCAACTATAAGTGAAATATATATACATACCTACATATTATTACAATTATTCTGAACCATCATAACCAACAAATATCTGCTAAAAAGACATTCAAGAACAGTGAACAATAATTAATAACAATTGGCGAATAGCTCTTCCTAGAAGCGACCTCTGCGGTAAGAAATTCGTGAGCTTGCTGGTCAAAAAGGACTTCAAATAAAATCAATAATCGATCCCCTGCGACAGGACTTTGTAACCCCATTGTTCAGAGGAAAGATATTGATTGGAAGAACAATCATTAAATAATTCTATTGAAATTTGCACACTTACCTTAGTTACGAAATTTTTTTTTCTTATTCGTACTTCCACGATTAATTTGACAAATCTTGTTGATATTTGTTAAGAACTATTTTGTTCTTCTCGCTGATTTAAGTCAAGGTGTTACACCTTGGCCTTTGATGGGGATGCAGCGGCTCTTAAACCACTACACCAAAATAGCTGAAAACAAGTTGATTAGTAGGTAAAAGAAAACAAACACTGATTATGCCGATGTGATTGTTGAAAATTAACTATATTTCTAATTTATTGAGTCCGTACATTTATATTAATTTATTGCTTATTCTAACAATATCATTTATGAGTTCGATGAAACAATGAACCCATACAACGATTACATTGCAAAATAGGAATGTAGAAATACGAGACAAAACATATTGCAATTGCAAGTATGTTAAGAATGACAAAATGCGCAAAAATGCAAACATGCACATTTACTCGCTGAATGAACTGGGAAACTTGATGCTTCCCTCAGTGCACTCACCTCGTAATGTATGTAAAGATGCATTGAGAAATTAATGACTAAAAATTAACATGATCTGATTTACTTATTCTATGCCAGAAAATTATATTTTACATCCTCCCCACGTTTGAACCGTGGTTCAAATATGATTGATCTGGTTGATATGCTGCCTTGGCTGAGGTATAGGCCGTGGATTCTTCATGCAGCACTTGCAGGCTTCAGCTCTACATTTCCAGGCCAGGTATATGGCGATGAGTAGGACTGTGAACAGTGCTATGTAACTGATTGATAATTGATGTATGGTGCTCTCCTGGATCCGTTTGGGTAGACTATGGAGGTTTAGAGATGTGACACGCTCGTGTAACTCCAATAGTTCCTTCAGTTCAGGTTGATATTCCCTATCGTACTCGGCGTGTGTTAGTGACTTCGTTGTTTTTAGGTGCTCCACTGACAATCCCAGGATAGCATATGATGTTCTCACATTGGTTGTAGATTGATGATGCCCATGAATTGTGATCAATTTTTCTTTTATGGTGCACTGGGGCTGAATTTTTAATAGTCCTGTTCCCTGTAATATCTTAGAGAACATCTGGTTGTCACATACGATATTTATTGGCGTATTATTACTTGTCTCGAACATCCATTGATTGGCGTCAGACAATTGTAACCAAATGGGCTGCTCCAGTGTCTGGGTCACCTTGCAGTGTTCGGACCTTGGATTATTGTTTAAAAAATCCATTTCACATGCACACATGGTCGCACCTTGATGGTAAATCGGATGTAGTTGATTGCAAAGATGTACCTTCCCTTCTATCGTGGTACATGTGGTCAGTTCTAACTCTGTGATTGGATAAAAACGATCACGGTGTTGCGAAGTCATCAAAAATGGAGAGTGAGTCTGTACAGTGACGAACGAATTGTTGATCCACACAGGGATGGGATAGACCTTCAATAAATTAAACGTTTCCCAATTGACTAGGGGAATTTTAATTTGGAAGATGATATGGTCTTGAGTGATTCCACCCTTTATATTCATCAGTTTGTATAGTTCCAAAATATTGTCTTGATGAATCGGTAGTTTAAGGGTCGATAATAGATTATTTCTTATCACTGCGACAGCTTGTCGCAGCTGGCTGGGTGTTACCAACAGTGGATTTATTTTTCCGTGAGTTGTGTCAGTGATGACGTCAGTTATTAGACCTTGAATATGCTGCAAGTTGGTGGTGACTAGGCTCATCTGCAGTGCTAACGACATAAATTATTGTCGTACTCGTACAGTATCACCTTGCTCATTAAGACGGTTCGTTATCTGAAGGATGTAGTTGTATAAGGAATCGAATTTTTGCTTGATGGCCGCTTGGTCCTTCCTTATGAGGTTTATAGTTGAATCAACCACTGAAGTCTGATTTCTTAGTAAAGTCAGTAGGTGGTCATTTTCGTTGATTGATTGGATTGTTTTAGACATCTCTTCCGCACATTGTTGATCAAGCACTCCGAAAAGAGCATTGGCTACGTTCCCTACTATATTGAGTGCTCCTCGCTTCTGGCGATTAGGACTTGAATAGGGTGAAAGCAATTCGTTTCCAATTTTTATCTCTATTTGAAGATGCTCAAATTGAGAGATTATTTGTCGACATGCGCTTTTGGGAGTCAATTGGTCACAAAGTATTTGAAGTGCCTTAGTTCCACTTTCCAAAATATCTAGTTCCATCCAATATGGTTGTAAGTTGTAATGAACAATTATTTTCCAGTCTGATGTTATTAAGTTTGTCGCTCCAAGGTCCTCGAAGTGTATGCCTAATTGAAGCTCGAACTGCGTGATTTCGATGAGTTCGCCATTAGCATACGACGGGACCATGAAGACAGTTAGTAATAACGTAAGTAGCGATGTTCCCAGAGAAGTTTTTGTTCGTTTTGTTGCTATTGTAGGTGATGGTTTAGAACTGGCTTGATCTTCGTTTTGCCGTTTGTTCGAACTTGGTCTAAGGGTTTCGTCGTTAGATGCTGTGGAATCCTCTTCAGATGCTCTTTCTTTGTCTGGGCCTTCCTCCATAGGTAATGGAGCCAATTTATGTATTGGTCTGCGAAGGACTCCTGTGGACGTTCTTACATCTGCCACCCGAACATAGCCATCCTTTCCTTTATGAACCTCTACAATTCTGCCTAAGGGCCACTGCTGCACTGGTGTATTATCTTCTCTCAAAATGACAAGCATTCCTGGCTTGGCATTGGATGATTGTTGTTTCCACTTAAATCGATACTGTAGCTCATTTAGGTATTGCGAAGACCACCGTTTCCAAAATTGCTGTTTTATATCATAAACAAACTCCCATCTTCTCAGCAATTTAGTCTTTATAGGTTTTGCTTGTGAATCAATTGGTGCTGTCAGCGGTCCAACTATCAGTAAGTGCCCAGGTGTTAGAGCACTAAGATCATTGGGATCTGAAGATAGTGGCGTTAGAGGGCGAGAATTTAGAATTGCCTCTACATAAACCAGGGCGGTTTCAAGTTCTTCATATGTTAATGAAGCTGAAGATATTGTGCCAACCAAAAGATGTTTGGCTGATTTTACGGCGGCCTCCCACAACCCGCCAAAGTGTGGAGAGCGTGGAGGAATAAAATGGAAGTCGATTCCTTTCTGACTGCACATTGTAGTGATTTTTTGTTGTCCTCGATCGGATTGGATTGATTCAGAGAGTCTTGGTAGCTGGTTTCTTGCTCCCACAAAGTTGGTGGCGTTATCGCAGTATAAATTGCGACAGTGTCCTCGTCTACCTATGAAACGTTTTAATGATCCGATGAATGCCTCCGTAGTAAGGTCACTTACAACCTCGAGGTGAACAGCCTTGGTTGTGAAGCAGCAGAATATTGCCACATACGCCTTTTGCGGTCGTTTCCCTCGAATTTTATAGTGAATCCAGATGGGTCCACAAAAATCAACTCCACTGTTGATAAAAGGCCGTGCTGGTTGAACCCTGGCTGCTGGCAAATTGCCCATTATTTGTGTCATCATTTTGGGCTTATTTTTGTTACATTGAATGCAATGTTGAACTATTGAACGTGCAATTCCCTTTCCTTTTAAAGGCCAAAAACGTTGACGAATTGCTAATAGAAGCCCTTGCGGTCCTATGTGATAGTTCCTTTTGTGACACTCTGACATAATAAGTTTGGTTAGCTCATGTGAGTGTGGTAGCATCATTGGATGTTTCGAGTCATATGTAAGTCCAGAGTCTTGAAGTCGACCTCCAACTCGGACAATCCCACTTTCGTCCAAAAATGGTGCCAGCGTAGCTAGTGGACTTTGTTTGGATACCTCTTTATACCGTAGGAGATGACGTATGTCTTCTTGAAATTCTTCTTGTTGCATTAGCTCGATTATGTTGAACAAGGCTTCATCTAAGTCTGAAGCAGTCAGCATTGGCGAAATTATCGCATGTTTTTGTCTGCACCTTGAAACAAATCTTAGCACATACCCAGTTACTCGCTTAAGTCTTTCAAAGGAATTTCTATGATCAATATTGTTGATGAAAAGCGTACTCTTGTCTTCAATTTTGGTTACAGTTGCAGAAAGTGCTGCTCGTTTTCTTTCCAAATCGCAATCGGATATCTTTGTGTAAGGTGGAGGCCATATGTCTTCACTACCATGTAGAAAAAGTGGTCCGTAAAACCAAAGATTACAGGACTTTAATTTTTCGGGTGATAGACCTCTTGAGAGGACATCTGCTGGATTTTCTTCCGATTTGACATGTCTCCATTGTTGAGGAAGGGATAATGTTTGAATGGAAGCTATTCTATTACCTACAAAGGTCTGGTAGGAGGTAGATGTAGAATTGATCCAATCTAATACGATCTTTGAGTCACACCAAAGAAAGCTTGCTACTTGTTCTAGCATGGAAGATGTTTTTACTCGTTGGAGAAGCTCCGCTCCTAGTTTGGCAGCGCATAACTCAAGCCTGGGTACTGTTAATTTTTTCTTGGGAGCAACACTTGACTTTGCGCAAAGGAGACGCACAATCACTCTTCCTTCATTATTTATTGATCTAATGTATATGACAGTTCCAAAGGCCTGCTCTGACGCATCTGAAAATGCGTGGATTTGAATTACTCGTGGAGTGTTTCCTGCAAACATATGTCTTGGAATACGAATTTCATTTAGTGCTGAGAGATTTGTTCGGAAATTCATCCATTTCGTGTATAGTTCTTCTGTGAGTGAAGCATCCCAATGAAACTTGAGCTCCCATAGTTCTTACAAGAAAATATTTGCCCTGATAACAACTGGAGCCATAATTCCCAGAGGATCGAAAATTCGAGCAATTTCTGATGCCACTGTTCTTTTCGTTGATTTCAATCCTTCATTTACTGTAAGTTTTGTTTGAAATTGATCGGTTTTTGGTAACCATATTAAGCCCAATGTCTTTATACAAGAAGTTTTGTCATCTGAAAAATCTCGTTTTACTTCTTGATCTGCTGGTGGTATGCCATGCAATAGTTGAGAGTGGTTGGCACACCACTTGCGTAGTTTAAATCCAGCTTCCTTCAAAATTCCGGTTAACTGCGTTTGCATGTCTCGAGCCATGGCAAGACTATCTGCTCCTGTCATCACGTCATCTACATAGAAATCCCGCAGGAGTACCTGGACTCCAACAGGGTACTTAGTAAGCTCTCTCTGGGCTAAGCGCTGTAGACATTTGGTTGCTAGGTATGGCGCAGATGATGTTCCATATGTAACAGTGCGTAGTTGGTAGCACTTTAATTCCTGATGTGGATCATTTCGCCACCATATAAGATGATATTTTCTGTCCTCTTCCCGGAGAACAACTTGCCTGTACATTTTCTCTATATCTGCCGTGAACACAAAGCGAGGCAGACGGAAACGCAGCAGTATTGAGAACAGGTCATCTTGGATTGTCGGGCCCTTGTGGAGAATGTGGTTCAGTGATATGTTTGTGGAGGTCTTCGCTGAGGCGTCGAAAACGACCCTTAATTTTGTTGTGCTGCTATCAGGTTTCAACACACAATGATGAGGAAGGAAGTAATTAGGCGTTGGTACAGATTTCACATTAACTTCTTCCATGTGACCCAAATCTATAAATTCGTTCATAAATGTTGTGTACTGATGTCGCAGGTCACTGTTTTTATTGAGTTTTCGTTCTAAGGCGTAGAACCTTCGCAAGGCAATCTCTTTCGACTCGCCTAAAGTTTTCGGATCTTCTAAAAATGGAAGCCCAACAATGAATCGTCCTTCTTAATTTGTTTTTACTGTTTGATTGAAAAGCTCTTCACATTGCCTTTCTACCAATGTTGTAGTGGTGGCTTGAGATTCATCGACATCTTCAATTTGCCAACATTTTTCTAATAAGCAGTCTATATCCATATCATCAGTACACATACCGCACGTTGCTCTGGACTCTGTGGTCTGATTTAGCCTTCCTGTCACAACCCATCCGAGTACAGTGTTTTGAAGAACGGGTAGATCTTCTCCTAGCTTAATCTGCCCGATGGATAGTAGCTGCATGAAAAATTCAGCTCCTAATAGAAGATCAATTTGATCAGGTGTGTAGAAGGCGGGATCAGCCAGTTGTATATTTTTTGGTATGGACCAGCTTGATATATTTAGTGGTTGGCTCGGATGTGGAGAAATGATGTTGTTTAAAACAATTGCTTCTACCCTTGTTGAAAAGCCATTTATTCTTGAATTAAGCTGAACGTTAACTCTTTTTTGAGCTTTCTGGCTTGCTTGTCCAATGCCTTGAATATGCATGGATGCGTGCGATGGAGTAATGCCGAGCTTCCTGACTGCTCGTTCGCTTATTAGGTTAAGTTGGGACCCGGAGTCGAGAATGTCTCTGCACTCTATTTCGTGTCCCTGGTTGCTTCTGAGTATAACAAGTGCTGTGCTGAGAAGTATGTAATTTCCTTGATTGGATTTGATAGATGTGTCCAATGTCAATGGGTGTTGCTCAGAAGTCGTGCTGACAGCTGAGATCAAGCTGGACTCTTCTTTTGATGAGGCGGATATTGCCCTTGATGACGTATCCAATTTTCTTGCTGATGGCTCACTATGCACTAGAGTATTGTGTTTGCGATTGCACTTTGTGCATCCTCTTACAGAACATGTTGATGCGCTATGTCCTCTTCTTAAGCAGTTAAAGCACAAATTGTATCTTTGTAGTATAGTCCGCCGATCACTTGGTGTCATCTTCAAAAATTGTTGGCATCTGAACAGTGGATGATTCTCATGGCAAATTACACACTTCAGGTTGGATTCGACGACTGAAGCCAATGATGATGATCTAGACATTTCTTGACTCTTGCCAATTCCTTCGGATCTTTTGACTTTGTTTCCCAGAGCTTCTAAGGACTGGAAGCGTGTTTCAAGGAATGCAAGCAAATGTTTCAATGTTTGCAGACACTTCGGGTTCGATAGCGATTGTTCGTAGAGCGTGTGTGTGATTCTGTCTAGTTTCTTATATAAGATGTGTAGCAATAATGAGTCCCAGCTAGCAGTTGATATCCCAAGATTTTGTGGTCCCATTAAACACTCTTGTGTAAGATCGTGCATAGTTTTAATTGAAGTTGCTGATGGGGCATCCGTAGCATGAGATGGTTGATTTAACAATTTGTTAATGAGTGCAGCAACAAGCAACCTTGGGTTTTCATATCTCTCTTGAAGAAGCTTCCAAGCACTATTGTAGTTTTCTTCAGATAAATTGAGATGTCTGACTAATTTTTCTGCTTCTCCAATAAGGTTCGTCTTCAGATACCACATCTTCTGGCAGTTGCTTAAGGCTTGGTTGTGGACCATTTGAGAGAATAGGTCATAAAACTGTCGCCATTTTGCATAATCTCCGTCAAACTTTGGGAGCGTAATTTTTGGTAAACTTAGCATCGTGCTGGATGAGGCTTGGCCTGTGATTGGTACCTGTGGCTGTTCATCTAGTTTGGATGAAATAAGAATAAGGTAGTATTGCACCCTTTCTTCTGTCTTAATATATTCAGTAGCATCGTATCCCATCTCAGTTGGATCTTCGATTAATTCATACATCCGTTGGTTGTATTCTTCTAGCTGGGTCCAGTATTTGTTTATGGACTGACCTTTCAATTCGTAGAAACACCGGGGATATTCAGCTTGATCTAGATTCTCCAGGCTGTTAATAAGACGACGTAATGTTTCTATTATTGCCTTCTGCCGGCGGATCAATCTCACAACTTCTAATGAATCATCAGCTTTAAATTCAGGTGTTATATCGTCTTCTTTGTTGATTGTATCTGCAGATGCGACTACCTTTGCATTCTGTGGAATATTTGAGTCAGTATTATTATTAAATATTTTTTTGGCACCACGCTCTAGCGGAACAGTCCTTTGCTGGGCCTGCTCTTCTCTTTTGCGAATCATCTCTGCAAAATAAGCCTGATACTTTTCAAACGTTTCGCGTGTCGTCTCATAACAGCTGGATGTAAAATAGACGTGAGTAATTTGAGGTTCAGGTAGGAGTCGAATTTCATTGTCCACAGCTTCAAATAAATCCCAGGCTGCTATTAAGCGTCGTAGACGTTCCGTATAGTAAGCTGACGTAGTTTTTCTCTCGATGGAGTCTTTCTTATAATTGTCAATGACTCTAAAAATCTCCTCCTTATAACCCTTTTGCTCAGTAGCTAACTGATCCATGTCTCTGTGCTTATTTGCCATCTCTTCAATGGTTGATTGATGGACATGATGACTCGATCGATTTGCTTAGTTCTCTGTACTAATCGTCTTTGGATGGTAAGTGATTCAAGTGATGCACCTGAGATCACGTCGGGGTCACCAATGTTAAGAACTATTTTGTTCTTCTCGCTGATTTAAGTCAAGGTGTTACACCTTGGCCTTTGATGGGGATGCAGCGGCTCTTAAATCACTTCACCAAAATAGCTGAAAACAAGTTGATTAGTAGGTAAAAGAAAACAAACACTGATTATGCCGATGTGATTGTTGAAAATTAACTATATTTCTAATTTATTGAGTCCGTAAATTTATATTAATTTATTGCTTATTCTAACAATATCATTTATGAGTTCGATGAAACAATGAACCCATACAACGATTACATTGCAAAATAGGAGTGTAGAAATACGTGTTATGTAGGAATTTATCCTACTTAAACTTTGCTGTGGTTTCTTTGTGGAGAAACCGTTTGACTTAATTTTTTGTTTTTCCCAGCAGCGACTGTCGTAACTCTAATGTGAGAGTAGATGCGTGGAGTAGCTTGTTAAAGCACAACTCCTAGTGTTATTATGGAGTAGCTTGTTTAAAGCACAACTCCTAGTATTATTATGGAGTAGCTCGTTTAAAGCACATCTCCTAGTGTTAGTATGGAGTAGCTTGTTTAAAGCACAACTCCTAGTATTATTATGGAGTAGCTTGTTTAAAGCACAACTCCTAATTCAAACGAACTGTTTACTGTACACTTCTTCCAATCGACTGCTCTCGACTTCTTTATTTAACTCGACTCCTCTCTTTTACAATTTCTTACCTTATTTATACAGAGTAATCTTATTAATACGGAAATAAATGAAATACTTCCGACCAAACATTTTGTATATAACAGTACAAAGTGTTAGGTCATTTGCACTTCATTTATTTCTGTTTATAAATAAATCGCGGCACTCGTCGCTTCCGTACATACATACATATATTTTTCTCTGACTAGAATCGTACTGAGCGTTTCGTCAGTACTTTATCGCATTTGTTTTTACATACGTACATACATAAATCTCGACAAACGCTAATCGCTTGTTGTTTGTTCATCGTGATATTCATGATTTACATACATACCCACATAAATATCATTTTTTTCATACACAAATCGTGAACCATCATTTGGTCACCTGGGTTCTACCGCTGGCGCAAGGTTATCGTATTACAACGTGCGAATTCTTGCGCGCAGGGTATTGCGTCACTCAATCTACCTTAGTTATTTCCTCAACTTGTTAAGTAATTGGGGAAGGTCAGTAACGAGTGGAATTATAATTTAATGAAAATGATGTAGGTATATATGTTCATTGAAAAATGATGAAAATATGTATGCTTGCGTTTGCTAGCATTTCTTTGATAATTGTTGTAGGTATGTACGTATGTTACAATGCTCACTTAAAATTGTGGGTGGAGGTATGTATGTAACAAATCTCCCCCTTTTTAAAAAATATGTGTTATTCTTAGAAGAGGAATAACGCATTAGAATATGGTTCAATCGTTCGATAATTTTTGAGAAATTTATTGTTTTTATATGCATGTATATACATAACGCCGGGTGCCGGTACAATAATTGACTTATCGGTTTACAAATTTATATCCGTTATTTTTCTAGATTATTAGTATTGCTGCTATGTTATGTGCATTTTTATTACATGTGCATACTGTACATATATTTCTTTTTTGTAATTCCTACATATATACATTTATACTTATGGCTGTTTGACTCTTTATATATGTGTGTATACATAATTTACTTAATACTTTTAATACTTTTTTTTTTTTTTTTAAAAAAATTTTACATGTGATTATACATATTTTTTCTTTTATATGTGTTTATACATATGTTTTCATTTATTTACTTAAAAATTATTTATATGTGTTTATACATATGTTTTCAAATTCTTTATGTGCGTTTATGCATATGTTTTTAGATTCTTTATATGTGTTTATACATACTTTTTATAAAAAAAAATTTTACGTGTGATTATACATATCTCTTCTTTTATGTGTTTATGCATATTTTTTCTTTTATATGTGTTTATAATATGTTTTCAAATTCTTAAAAAAAAAAAATTTTATATCTGTTTATACCTATTTTTTCTTTCTTAGATTTATCTATAAATAGGTATGTTACTTCTAATGCATATATAGTATGTGTTTATAAATACATTTTTTTTTTTTGTGTATTACATTTTACATCTTCAATCTTGTTTTCAAATTTATATTATGTTTAAAATAGTTAAACTACCTGTAGATGACGGGTACGTGTAATTGGATTCTGCTCAACATGAATTAATGATTTTGGAAGAGGAGGGGGTGTAGGCGGTTCTCTTGTTGTTAAACTTACTTTGTTACTTGCCTGTGTAGGCTGGGTAGCACGGTGTTTGATTGCAAAAAAAAAAATTAAAATTTTTTTTTTTGTTATTATAAAAATAAAATGATTTGTTTGATCATTCTCTCTTTTTCTTAAACAAAATTTTTCCCTTACCCTTTTTCTTTATCTTAAATGCAATTGTAATCCCTTCCTGGAAGATTACCCATTATTCGTGAAATGGTTTCAATCTATTATTATGTACGGTTACTCTTCTTTTACCGATTTGTATGATTGTGTTAACAGGCGTAAAAGCTTGTACTACGAGATATGGTCCTAGCCATATCTGGGAAAGCTTGTGTTTTTTAGCGGGATTTTTTAGCAATACTTTATCTCCTGCTTTGAAAGTTACCGGACGTGAGTTCCTATCATAGTACGCTTTCGACTTTTCCTTGGCTTTCAGCAAATTTTTTTGGGCGATAGCATATGCCTTTTTGTATTTTGTACCTAAGAAGGTGATAGTAACTCTCGTGGTTATAAATGGGCTCTGGCTCTCTTTTAAGATTAGAGGGAACATCTGCTGTGAATCCGAACAGACAGTCCATTGGCGTGAGCTTAGTGCCTTCATGTGGGCTGTTATTGTATACAAAAGCCGCGGTTCTCAGGAATCGATCCCAAGCCTTTGGATTTTCGGACACAATAGCTCTTAAATACTCCACTAGAGGTCTGTGGGTTCGTTCAAGTGCGCCATTGGATTGCGGATGATAAGCGGAAGTCTGTAATTTTTTTATTTTTAGAAGTTTACAGACACTTTTGAAAAGATCGCTTAAAAAGTTAGATCCTTGGTCAGTTACTACCTTTTTAGGAATGCGATAACGAGTAATTATCTCATCGAAGAATATTCCTGCTACCGTTTCTGCTTCGCCATTCCTCATGGCATAACAATCTACGAATTTCGTAAGATTGTCTTGGAATGTCAATATATACTTGTTTCCGGAGTGGGTTTCTTCTAGTGGTCCTACTATATCTAAATAGATTTTCTCAAAGGGCATTAGGGCAGTATCTGTGATTATCATCGGCATACGGTATTCCGGACTAGCCTTCATTTTTTGGCATTTAGGGCACTTTCGAATATATTTCCTGATGGAACTGAGCATATTTCTCCACTTATATTTTTTCTTTATTTTTTTATAAGTTTTCATTACTCCTTGGTGACCACCAAACGCGGAGTCATGATAGTCTTTTAAAATTGTCCCGATTTCTTCAGGGTCTGAGATATTTTCCGGTAATGTATGCTGGAAATTTATTAGATTTTGGTTCCAAGGTAATTCGCCGTGTTCAGATGCACTGCTTTCGGATCTGCTGCTATCAGTTGAGTCAATTTCGACTAATTCATTTTGGAGGTTCCGTGGATGATTTTGAACTATATTGGGAGTTTTTGGGTTTTGATTTTCTTCTTCAATATCATTTTGTGCCTCCCTTATTTCAGCTCTCGTAACAGCATGACAATGTTTTTGTTTAGGCTTTGAGGGTGTTGGAGAACTAGAATCATTTTCGTCGATGTCGGAATCGGCTCGGTGATGTACCTGAGCTTCCACAATGAACGAATTGGGGTTTGCCTGGTTTAGCTCGGCAGGTATTCGACTAAGCGCGTCTGCATTAGTGTTATATTTTCCAGGCTTATATTCAATTTTATAATCAAACTCTGAGAGTTTATGGGGAAACCTGACTAATCTCGATGTCGGGTCTTTCACATTGAATACGCCTTTCAAGGGCTTGTGGTCTGTGTAAACCGTAAAAGCTCTACCTTGTAAATAACACCTGAAGTTCCTGGCGGCCCACACAATAGCGAGCAACTCTTTTTCTATTGTGGAGTATCTTTGTTCCGCCTTATTTAAACTTCTACTTGCATACGCTATTGGCCTGTCTTTACCTATTGCCCCCTGTGATAAAACAGCTCCCAATACCTCGTTACTAGCATCTGTTGTTAGATTAAAAGGTTGGGTAAAATCTGGATACTTGAGTAGAGGCGGATTTATAAGGGAATTTTTAATTTCATTGAAAGAGTCTTGGTACTTTTGAGTCCAATTAAATTTGACGTCTTTCCGTAATAGATTTGTTAATGGCCTGACTATCTTTGAGAAATTAGGGATAAACTTGCGATAGTAGTTTGCCAATCCCAGAAACGATTGGGTTTGTCTCACAGTTCGGGGTTGAGGAAAATTTTGAACGCAACTTGTTTTACCGGGATCTGGAAGTGCTCCTTCGTTTGAGCATTTGTGTCCAAGGTAGATTACTTCTCGGCGAAGGAACTGACACTTTTCGGGTTGTAATTTAAGATTATGGGCTCGAAGTCTGTCGAATACCTTAGCCAGTTTCTCGTTATGATCTTGTAAATTTTTTCCATATATTACAATATCATCGAGATAGACAAAGCATTCTAATCCTTGGAGACCCGTTAGAATGTAATTCATCAAGCGTTGAAAAGTCGCAGGTGCGCCTTTCAACCCAAATGGCATTCTCTTAAATTCATAATGCCCGTAAGCGGTACTAAATGCAGTTTTTGGTCTATCCCTTGGGTCAACCAGTACTTGATGGTATCCGCTTGCAAGGTCAAGAGTAGTAAAATACCGTGAATGCCTAAGTTGATCCAGTATATCCTCTATCCTGGGTAATGGAAAGGCATCCCCTATAGATTTCTCGTTGACTTTACGGAAATCTACTACTACGCGCCAACGTTTATTGCCGTCAGGCCCAGCTTTCTTGGGGACTACAAGTAACGGAGAATTCCATGGGCTTTTGCTTATTTGGATTATGTCATTCTCTAACATATCCTTGATCTGTTCATTTATTACAGCCCGGTGCGTTTCTGGAAGTCTATACATCTTTTGGTTTATTGGTGGCTGATTGTGCAAAATGGGGATGGTATGCTTTATGGTATTAGTGCTTGTTAGTTTATCTCCCTTTAGATAAAAAAGATTGTTATACTTATAGCATAACTCAAGAATTGATTTTTCTTCTTCGTGATTTAAATTTTCATCCAACAGTAATTCTTTACGTAAAGCCACAAGTCTGTCTGGGTTATAGCTTTTAATATGGTTTACGTTTATTGAATATGGATTGGAGTTGAAATTTGTCTTATCACCTTTGAAGTTGTATTCTGTTTTGTTATGTGTACGAGGGGAAGGTGGATCACCTTCTTTCTGATTACTTTCGGTATTTATGTCGTCCAAAGGTATATTGAGAAGTTTAATATTGTAATGACTACTTGGAACTAGAGTAAGCTTTAGTCTTCTTAGGAATACTGGTTCTATGTTTATGTTTAGAACAGATAATGGTATAAAGCTTTTATTAGGACTAACTAGGCAATTTGCGACAAATACTCCTTCTTGGATCTCCTGAGACATACAGATCATTTCTTGGTCCAATTGTAATGGTATGCTCAGTACAATTTGAGATCGAGGAGGTATTCTATTGGATCGCTGAAGTACTACTTCATATTGCCTACTTTCATATTTTTTTGAGGTGTTCAGAGTTTCTTCCATTGGAGGTAAGGCATTTTTGTTATCTGGTGCCCGTGATTTAAATTGCTCCTCCAATTGATCACTTGGTATTTCCTCTCCATCTTCTAGGGATGTTTCGAGAGGTACCGTGAATTCAATAGGGTTGGTTTCCGTGCGAGGGAACCGGAGTAATTTATCAGGCCCTTCGATATTACAATTTTTTGCAAGAAAATCATTGCCTAGCAGCCCATCGTGGGAGATTTGGGCAATGTTTTCTACTACCTGGAGTTTGCATGGGACACTGCGGCTTAATAAAAAGTTGCCTTGGCAGTTTCCCAATGTTTCTCCTTCTCCAAATGGAGTCTTCAAAGTCACCTTTTGGCTTCGTTCTATATGTTCTGGGTTATCTAATGCTTCCTTTTTTATGATGCTTACTTCAGCTCCAGTGTCTACTATCAGCCGAACGACTGTGTTTTTGCTTATGTCCAGTGGTAAATCTACCACTGGTACATTTTCTCTATTTGATTGTTTTTTTGTTTGATAGGACCCTGAAGTAATTTGCGCAGTTTTATTTAATGTCGAGCCGGGGATTTTTCGGTCGACAGTGTGCCGTTTCCCGATTTGGTAGCTTCCCATCGTTGCTTCTGTTGACAAGTGGGTACTGTATGACCTCTTCTTCCACAAAACTTATACATCTCTTGAACATTAAATCTTTGTTCGTGATTTGGATTGCCCCACTGAGTGTTGTTGTTACTATTTAAGTGATTCCGTGGCGCTTTGACATTTTGTTTACAATATTGGGCATCATGCCCCTTTGTTCTGCAGTTAATACAGAAGGGAGTAGTTTTACGTTTTAAACAATCATCATACGTATGTCCCTTGCAATAACTGCAGGTGATCCTACCTAAAAGTAATTTTTGCTCTTCGTATGGTTTCTTGTCTGGATATTGAGAAGAAGAGTTCTGGAATGGAGGTGGACTTCTTAAGGATTCTCTTGCCTTACTGGCTTGAGTAAAGCACCAATTATTTGTTTGATTTTTGTCAGTATTAAAGGATACTGAAGGTACCTTTAATGACTCCAGATTTGGAGGTATACCACACTCAGTTTTTATATTAGGTTTTCCTGTATCAGTTGTGTAGGGATATATAGAGGAGTTTAAATTTTCGTGTATGGGATAACCATAAGCATTAGTAAAAGTCGAGGTATTTGGTCTAAAGAAATGGTCCGTTTGAAAAGAATTTGTATGTTGAGGTAAGTAGTTTATTGGTTGTGGAATGAAAAAGAGACCCTGTTGTAACCTTTCCATATCTAATGCTTTTTGAATGAGAGTCTCTAACGAGCTTTCATTTATTGTCAACAGATGGGCGCTTAGATGGGGGTTATTTGCACCACTCTTTACGGAAGCCATTGCAAAGTCCTCTATCTGTTGCTTTACTACATTAAAATTTTCAGCACCGTATTTGCTTTGTGCTGCGTCGTTACATTGTACTAAAAGTCTTTTTAGTCTAGTAGTAAATGTATTAAACGATTCTTGGGGATATTGTCGGCAAGTGATTAGTTTGTTAATTAACTCATGATATGTTTCACGAGGTAAGTAAGTCCGATAAAGCAACTGCTCAACTTCTTCAAATGTCGTGAGTGTACTGGACGCTATTAATTGATATGCATTTCCTCTCAATCTTGTTGGGAAAATTTGCATGAAGGCTGCCTTTTCCTCCTCCGCTAGACATTGTCGTACTTGTTTACAACAGCCTAGGAACGTTTGCAACTCTGTGAGGGTTTGAGAATTAATTTCTCCAGAGAACAAAGGCACCATTTGTGCAGTAAGTTTAACTACTTTCTCATAATTCACTGGCATATTGGCTGGTTGGTTGGGTTGCTTTCTCTGGGGAATATCTGGAGTATCGTTATTAGAAGTAGGCGAGGTTAATGATTTTTCTGTGATTAGGGCGTTTAAGCTATTTCTTCTTACTAGAAAATTAATTAGGCTGTGCCTTCTGAAGCGTTTACCTGAGCGATGCTCACGATACCAGTTTACGGAAGGTCGACTTTGGGATGAATTACACTCTACACTTGGGCTATCTGGAGGACTGGTTTTGTCAAATGATAATGAATTTATTGCCGTCTCAAAGGTAGAGCATGAAGAACTACGGCCAGTTTTAGGCATGAAAGCAAAATCATTCGAGTTAGAGAGAATAGGGGAGAACAGGGAATAAGAACGAATTTATTGTTGCTTCAAAACCTGAGCAAGCAGGGCTTTGATCAGATTTGTGCTTGAAAGCAGACTTTTCTCGAAAAGGAGGTAGTCTTGACTAGTTTTGTATATACGTATGTGTATGAATAATCTTGAAAAAAAAGAACAAGTTTGACGGAATATGTGGAGAATTCTCTCGAAGAAACGATAGTTTAACTAATTTTTATGTACATATAAATATATGCTTGAATATATGTTAATAACAGAAGTTTGATTGAAGATGTATTACACTGACATTATTTGATGTGTGTTTTATACTAAATAGTTTATTTAAAGTATTTTGGGGAGATGGCAATGAGTAATATTGAAGCTCTGCCAATCGCTGAATTTAGATTGAAACTTACTTAGTGCTTGATGTATGTAGTTTCAGCAATGCTTTGATGTCTGTCCAAAATGTGGATTTTACGTCTTCTTAAGATCTGAGCCGATAAATTTCCTTAGAGTTATATTCCCTTTATTTCTTGTAGTAGTTGTTGGAATTAAATCAGGAACAAACAAATTAAGTCAGAAGTGCCCTAACGTCATGCTTTTGACGCTAGTTTTTGTTTCACTTCTATGTGGGTTCGAGGATCAAGGTTTTTCAAGTATAGCTTGTTAAAGCACAACTCCTAGTGTTATTATGGAGTAGCTTGTTTAAAGCACAACTCCTAGTATTATTATGGAGTAGCTTGTTTAAAGCACAACTCCTAGTGTTAGTATGGAGTAGCTTGTTTAAAGCACAACTCCTAGTATTATTATGGAGTAGCTTGTTTAAAGCACAACTCCTAATTCAAACGAACTGTTTACTGTACACTTCTTCCAATCGACTGCTCTCGACTTCTTTATTTAACTCGACTCCTCTCTTTTACAATTTCTTACCTTATTTATACAGAGTAATCTTATTAATACGGAAATAAATGAAATACTTCCGACCAAACATTTTGTATATAACAGTACAAAGTGTTAGGTCATTTGCACTTCATTTATTTCTGTTTATAAATAAATCGCGGCACTCGTCGCTTCCGTACATACATACATATATTTTTCTCTGACTAGAATCGTACTGAGCGTTTCGTCAGTACTTTATCGCATTTGTTTTTACATACGTACATACATAAATCTCGACAAACGCTAATCGCTTGTTGTTTGTTCATCGTGATATTCATGATTTACATACATACCCACATAAATATCATTTTTTTCATACACAAATCGTGAACCATCATTTGGTCACCTGGGTTCTACCGCTGGCGCAAGGTTATCGTATTACAACGTGCGAATTCTTACGCGCAGGGTATTGCGTCACTCAATCTACCTTAGTTATTTCCTCAACTTGTTAAGTAATTGGGGAAGGTCAGTAACGAGTGGAATTATAATTTAATGAAAATGATGTAGGTATGTATGTTCATTAAATGATGAAAATATGTATGCTTGCGTTTGCTAGCATTTCTTTGATAATTGTTGTAGGTATGTACGTATGTTACAATGCTCACTTAAAATTGTGGGTGGAGGTATGTATGTAACATACGAGACAAAACATATTGCAATTGCAAGTATGTTAAGAATGACAAAATGCGCAAAAATGCATGTTAAGAATGACAAAATGCGCAAAAATGCAAACATGCACATTTACTCGATGAATGAACTGGGAAACTTGATGCTTCCCTCAGTGCACTAACCTCGTAATGTATGTAAAGATGCATTGAGAAATTAATGACTAAAAATTAACATGATCTGATTTACTTATTCTATGCCAGAAAATTATATTTTACAATATTGTTTCGATTAATTAACTAAACATGTTAAAACACTCCCAAAACGTATACCCACACCTTCAATTTTAATCACTTTTAATCTAATTTCAACCATATTCCACGACTTATACCAAATTAACCACACATGACAGAAGAACACAAATCTTTCGATGAGCTTTGCTTGTGACAAGTCCCAAAAATGGCAGAAATTAGACAAATTCAGGCCGATTATCATAGAGCGAATAAAATCAAAAGGACTTCAGTTTATACTTCTGAAAAATTACAAGATTTGGAAGAACTGTGGGCTTCATTGGAAAAAATTGAAACCCTGATTCAAGATCATGATGAATTCGATAAGACTCATTATTATGTCAAACAGTCATGCTATAATAAAACAGAAGACTGGTACAAACTTACCAAGGCAACTCTGTCCGATAGGTTAAAGTCTATAAGTCTCAATACAGAGCGCAAAAATAACCCGTTTTACATTCCACTTCCAAAACATTCTCAGAAAACAGCTGCAGCCGATAACCAAGATAGCGCAGACAAAGATCAGATCAATCAAATACAGTACGGTTTCGGTTGCAAGAAGATTAGCGAAACACATTATCCCATATTATCCAATCTATAGATAATAATTCACACGCAACTGCAACCCAGGCATACTTAAACCAAAAGTTAAACTCGTTGCACAAATATTGGGACAATTTTGAAGAAACACATAATGAAATAATCTTGAACGTTGGCCCAAACGACAAAGACAACGAATACTTCGCAAATGATGTTTAAATAAACTTGGAAACATCATATACAGATATTATAATTGCGCTCCAGGAACAGTTGGACTTGAGATTACAAAACATAACGAATACTGCAAATATTTCCAAAGACCATCACCACAATGTCTCTTTCAGAGATCAATCAAATTTTTTCCTATTTGACGTGAGAACACTAATTCCCAATTTCAATGGTAATCCGAAAGATTTCCACAAATTCATTTTAAGCTGCGATGATACATATGCAGAAGCCACGACGGCAAATGAAAGAAACTCCTTCCTTAGTTTGATAAGGACAAAATTATCCGCAGGGACGACCGATGCTTTCAGGTACAATCAAGTTGAAGATTGGCCTACTCTAAAATAAATTATGCAACAAACTTTCGAGGAAAATATTCCAAGATCTACTCTGCAGTCTCAATTAAATAATTGCAAGCAGAGAATAGGAGAAAATGTAAAAGAGTTCCTACAGAGACTTAACACAAGTCTATCCAAATTAAATGAAGCAACACACTCATATTCAAGTGATAGAGTTCTTTTAAGCTCTCTTTTAAAAGATAACGAGTATCAAGCAGTGAGAGCTATCGAGGGTGGGCTAATAAATGCCCAACTTCAAACTTTAGCCAAAGTGCATTCCGATAAATCATTTTCTGTATTAAAATCACATATCTTGGAACATGCATCACATTTAGAATGGAAACAACTCAGCCTTCAAGCACATAACAAGGTAAATGAAAATCTCTTGACGCAAAAAATAAATTCAGATCTTCGTTGCTTCAAATGTAATAGACTGGGTCATGCAGATTCAATATGTCCAGTCATACGACGCCCTCCAGATTTTAATAAAGTTAAATCACCGTCACAGATCCCTAGTTGGCGATATTGTCATCGGACGGGACATTCTATCGAAGAGTGCCGGACAAGAGCGGCGAATAATAATCGTCTCAATGACATTCAAGAAAATGAAAATAATTTTCACTAATAGAGAGCCAAAACATAGGAGCTGGTAGCAGCCAGTAATCCGAGAAAGTCGAACTCCACGGCCGAGTTATAAAATGCGAATATCTCGGCTAGATCACCGTCTCCAAATAGGAAGGACAACAGAAATTCGTCGGCATCCAAGAAGGGAAACCCGATGCAGCGTAGAGTCAATTTCGGCAACCCCTCGCATATACAAACGACAGCGCAAGTACATCGAAAGCCTGAGATAATACCGACACAGGCAGAAAGAAAATAATTCAAATCCCCATTCAAATAAATAAAAATTCTTTAACTCCTTCCTTGCCTGTTGACACCTGCTCTGCTCCAAAACTCACATTTTTAATTGATACTGGAGCAGAGATCAGCCTATTAAAACTCCATCCACTGAATCCAGACAGTATCTGCTACAGAGATGCTGTCTGCAATATCAATACGTTAGTTACAAAGTCTGCTTCTACAGAAGGACTCATCTTCGCGAAATTATCTCTGGAATCTGCGAAGAATAACTCCATCCTAGAACACCCATTCCAAATAGTGCGAAATAACTCCATCCTCTCATACGATGGCCTGCTTGGTCATGATTTTTATCTCGATACAATGAAAGTATCGACTATACAAGTAAGTTCATTTCGCTAGAAATAAATGAATTGAATGAATTTTATCCGTATGACCAATATTACGTTAATTACACGTATGCTTATTTAAAAAGCGAGGACCCAGAAAATAGATCTCAAACAAAGAGTTTATTATATACGGATATAACATTCTCCAATGAGAATATTAATAAAACTCTATCTCCATCAATTGCTTCACAAAACAATAACAATATATCTCCTTAAAGGTATTTTAAATGAAAAACCATCTCCATCAGTAGTTCCAAGTAAAGAGGAACCAACATACAAAGGAAATCTATCTCCATCGACAGCTTCACAAAAGATGAAGCGCAAAGTTCAAAGTACATCTCCATCTGCAGCAGCGCATTCAAATAAAAAGTTATCTCCATCATCTAGCGTTTCACAAAAGGTGAAGTCTAGAAATAAATCGAAAAAGAAGACAAGGAATCTCAATAAATGTATAACTCCTTCAAATTCTATCGAGTCGGAATCAACTTCCACAAAAGTTACGCTGAAGCTTGCGGTAATGCCGTCTTAAATAAATTCTTTTTCCGATATGGAATTCCCCGTCGCATGATAAGAAATAACGGCCCACAATTTATGCAGCATCTCACATTCTGCTTGAGAATGCAGCATTCGTTGACACCCGTATATCATCCCGAAGCCAATCCAGTGGAGCGGAAAAACAGAGACATGAAAACACAATTAGCCATACTGGTAGGCGATGATCACACCACTTGGCCAGACAAACTACCAGCAATCCGGTTCGCTATGAATACCGCCAGATGTGAAAGTACCGGACATAGCGCTGCTTATCTCACTTTTGGATGTGAGTTGAGGACACCCGAAGACGTATCAAATGACCTTCATTCAATTGTGGAGACAGAAAACTTTATGGCGCAAATGACACAACGATTGCTCCAATTGAATGATATCCTTCGAGATGCCAAAGACATCACACAAAAGGTACAGCAACGATATCAACGCTATACCAACCACAAGCGTCGACCGGACCCTGGTTATCAACCTGGAGATAGAGTTTGGGTTCGAACCCACACTCAAAATTTGCGCCCACACAGGATAGACCTTATATTATCCTTCGTAAGAAAGGATCATCCACATACGAAGTCGCTAGTCGGAATAAACCCAGTCAGGGAGTCGGATGTTATCATATCTCAGCTCTGATTCCTTATAAATGTGACGAAGTCGCCGTACCACATCCATTAATACCTATACGACAAAGAGGTCGACCAAAGAAGAACGCATCAGTGACGAGCAGTTTTGTTTCCTCCTCATCGAGACGACCTTGGAGCAAAAGGGGGAGATTGTAGCACGCCACTGTGCTATCAATTCCGCCAACCCAGACCTAGCAACCATATAGTACCTCACCATTCGACATTCCAAACACTGGAATATTACTTCCAGACTACAAGCAGAAGTCCTATAAATTAGGCAACGCGACTAAAATCTCACTCACAATTTTGTAAGATTCAGCAAGTTAGGAATAAAGTAATTCATTATAAAACTAAGTTTTTCTTAATTAACGCTGATTCCTACAAAATTAATTTGCATAATATATTCTCTTATAATATTAATAACTGCTACTTATTTATTTATTTTAGAAAAAGCGGTGCTATCATATAAAATATATTACTAGGCAATATGTTTTCTTTTTTTTTTTTAATTATAGTTATTTCTAATTTTTCCCTTTTTACAGTATATTTATGTAAACTATTTTTTCATAATTGAAGGTCATTTGGCGCTAGAAAAAAGTATTATTTTTTATATTTATTCTTATTTCTACTCTTTACTTTACATTGTTTTAGAAATGGTAAAATTTTTCATTTCTTCATCGAAATTCTTGGAAATTGCATTCCTTTTTTGTTGAAAAGAGGTAACTATTAAATTGATTGTTGTCAGTTTGTTAATGTCCGTATTTTGGAGGTTGATCCCTGCGCTTAAACTATGGATTTATGTAGACTCTGGATGTTTGAGTTAATAGGGTGTATGCTAATATGTACTGTACATAGATAGTATATATATATTCACAATATTTCATGATATTAACCGGAGAAAATTTTTAAGTTGTTATTATGGACTCTTCTAATTTTTTATTAATTTTGATGGTAGAATTTTCAGGGGAATTTATCTCCATATTCTCATACCGACCTGACCGTAGTGGTGCGAATCTGCTATTTCTTACTCTACTCTTGAGTAAGACTTTATCTGTATGATTCTTGGATAGAGCTTATCGTATTGCAATTAAGAATTTTCCTTATTTGCCATAGCTATGTTTCCAGCTATTTTGAAGTAATGCTTGGCATTATTCGTTATAAATATTCAATCAAATAACGATTTTTTTGAAAAATCGAAAAAAAAATTATTCGAATAAATTTTTATTTGATTATCAATTTATTTTAAGTTATTCGCGAATAATTATTTGTTATTTGATGCAAATTATGACAGTTTCAAATAATTATTTGTTATTCGATTGTGCGTTATTTTATAATCAAATAATTATTCGTTATTTGGTGAATTATTCGCAAATAATTATTTGTTATTTGGTGCAAGTTATTTGAGTTTCAAATAATTATTTGTTATTCGACCGTGAGTTATTTGATAAATTCGTTATTTGGTGAATTATTCGCAAATAATTATATGTTATTTGGGGCAAATTATTTAAGTTTCTAATAATTATTCGTTATTCGATCGTGCGTTATTTGATAACCAAATAATTATTCGTTATTTGGTGAATCATTTCCAAATAATTATCGTTACTTAATTTAATTTAAAGTTTAAGAGAAATTCAATAATTTTGTTCAATTAGTATTTGTGAAGCTTTTCAAGAAAATTGTTCGAACCAAATTGATTCGAATATATTTTCATAAACAAAAAATTTCTAAAAGACAACATGCTGAAAACAAAGCATAACATTTTTAGTAAACATATCTCTAATTTGATTACTATTAAGCAAAAAACATGTACACCACCCAGCATAGCCATGTATTTGTCATCTTCAGAACATATTGCACAAATACAACATAAAATTATAACCTCAACGAGCAGATCAAATAAAAATTATTTCCATTTGTTAGATTCGTGATAAAAAACAATTCCTGAAAAGGGAACATATTAAAATATACCATGCTAAAATTAAATTCTGAAAAGACAATAATTCAATCTAATTACAATTTTCCTAAAAAATAAGTAAAACATCTAACAAAAGCATATGTATAATCAGTCAAGCCGATCAAGTTGCATCATTATCATCATTACAAATAATATCCAACGGATATTTTTTCTCTACGTGATAGAGAGAACATTTTTGCAAATATAATTTAATTTAACACAGCAGCATGTGAAGCTCTAAGTTTCTTGTTGCTATGCATTTTTGTTCGTTGCTAGGCAAATTTTATCGCTAGTACCGTAAGATCACAGCTGCACTGCCAATTCTTGTAAACATGCGCCGCTGCTACTCTATCAGTGGTGTCGTGTGCAAGCAAGGGCTATATAAACGACAAGCTGACTGATCTCGATCTCTTTTTGTACTTGGCATCGCTTGGGGTAAGTTGGCTGTATAGGGACTAACATATATATCGGGTAGCGACTGATATATCACTTTTAACAACTAACACTTATTTCTGGTATCGACGGGAATAAACGCATCTTAATTCGGGTCTCGACTGAAGTTAAGATATTTACTAACAACTATTTCTGGTCTCGACGGGAATAAACGCATCTTATTTCGGGTCTCGACTGAAGATAAGATAACACTTTAAGCCGGGTCTCGACTGACTTAAAGAATATTATCTCGGGTCTCGACTGAGATAATCTTTTACTAACACTTATTTCTGGTATCGACGGGAATAAACGCATCTTATTTCGGGTCTCGACTGAAGATAAGATAACACTTTAAGCCGGGTCTCGACTGACTTAAAGAATATTATCTCGGGTCTCGACTGAGATAATCTTTTACTAACACTTATTTCTGGTATCGACGGGAATAAACGCATCTTATTTCGGGTCTCGACTGAAGATAAGATACTTACTAACAACTATTTCTGGTATCGACGGGAATAAACGCATCTTAATTCGGGTCTCGACTGAAGTTAAGATATTTACTAACAACTATTTCTGGTCTCGACGGGAATAAACGCATCTTATTTCGGGTCTCGACTGAAGATAAGATAACACTTTAAGCCGGGTCTCGACTGACTTAAAGAATATTATCTCGGGTCTCGACTGAGATAGTATCTTACTAACATTAACACTTTATTTCTGGTCTCGACGGGAATAAAGAATTGTTTTAACCCATGGTTAGAACAAAGGGTCTTAACATTAGCTTAAAGCCAACCCTCAAGCGTCAAGTTATAGATCGGTGAGTACCAGTCACTTGTAACAATATAATATTTATCATATATTTATTTTATTATACATGTACTCATGTATATATTTACATTTTATACTCTTTTGGTGCATATTTATTTAATATCATAATTTTGACTTCATTCTATTAATTTTACATATATATATACATTGACGATCTTATATTGCAATTTTTGCCAATAAGTGTTTTTCAGTGTGATACAAAATTCTCTGACCCAAAACTTAGATATTGAGTTTTATCCCAATACAACTTTCCTTAATAATCGTATATTCTAAGTGTGTGGTAATAAGTGTTTTCTAGTGTGTGTGGATCTCTGACCTAATACCTCATTACATCATCTGATTTTAATATAATTAGTGGGCAATCTTAAAAAAAAAGGTGTGAAAGTTTATTGGAAGTTAAAACGAAGTGAATAGTGTTTGTTTTGATAAGAGATTCGACCACTGACCTTGATCCAAATTTACCAGTGCATCCATTTCAGTTTCACTAAATTCAAATTTGCGTGTACGTTCTACTAACGGACAGTACATTTTATGGTCCTTCGAGCCGGATATAAGGTCTAGTGTTTTATCTATCTTATCAATTGTTTCATTATGTCTGCTCTTCAGAAACTTTTGGGCAACCAAGCCACTTCCGCAATAATCTTTGAAAAATCGTTCAATAACTACAACAAAACTGATGTAGAAAAACGAACGAAAGGTCTTATTTCTGAGCGATTAACCGCTCTAAGTGAAATTTGGTCAGAGTACAAAAAAGATCACTATACACTTATTCAAGCCACGCAGGCTTTGGATGATAGTGAACTTCAAAAGTACGATTATTTCGCAAAGGATCAATTTTCAAAGGTGGAAAATCAATACTTTACTTTTCGAGATATTCTTAGGGATGCATTAGATGCATTCGAAACAAACGTTGAACCAAGTCCAAAATCAGAACTTGAAACTTCATCGTCTCTGAGACTACCTAGCATCACAATCCCAAAATTCTCAGGATCTTATGATTCTTGGAGACCTTTTCACGATCTTTTCAAGTCCCTGGTGCATTCAAATTCTGCGTTATCATCGGTGCAGAAATTGCATTATTTAAAGTCAAGTGTATCTGGAGAAGCAGAGCACTTATTGCGTCAATTTCCTATGACCAACTCGAGCTATGACAGCGCATGGAAGACATTGCTTGAAAGGTATGATAATAAACGAGTCTTGGTAAACGCCCAATTGAAAGCACTCTTTAATCTACCTAAAGCAGCCCACGAATCAGCCAAGGCTATCAAAACCTTGCTAGATAAGTCTTCGGAATGTATCTTCGAACTCGAGGCATTGCAAGTTTCCACTAAGCAATGGGATGCAATTCTCATCTATATGGTGGTACAATGTTTACCAGCAGAAACGCACCGTGCATGGGAACAAGAGATCAATACAGCAAAAGGACTTCCCACTTTCGAATCCTTAAAAATATTTTTACAATCTAGATTTAGAATTTTAGAAGCCATAGTCGATACCAAACCATCCCCAGCCAACAAAAATGCTCAAGTCCCGAGAGCATCTACCCATTTTACTTCATACACCCAAGCATGTCCTTTGTGCAAAGAGCAGCCACGTCTATTTAAATGTCCGAAATTCATAAAACTCGATGTAGACAATAAATTCAAAATTGTCACATCAAATCAATTATGCAATAATTGCCTATCAAAGGGGCACAATACGAAAACTTGTACAAGTAAGTTTTCTTGTCAGCGATGTGGAAGGAGGCATCATTCTTTACTTCATAGGAATAACGCCATTCCAAGGGTCTCGACCCAATTCAAGCCAAGGGAGCAGCAATCAGAAGCTCAACCTTGTAATTCACCTTCCATATCCAATAATACTCTTCATACGCTTTACGCAAAAAATCAACATACCAAACAAGCACTGCTTGCCACAGCATTGTTAAACGTTCCTACAAAAAAGGGAAACATGTTGGTATTAAGGGCACTGATAGATTCAGGCTCTCAAGTTTCATTTGTAACCCAAGCCGCCGCACGTAAGCTGCAATCATCCACTACAAACGTGGAAATTCAAATTACTGGCCTGGGAAAAACTGAAACTACAAATGTTCAAAAACAAACTACATTGAACATTTATCCTTATTCAACCACAACTAAGGCAACCACAGTTACAGCCCTTATAGTGGATACAATTACGGACATTTTACCTCCTTCAACCATTTCAAACAAAGAATGGAGTCATATACATAAGCTACCACTTGCCGATCCGTTTTTCTTTAAACCAGGAAAAATTGACCTGCTTTTAGGAGCAGATGTGTACAGCGAAATTCTCTTGGAAGGTTTACGGAAAGGTCCTCCAGGAACACCAACTGCCCAAAACAGTACCCTCGGATGGATACTTTTCGGAAAGCTAAAAAATACATCCACATTCTTAACAGCATCTGCGTTAACAGCAAAGGCTCATTACGACGACGACACTTCACTGTATAAACTTTTACGTCAGTTTTGGGAAACTGAAGAAGTTAATCCAGGAAGAAAGCTGTCTAAAGCAGATCAAGAATGTGAAGAGTTTTACCAAAAAACTCATTTTCGTAACGCACATGGCCGTTACGAAGTTCGCCTGCCTTTCATCGCAGAAAGTCCCAGCCTAGGTGACTCTCGTGGTATGGCATTACGTAGGTTCTACAGCCTAGAACGGCAGCTAGAACGTAATCCTGAACTCTATCAGGAATACAAAGCTTGTATTAATGAATACAAGACACTAGGTCACATGACAGTGGCTAATAAGATAGTAAGCAATGAACAAAGTTACTATCTTCCTCACCATGCTGTTATCAAAGATAGCACCACTACAAAGGTTCGCGTCGTCTTTGATGCTTCAGCAAAAACGACTAATGGAAAAAGTCTGAACGAACAGCTGCATACGGGTCCAGTACTGCAGTCTGAACTCTTCTCAATCATCCTCAGATGGCGAAAGTACAAATTCGCTATGTCTGCTGACACAGAGAAAATGTACAGGATGATAAAAGTACAACCTCCAGATCAAAATTATCAAAGAATAGTTTGGAGGAATAATCAAAATGAACCTATTCAAGATTACCAATTGACCACGGTAACTTTTGGCACCACGCCAGCGCCCTATCTCGCAATAAAAACGCTCAATCAACTAGCCATTGACGAAGCTGACAAATTCCCCGAAGCTGCGAAGATAGTGTCTCGTGACTTCTATGTTGATGACCTTCTTACAGGCTCAGATACAAAGGAAGAAGCCTTCAAAATACAAGATCAAATTATTAATCTGTTATCTTCCGGCGGATTTAATTTGAGGAAATGGGTTAGCAATTCTTCAGATTTACTATCTAGGATCCCCGAATCATACAGAGAAGTTGAACTTCCTTTGCGATTCGCAAGCGACGAGTCCGTAAAAACTTTAGGCATTCATTGGTTTCCAGGATCTGATTGCTTCACGCTACAATATAAAAGGAAATCAGATTGCCTCTCTACAAAGCGTTCTATTCTTTCAGAAATTGCAACGCTTTTCGATCCACTTGGCTGGATATCACCAATTATAATTACTGCCAAAATATTGATGCAAGCTTTATGGCTTGCAGGTTGTTCATGGGATGAACCAATACCGGCATCCATTGATAAGCAGTGGCGCGAATTTAAAGCAGAATTACATCACATTAGCAGCATCAACATCCCACGTTGGTTACATACTACAAGTAACCTATCCACCTGTCAAATACATGGATTTTCAGATGCTTCTAATCAAGCGTATTCTGCCGCTGTTTATATTAGAGTTGTGGATGAAGAAGGATTTGTTCAAGTCAATTTACTCATGGCAAAGTCAAAGGTAGCGCCTGTAAAATCCGTATCCCTTCCACGTCTTGAATTGTGCGGGGCGGTATTGGTAGCACGACTCATAAATCGTGTTAAAATCGATTTAAAATTTGATCAAGTTCCTACGTTTGCATGGACAGACTCATCTATTGTATTAGCTTGGATTCGTAGTCACCCTAATAAGTATAAGACATATGTGGCTAATAGGGTGGCGGAAATTCAGAACTTGATCGACATAAAGGCATGGCATCATGTAAAGTCTGCTGACAATCCAGCCGACTGCAATTCTAGAGGAATTAAGTCTTCATTATTGATTGACCATAAGTTATGGTGGCATGGACCTCATTGGTTGCAGGACAGTGAAAATAATTGGCCGAAATCTAAAACCATTCCAGGTAATGAGCATGAAACTGAACAAAGACGAGTAACGCATTTCACAATAGCTCATTCAAACATCGATGATTTGTTTGGAAAATTCTATAGCTTTTCAAAATTACAACGCATAATTTCCTATTGCATTAGGTTCATAAATAAATGCAAAGGAGCATCGGTGAAATCCATCCAAGAACAACCAATGGACCCAAAGATACTTCATCCAATAGAAATCGCTCAAGCAAAAATTCGGCTCATTAAAGCAGCACAGAATGCCGCTTTCGGTACTGAAATTAAATGTCTACAAGAACAGAATCCGCTTCCAGTTAGAAGCAAGATCTTATCACTCAACCCCTTCTTAGATAACAATGGATTAATTCGGGTAGGTGGTCGATTGAGAAATGCTAACATTCCTTATAATCAAAAACACCCAATACTCCTGCCAAAGGACAGCAAACTAACCATTTTAATCATTGAACACTTTCATACAAAAACGCTGCATGGAGGTCCGCAACTGGTATTATCCATCATTCGAAACGAATTTTGGATTCCACAAGGACGTAAAACCATAAAACAAGTGTTACATAAATGTATAACTTGCTTTCAGCAATCAGCAACTATCAAAAATCAGATTATGGGAAATCTACCTTCACCACGGGTTAATATGACTAGACCGTTTCAACAAACTGGGCTAGACTATGCTGGACCGTTCAATTTAAAAGTATCTAAATTTCGAAACAATCGTGTGTATAAAGGGTATATATGCATTTTCATTTGCATGGCCACCAAAGCCATTCATATAGAAGCTGTGTCAGATTTATCCACATCAGCCTTCATAGCAGCTTTTCGCCGTTTCTCCAGCCGAAGGGGACTCAGCACAGACATCTTTTCAGATTGTGGCTCTAATTTCGTTGGAGCTGATAAAGTCCTACAAAAGGGATTCACAACAGCCATTCTGCAAGCTAACAAGCAGATGGCAGAAACACTAGCCCAAGACGGGATATGTTGGCACTTTAACCCGCCTTCCGCACCTCATTTTGGAGGATTGTGGGAAGCCGGAGTTAAATCCATAAAATTCCATTTAAAGCGAATTTTAGGGAATTCTTCATTGACATTTGAAGAATTCGCAACTGTTTTGACACAAATTGAAGCCTGTCTAAATTCCAGGCCTCTATGTCCTATTACAGAAGATCTAGACGATCTCAATGTTCTAACTCCGGGGCATTTTTTAATTGGCACTTCCTTATTACTTCCACCAGAACCTGTATTGGAAAATAAGGTTTCATCACTCACCAGATGGAAACATCTCCAACTGTTGCAACAACAGTTTTGGCATAAATGGTCTCACGATTATCTAAATTCCCTACAAAATAGACCTAAATGGCAAACTCCAACATCAAATCCTAAAATAGGAGATTTAGTTATTATCAAAGAACCGAATCTGGTAGCGAGCCGTTGGTTATTAGGACGAATAATTGAAGTTCATCCAGGTGCTGACAACTACGTTCGTGTAGTCAGTATAAAAACGAAAAATGGTCTTGTAAAACGACCAATATCCAAAATATGTATCTTGCCGATACAATAAAGTTAAAAATAAAGTTAAAGCTCTGAACTAAATAATATGGAATCAGTTTCTCCCTCAATAATTAGGCTCAAAGTTTTCTCTCATTGTTTTGCAGGTCCGTTTTAAAATTAATCACTTGAAAGACATTTCCAGTCTTTCAACGGGGGGCAGTATGTTCGAACCAAATTGATTCGAATATATTTTCATAAACAAAAAATTTCTAAAAGAAAACATGCTGAAAACAAAGCATAACATTTTTAGTAAACATATCTCTAATTTGATTACTATTAAGCAAAAAACATGTACACCACCCAGCATAGCCATGTATTTGTCATCTTCATAACATATTGCACAAATACAACATAAAATTATAACCTCAACGAGCAGATCAAATAAAAATTATTTCCATTTGTTAGATTCGTGATAAAAAACAATTCCTGAAAAGGGAACATATTAAAATATACCATGCTAAAATTAAATTCTGAAAAGACAATAATTCAATCTAATTACAATTTTCCTAAAAAATAAGTAAAACATCTAACAAAAGCATATGTATAATCAGTCAAGCCGATCAAGTTGCATCATTATCATCATTACAAATAATATCCAACGGATATTTTTTCTCTACGTGATAGAGAGAACATTTTTGCAAATATAATTTAATTTAACACAGCAGCATGTGAAGCTCTAAGTTTCTTGTTGCTATGCATTTTTGTTCGTTGCTAGGCAAATTTTATCGCTAGTACCGTAAGATCACAGCTGCACTGCCAATTCTTGTAAACATGCGCCGCTGCTACTCTATCAGTGGTGTCGTGTGCAAGCAAGGGCTATATAAACGACAAGCTGACTGATCTCGATCTCTTTTTGTACTTGGCATCGCTTGGGGTAAGTTGGCTGTATAGGGACTAACATATATATCGGGTAGCGACTGATATATCACTTTTAACAACTAACACTTATTTCTGGTATCGACGGGAATAAACGCATCTTAATTCGGGTCTCGACTGAAGTTAAGATATTTACTAACAACTATTTCTGGTCTCGACGGGAATAAACGCATCTTATTTCGGGTCTCGACTGAAGATAAGATAACACTTTAAGCCGGGTCTCGACTGACTTAAAGAATATTATCTCGGGTCTCGACTGAGATAATCTTTTACTAACACTTATTTCTGGTATCGACGGGAATAAACGCATCTTATTTCGGGTCTCGACTGAAGATAAGATAACACTTTAAGCCGGGTCTCGACTGACTTAAAGAATATTATCTCGGGTCTCGACTGAGATAATCTTTTACTAACACTTATTTCTGGTATCGACGGGAATAAACGCATCTTATTTCGGGTCTCGACTGAAGATAAGATACTTACTAACAACTATTTCTGGTATCGACGGGAATAAACGCATCTTAATTCGGGTCTCGACTGAAGTTAAGATATTTACTAACAACTATTTCTGGTCTCGACGGGAATAAACGCATCTTATTTCGGGTCTCGACTGAAGATAAGATAACACTTTAAGCCGGGTCTCGACTGACTTAAAGAATATTATCTCGGGTCTCGACTGAGATAGTATCTTACTAACATTAACACTTTATTTCTGGTCTCGACGGGAATAAAGAATTGTTTTAACCCATGGTTAGAACAAAGGGTCTTAACATTAGCTTAAAGCCAACCCTCAAGCGTCAAGTTATAGATCGGTGAGTACCAGTCACTTGTAACAATATAATATTTATCATATATTTATTTTATTATACATGTACTCATATATATATTTACATTTTATACTCTTTTTGGTGCATATTTATTTAATATCATAATTTTGACTTCATTCTATTAATTTTACATATATATATACATTGACGATCTTATATTGCAATTTTTGCCAATAAGTGTTTTTCAGTGTGATACAAAATTCTCTGACCCAAAACTTAGATATTGAGTTTTATCCCAATACAACTTTCCTTAATAATCGTATATTCTAAGTGTGTGGTAATAAGTGTTTTCTAGTGTGTGTGGATCTCTGACCTAATACCTCATTACATCATCTGATTTTAATATAATTAGTGGGCAATCTTAAAAAAAATGGTGTGAAAGTTTATTGGAAGTTAAAACGAAGTGAATAGTGTTTGTTTTGATAAGAGATTCGACCACTGACCTTGATCCAAATTTACCAGTGCATCCATTTCAGTTTCACTAAATTCAAATTTGCGTGTACGTTCTACTAACGGACAGTACAAAAATAATTGGGTTTGATTACCTAAATATGAAATCTATGTCTACTAAGAGTCATAAGGATATAAACGCAAAATAACTGAAGTTTAACCATATAACTAAGTAGTACGAATATACTTACAGGGTCTCATACTGTAAATTTATCCTATCTCATTTATAAGGTCATCATGTAATTAAAGTGCTAGTGTATATGAAAAGAAGGGATAGCTGCCAACCCACACAATATATGCTTAATGAAATATGCAGCCAAGTGTTGTCGCCTCCACACGGGTAATCTTGCTGCAGCCTTCTGATTCATATACAAATAAGAGGCTATGAATGTGTGGGTGCTTTGCGTGACAAATTTCTACCCAAAGTAAAGCCAACCTAATAACAAAATGAAAAGCGGCGGAGTTTCCAGATTTTACTCTCATAAACCTCTATGAAAACGGTTTTTTTTGAAATATTGAGAGTTGGTTCCAAAGTAGTTTCTGTAATCAGACGATATTTAAACGCACGTGCTTCTGTTTATATTCGTTTTGCTCTTAACAGATTTAGTGGGAGAAACTAATGCGGGATTCACTGATATTTTCGGGAAAAATGAGATTTTTATTTGACAGAAATTTTACATCTCCTTGCAACATCTTGGCCAGAGCGAAATTTATCATTTTCTTAGAAAAACTGAGGTAGTGTGACCCGATGTACATTATTATGAATAGTTTGAAAGGATTTTGGAGATGTTCAAGAAGGTTTTATCGTTCGGGTAATCTTACGTTTTCTTGAGTTCTGTTTTTAACTCGTTGTCTCCCATTCATGTAAAAGATGAAAGCATATGACATTATTTGCTTGTTTCTACAAAACATGAAAAATTTTCAATTTTGTTTGGCTGTGTTCAATCTTCTTATTAGGTTGTCTTTGACTTAAGTCTAAGTAACAAATAGTCCACTCTAGTTGTATTAGTAAGGCGCATGTCGTGAAATATATTTGATTTTTGATGCATTGCTTCTTTCACCTCTTTCTTAAAAAACTGGTTTGCAAAATGCATCAAGAAGGTGGGATGGCACAATGAGCTTCACGATCGTCACGTTTCAAAGTGAACGGCAATTCAGATAAACGGATTTTTTTTGTCATTATATATTGTCTCGAAATTGGACTCTTCTGTTCTCTAACAGATTTCGATTCTCGAATGACAATGACAGATGATATGCAGCGAAAGCAGGGAAAAATAAATTGATCATGTTTAAACTTGACGGATAGCTTGAAGTCACGGTTCAGAGAATACAAGTATTCTCTCTATGAACCCACGTTCCATCATTAGTGGACGAAGTGACGTATAATATACAGAAAATACAATACTCTCTCTGCTCTCTCTGTCTTATTTATACATTGAATGGACGAGTTTACGTCAGCTGCAATGTGTCAAAATTTATTCAGAATACTTTGTATTCTCGGTGCCATGGCGTGAAGTCACGGTATATAGTCACAAGTATGACTAGTGTCAACAAAATATTAACACTTCAATACACGAATTAAAATTTCTGTAATTGCTTACCTGATCGCTTGCAAAAAGTATTACTTTTCTTACATTTAGCTGTCAAATCATCATAAATTTTCAAAAATATTGACATTTTTTTACTATAACATTATCTATTGTAATTTGCAAAAGCTGTTACCAAATAATTCATTTAAATAATTTTTCTGAATACTTCACATGAATTTAGATGTCGTGACGTCACAAGTCGAGAGTTAAAAAATTACTAGGCATACTTTCTTACTCTGTCTGCCATGGCTTGATGTAAGGTTCACTTTCCTTTTATTTAATTGACTCTAAGATTATTCTGAGTAATGAAACCCAATTAATTTACTTCAAAAGCTTCACAAATACTAAATTGAATGAAATTATTAAATTCCCCTTAAACTTTAAATTAAATTACCTAAGTAACGAAACATCTTGCGAAAACAAATGCGTGTACCAAGAATTAATTATTTGAAATTGGAACTAATGGACACCAGAAAGCATATATTCATAATCAAATGACAAATAATTGTTTGAAATTCAAATAATGACTATCACAAATAATTATTTGGGAATGATTCCCCAAATAACGAATAATTATTTGATTATCAAATAACGCACTATCGAATAAAAAATAATTAATTGAAACTCGAATAATTTGCACCAAATAACAAATAATTATTTGCGAATAATTCACCAAATAACGAATAATATTTGTAATCAAATAAATTTTTATTCAATTTTTTATTTTATTCGGTTTTTATCTTTTATTTTTATTCGAATAAAAATTCCCATCTCTGTTTTGAAGCTATATTGTAGACGCGCTTTTAGCTCGTTTGCATAATTGTCATAATGTTGTGACTCAGGTGCCCAATGTCCCGAATCACAACCATAAGGTCAATACATCAATATATTGTCCTATAAAATATATTGATGTACCACATAAATGACCCCGAAAATGAAAATTTATTTCATTTTAAAATCTTAATCAAAATTTAAAATGCATTTAGAAAAACATTCCCATATTATAACAAAATGCAATTTAGCATAAATTGCATTTTATTATCAGGCACACATTCCACTCACACGATATGCATACTTACCTACGTACAGTGCCTTCTTACTTTTTTTTTGCATGTACACCCTACATTACTTATTTTTCCCAATCTAATTGTATGTACATACATACATACATACAATTATCAAAATTATTCGCGCCCTCTTAAAATTAATATTTCAAGACGGACGCACCAGTGCATATCAGATTACAGTTTTGCTTTGATGCATATAGCTTGCATCCAAACTTTTCTACATTTTCTCACGATTTTTAAACGTCGTGAGAAAGTAATAAAATAAATAAAAAGCGGTTTAAAGCTTCCATGGGTGTCTGAGCGCAATATCGCTGATCTTCAGGGAGTTTGATTTTAAAAACTGTCGAGAGATGATCGCATAAAACGGAGTATTCAAAAAATAACTTACTGTTCAAAGAAACAACGAAATGAATTTCAAAAAAAAATATTGTTCAAAGAAGCAACGAAGTGAATTTTAAAATAAAATATTGTTCAAGGAAGAAAAAGGAGGATGTTAAAGAAAATAAAGAAACAAATATTCTTCTCAGAAGGAAAAGTTTTATTTTACCAATAATCTAAAAGCTGTGTGCTCTCCTTCCGGAGCACGGCACACACATATACACTACAATTGATGGCAGCGGTATTCCTACCCGTATACTAATGTCCAGATATTTTTTTTCCCATTTGAAATAAAAATTAAGTAAGTAAAAATCTAAAATTTGGTTGAGAATGAACTATATTTTATTTAAAAGTGACATTCAACCTAAACGCAGTGTTTTGAAAAACGAAAAGTAGATTAATAAAGTTAAATAAAAAAAAACCGAAAGCAAAAAATAAATAAACACGTACAAAAATAATAAGTGGAGTAAACTAAAAAGGAAAAATTGAATAAAAAAAAAAGAAAAAAAAAGCCCGGGTACCCTTAATACAGGGTACTTAGAGGAAATTAAATAAGTTTAAGTGCCAGAGCGCTCAACGAGGGAATTTAGCGAGGCTTCATCCCTGCCTCAATAAGACGTTTGGTAAGACAACGAGAAATTGACACCCAGGACGCGTGACGTATAATCACCATCATCATCATTAAGTGCCAGAGCGCTCAACGAGGGAATTTAGCGAGGCTTCATCCCTGCCTCAATAAGACCTTTGGTAAGACAACGAGAAATCGACACCCAGGACGCGTGACGTATAATCACCATCATCATCATTATTCCCTAGCAACGACAACAATCACAACGGCTTGGACGTCCGACTTATCAACAAAAATAACAACTCCAATTAACAGCAACAACAACACCATCTCTAGCAAAAACTTTCTTCAAGCTAGCATAATAGGAATAAAAACAAGGTAGAAAAATACATGATTGCACCTATTCTTTTACATATATATACTTTGTTCTTTTTCTCCAATTATATTCATACAAAACATAGTATTAAAATTTTCCCTGATTATTATAATAAAAAAAAATATGCAAATTCAGCGATCAATGAAATATTATATACACACACATTATAAAAAAAAAATTCCGAGTCATTACAATCAGAAAATATTTATGAAAAGATATTCAAAATCAACTATAAGTGAAATATATATACATACCTACATATTATTACAATTTTTCTGAACCATCATAACCAACATATACCTGCTAAAAAGACATTCAAGAACAGTGAACAATAACTAATACCAATTGGCGAATAGCTCTTCCCAGAAGTGACCTCTGCGGTAAGACTTCGTGAGCTTGCTTGTCAAAAAGGACTTCAAATAAAATCAATAATCGATCCCCTGCGACAGGACTTTGTAATCCCATCGTTCAGAGGAAAGATATTGATTGGAAGAACAATCATTAAATAATTCTATTGAAATTGGCACACTTACTTTAATTACGAAAATTTTTTTTCTTATTCGTACTTCCACGATTAATTTGACAAATCTTGTTGATATTGTTTCGATTAATTAACTAAACATGTTAAAACACTCCCAAAACGTATACCCTCGCCTTCAATTTTAATCACTTTTAATCTAATTTCAACCTATTCCACGACTTATACCAAATTAACCACACATGACAGAAGAAAACAAATCTTTCGATGAGATTTGCTTGTCACAAGTTCCAAAAATGGCAGAAATTAGACAAATTCAGGCCGATTATCACAGAGCGAATAAAAGCAAAAGGACTTCAGATTATACTTCTGAAAAACTCCAAGATTTTTAAGAACTATGGGCTTCATTTGAAAAAACTGAAACCCTGATTCAAGATCATGATGAATTCGATAAGACTCATTATTATGTCAAACAGTCATGCTATAATAAAACAGAAGACTGGTACAAACTTACCAAGGCAACTCTGTCCGATAGGTTAAAGTCTATAATCAGTCAATCAATCAATCATTTTATTTACCTGATATGTACACAAGATTAGAAATCTTATACTAGTACAATGCAAAGAACGGCTAGGTTAGCTAGTAAACTACATAATAAAATTAAAATAAGAAGAGAGAGAAAAATAAAACGGAATACTTACAATATATTAGAAAAATAGTAAAAATAGAAAGGGAAAGGAAAGAATAAGAAAAACATACTGGAAAGATAAGAAGAAAAGAGTTCGACACAATCAGTTAGTAATTAGTGAAATACGATTGCGTTATAAGCTTCTTAAATTCACTGATAGAAGTAAGACTCTGTGCATGGGGGGGTAGGGAATTCCAAAGGCGTGCAACCTGAACAAAGTAAGATCCCTCAAGGATGGATGAATTGAAACGATTAGAAGTTTACGTCCTCTCAGGGACTGCAGAAATTTGACGTTACAAAAAAGATACTCTGGCTCACTTGTGCGAATAAGATTATGCAGGAAAATCAGTGCTTTACCCTTTAGGTACGAATCTAGAGTACAACCCAAAATCAATGATCTATAAGGAGAGATATGAGCAGAACGACGCAAACCGAGAGCAAAACGTATACAGTCGTTGAAAGCAACCTCAAGCTTTCGATTGCAAACTGAGTCTAGTCTCATGTACATTAAACCACCATAAGCAAAAAGAGGCACCAAAAGTGTCCTAACTAGTCTCAAACGCAGATCGACGGGAAGTATATTTGCAGACAGCCAGAGTCTCCTAAGCCCACCATAAATTTTGCTTTCCATAGATTTGATATGATCACAGCACCTCAAACGATTATTAATTTTCACTCCCAGATTGGTTATACAGTATACATATGGTAGTTCCACTTTATTAAGCATAATTGGGGGAAGATCCTCAATATTAAGATCAGAATTAGAGAGGGCTATACATTGCGATTTATTGGGGTTAAGAAGCGGTTTATTATCAATTGCCCACCTAAAAATTTCTGAGAGATCATCGTTTATTCTGCAGATACAGTCCTCAATCAGTCCACGAGGTCTACATAAGTATAGCTGTACATCATCTGCATACAGGTGCAATTGAACGTCATGCACGACGTCACATAAGTCGTTAGTGTAAAGACTAAAAAGAAGAGGTCCTAGACTGAACCTTGAGGAACTCCACATGTTAAATGCATTCGGGAAGACGGAACTCCTTTTATGACCACCTGTTGCGACCTATTTGAGAGAAAATTGGATATCATTTTAACAGCTGAAGAGGAGAAATAAAAGTTTGCATATAACTTACGCAGCAGTTTTTCATGTACAACACAATCAAATGCCCTCGAGAAGTCTAGCATAACCATCACACCAAGATCTCCCTCATCTAGAGCCGATCGCAAGTCCGTAGTGACCTTGAGTAGCGCAGATTCACAGCTATGTCGTGCACGAAAACCAGACTGATATTTCGCCAGGAGATCATTACATGTTACATAATTTTCAATCTGGGCTCGCATAAGTTTTTCCAAGACTTTGGAAAGAAAACTGAGAATGCTGATGGGACGGTAGTGTGCTAGCTCAGTAGCAGACATATTTTTTGCAATAGGAATGGCATTAGCTATTTTCCATACTTCTGGGAATTGAGATGTGGTTAGACAAGTGTTCATGATGTGCCGAACGTACCGAAAAATGTAAGGCAATAAGATCTTGAGAAAACGAGGATTTATTTCATCAAAACCAGTAGCATGGGACTTGATAGAGTATATCGCTTTAAAAAGTTCATCATTCTCCACACACTGGAAAGAGAAGCAATTAACACTTTGTTCACATAAAGTAAGAAAGGACATGCTAGGTTGCTGTGGAATTAATAAATTTGATGCTGGACCTGAAGTAAAGTGCCGATTAAGTTCATCAGAATCAAAAGGACAATCAGTGTTGACATCAGTATAAATGGAAGCCCGCTTCAAGTTTCCCCACAAGGTTTTGGTAGGTAAGCTTGGGTCGAATTGAGAAGAAAAGTACTCACACTTAGCTCTCCTAATTGCAGAAGTGACCTTGTTACGAGCTTGTTTATAGAGTGTGCGCGTGTAATGAGTATTCACCCGTTTCCACTGTTTATGAAAGAACTCTCTTTCTACAAAGAGAGAGCGGATTCCATCAGAAAATCATGGATTGCTAAAAGGACGGATCAGTTTGACCTTAAGTGGAACATATTTATTATATAAATAAGAGAACATCTCATTAAATTTCCACAATTGCTTCTCCGCCTATGCAAGAAGGAAAATATCATTCCATGCTAGTGACATACACTCATTTATCAGATTAAGATTATCAAGATGTTTGAAATCACGATAGCAGAAAGTCTTACTAAGATTCCCACCTTCCGGGGAAAGATTATAGGTCATAAAGTTTATATCATAATCGAGTATACTTGGAGGACTCAGCTGGTTGTGAAATCTGACATTACTTCTATTAGCAACCATGATAAGATCAAGAAGTGAAGGGTTGGAACAACTAAAAAACGTAGGCAATGAATTTATCACATCCAAGTGGAGTGCCACCATATCAGTCAAAAACCTATCAGTCATCAAATTATCAATCAGAATGTTTACATTGAGATCACCACCAATAATAACATCATTGTAACGGTGTACTAAATGTGACATTGCATTGGAAAACTGTTCAGCAGACAACTCACTATAGACACCAGGAGGGCGATACACAGCACATAATAAACATTTCCCAGAACCAACTACAACCTCCAAGCATAAAAATTCAATTTCCCCAGTCAATGAAGAATCTACGATTTTAGCCCTTAAATTATCCCTCAAATAGATCGCAACACCACCTCCCCTGTGACTTAACCGATCATTTCGGAATAGTTTAAAGCCAGGTATCGCAACGAGTGACGACGGGATATGACTCTGCAGCCATAACTCGCTAACAAGGACAGCGTGAATGTTAGTATCGGCAAAACTCTGACACAATTCATCCATCTTATTCCGTAGGCTTCTAGCATTAATGGTACACACGTGAAATCCTGGAGAATATCCACAAAGAATATTTAATACAGATCTTACTCTGTCCAAGTCACACAAACCATTAACCGAACCCATAAATGAGCACACCTCCATCAGTGAAACAGAAAATAAACATAGAAAAATAGGTTGTGTCGAATTCTGTACAAGGAAAATAAGAAGTACAATGAAGCAATTCTACAAAGCTACCACAAGTCATACTAAAATAACTATTTAAGTGATTATTCATTATAAGAAAAAGATGTAATCTGTTGTAAATAACAAAAATGTCCGAAACCAAGAAACTATTGATGATGAGCTAAATTGCTACAATTAATATATATGTATGCACTATTAATATACAAATAAAGAAAACTTATGATAAAATACTAAAGTTAAAAAGAATAAAATTGCAAGAAAAAATTCAAAAATATTAGGCTAGAATTTGAAATTACGCTAGAATACAGCAAACTATCTGTGTAAAATCAATAACAATAAATCTTACTCCAGTGAAGAATTCATTTGAACGTCATCAGCTCCGTTTGTGGCGTAACATCATATTATTACATACAAGTCTCTTTGAGTTCATCATGACTAGTAATTCTCTTATCGATACTTTCTCTTTTGCACTTCACATAGACGAAACCATTTCGAGTACTAGCAGAGAATAACTTCCCCTGTTTACGCAAATTTAATGCCTCTTGCAGAATTGAGTTGAAATGCGGGATCAAGCTTTCGGATATATATACTGGGCCGGCTCAAGAGAAGCCTTCCAATTCAGATAGTTTTAAGCCTCGATGCCTACGAAAAGCAGTCAGAAAAGCTTTCAGTTCAGCAACACAAGAGAAACGGATGACAATTGGTGTACTTTTCCCTGGAGATTTAGGTTTGATACGAAAAGCATCCATGTACGGTGTCAAAGAGTATTTAATAACTGCAGCAATGTTCTTAACTACGTCGTGAGCATTCTCATTACTCTGGATCGGTACTCCCCTAACAATTGCATCACTTAAGCGCTGAGTGCGATGAAAGTCGAGAATTTGTGATTGCAGTAGATCCTGGTTCCGTTGAAGTTCACTTATCGTATTATAATATGAGTCAAGCTTATTGCTGAAGGAACTAATGGCATCATCGATCTTTTTCGTTAGACAGTCCTCCGATTGCTTTAAAAGCAGGTCGATTTTATTTGAGATGCGAGACTCCAGTGACTCCAATAACCTTTCCAAAACAGCACCTATGGACGCCGGAACATCAGTCAAAGCCTTTGCCAGACTGCGTGTGACGACCTGTCCGCACTCTTCCGACTTAGAGGTTGACGGAAACTAGAATGCACAGTCCGAGAAATGCAAAATTTTTAGCTAAAAAATATATTTTAGCAAAAACAGGTACTATGCAAATCAAATCAGTTAAAAGGAAGCCAGATTGAAAAACAGCTCGCGGCCAACAAATTGCCTCGGTAATATTTTAAGGAAAATTATAATAAAAATTATCACAACACCGGAGCCGATATGAAGCACGTCTACTCGCTACTATACATACTTGCTTATAAGTCTCCATAAAGAGCGGAAAAATAACCCAGATAGCGCAGACAAAGATCAATCAAATACAGTACGGTTTCTGTTGCAAGAAGATTAGCGAAAAACATTATCCCATATTATCCAATCTATAGATAATAATTCACAAGCAACTGCAACCGAGGCACACTTAAACCAAAAATTAAACTTGTTGCACAAATATTGGGACAATTTTGAAGAAACACATAATCAAATAATCTTGAACGTTGGCCCAAACGACAAAGACAACGAATACTTCGCAAATGATGTTTACATAAACTTGGAAACATCATATACAGATATTATAATTGCGCTCCAGGAACAGTTGGACTTGAGATTACAAAACATAACGAATACTGCAAATATTTCCAAAGACCATCACCACAATGTCTCTTTCAGAGATCAATCAATTTTTTTCCTATCTGACGTGAGAACACTAATTCCCAATTTAAATGGTAATCCGAAAGATCTCCACAAATTCATTTCAAGCTGCGATGATACATATGCAGAAGCCACGACGGCAAATGAAAGAAACTCCCTCCTTAGTTTGATAAGGAGAAAATTATCCGCAGGGACGTACGATGCTTTCAGGTACAATCAAGTTGAAGATTGGCCTACTCTAAAATCAATTATGCAACAAACTTTCGAGGAAAATATTCCAAGATCTACTCGGCAGTCTCAATTAAATAATTTCAAGCAGAGAATAGGAGAAAATGTAAAAGACTTCCTACAGAGACTTAACACAAGTCTATCCAAATTAAATGAAGCAACACACTCATATTCAAGTGATAGAGTTCTTTTAAGCTCTCTTTTAAAAGATAACGAGTATCAAGTAGTGAGAGCTATGGAGGGTGGGCTAATAAATGCCCAACTTCAAACTTTAGCCAAAGTGCATTCCGATAAATCATTTTCTGTATTAAAATCACATATCTTGGAACATGCATCACATTTAGAATGGAAACAACTCAGCCTTCAAGCACATAACAAGGTAAATGAAAATCTCTTGACGCAAAAAATAAATTCAGATCTTCGTTGCTTCAAATGTAATAGACTGGGGCATGCAGATTCAATATATCCAGTCATACAACGCCCTCCAGATTTTAATAAAGTTAAATCACCGTCACAGATCCCTAGTTGGCGATATTGTCATCGGACGGGACATTCTATCGAAGAGTGCCGGACAAGAGCGGCAAATAATAATCGTCTCAATAACATTCAAGAAAATGAAAATAATTTTCAAAATTAAGTAAAACTCCGCAAACAGTCACGGCTAATAGACAGCCACAACATAGGAGCTGGTAGCAGCCAGTAATCCGAGAAAGTCGAACTCCACGGCCGAGTTATAAAATGCGAATATCTCGGCTAGATCACCGTCTCCAAATAGGAAGGACAACAGAAATTCGTCGGCATCCAAGAAGGGAAACCCGATGCAGCGTAGAGTCAATTTCGGCAACCCCTCGCATATACAAACGACAGCGCAAGTACATCGAAAGCCTGAGACAATACCGACACAGGCAGAAAGAAAATAATTCAAATCCCCGTTCAAATAAATAAAAATTCTTTAACTCTTTCCTTGCCTGTTGACATCTGCTCTGCTCCAAAACATACATTTTTAATTGATACTGGAGCAGAGATCAGCCTAAATAAACTCCATTCACTGAAACCAGACAGTATCTGCTACAGAGATGCTGTCTGCAATATCAATACGTTAGTTACAAAGTCCACTTCTACAGAAGGACTCATCTTCGCGAAATTATCTCTGGAATCTGCGAAGCATAACTCCATCCTAGAACACCCATTCCAAATAGTGGGAAATAACTCCATCCTCTCATACGATGGCCTGCTTGGTCATGATTTTTATCTCGATACAATGAAAGTATCGACTATACAAGTAAGTTCATTTCGCTAGAAGTAAATGAATTGAATGAATTTTATCCGTATGACCAATGTTACGTTAATTACACGTATGCTTATTTAAAAAGCGAGGACCCAGAAAATAGATCTCAAACAAAGAGTTTATTATATACGGATATAACATTCTCCAATGAGAATATTAATAAAACTCTATCTCCGTCAATTGCTTCACAAAACAATAAAAATATATCTCCTTAGAGGTATTTTAAATGAAAAAATAATCTCCATCAGTAGTTCCAAGTGAAGAGGAACCAACATACAAAGGAAATCTATCTCCATCGACAGCTTCACAAAAGATGAAGCGAAAAGATAAAAGTACATCTCCATCTGCAGCAGCGCATTCAAATGAAAAGTTATCTCCATCATCTAGCGTTTCACAAAAGGTCTAGTAATAAATCGAAAAAGAAGACAAGGAATCTCAATAAATGTATAACTCCTTCAAATTCTATCGCGTCGGAATCAATTTCCACAAGAGTTAGAATCAGATCTCCTTCCACTAAAAATCCGAAAGAATCGGATCTACGTAAATCAATCAAAATTCCGGCTCGATCAGAGTACATTATTGAAATTCCAACTCCTTCTATTCAACATCAATCGGTCTGTTTCAAAAAGGAAATAAGGCCAGATTTATTTCTCGGAAACTCGATCGTCGAACCAGTCAATGGTATGGCGAAATTCTTAATCCTCAACACAAATGAGGAGAACGCCGCCTTACGAGGTGAACCCAGTTTACCAGGACTTAGACGACTTTGTGGTAATCTTCAAAGACTCTGAGAGAGATACAATTAAGGACAGAATAATGAAACTGCGAAATCTTATCACATTGGATCATTGCAATTCGCAGGAATCTGAGAGTATTCGCTAAATCTGTATGGAATTCAATGATCTCTTCTATCTAGTAGGGGATTTCCTTTCATATACAGATGCGATTACGCAAAAAATCGAGACACTTCAAGACAAACCGCCCATCTATACCAAGCATTATAGACTTCCTGAGGCAAGCCGAACAGAAATAAACCGACAAATTCAGGAGATGCTTGAGTCGGACATTATTAGACCTTCACATAATCCTTGGAATTCTCCACTTCTCCTGGCTCCCAAAAAACCAGATGAGAATGGAAATAAAAGGTGGTGAGTAGTGGTAGACTTTCGTCGTATTAATGGCATTACTATTGGTGATGCGTACCGACTGTCTAATATCACTAATATATTAGACCAGTTGGGGAAGTCCAAATATTTTACCACACTCAACTTAGCCAGTGGATTTCACCAGATAAAAATGGACTCGAAGGACAGAGAGAGAACTGTCTTTAGCACACCCTATGGCCACTACGGATACAATCGTATGCCATTTGGTTTAAAACGATCCCCTGCTACTTTTCAACGAACCATGAACAATGTTCTATCTGGACTTCAGGGTATTTATTGCTTCGGATACATGGGCGATATTGTAGTCCATGGATACAATTTCAAAAACCACAATTCCAGACTCACAGCAGTATTCAGCCGTCTCCGATATTTTAATTTGGGACTCCAACCCGACAAGTGCCATTTCCTAAGAAAAGAAATTATGTATTTAGGGCAGATAATTACAGAAAATGGAGTCAAACCAGACCCTGCAAAAAAATCAGTTCACTCATATCCCAGACCCAAGAACGAAAAAGATATCAAATCCTATCTTAGTTTCGTCGGCTATTATCGCCGCTTTATACCAAATTTTTCAAAGATTGCGAAACCACTTACAAATCTTTTGAAAAAAGATATCCCTTTCAAGTTCGATGCAATTTGCGATGAAACATTTTGCGAGTTACGAAATAAACTAATTTCAGCACCAATTTTACCTTATCCCAATTTCGACAAAGAATTTGTTGTCACCTGCGATACCGGTGACTACGCCACAAATTGATGATCAAGGAGATCATCCAATCGCCTACGTGAGTCGAGTTCTCAATGGTGCAGAGACTCGCTACTCAACAATTCAAAAAGAGCTCTTAGTCATCGTTTTCGCAGTTGAGCAATTCAGACCATACGTTTATGGTAGACAGTTTACAATTATAACTGACCATAAACCATTAGTATGGCTCATGAATCTGAAAAACCACTCCTCAAGACTGATGAGATGGGGAAACGTCTTGAGGAATATGACTACAAAATATTCCATAAATCAGGTAAACTCAACACAAATGCAGACGCTCGCAGTAGAGCTATTCCAGATAGTAGCGAAAATTTCGCAGAACATGCCACCTGCTTAAATGTGGTAACAAGGAATCAAGCTAGAGCTCAGGCGAATCTGAACATTCCCAGCACGAGTATTATTACTCCAAACCCAGATCCATCGTCAACAAACAATTCCTCAGTCCGAATTACTGAGATTACTTTTCCTCTTTTACTGACTAAAAATACAAATCCTAAATTCTTCATCTTGCCAATACAAGATACAGAACTTGAAAGAGTGTTGGCTTCGAAACTAAAACATTCAGATAAGTCCCCACTTTTAGCAAATGAACTGAACTTCTTCAAGAAAAAAGACTCCAAAATAATCATATCAAAAATTTATTTACCTTGTCGATCCCAAAGAGATAGACCAGACCTCGGAAAGATTTTAACTTAGATCTGCTCATACACAGAAGCAAATCAGTTAAAACATATAAATATCTCCTTCCCTATATTAGATCCACAAAATCTAATAATTATTAAAAATATTTTTACCCAGGTCCTCGCTAATAAACTAATAGGCATCAAACTCCAGCAAGATTCGATTAAATATTTATCCGACATTAACGACATTGAACAAGTCTTAAAGGATTTTCATTCATTGCCGACGGGAGGCAACCAAGGCATTTACCGCACAATTAAAAGAATCAAAAAGCAATTCTACTGGCCTGGAATGTCAGACGATATTATCAAATAAGCAAGGAAATGTAAACTTTGTCAGGTAAAAATTTATCCAGAAATCCGCAAATTCCTATGAAAATCTAGAGCTCCAAACCTTTCGAAAGAATGTACCTAAATGTTGTAGGAGCTCTCCCAATTTCACTTTCTGGAAATAGGTATCTCTTTACATTCCAAGACGACCTCTCAAAATTTTCTGAGACTATTCCCATAGTCGGCACCGAGCCTTCATGCCAACAATAGTTTGTCGACATGGTATTCCAGAAAGTATCCTCACAGATCAGGGTTCTAACCTTATATGTATATAACATGTTCGCCGATAGTGACATACTATGGCATGACAAATTTCAAGTCCGAATACCAGAATATCCAGTTCATCGCACAGTGTTACATACATAAAAACTCAAAATCTAAAAATATCAATCGCATACCTACCTACCTACATCAGTACATTGCAAGTAAACATTTTACGTATTCCGATCAGGAAATAAAACAAAAAGTTTACGGCATGGTATACCTACATACCTACATCAGTTTCCACTGCATGTAAAAACAAACGGTATACCTACATACCTACATCAGTTTCCACTGCATGTAAAAACAAACAGTATACGTACATACATAATTAATCATCACTGATCTACCTCAATTATTTCAGTGAATGATGTGATAATACCGCTGCGCGCAAGAATTCGCACGTTGAAATACGACGACCTTGCACCAGAGGTAGAACATATGTTTGTAAGTAACTAAATTGTTTTTGTAATAAGCCGCAAAGTACTGAGTGTAATTCGAGTAGGAAAGAAATTAAAATAAACAATGAGTTGAAAGCCCGCAACATAGATTGGGTAAGATATATGTATAAATTTATAAAAAGCAACGAGTGCCGTGACTTGCATACTTCCGTAAGTAGTAAAATTAAGTAATAGTTGTTAATGAAATACTTCCGACTTACACTTTGTATGAATTATATGCTAAATAAATAAAGTGCTGGGTCAGAGGTATTTTATACATTATTCTGTGTAGTATTAGTAGTATTAGAGTAAGACAATTTTTGTATAAATATAGTACAGAATAAAGTACATAGAGTTCAGTCGTAAACAAGTCTTTCTATAATTAAATAGGTGCAAAGCCTTATTTGGCTTCGCCTAGAGTTGAGTTTTAAAGAAGTCTTCTATAATTAAATAGGTGCAAAGCCTTATTTGGCTTCGCCTAGAGTACAGTTTGTAACCAGGTCGTCTTCAGTGATTAAATAGGTGCAAAGCCTTATTCGGATTCGCCTATTGATCGATCTCCAACCAGGTCTTCAGAAATTAAATAGGTGCAAAGCCTTACTTGGCTTCGCCTATTCTTCAGGTAACAACAAGTTGATCATTTAATAAATAGGTGTAAAGCCTTATTTGGCTTCGCCATTTATTAAACAACAAGTTGTACGTTAAATAAATAGGTGCAAAGCCTTAATTGGCTTCGCCATTTATTTAATAACGCCTATTCCGGAAGATACTCGAAAGATACTCGAAAACCACAACAACAGAAAATAACAGCAACTTGTCACAGGCTTGGTAGCAATGCACCGAAAATAAACATTAGCTGATTCCTAGTAATGCATAAGTTACTTCAACTAAAAAAATTAGTTCACTTTCTGTATTTTGCCATACCACCTTGAGGCGAAATTGCATACCAGTAGTGAGTGCTGATAATATAAAACAACCTTTTGAGGTAATACATTTAGGTACGTTACAGCTTATTTTTAATATCCGGCACCCCAGTAAGCCGCTTACCATCTTCGGTTGCCAATAACATGCCTTACAATTTATTTTTTGGTTAATCAAGAAGATATACTAACAATTAAATACCTACATACTCTTATCGCAATTACAAACATTTACCAATATTTTCCTTTACAGTTTATTATTAAAAAAGAAAAAATACAAAATTACTAAATTACCGAACATAAACAAAAGTGACACATATGTTAGAAAGTGAGAAAAATCAACAATTTCTTACTCGTAGGTTCTCAGTAGGAAAAGTGAAAACAGATTTCGTATTGCTTCGAAGAATTATTCGAAGAAAATATTCCCAATAGCAACAGATGAAAGTTTGAACCTCGAGTCATGCATAAAGTCGGCAATGTAGGCACGTGACTCATATTCTCGAAATCTGAACACGCTGGCACTGTAGTGCACCGTTGCCAACCGTACGGTTTTGGTCGAATTTGTACGGGTTTTCTGGCCCTTGTGCGGTGTACAACCGAGACCTCTGACCGTACGCGAAATGTACGGTTATTTCACTTTCGGCACAACATGTACGGTAATTTACGAATTGAACCTTTACCATGTTTACATGAAGGGTTGAACCCTGGTTCAACTCGGGTTCAACTCCTCGACTCGACCACGCTTGGCTGGCGTAGTCGATTCGAAATGGTGTTCTATAAACGCGAATTGAGTAGTCGAGTTGGCAGCTTACAGTTTGGATTTATTTTGTTTACTCTTTACTCGAAAGTTTTGTTAGATTTTTTATATATTGTGAGTTTATTTTGTTTATTCAAATAAAATTTATAACTTTTATAACGCCATCACAAAAAACACCATAAATAAGATGTTATTTTGAACTGTCACTTCAACAATATTTGGACTCGTTCTCTACCCAATCTCTCAATCTTGCGTACTCAAAAACACGAGTCGAAAACATGGTACTTGGAAGAAATCTGAACGCAGCCCACAGCACAGTCGAGTCCTCAACACAGCTACAGCACAGCATACTCAGCATATGCGAAGAAGAAGAAGAAGAATTTAGATTTGTGGTGTTGTCAGTTGTGCTTGTGTTGCTAACTGCTAGTGCTAAGTCTAAGTTACTTTCTTTTCTTTGTTTTTTTTTTTAAACAATCGCTGCAAAAGTGCAAATTGTAATAACATCAACTTCAAGACGTGGGACGGAGAAATCACTTTCACACCAGTGAAGAATTTTGCAAAAGCAAATATAGTTATAGTTGCATTTTATTTTACCGTCAAAAAATGCAGAAAAAATATATCAAACTAAGCTCTTTTTACGACTTAGTTAATCTTTTCAAAGATAATATAGATCAGGCAACAGCAAAGGTATATATGAACCAGTTCTAGGGTCTTTTAAATCGCATAATCCACCGTATCTAATTTAATCGGCTTTAGATCAGATGGGTGTTATTCCATGATGGGAGAACATTACCCTGTTATGTCTCGTTTTAAGATGGATTGTCCTGGAACACATATCTCGAAATGCGTATGCCATTCTTTGCATTTATGCGCAAGCGAAGCAGCCAAAAAAATTCCGGAAAGGTGTGAGGACTCAGCTCATGATATTTATGCTTTTTTAAAAGCAGTGCAAAAAGAAAAACTATGTTTTTACAGCTTCAAAATTTTTTTTAAGTAAAGCCTCACAAATTGTTCGCCCCATCACAAACACGTTGGATTTCACTACACGCAGTAGCAATCGGTTGTTAGAACAATGGAGTGCACTTCGACTTTCTTTTGTTGATATGAAATTACTCAAAATGATATACTGCTAGTGTTGTGAGAGTTTTACGAAATCTGAGCGATCCTCAAGTTGAATTGTTTTACTTATTTCTGGATTGGATTCTGCCAAAATTTAATTCGATAAACGGACATTTTCAACCGGACACTTGTGTGATCACAAGCACTCATGGCGGCCGTATGTGCACCTTAAATGAAGACATATTAAGATCATTCTTAAGTATTGAATACGTACAAAGAACAGCTTTCGAAAATACAGATCCATTGAACTCAACATTTCAATTCAATGACAGTCAGATGTATTTAGGATCAAAAGTTATGACTGAAATGCAGGATATTATAAAAAAGCCGCAGTGTGAAGCTCATATGAATCAGAAACAACTAAATGATATGATTTTTGATTTTAAAAACAGATGCCGCAATTTTTTGCATGCTTCTTGTTTGGAAATATGAAAAAGGTATAACTTCTCAATCCTAAACTTACATTAAACTTGTAAACTCATACCAATGTTCCTTCTTTTATTAAACTAAACCAATTACTTCCAAGATGCTTAGGATCAATACCAATTCAAAGTTTAGACGATGAATGGAGAAATATCTTCTTAAGTAAATTGCCTGAGCTTATTTCTAATGAAAGCCAAGCAGACATTTTTTGGCATAAGCTACTTAATTTAAAAAATGATGATGATGTTGCTCTTTTTCCTAATTTATCCAGATTTGTTTTAAATATTATTGTCTGTGCCTCATTCGAACGCGGAATGCGAAAGGACATATAGTGCTTTTAGTTTAATAAGAACCAAGTTAAGAAGCAGGTTGAATACTCGTAGTGTAGCTCAAGTACTTTTAGCCAAGCAATGTGTCCGAGAAGCAGGAAGTTGTGTCCACTGATCACCCACTAAAGAAATGATTGGTCGATGCAATGATGACAATCTGTTAAAAAAATATACTTATGTACCTACTTAAAACTAATTGAAATGTTACTTAAAAAAAAAAAAACAGCCTTCAGGCTGAAATAAGGCTTTATTTTGTTTTATAATATAATAATTTAATAAAATACTATTGATAAAAACATAAATTCTGAAACTGTATCGATATATTGATTTTATCAGAATTTGATTTGTATTTATATACTTAGTTCCAATAAATAAAGATTACATATAGTTTCAAATAATACAAAACTATTAGGTTTCGTTTTGAAACAAAACATATGGCTTAATTCGAAACATTTTTGTTTAAAATCAAAACCTTTTGTGCAAAAAGCATATGACCCTGAAAGAGATTTTTCATCAAATTATAGAAGTTTAAAACTAAAAGTTGTTTATGATTATATGCGAAAACTGAAAAAGATTTATTACGAAACTGTTGAAGGTTAAAGTAACTACTAGCATAGATGACACAAGAACTAGATGTCGCATAGCATACCGCAAAAAGTATACAGATTTTAAATGGCTGGTCCATTCCGGAATAGACCACAACATGTTTATGTTTACGTTTTTCGTACAGTTAAGGATAACAGTATTAATTATAAACACATTAAAATCCAAAATGAATAATTAAAGATATATCAGGTTAGTTTTTGTTAGTTATTTTAAAAGTGTTAAAAGAAAATATGTTTTCGTTTTTTTCGATTTTTGGTAAGGCCTTAGTTTTAATAGGCTAATTAAACGAATTACATAAAAAGCAGTGAATATTTTTTAAAAACAGGCCATTAAATAAATAAATAAATAAAATAAAATAAATAAATAATTTTTTTTTTTTTTTTAGTTTTCTTAAAGGAACTACGCGAGTCACTTTTCTTTCCACTGTATTAATAAAACAAAAAAAACATTCATGCAACTATAACTCATGTACTTTAATAAAGTGATAATTATACTTTGCATTTATGTATGTGTCTTCCCGATTCTTTAAGAATGTTAAAAACTTTCATATGTAGGCCATATCTTCAAAAAATTATCAGTACGTGCAGAAAATTGTATTTGGAATTCATACAAAATCTGAAAGTTGCAAACTTATGAGCAGAAACTTTTATTTTTTTTTTTACTTCTTGTTGTTGTTTTATTTATTTAAATTGAAGAATAACATAAATGCTCAACTATTACTTTTAAAGTAAGTGTACTGATACATCTCTGCGTAATTATAAATATTAAATTTATTATTAGCATTGTACGACCAAAATGCTACCTGTACGGTCAAAATGTTGTGTTCATTTTCGAAGAATTATATAAAAAGAACGGGATATTCTGTTAAAAAAAAATTTAACTTAGAGGAGATGGAAAATAGCGAGAAAAAATCCACTGTAGAAAACCGTGAAAAAGATATGGCAACTATGTACAAGTGGAAGCGCAAATTGCTACGAAGAAAGAAGGAAATGGAAATAACAGCTTAACGGATAATTTTCGTGACTGCTACATTCGATATAATCTATCAAGGGAAGGTTTTGTAGCTCTTTTCTAAATTCTGCAATTGGAAAATTTAAATGTCCCGAGATCCTTCCAAAGTGTTATGAAAAAGGACTGTAGCGCCCGGCGAATACTTTCACTTTGGGATTAAAAAGCAGCTAGAGAAAGTTCCGGATACTATAATTGTCGACACTGAGCTTCTTCTAAATATCGAGATAGATGGCTCTTAATTTATTGCCAATATTATAAAATGTAGTGCACGTAGTAGAAATAAGTGTTTTTAATCGGGGCATATATTGGTAAGAAGAAACCATCAAATATTGACGGGTGCCATGATTTTGTTAATGAAGTAAGAAATTTAAAAGTGATGGTTTAATTTTGCTAGGATGCATCCGCGAGAACGTTTGTAAGTGGAATATTGGCCATAGTGCATTTATGGATGCAGCAAATGCAGGAAAATTGGAAGAAGTGTAGATAATGTCGTCACATACCGAACATCAATTGAAGCACTACGATCGAACGTTGATTTCAAAAATAGAGGGGACAAAAATCACCACACCAAATACTTACGAAATAGACCAAGTGTACTGAAATCTTTAGGAATAGGAATGATCTCACAATTTCCCTTCTATGCAAGGACTTAGGGATAGGCAGAAAACTAGTTCTTGCTCTAATTAATTGCACAACAGCTTATTCTAAAATGACCACCAATGATAAAATCGTAAGATCAACACGCTTAACATCACCGGCACCATTTAATTCAAAGAAAACCCAGAAGCTTGGATGAAATCTTAAAAGAAAGACAACCGAAGTCACGCAATTCATTCTCTACACCGGCATATTAGTTTTGAAGGACGTTATACACGAAGACGTTTATTATCGTTTTCTTCTACTCCACAGCTCGTACAGATTACTCTCCTGTCCAAAAAGTTACGAAGCAAATCTGGACGTGAGCATAGACCTAATGAAGTCATTTGTTGAAAATTTCTCTATTGGCTACAGAGAAAAATCCGTCACATATAACGTACATAATTTGTTGCATCTACCATAATGCGTAAAGGAAATGGGTTTTATAAATAACTTCAACGCCCATATATTTGAAAACTGCATGCAGGATTTGAAGAGGGACGGAAAAAAAACCATTGCAAATACTGCAGCAACTGAACAATGAAACAACCATTCAAAATCCACTACACCAAGTGGGAATATATGGATTTAAGTGAAACAGATATGGCATCTGCCATAAATCCTCTTTACACTCTTTAAGGTTATTGAAGTCTTTGTGTTTCTTGTCGAAAAATAATAAATCCATTATATATGATCGATACAGATATGGTGAGTGCACTTCTCTTTCTCTGGATCCCGCAAATCGCGCTAACCAATCTCTGATAGAATTAAAAGGTAAGCACGTAATTATATATTTAAAAAAATAACTTTCATAAATTTACATGCATATTGACTTTTGCAGTTTTATTTTGTACAAGAAATTGGCGACTTAAAATAAACTATCATGAAGCAAAATAAGGAGCTAATGGAAGCTACCACCACAAACACGGCTATTTTAAAGAATGCTAGTTGAAGTAAAAACTGTCAAGAACGAAATGGCTAGCCGATTTCCCATTAAATCAAAGAAGGCCTAGAAAAATTCAACACAGATATCGAATGAAATTGTAAGTATTGACACATTCAATGATCAACTGAGTAGAAAATACGTCTGAATACTTACCGAAAGTTTTTGCCCAAGCTTCAAAATTTTTACATAGACTCGAATGTGTATGTTAACTTCTCGGACTAAAAAATTTTACAGTTGAAAGCATTTCCCCTCCTGAACAAAAGTTAACATTTTTACACAAGTGGATGAGTAAGGACTGAACAATAGAAGTAAATAACTTTACGAAATTGAACGAGACTGAGGTTTACTTACGAAAAATTGATATTTTTAGCCTAAACATATATTACATTCCGTAAGAGTTATTATCTTGATATTTAATGTTTTCAATTTTAAAAAGTGGTAAAAGTGAAAAAATTGACAAGTGGAAGTTGATGTAATTGAAATTTGTGCATTCTATTAATTCGCAGTGCCATAATGACATTTATGTGTTAAACTTTAAAAAGTGGTAAAAGTGAAAAAATTAACAAATGGAAGTTGATTTAATGTAAGATTTGTGCTTTCTATTAATTCGCAGTACCATTTTTATTCCATTTTAATTTTTATATTGCACTTTTAATCATTTAGTAATAATCTAATTGTTTAGAAACATCGCGTTCCTACGGAATGAGCGATTCTTAGCGCACTATACTTACGGAAAATTGGATATTTAAACTTAACGAAAGTTCCCCTCACACGAGTTAAAGTTAATTTGTGTACGCCTGTTAAATTTCGCTTTACGTAAGTAAATAATAATAATAATAATAATTAATTACAAACGAAGGGCAGGAATTCATTTAAGGAATTAAAACAAAAAATATTTTATTCAGTAAGTATCGAATTCCTTTCTATTAATAGGACAGAAAACAATCTTACTTATATTTCTTATATTTTAGAAGCTATCAAAAAAGAGGGATAGACAGAGGCTGACTTCCTCCGTGAAGTTAGAGAAAGCTACCACGGATTCTTGACTACTACTTCAAGAGATTAAGTATAATATAAAACAAAGACAAGTCACAGTCTTAAGATCGTGGTTAACGATACAATTCCATTATATTATTAACATTATGCAATAAATAAAAGTAGGGATTACTCTTTAGGATTTTTTACCGGCGTAAACTTCTATTTGTTCAAGAAGGAATTTATTTGGATTCTCCGGTATATAGCAAAAGCTAAAAAATGTTTTTAATTTTTTATTTCATCACACAACCCATTATATTTTTGGTAACAAGTTTCCAGTCTTGGTTTTGACTCATCAATACGTCCCAAATAGCGAAACTGAGTGACTAAATGAAAAAATAGAATAAAGAAAAGAAATGAAAACCGAAAAAAATTTGAGAAAAATAGAAAAACAATTTTATTAAAAAAATTTAAAAAACCAAATTCATTCGAAACGAATCGAACCTGTATACTTCCGTAGTGAGCTGAAAAAAGAAAAAAGAAAAAGGAAGAAGAAGAAGCCTTTCGTAATAGCAGAAAACCGAACACTCATCGGTACAGCCTGGTTTTCTGCCTGCTGTAGACGCTTGAAACAGATCAGGCATCAGGCAGAAAACCAAGCTGTACCGATGAGTGTTCGGTTTTCTGCTATTACGAAAGGCTTCTTCTTCTTCCTTTTTCTTTTTTCTTTTTTCAGCTCACTACGGAAGTATACAGGTTCGATTCGTTTCGAATGAATTTGGTTTTTTAAATTTTTTTAATAAAATTGTTTTTCTATTGATGAGTCAAAACCAAGACTTTAAACTTGTCACCAAAAATATAATGGGCTGTGTGATGAAATGACAAATTAAAAACATTTTTTAGCTTTTGCTATATACCGGAGAATCCAAATAAATTCCTTCTTGGACAAATAGAAGTTTACCCCGGTAAAAAATCCTAAAGAGTAATCTCTACTTTTATTTCTTCCTCGTTTAATTTATTCAAAACTAAGTAATTAAATAAACCATTTTAACTTACTTTGATAACTCTCCGGGAGCAGGGATTTTCGGTTCCATGGTTCATTACTGAATTCCACCATTCACGCTCATTGCTGAATTCATCGACCTTTCTTCACCATAGATTTCAAAAATTCATGTAGGTACTTTGTTGTATTCTTCGATTCGTAAGAAGCCCGCGGATTACACGAAATAGTACAGCTTGCATGCAAGCCTCCCTTCCAACGCGATTTTTAACTTGACAGCAGAAGGCAGAAGGTTCGGTTGATATCTTATCATCTTGCATGCAAGTTCATTTAAAAAATGGCATTGAGGCGTAAAGTAATGCGTATATTGGAAAATTGTAGTAATAAAGGAAGTATCAGAATGATAAAAACCCAAGAAAAAGTTAAGAGTAAGGTGTTGGTAAATGATGTAATGCAAATGACCCCAGAAAATCTCATTTTTCCAAAATAAATTTATCAAATTCTCTCAAGCATTTTTTATCCGTCATATTGAAAACTGCATAATGTCTAATTACTATCACCTCAGCTGCCATGTTTTTTCATCATGCAAGTTCGCTGAAAGCTGAAGTATGGCAGTGCATCTTGCATGCAAACTGTACTATTACGTGTATCCCCCGGGCAAGTGAAAGAATAAACACTACAAATCGCTCCTAGGATATCCGCATGTTAAATGCGTCGAATCTTTCGTCTAGAAAGTAGGTAGGTATTATGACTCACATTCTTCGATAATAGTTTCGATCCGGTTTGCTTATCCTACTCACTGGAATGTATAACATAGACCGCTTCATTTTCTATTTTATGTGGGTCCATTTTTTCACTTTAATCTTTATAATGTTGTTCATGTTCATATTCCTGTTCTTGTAAACAAATTCTAATAAACTTAGGCCGGTGCCAAAGTGAATTTTGAAAGCAAAAAACAAAAACAAAAATTAAACACGAAAAAAGTGAAATTGTGTAATGTTTGAAAGTGGTTTTTTGCAATTTTTGGCGTAACATGACCTCCTAACGGAAAATGTTTTTCACAAAAGTTGTAGATAGTAAAAAATTCCGGAACTTTCATTTTTATATTTTTATACCCTAGATGATATCTATAGGGTATACTAAGCTTGTCATTCCGTTTTTAAAGTACAGAAATAATGATGGTATAGTAAAATGGATTGGACACCCACGCATAATATTAAAAGTTATTTCGATTTTTGCATGTGCACGATTACTTGAGAAAGCGTATACTTAGAGAGCTGAAGTATTGTACGTGAATTTAAAACAAAAAAAGTAACATTAAGTTCGAAAATGAGACAAATCGGGCAACTCCTTCGTGGTGTTGCTATACAAAAATTTCGCTTTCCACTATATATTTGGACACTGCCTGAGAACGCGTTGATATAGATGGCTGAATTTAGGCACATAATGTTTTCATAGCGATAGCAAATAAAATTTCAAAAAAGGAAGAGATCGGGCAACCCCTTCTTGGTGTTGCCATATAAAACGATCAGTCCTAGACATTTTTATTGTATTAAAAACTTCTGCAGAATATGAAATCTAATAAATAATAAATTTGTCTGTCAGACGAGCCGTTCTAAAAATATATTCGAAAAACACTGCAACAATCAAAATTGCTCAAATGGCTGACCATACGAAATTTCATACAGGCATCTAGGGTATCATAAGCTTTTTTACTTGTTCAACATTACTTCAAATTTTCCGAGAGCATGAGTCGATTTTTTATTTTTTCCTCTCGTAAAAATAATTCAATTTACTTGAGATTTTGTGAAAGTATACCTTTTTTGTAAGCATGATTTTTTGGAATCTAGAAAACACGTAGTTTCTTAAATATTTATATTTTTCGAACAAAAAAAGCCAAAAATCTTCCACGCAAAACTTTATTAGTGTTTTTTTACGATTTAAATATTTTATCCGGGCTAATTTTAGCCTTTGAAATATCTACTTTATATGTTGATGGTTTATTTTTCGTGAAACCGCTTAAAATTGAGAAAAATCAAAAAAAAAATAACTACGAATCACGAATATTTCAATATTTGTTATGATTTGCCATTTTTTTTATTATTTCTGTATTAAATTGCAATGAAAGAATTTACTTTAATGTAATATTACTAAAGTTGAATGAATTTAATTAAAGAAAGTTTGGAAAAACATTTTCCTACACCACCACCCCTCCCCCAACACCACCACCATTTCACAATTTAACTTTATCTTGATTATGATTTTCATTTTTCGTCTGAATTATAACCTTAACTAAACTTTCTGGTCATTGCCTGTTAATAATTTTTTTTTTTTTTTTTCAGAAAGGTATTGGCACCAATCTAATTGGAAATTGTTACTTTTATCGAAAGTTCTCTCCTATAACATCAAATATTTCTTAAACTCGATTTTTAAGGAAATAAAATTAAGCAATTTTTGTCTGCCTATCCCTAAATGTAGCTATGGGCGGCAGAGAAAGGATTACAAATGTTCTATTGCCATTTATTTCTATTCTATATATATATATTCATTTGGAAAATCCACTGAACTGAAACTGTACTATAGGGATTTCGCACAGAACTTATTATTTCAAGTTCAGTGGAATCCAGTAGTTAAACCAAAAAGAGACAACTATAGAAAAGTGATCCCATAATAATGTAATCTATTTCAGTTGTGTCAGCGGTCTATGTAATACATGTCAGTGGTCAAACACTAAAAGTATGTATGGAGAACAGAGAAAGGATTACAAATATTGTATTGCCATCTTTTTCTGTTCTATATATTCATTTGGAACATTCACTTCACTGAACTACGATGGCTTTCTTAGAGAAGTTATTATTTGAAGTTCAGCGGGAGAGTTAATCTAAGCAATTCGAATAGTGCCAGCGGTCCATTTATACATGCATGTCAGTGATCCTACCTGAAAACCCAGAGTAATAAAGAGAATTTTATGAAGCTTGGTTGTTGAATTTTTACTAAAAAGTATTAAAGGAATATTTTCAGGACAACTTTACAAGAAAGGTGCAATTCTGGAGTACTATTCTGAAGTATTATGGTAAACATCATTAAAATATTTCAGTGGAAGATATTTGGGATAGATAAAATGGTAAAGAGTTAAACGGCATAGTTTTTGCATGCCTCACACAAAACGGTAGGAGATGTTATGAGCGGGGGAGGAAGAGACCGTGCACAAAACTGCGACCGCACAAAAGAGAACAGGCGATCACGTATAATATCCGTACCGTGCAGTACGAGTACAAGCTATCCAGCTTCCATCTTATTCCCGTCTAACGTATATAAGATATAAACATCACATGCAACTGTTCAACGATTTGTCCCACTGCCGAGTGTTTATGACGGTCTTCTCAAAGAAATTTCAAAAACTTAAAAACGTTTCATATGGAAGTAACTTAAAGTAAAGAAATACCAGTAATAAATTATATATTACCATCTAATCTATACATGATTTATGGACAATATGTCAATTATGTTGAAATAACTTTATCAAAGTCATAAATATAAATGATGTAGTTACAAACGGTCAAAACTGATATTGAGACCAAATACAGTTTGCGCCAACTTAGTCTCTATTTAGTAATATAACTTGTGCTCGTCCATCAAGACTGCAACGAGTAAGTAAGGGACTAGCACGGGACTGCAAGAGATCTAGCAGAAAGCTGTTTTCTATGTTACCAATAATAATTACAAAAAAAAAGTATACTATGCGCAACTTGTTGATTATAGTTGACATCGAGTTCGCATAAATTGCGCTCGAACAGAATGTTAAAAGCAGTAAAACAGTTGACTTATTGGTGGCAAAAGAAATCAACCGCATACTAATGAATTGTTAATGCAACGAGGATTTGATTAATTTCCCATAGCCATAAGGAATATTGCGCGTAGTATATATGCATGTTCATATACATATATATGTACTGTACAACTGCGTTTATAAATATCACAACTTTAACGAATTTCATTATAATCACTTAAAAGGTGTTATATTTTATCTTAGATGAAATCACGTTAAGACGTTTGTTACGCATAAAAATAATGATGAAATGAAAAGTAAATTATGCATAGAATCATGAAACAGTTCGACTTTTGCATGTCCGTCCGTCTGTATGCACGATAATTCTACCTATCGAGCAAAATTTTTGTACAAAAAAATCAAAAAATCCAAGTTCATACATACATATATGCATGTGTGAAATTGGGCTAATTCTTCATAGTGCTGCCAAACATAAGCTATGATCTTCAGTATACATATACATCTGCGTATACTGCTTTGGAGATCTGAAATTTTGTGCACGACGTTCTCGTAATAATTCTGAAATAATTTCGATAATGTGCTAAATCGGACAGCTGCTTTATTGGGTTGACATAGAAAAATTTTGAATACTGACAAAGCAATCAGTCCCAGATGTTTTTAATATATTAAAAAAGGTTTTCGAAATAGAAAACCTATGAGATTGACTAGAACCGTTTTTATTGTCCGACTCTAGAAATAAATGCAAATAGCCACTTTAACAATTTAACTTGCATATTCTTAATAGGGTATCATTAAAATTGGCTTTAGACCAAATATAACTTCTTTCCTAGTTTTCAGTAATTTCGTATAGTTTCTGCTAACAATCTATAGACATATTTATCAAAAAAAAAAAAATCTGAGTAACAGAATATTTCAGCTAAGAAAAAGCTCCAAATAGAATTACTTAATGCACTATAGCTCACAGCTCTGCATGACTAAATATTTCGTTGATTTGGTATAATAATTCGCAAGGAGAGCTTCAATATTAGTCAAGTAAAAAATGTTTGCTTAAGGGTTCTTTGCTCAACCTCTTTAGATCTAGAGCTATATATCAATTCAAAGCTAGTTGATGGATTCCACCCCTAGTAGATGTTCATGAGCTTTGGCTTATTTTTTATGAATCATCCTTTAACTTCAAAGTTATGTTTACATTCGAGACATTCGAAGTGGAATCATCTCACGATTAATCCAAGAGCGCTATAGAGGATCTAACGAATGATCATTTCTATACCGTAAACGAAATTTATCATTCCATTTATAACACATAGAAATAATGATGGTAGAGCAAAATGTACTGGACACCCAAATATAATATTAAAAGTGATCTTGATTTGTGCATGTCCGTCCGTCCGTCTGTCTGCCCGGATGTCTGTTCGTCTGTCTGTCCGTCTGTCTGTTCGTCTGTTTGTCCGTCTATCTGTCCGTCCTCATGATAACTCGAGAACGCATCCACTTAGAGAGCTGAAATTTTGCACACAGGCTTTTTTAGAAAAAAAGTAAATTTAAGATCAAAAATGGAACTATCGAGCAATTCCTTCGTAGGATTGCCATACAAAAATTTCGCTTTTCAGTATCTATTTGGACACTGCCTGAGAACGCGTCGACGTAGACAGCAGAAATTCTGTACACAGCGCTTTCATAAAAATAGTAAACATAATTCCAAAAAGGGAGTAAATCGGACAACCATTTCTTGTGGTTGCGATATGAAAATTTATGTTTTTTGCGAATACTGTGAAAACGATCAGTAAAATATAAGCGTTCAGGACTTATATTTTACTGAAAAACTCTTCAGAATATGATTCCCATGAAATTTCATATAATCAATTTTACTGTCCGACGAACCGTTCCAGAAATATATGCCAAAAACCAATTCATAAATGAAACTTGCACAGATGGGTGACCTACGAAATTAGATACGAGCGTCTAGTGTATCTTTTAGACCAATTCTAACGTTTTTACTTGCTTTCTCTAATTTGCGTGGTTTTATGTCTGCAGAAGAGACTCTCCTTTTGAGCTCCTAAGAGTGGATCCCGGGAAGTTTCCAAGAGGACATAAGAAGAGATCTCTTTCGCCGTCCAATGCATCTTATTTATTCTCAAACATTTTAATTTATATCTAATCAAAGAAGTTTGATTCAGTGAAAAAGTGTTATGGTCGTAGCGTATTGCATATAGCAATATGCTACATTGATAAGACTGCAGCGTGTATGTCGGCGGCTGTCAATCAGAATATTCGAATGCACCCAGACCGAGAGAAGTGCGTGTCTTCGAGCTCGGAGTGACATTCTGATGAGAAAAGGAAAAGAAGAAGAAGACAATTTCTCTCTCATTTGTGATCCATCGAGCAGCTACATCAGTGAATGAACAAAAAAATAAATTTCCGCAATCATCTGCTAGTAAACACAGCCTGTAAGTAAATTTAGAATATTTATCAGTTCTTAGACTGACCTATTTTCAAATAATCTAGTTATTCTCGTCTACCCCGCACAAAGTCCGCCACTTTTTCGGGCATGAAAAATTACTTGGATGGAAGAACAGTCAACTCTTCTTTATTCAAAAAGATACCGAAGGATATTCTAATGTATCAATTACACCAACGCTATACTAATTAGTGGCAGCCACTGTACCTTATTGCAGAAAAAAAAATCTGAACAACATTAACTGGATAGTTTATCTATCCGGAGAAAACTTTTGCTTCCTTCTTTCTGGAAATCATGCTTGTGTTGCTGTTGGTAATCAGGTTCAGTGTTACTGTACCGCCAGATAGCTGTCCTCTGTTAATATTTATGCATTAAATATGGAACAAGGCCAGATTGCTAAACAGCACCGAATTTCTTTAAACTTTCAACACTAGTTCCTTTTTACTCACAAATCACAAATACGAAATCAAAATTTTGCGGAAAGTCATAGTTTCAGAGATAATCGACTTTAAAATTCCCGAACATTGTACTGCAATTTACAACACAATTTGACATTCTCACAATTAATTAGCTCTTCTTCCTCTTTTTAGTATTAAAAAGAGGCAGGGGTAGGTATGTATAAGTTAACACCACACCACGCATTTTTCCCACAAAAATATTCGCTATCTCATACGGGCAACAAACTTCATAACAGCTAGCGAAGCATTTTCAACTTCTGGCACCTTTAACATTTCACACGCTCCGAGTTCACCTGAAACCCCAGAAAACGCTGACAACAGGTCTACGCAGAATGCACCGCCACCAGCTACATCCGTTCGTCGCCAATACTAATCAGTTGTATTCTTGCTTTAATTATTAACAGTTGTAATTTCCTAATTGTAATAAAACGTTATATAAAGTTTCTTTTTTTTAATTAAATTTGTACTCTTGATATTTAACTGGCGCCCGAGCAGGGACCCGCGAAAAGCAAAGTTGTGATTGTGTTCTGAGTAAACCCGTCACCCTAATTTCGTGGGCGTTAATCATTTGAAAATAGTGTAAACAGCTATTCATTGCAAAATAGTGTAAACAGCTATTTATTCTAGAATAGTGCAAACAGTTATTCAGTGAAAACAAAAAAGGGAATACAACAACTCAGAAGAAAAGAGGCCCCCGAGTAACTGAATATTAATATCGGACGAAAAGGAGTCAGCGAGTACTGGCAGCCGCTTCTGAGCAAAAGATGCAACTCATTCTACTAGTGTAAGGAATTTTCAATGATTCTCCAAATTTTTTTTTTGAGAAAACTCATATTTCTTTTTATTAAACATAATTAAGTTTACCATCTCATTATCAACAGAATAATTGCTGAACTACAAATAAATACTTCAAAAATAGTGAAATCAAAAGAAAGTTTTCTAATTAAAATAAATACTGCAGTTAATTAGGTTAAAGAAAAATTGAAGTGAATGTTATTTCCATAATATTATTTTCCGTTTTAGTAGTAATAAATTATCGAAGTGCAAGCAAAATTTCTTGAAGCAAAATAAAAATCAATATCATTTAAATAAAATTTTCAGCGCTAATTAATTACAATATTATACAAAATTTTTATTCAATAAAATTTTCAGTGATAATCAATTTACAGAATTATACAAAAATTTCTATTCTATAAAATTTTCAGTGCTAATTAATTTACCAAATTATACAAAATTTCTATTCCCCAAAAAAACATAGTTATAAATTGAATATTTTCTTTCTACAAGATTTCGTTGTTTAGTGTTAATGAATTACTAAAACTTCCACGAAGTGAAATCGAATCGAACATCAATCCTATAGAATTCTGTCCTTTTTGGTGCCAATAACTTGTCAAGCCAAACTTAATTCGTATTGAAAGCAAAATAACGCGGGTGCCACTTAAATAAAATTTTCTTTTATTATCCCATTCTCGCTTGCCTCCATAGTGTTAATATCCAGAAGAACTACGTTAAATTTCGTCCCCATATGTCGGCACAATTATATTGTATGCTTTTCTTATAACAAAACCATTGCACCGCTCCATAATAAGTTTAATTCACGTGTTCAAGTGATTTCTCATACAATTCCCAACTAACCCACTATCATGTCCCGAGATGAAAATAATCTGTTAAGGCAGCCGGTCCTGAACGGACCAGCCACTGCTCCGCCTGCTCAGTCCGTCCAGCCTGGACAGTCTCCGCAATTAATTTTGGCCACCTTACAGTCCCACATTAGACAAATAGTATCAGAAGTCCTGGTTCAAGAGTGTCCACAGATACTCAATTCTATCTTAAACCCGAGATCCGAACTTAATCTAGAGAGTGACCAAGTTATAAACGAGAACGAAAGAGAGAATCTCTCAGACATGGACAAAATACCAGATGTCGTCCGCAGTCTACGTGAGTTTTCAGGACAGCCCGGTGAATACAGATCCTGGAAGAAAAGTGTCGACCGTATCCTCAAGATCTACGAACCCCAAAGGGGAACTCCTAAATATTATGGCATACTAAATGTAATACGAAACAAAATCGTAGGACAAGCGGATATTGCCCTGGAGTCCTACAATACACCCCTCAATTGGAAGAATTTCACGTTGTCTTACCTTACATTACGCTGATAAGAGAGACCTTGGCACACTAGAGTACCAAATGACCTGCCTGGTACAAGGTAACAACACCATTCAAGGGTTCTATCAGTCAGTATATCACCACCTATCGCTTATCCTGAACAAAATCGCAAGCATGAACATAGGCCAAGAGGCCATGAATGTAATGACTCAAACATACAGGGACAAAGCACTCGACACTTTCATAAGGGGTCTCAAAGGTGATCTACCAAAACTGCTAGGAATGAGGGAACCGGTAGATCTACCACAAGCACTTCACCTCTGCCTTAAACTAGAAAATCTGAACTATCGAATTAAATACGCGAACCGCAACAACACCACTCCACTAAGACTAGAAAGTAATCTACCGCCTCCAGTTCCACCCCGACGCAATACATATAACCAAGTCAACCCAACTCCTGCGCCTAGATCCCACTTCTATCCCGAACTCATGAATAAACCCCAAGGAATTCCTAGACATCATAATCCTATGCCTTGGAATAAAACGTTCGAACACAGACAGCCTCGCAATAATCAACCAAATACGAACCAAATTCAACGACCCTCTTTCAATAACAATTTATCGCAACCATTTCCACCGAGAGTACAACAGCAGAAAATAGAACCGATGGAAGTAGATGGCTCTATTCGCTCTAATGCCGTAAACTACCAGAACAAGTCCGGATTTGGACAAAAAAGGCCTAATTGGTCGGTTTACACACCAAACCCAACTAAGATGCAGAGAACCTTTTATACGGTAAACTCCGCAAGCAACAATGAATGGATTGATTATAATGAAGCGATCAACGAAGAAGATAATAATCACAATCAGTCTCTGATTGATTATGTGGGGACATGCAATTATGAGGAAGAATCTGCACTACAAAATCAAGAGCCTGATCTTATCGATCCAAGAAATACAGACTTCGACCAGGAATTGCAGGACATACATTTTTTAGGCTAACGAGCTCTTCGCTTCCATATTTTGAGTATAGAACGAAGAGCGGAAACACATTGAAATTTTTGATAGACACAGGTAGCAATAAAAATTATATCCAGCCCAATTGCGTGAAAACCGCAACCCCTAACGAACACCCTTTCTTCGCTAACTCTGTAGGCGGAAATGTGAAAATCACCCATCACGCCATATTGAATCTCTTTGGCTCCCAGAATTTAAGCCTTAAATTCTTCATCCTTCCCACTCTTAAATCATTCCATGGTATTATAGGCAACGATAGTCTCAAAGGGCTTCGCGCAGTTATCCACACAGCCGAGAGCTACTTGATCCTGCTTGATAAGATCAAAATCCCTATTAAGCAACATTTGTCACAATCCGTCAACAATCTCGGTATCAGGACGTCTCATCTAACTGAACTACAAACAACAAAATTGTACGACGTCATCAAGATGTATCCAAACCTATTCTCTGAGCCAGATGAGAGGCTGACATATTCCACTGTCGTAAAGGGAGAAATCAGAACTACCAACAATGATCCGGTTTATTCGAAGTATTATCCATATCCTATGGCTCTCAAATCAGTGGTCGAAAAAGAAATAGAGAAACTGCTGAACGATGGCATAATTAGACCTTCACGGTCCCCCTACAATGCCCCCGTTTGGGTTGTCGCAAAAAAACCCGACGCATCAGGCGAAAAAAAATTCCGGCTAGTAATCGATTATCGAAAACTTAACTCTATTACAATTCCCGACAGGTACCCCATACCCGAGATTAACGAAGTACTAGCCAACTTGGGTAAAAACAAATGGTTTTCAGTAATAGATCTAAAAAGCGGGTTCCACCAAATCCCACTGAAAGGAAGCGACACAGAAAAAACCTCCTTCTCAGTTAACCATGGGAAGTATGAATTTACCCGTCTTCCATTCGGTCTGAAGAACGCGCCTTCGATTTTTCAAAGAGCTTTGGACGACATTCTTAGGAAACACATAGGTATTCGATGCTACGTTTACATCGACGATATAATCATTTTTGGTAGCAGCGAAGAGGAACATCTTCAGAATATCGCTCTAGTCTTCGACACGCTAGAAAGGGCCCATATGAAAGTCCAAATGGACAAATGCGAATTTTTACAGAAATCAGTTGAGTTCCTTGGATTTGTGGTCTCGCAAGAAGGAATAAAAACTAACCCGATGAAGGTTAAAGCGATAAATGAATTTCCTCCTCCCACGAATTTAAGGGAGCTAAGATCTTTCTTAGGCATGTCGGGATATTACCGACGGTTCATTCGCGACTACGCCAAACTAGCAAACCCTCTAACCTCGCTCTTAAGAGGGGAAGAAGGACGGGGTCTTGTCTCCAAGAACGTTTCCAAGAGTGTACCAATTAAGCTAAATGAACCTGCGTTAGAAGCATTCAACAAAATAAAAAGAGCGCTAATATCCCAAGAAGTTGTTCTGTCATACCCCGACCTAGAGAAGGACTTTGAGTTAACGACGGACGCATCCAAATACGCAATTGGAGCAGTTCTGTCACAGAACGAAAAACCAATAACGTTCCTCTCACGAACCCTCAGCAAAACTGAGGAAGCGTACGCGGCCAACGAGAAAGAAATGCTCGCGATCATCTGGGCATTAAATTGTCTGCGCAATTTCCTATACGGTTCTCGAAAGGTCAAGATTTTCACTGACCACCAGCCACTCACCTATGCTCTTAGTAACAAAAATAACAATGTAAAAATGAAACGATGGAAAACCATCCTGGAGGAATACAACCACGAAATTATTTACAAACCTGGGAGAGCAAATGTCGTCGCCGACGCCCTCTCCAGACCGCCACAAAAATCTGCAGTCAACTCAATGTCAATAACCCAACATAGTGATGACAGTTCGTCACACAACCTTATCCCATCTGTAGAAACCCCTATAAACGTATTCCGGAATCAGCTCATCCTTAAAAGTGACGAACACACCACTTACCAGCTCCAGAAACCTTTCCCTAAATATTTTCGACATATCATTACAGAGACTGGATACACGAAAGAGAAATTAGTCGGTATCTTCAAAAGATATCTAAGCCCCAGCGTGATAAATGGAATCAGAACGAACGAACAAACCATGGGAATGATACAAGAAATCTACCCACTTTACTTCAGCAACTACAGAGTTAGGTTTACACAAATAGAAGTCATCGACGTACAGAGCGAGGCTGAACAAGAAGATATTATTATAGAATATCACAAAAGAGCGCATAGAAATGCACAAGAAAATAGGCTGCAGATCCTCGAAGGACACTACTTCCCTAAATTGAATTCAAAAATAAAACAATTAGTTAACCAATGCACAACGTGCAAGGAAAATAAGTACGACAGGCATCCAAATAACCCAATAATAAAACCTACCCCCATTCCAGAATATCCTGGCCACACCTTACACATAGATATCTATTCAACAGAGAGACATCTAGTATTAACCGCACTGGATAAGTTCACTAAACTTGCGCAGGCAAGAATTCTGAAATCCAAAGCAACCGAAGACGTAAGGAAACCGCTAAGGGATATTTTATTCTTCTTCGGTGTACCGAAATGCGTTGTACTAGACAACGAAAAATCACTCAATTCGGCTTCCATCACATTCATGATGGAGGACCAATTAAAGATCCACATATCTATAACACCCTCGTACAAAAGCGAAATAAATGGGCAAGTCGAGAGATTCCACTCCACCCTCTCGGAAATTATGAGGTGCCTGAAAACTGATGGCACACATCGTTCTTTTGAGGAGTTGCTCGAACGCTCAGTGTACGAATACAATTCCAGCATCCATTCGACCACTGGAAGAAAGCCTCTCGAACTCTTCTATGGTAGAAACGTAACAACAGACCCCGAACAATTTGAAAAATGCCGGTTAGACAACATAGAGCAACTGCGAAATAAACAACAAAAAGACCTGAATTTCCATAATAAATCTAGACAACCCCTAAAGGACTACGAAGTAGGACAAACAATCTTTGCCAAACATAATAAACGTATTGGCTCTAAGCTTACAGTTAGGTATAAGCAAGAGGTTGTTCGTGAAAACAAACCCACAGTAGTCATAACAGAATCCGGGAAAGTAATACACAAAAGCAATATCAGAAACTGAAGGTTGTTTTGTTTTCTCCACAGGTCTTTTATCACCGCCATCGGTGCAGATGTAAAAATCTTCGACTACTCCAACTCCCAAATAATAGCATTAAATGTCGGAACTGCTAGGATCCAAAGCGGAGATCTGAAACTTATCCACGTTATAGAGATAGATCCATACCAAACATTTGTGTCCGAAACTTCCTCCCTAATGAGTAAGTACATACCGAAAACCAATCCGTTCTTCCCACTCCTGGACCATGAGTTATCACAGGTGCAAAATCTAATAAATAATTTGGAAATCCACAAATCTAAGAGATCATTGGACTTTATTGGCTCCGCGTGGAAGTGGATCGCGGGAAACCCCGATCATAACGATGTCATTTTGATGGAAGACAAAATTAATAATATAGTAGAGAATAACAATAACCAGGTAATTATCAATAAGGCTTACAACGAAAGAATCAATAAATTAACCAATGTAACCAATGAAATACTTAATACAATAAGGAAAGATAGAACATATGATAATGAATTAGCATTGAGTTTTCAATATAAAATTAAACTAATAAAAGAAGAGCTTACAAACACCGTTTACGCAATCGAATTAGCTAAATCAAATATTGTAAATTCAAATATATTGTCAAGGAAAGAAATTTCCTTAATTATGGATAACATAAATAAGAATAATATCCAATATAATAACGTAGAAGAAGCATTGAGATTTTCCGAAGTAAAAATTGCTGTAAATTCCACAAGACTATTTTATATTATAAATATTCCAAAAACAAAAGGTACAGTTTACGAAAGAATAGATCTTAAGCCAGTAAAGAGAAATAACATTATTAATAAAATAAAATACAAAAGTATCTTACGAAAAGAGGAAGTAGTATACGGATTAACAGACAACTGTAGAACAATAAACGCATTATCACTTTGTAAACAGAATAATGTTATAGACATAAGTAAGGATAAGTGTATTCCAAATTTGTTAAATAGCAAGAATGCGACATGCAACGTAACCAATGGTCACCACATCCCACAGGTGGAAGAAGTAGCCCCCGGCGTTATCCTACTAAACAACTACGAAGGAACAATAGATGTTGACGGCAGTATACAGACCCTACAAGGAACCTACCTAATAAAATTCAAGAACACTACTATCACGATAAACGACCAGCAGTTCATATCAGAAGAAGTAGCAAATATCCACGCATTACCACCCCTACTTCAACCTTCCCTTCAAGGAACCGAGATGGAGGAAATATTGTCGCTAGAATGGATTAAAGAGCTCCACGTTAACAACACCAAGCAGATTGGCCTGATCAAGATGGAGAAAAATGTCCATCAATGGATAAACTACGCCCTGATTGCTAAACGAAGAACAACAACCATCGACATTACAGCGATACCACCGCCCTTCACAGCAGAGGCAGCCCCCAGGGAAACAAGCCACCCAAGGACGGAAAAACATCATGGCAGCATTTACAACCTACCATATTTCTAACATTCGCGAGGACGCATATGATCAAGAGGGGAAGAGTTAACACCACACCACGCATTTTTCCCACAAAAATATTCGCTATCTCATACGGGCAACAAACTTCATAACAGCTAGCGAAGCATTTTCACCTTCTGGCACCTTTAACATTTCACACGCTCCGAGTTCACCTGAAACCCCAGAAAACGCTGACAACAGGTCTACGCAGAATGCACCGCCACCAGCTAGATCCGTTCGTCGCCAATATTAATCAGTTGTATTCTTGCTTTAATTATTAACAGTTGTAATTTCCTAATTGTAATAAAACGTTAAATAAAGTTTCTTTTTTTTAATTAAATTTGTACTCTTGATATTTAACTTATATACTAACCTTCCCAACATTCGGGTTACCAGCATTGCGTTTTTTTATCATTACGAATATTCAATTGATTTGTAGTAAACAGCATTTACTTAGAATGGAAGAGAAAAACTTTTATTAAAGAAGCACACACACACACACACACAGGCTGGCAGGGGCACACATACACACGCGCGCGGAGCGTAACCCGAATGTTGGGAAGGTTGGTATATACATACCTACCCCTGCCTCTTTTTAATACTAAAAAGAAGAAGAAGAGTTAATTAATTGTGAGAATGTCAAATTGTGTTGTAAATTGCAGTACAAAGTTCGGGAAATTTAAAGTCGATTATCTCTGAAACTATAACTTTCCGCAAAATTTTCATTTCATATTTGTGATTTGTGAGTAAAAAGGAACTAGTGTTGAAAGTTTAAAGAAATTCGGTGCCGTTTAGCAATGTGGTCTTATTCATTAAATATTTCTAATTCTCTTTACGTCTCCTTCGCGAACAGTGCCAGTATTTTGCTTACAACATTTCTCTCAAAACCTCTTAGGTAGTATTCGTCATTGCCTTATAATTGTGTTGAATATTGTGGGATTTTGATAGGAACGGGTAGACGTTTTAAATGAAAGAGAGCACAATTACGTTATTTATAGAAACTAATAAAAATGCGCTTTATTGAAAATATTTGTTGTTAATGTAAGTAAAAATAAACTTTGGCCCGAACTCGATTTAGAAAGAACGTGCCATATACTTTGCTGCGACCTTTTCCCGAACACGACTTACGCTTCACTTGACTTTTCACATCTGCTTTGAACTTCTATCGACAAAATATGCTAACGGTAACGATGATAACAAAAGAGCTGAGTTTGATACCGTACAAAATTGCATTGTCTGTGCGGTATCGAGATAATTTAGTTTGCTGTGATCTGGTTTGTTTACATCCTACAGCTCGGCCATACTGACGACATCTTCGGACCCCGACGATGACGTTTCACTATAACGAGTTACCCACGGCTTCATTGAATCCGCTGCTGAAGACGTTGAAATTGGTCCTTCATGGTCCCCGATCTTTTTAACGTCATATCGATCTTTTCCTTTTATTCTGACTACTTCATATTATCCCAAAAAGTTTGGAAACAGCTTGAGACCAGCTCCAAACTGCTTCCTTCGAACCGCTACCAAATCGCCTACATTGTACTGGTGGGCAGGTTTTCTTTTTTTATTAAAGTTTCTCCGATTTTCCTGCTGAATTTGATGAATCTGTTGTCTTGCAGCTTTTCTCGAAGTCTCTCTTTCGTCTTCAAAATTCTGTATAATTTCTTCTTCAATAAATCGGGTTAATTCACTATCCTCGGGGTTCCGCATAGATACTCCGACCATAAGCTCCACTGGCGTTCGTTGAGTGCTCCGAGATACTGTAGAGTTTAGAAATCGTTGGAGCCTTGGTACATGTTTATACCATTTTCGTGGATCTTCAATAGTTAGTTTTGTGAGAACAGATATAATGGTGCGGTTGATGCGCTCGATCTGTCCGTTTCCCCTATGAATACCTGTTGTAACTGAAACATGTCCTATTTCGCGCTCTTTACAGTATTCTTCAAAAAGCTTTGATGTAAACGCCGCTCCTTTATCAGTAACAAATCGTGTAACGGCTATAATACTCTTCCTCATTTGCGAAATTCTAATTTCGTGTATCTTGGGCAACAGGGCATATGTAATCATCATTAGTCAGATGCATCCCAAACCCAGTTCCTGGAAAAATAATCTAATTAAAGTAAATGATCTTCTTATCCAAATAACAGGAAAAAAAATTATTATAATAAATTCTTGCAAAGTAAAGTCAGCAAATTGAGTCCAAGCGGAAATCAATCGCGAGAAACTCAATAAAATAAATCGCCCACTAAACGTTTCTTTTTTGGAAAAGAAAGAAGGTAAAAACAAAGAAAATTCAATTTGAGCATTTCCGATTACCCAACAAAGGTGCTGATCAATCAAGTGCAATGCACTTGGGTAATTTTCCCTGTATCGCCCCTTGGATGTCATCAAGAACGGTGAGGATCGAGACCCTGACAGTCTTCAGTTATAGTGAATGATATACACAACAAATTTCAATTACTTTGTTTTGCTCTGTGAGTGGACCCAAGCGCCACTAAGTGTTTGTCTACGTTTTTTTTGTTGCATGTTGCGATCGAGATTTACCAATCTTCCAGTTATAGTGGATAACCACACCAGAAGTCGTAATTATTTTGTTTTATTTTGCAAGTGGATCTAAACGGCACAAAGTGTTCGTTCAAGTTTTTTTTATTTTACGTATAAGGTGACAGAGATTCGGTCTGTACAGTGAATTGTGTGATTACACCGGTACATGAATCAACAATAACGACAAAAATCGGATAGAAAGCGAGCCCCATCTTTTCATAAACCAGGCCTTGCTTTGCTTGGGCACCCAAAGTTCCTTTCGGGATATTTTCGGCATACCTGTTGAGGAGACGAGAGTCGCCTAACTCCATCTGGAATTAGAAAAAAAAATCGTACAACCTAATTGTCAACAGGACGAGATAGGGAGAAGGCGGAGAAACAAAAACACTACACACAAGAAAACAAAAGAACAAGAAAATTTCCTTTTTTTTCACAGCGTTACTCATCAGGTTGCTGAAGCGCTTCATCGCCGGGGGATTAATACGTAAGTACCAACACAGTTTTCCATCAATTTATATTTTGTCGTGATAGTGTAGTGTTGCAAAAAGAGGAAACAAAAAAAATAAATACAAAATGCTCTGTTTCTCTTGTCTTCTCGTATTTCGCTTGAAACCCACATGGTTTATGATAGTCAATTAGATTTGAGTATATTCATAAAAATAATGCAAACATTTGTTTTTCTTGTAATAGTGTAAAACTTTTTTTTTTTTTTTTGTTCTTGATTTTATTCATGCTTATGTCTATAATATCGTAAAATCTCCTCCCTATGCAGTTATCAATTATCGGGTTTACTAGTGTAAGAACTTCATATTTATGGTAAAAAACTTAAATTTTGTTTTTTTTGTTTGTTTTTTTTTTGTTCATATGTTTGCACCTCATACATAGAACAGATAGTAGCGTAACTCCTTTAGTTATACGACTTGTTCTTTCTTGTTCCTTTTTAAGATATAGAAGTATTAGTATACTAACGAATTGGTTTTCTCTATAAAATTTTTGTTTTTTTTTTGTTTTTGTGCGGGTTATGAAAAAGTAAGTAAAATAACATGGCAATAGGCTAAATATCTATTTCGTTTGGTGCTGGGTTCAGTTGGGGTTTTTGGGAAGATCAAGATGCCAGGAGGCGGACGCAGTTGGCAATCTCTCCTATGAGTTTGGTGAGTGGGGCAGTGGGATGAGGTTTCAAGTAATCCAGAGGGGCCTATCATTCAGAGTGGGGTCCGTATTCCCATCTTTCAGTTTTTCTTTTTTTTTCTTTTTTGTTTTCTTTCAATCCTAATTATTCCTCTAGAGCGGTACAGTAATAGGTGGTTGAACAGCGAGCAAGAACCTGACCCAGCCCTGAGCTTGAGCCGGCAAGAAGCCTGTACCGTGCTCGTCTAAAGATCAACCTCCATTGTCCCACAACAACTTTAAAAGGGACATAAGGTAGCCATGATCAGTCATCTGTCTGGCTGAGCTGGATGGTCGAGAAGCGGCCACGCTCAGAGGTAGATATGACTGACCAGAAGGTTACAAATATGGCGCCTAAGTGAGCCGGCAAGAAGCCTGTACCGTGCTCGTCTAAAGATCAACCTCCATTGTCCCACAAGAACTTTAAAAGGGACATAAGGTAGCCATGATCAGTCATCTGTCTGGCTGAGATGGATGGTCGAGAAGCGGCCACGCTCAGAGGTAGATATGACTGGCCAGAAGGTTACAAATATGGCGCCCAAACAAGAATAATTTCCTGTTGTTTACAAGTGAATGTTTTTTTTTGTTGCTGTTTATTTTTACGAGTTAAGATATCAACTGAATACGGTTGCGCTATAATCACAGCGTCAATCTATTAGGTTTGTTCGTTTATAGATTAACTCTGGCTTCTTTAACACTTTTGCATTCTTAAGTGCTCGTGTCAATGCTTTCGCTAAGTGGTTAGGATATTCCTCACTGCAGGTTTCGCCCTTATGTTCGATTGGTATTAGCGACTCTTAGTGATTTTGTAAAAACCTCGATAGAGAAGACTATTCTTACTTTTCACTTATTCACGTTTTTGCTTTTATTTCTTTTTATTGTCGACAACATTGCCGTCAAGTAGTTGATATGTGACCGTTGAAGGTTTCCCTGCTTGAGGTTTGTGATGTGTTGTCGTTTGTTAAATAATTATTTCTGGAAGAAAAGTATCCAATCGCATATTCCGCATGGCGGGCTGTTAGATTAAGTGGATTAGTATTCTCTATTAGCCCCGCTGGTGCAGATGATAGCGATTATAGAATCTTTTTACTTACATAAGAGAAATCGTGGACCACTCGCCACTGACTTATCAAACCCTTAAAGCCTGAAATAAATGAACCATGTCGCCAAACGAAGAAATATTAACCACTATTCAATTCAGGAAATCTACTTTTTTTATTGAATTCTGTTTATATACATATAAACATATATAAATATACCAGTACACGTCTTGTTGGAAGCTGAAGAGCCATGACATCAATTTTATTGGCTCAGAATCTGCAGTCTTAATTCTATTATTTTACAATATACTGGTACGTTTTTATCTCTAATTAACTGTACTTATTTTCGCATTTCTATTGAACTTTAATTTTTCCTCTAAATTATTTGATTGTTTTGATTTGTTTAATAGTACTATTTTTTTTTTCTTTGCCTTTCGTTCAACTCACGACCGTAGTTAAGTAGAAGCTCACTCTGCTGGCGATCTAAGCATTATATTCCTTTTTTTTATAGGTATATCTTTAGTCTTTATTGGTTATTAGGTATAGTTATAGTGTCCTCGTTTCTGTATGGTAACAAGATTAGACAACCTTTATGCAGTCGAAAACGAATACCTTATTGTATTTTATCTTACTTCTACTGGTTTTATTTTAGTATACACATATATATACATTTTTTTTTCTCCATTATCTTCAATTGCATTCCTTGATAACCTAAATATCTTTATTCACCTCATATTTTAATATATATTTATATCCGTAACTCGTTTACCTTTCGCATTTACTTATAATGGATCGAAAATTCCTATTAGAAGACGAACGCAATGTTGAGTATAAGGACAGGGGCCTACATATAACTGATCCCGAAGCCTCTACCAAACTTAGAGAATTATTAGATTTAGAGGTATCGTTTCCTGGTCGAGCACCAACGGCTATCCTTCCGAGGCGGAAAGAGAGCTTGAGATTTGTAAAGAAAAGCTCGACTTGCTAACTCGGCTAATTAAAGAGAATAAAGTCCAAACGCATGACGACTATCAACGCGTGCGATGTCGATTGAGTCACCTAAGTGGGCGTGCTATACGCTTAGCTAGCTCATCGACAGATCAATCAGAAGAGGCCACTGAACAAGTATCGGCCCTATCCGAGCTTATTAAGGAATTCATGAAAATTAAGATTCCTCCTCGTAGGGTTGCCTCTGAGAGCCAAAAGCCCCAAGCCCCTGCAGGAGCAACTAATACTCCGGCACCACCTAGCTTTGAGACAAATGTTGAAGGAGCTGAGGCCGGGAATGTTGGAACAGGTGCAGTACGTCGACGTATTCAGTTTCATAGAAGTGTGACACTTCCATCTCTGTCGATAATCGGGAATACAGCTGGGAATCTAGGAAGGTCTCCTAATCAGTTTTTGAGCACAACTACGAATCCTTTAAATTATACCAACCTGGCGCCGCGCATGGGTAATCAGAGTGATCCCTCGTCAACAACTCCTTTCCCTACTGAACACAATCGCGGAAGCAACCCTAGCGGGAATCAACCCAGTGGCCATTTTCAGTACGGTACAGAACAAAATCGCGGAAGCAACCCTAGCGGGAATCAACCTAGTGGCCATTTTCAATACAGTGGCCGCCCAGAAACATCATGCTCTCCGCATTGGCAGCCAAGGCTACTAAAATGGAAGATATCTTTTAACGGGTCCCCAGACGGACTTGACGTCACCGAATTTGTCTTCCGACTAGAAATGCTTTCCAAGGACGATAACTATCCGCTGTTCCTCTCAGGTACGGCTGAAAGCTGGTTCTGGGTTTACAAGCGGAAATATCCCGACACGAGTTGGCAGGGTATGAAGACAGCCCTACTCGAGCGATTCGGGAGCTATGTCTCAGAAAGAGAAACGCGAAGGGCCATTGAAACAAGAAGACAAGGCCCGAAAGAAACGTTCAATAATTTCCTGCTGGACGTAGAACGGCTTAACGGTCGGCTTCGAAGACCATTTCCTGACAGAGAGCTACTCGATATTGTCCGAGAAAACATGGACCCGGCTCTGCAGAGTGCCACTACCACGACAATATTCAGATCAACGGAAGAGGTGAGAATTATCTGCCAGAGACTAGAAAAATTGTGGGCTAGATCTTGGCACGATCCCCGTCAGCTAACTATGGCACGCAGTTTCCGAAATAGAGCTCAAATCGAAGAACTAGAGGAGGTAATACCCTTGTCAGACTACGTTGATAATGACATTGACCCACAAGTAGCAGCGCTTACCCAAGTGCTAAGGAGAAACACTGTTAACCGCGCTTCGTTTGATATATGTTGGAACTGCCGAGAATTAGGCTACAGATATCAAGACTGTTCAAAGGGCCATCTTGGGATATTCTGTTACGGTTGCGGACGTCCTGGCGTGGTGAAGCCAAACTGTGGTACCTGTTTAGGCCGTGCGGTAAACAAGACCCTGATCGCAGAAAGAACTGGGGTCATGCGTTCGGGCCATACGACCAGTTACCCCAGTGCCAGGACAGTAGAAGCAGCCACCAATACCGAGCCTGCCACCCATCGTTAGAGGACGGGCATGCTTTATCGACATTGCTACCCACTTCATCCCTTTCCCACTTAGCATCAACCCAATCAACCCAAACTGTCCAATCGGACTTAGACACATCCAAAACAACTCCTGAGGAATTCCCTCGCTCTGGATATATCGCTTCGAGTCGAGGCCGGCGGCGTCAGCTTAGATCTCGGAAGTACTGGAAATCCAAAAAGCTGCTTCGTAAAGCAGTATCCGCCGCTATTCAGCTTGATGGAGAAGACCATCGTGAATACGTCACAGTAAAAATAGCTGAAGAAAATATAGTTGGTCTTCTCGACAGTGGGGCTTCTGTGAGCATATTGGGAAAACACTCTCTAGAATTTTCGAGTAAGACTAATCTTAGTTACAACCAGAGCCATTCTTATGTTCGTACAGCGGATGGCTCACGGAATTCCATCATTGGTCACATAAAGTTGCCCGTCCGTTATGCTGAGAAAACAGAAACCATCCATTTTCACTTAGTGCCCAGCTTACAACAGGAACTTTATTTAGGAATTGATTTTTGGGATGCTTTTGGCATTACCGCTGCTGTAATAGATTCCCTGGATATTGATAAAACAACGAAGATCCATCCCCCGCAACACACCCTCACGCTAGAACAAAATGCCCAACTGGAAGACCTCAAACATCAATTTCCATCCTTTTCGAACCATGGCCTCGGCCGTACAAAGCTCTTGGAACACAACATTGACGTACGAGGTACTCCACCAATAAAGCAACGTCACTATCCGGTATCCCCAGCAGTTCAAAAGCTGTTATATGAGGAACTGGACCGAATGTTAGCCATGGACGTTATCGAAGAGAGTCAGAGCTCCTGGAGCTCTCCAGTGGTTCTCGTGAAAAAATCTAATGGGAAGGTGCGACTGTGTCTAGATTCTCGCAAGGTAAATTCTGTTACCAAGAAAGATGCTTATCCACTACCATTGACAGATGGACTCTTAGGTCGCCTCCGGGAAACCAGATATATCTCAAGCTTAGATCTGAAAGACGCATTCTGGCAGATACCACTCGCAGAGTCCGCTCGTGATGAGACTGCATTCACAGTTCCTGGAAGGCCTTTATATCAATTTAAAGTCATGCCGTTTGGTCTGTGCAATGCCGCTCAAACTATGTGTCGCCTTATGGACCGGGTAGTACCTCAGCAATACCACGATCCAGTATTCGTCTACCTAGATGACTTACTCATTACTTCCACTTCGTTATGAACATTTGGACTTACTGAGGGAAGTCGATTCCCTGCTTCGTCAGGCAGGACTGACCATAAACGTTGAGAAAAGTAAGTTCGTTCTTCGTGAAATTAAATACCTTGGCTATGTGGTAGGTGAAGGAGGTCTGACGGTCGATCCTGAAAAGGTGTCTGCGATTGTAAATTTTCCTAGCCCATCAACAGTCCGGCAAACACGCAGACTACTCGGCATGGCTGTTTGGTACAGGAGATTTATTCCAAACTTTTCGAGCATCGCTGCTCCGATCACAGAGCTGCTGAAAAGGGTGCCAAGTTTCAGTGGACTCCGGAGGCTCTAGAAGACTTTAAACAACCAAAAGAACACTTATGTTCAGCCCCACTGCTAGCAAACCCAGACTATACGAAGCCCTTCTATATAAGATGTGATGCCAGCACTATGGGAGTTGGCAGTGTCTTATTTCAAAAGTCGGAGGATGATGCCGAAAGGCCAATTGCATTTATGTCCCAAAAGTTGAATCCTGCGCAGCGAAATTATAGTATCACTGAACTAGAATGCTTCGCTACGGTACTGAGCGTAAAGCAGTTTAGGGCATACATCGAAAGCTTCCACTTTACAATTATCACCGATCACCAGAGTTTGAAGTGGCTAATGTCTCAAAAAGAACTTACGGGGCGACTCGCACGATGGAGCTTAAAACTACAGTCGTTCGACTTCGAGATCGAACACGTAAAAGGAAGTCAAAATGTAGTGCCGGATGCATTATCTCGAATGTATCTGGATTCGGCAGAGGCGACTATCTCTGACCTGAGCAAGCTAGATTACCTGGTAGAACTTAAATCAGCACATTTCTCTGACCCGGCTTACGTAGGTTGGAAAGACAAAATCTCTGCTACACCAGAACAGTATCCTAACCTGCAAGTCACTGAACTGCACATTTTCATTCGTATTGAGGGCGGTGGTGATAATGATCTGTCCGATATCCCCAGTTGGAAACTCTGGATTCCTCAAGGACTGACCAAAGATTTAATTAGTAGGGAACACGAGAGTTCTACTGCAGCTTTGTAATGACACTAAATTTGTTGTCTGGGAGCGACGTGGATTATATGAAATTATCACAAGAACAAGTTGCAAACGCCCTTTTAAATCCACAAGTTTTTATTTCGTCAATTAACTTTAAAAAAACATCAATAAACAAAAAAAACTTAACGACCGCGGTTTCGGACAATGTGTCCATCATCAGGTATTAATTGCAACTGAACTAATTACACTAATGTGTATACATATAAATACGTTACAGAGTAAATAAATTAAAACTATACATAGGACTTCGAATACAAATGTCATCTATGGAAACTGAATACACTAAAGTACAGAGAAAAGCATTACAAAGTAAATAAATTAGACCATACATAGGACTTCAACTGCAAACATTAATATATGACAGAGTCTAACAACGAGAGACGGAATAAACTAGATTTTGTTATAGCTTCTTCTGAATTCATCAAAGGTTTGTCTGCAATAGCCATGAACAAAGATTCGTATGCGTCTAGTTAAATTTTTGTCGCACTATTTTAATAATATCGGGATCCGGAGAGAGATTGTGTGCGGTGCTTATCATATGTAGGGCTACACTTGAATCATTGGTACTACTGTTTAGAATCGCTTTCCTATGTTCTGTCGCTCTCTTTTGAAAAGTACGTGCTGTTTGACCGATATAAATGCTATCGCAGTCTAGACATTTTTCACGATAAATACCTGATTCCGTAGATTTGCTCTTAGTATCTTTAAATTTGCAAATCGATCTACTTAACTTATGCGTACTCCTTGTGATCAGATCGATGTTATGTTTTTTAAAAATGTTTTTAAGTTTATTCGTGAATGTGTGGTAAAAGGGAACACAAATACGAAAATTTGGACCTTTGTCTATTGCTGGTAATAGCGTTGTTATCTGTTTAAGATCAGATTTTTTTTTTGGTGTTTTCGGATAATGTCTGTAGCGAATTTCGTGCTATAACCATTTACTTTAGCTGCCTCAATAATAAAGGCGACTTCATTATCGTAATCAGTTTTGTGCATTGGGATGTTGGCTAATCTATGAGCCATTGAATGGAATGCAGCTTTTTTATGTTGACCGCAATGGTAGGAATCAGACGTAATAAACCTATTGGTGTTAGTAGGTTTTCGATAAATTGCGAAATGGAATGCATCTTTTTTGTGTTGACCGCAATGGTAGGAATCAGACGTAATAAACCTATTGGTGTTAGTAGGTTTTCGATAAATTGCGAAATTCACTCTTTTCTCTTCGTTACGTTTTACTAGTACATCTAGAAAGGGTAGAAAGCTACCCTTTCTCTAAACAGAACGATCACGGACGAGAAATTACAACCATGTGGAAGCCAATGGAACTCTCTCCAACAACCGGCCTATTATTGGTGATTGTCCTGATGACAGCTGCTCCTATTGCCTGCGGAATCATCGCCTACGACTGTGGTCATGAGAGAGTGAATCTCACCGCCATTTCACTGGTATCCGTTGGTCCATGCATATTTAACAATAAGGAAGTGGTCAAGGAGGAAGAGGATGTACAGCTTTTGCAAACGAGCGAGACTACCACGCTACACATCCTTCAATGCTAAATTAACGTCATACAGTCAGTGTACAAATGCGGTATGTTCAGCCATCTCTCTCTAGTACCTGGAAGATTGAGTACATATATCATGGATATAAGTAAAGAGAACTGCATGAACATTCATAGGTATAACACTCTTAAATTACAAAACGGCAGAACAATTGCTGATATTAAGACGAATGCTTCAACCTCACTGACCGAAGTCGTTGGCGGGTCAATCGACCAAAACGGAAATTGCAACGGAGTTCCGTATACGTCAGGATCAAATTCCTGGGATAATGTTGTGGTTATGCATGCGATGTAAGTAACCATTATGGACTACCAAAGCTCGGTCCGCATTGATGACAACATGGTTATTCTACGTAACAACGTGCTATGTCCCTACCTGGCTGGTAAATGTACTGATCCAGAATACGGAATGAGTTTTTGGGAACTCATCTCTGACAATTCTTGCGAAAGTCAAAAGTACGGCGTATTATGGCAACGAATGGCTACGAAGATTAGCACCTCGAACAAATCCATTAGCAACACCAAATACACCGTGACGTCCGGAGAAATAATCTTTGCACTCGAAGTAAAAAAGCAAGTATCCGTTTGTCGTTTCCCCGGTTTTCAAACTGAGCATCCCAGGCTGATCATTGTACCTAAGGCAGCATCCGATTACTGGTTTAGGAAAAAAACCCTGGATACACGTAACCTCGATCTTTTCACGTACGTTAATTCGAAATTCGTCTATGTTGAGCGTCACTTTAAGGGTCAAGTCGAGAAACTATATTCCAATCTCCTGAGGAAGAAATGCGAACTAGAAAGAGAACTACTTCAAACCCAGCTAATCATGGCCCTCCACCACCCGGCAGTGTTCACTCTTATAAGAATGAAAGAGCAAGGGTTTACCGCTGTACATAGGTGGGAAATCATCTACTTAGTGAGATGCCAACCAGTCGAAGTCACTGTTCGGAAGAGCAACCGGTGTTATATGGAACTACCGGTAACTTATGGAGAAAGTGACTACTTCCTAGCTCCGTTAACCCACCTACTGCAGCAGCGTGGAACTGAGATTATCTGCTCAGATTTGCTGAGCCCAGCATACTATATTAGAGGAACCTGGTACGGAACCAATCCGACAATTCACCAAATTAAAGAACCATCTCAACTTCAACCATCAAACACCGCTGACTGGTCATACGAAGACCCAGGAGAACTTATTCGGGCAGGAATTTACCACAGCGAGTCTCTGGAAAACCTTCGCCACCAGATCATGTATCCGTCCGAGAGGCTAGCCATTACTAACATACTCACGCAACGTGTAATGGGTCAAGATGTTCACCACCAAGATATTAACGCCGTCAACCTTTTATCTCCAAAGACAATGGAGGACCTAGTCACAACGGTACGGACAAAGATATGGGGCGCTTCCAATTTTTTGGGAAGTGTCTGCTCCTCCCTGCTGGGAATTTACGTGTGTCTGAAGGCAGTCAAGTTTGTCATCGATACCTTCATCAATGCCAAGGTGCTCGGAGCGATTTACGGGAGGAGTTGGAAATTCCCAGCAGCTGTGTGGCACACCATGACAAACCAAATTCTACGTCAACAACATCAACAGCACGCTACTGCATGTCCGGACTCCGTTACTACCCATCTACCCCATGATCGTCTCGCCAGTGCCTTAACGGAAGAAGACAACATCACTACTTGGGGCTTCAAAAGACACCATAGACGAAATAATCACGCTTAAGGACCGAGTAGCTCGTTTGTACCCCAACACCCAGCCTTATAAGAACATCAATCAATACACTCCTACCGTGGTTAAGGTCGTTCCAATCAGCAACCAGATCGACTGAAATTTCCCCATAAGTAAAAAAGTTAAATACTTTGTTACCATACCTTTGATACATTTGTGTTTACTTTGTCTCTTGAATAAAAATTCAGTAATAGCTTACTAAGAGTTTCTATCAAAAACCTATTTTCTTATGTCTCACAGGGTATCCATATCATCTTTCGTAGACTTATGCCCGGCTAACTCAGTCGGTAGAGTATGAGCCTCTTTGATCTCAGGGTGTGGGGCGTCCCCGCGTTGGGCCTTATTTTTAGGATTGGACCACAGCCGTAGTGTTCTCTCAGCCTCGGAGAATTCCGCTCTGGAATGGGAACTTCCGAACCTGACCTGTAACGGCTATAATACTCTTCCTCATTTGCAAAATTCTAATTTCGTGTATCTTGGGCAACAGGGCATATGTAATCATCATTAGTCAGATGCATCCCAAACCCAGACCCCGGAAAAATAATCTAATTAAAGTAAATGAACTTCTTATCCAAATAACAGGGAAAAAACATTATTATAATAAATTCTTGCAAAGTAAAGTCAGTAAATTGAGTCCAAGCGGAAATCAATCTCGAGAAACTCAATAAAATAAATCGCCCACTAAACGTTTCTTTTTTGGAAAAGAAAGAAGGTAAAAACAAAGAAAATGCAATTTGAGCATTTCCGATTACCCAACAAAGGTGCTGATCAATCAAGTGCAATGCACTTGGGTAATTTTCCCTGTATCTCCCCTTGGATGTCATCAAGAACGGTGAGGATTGAGATCCTGACAGTCTGCAGTTATAGTGAATGATATACACAACAAATTTCAATTACTTTGTTTTGCTCTGTGAGTGGACCCAAGCGCCACTAAATGTTTGTCTAAGTTTTTTTGTTGTTGCAAGTTGCGATCGAGATTTACCAATCTTCCAGTTATAGTGGATAACCACACCAGAAGTCGTAATTATTTTGTTTTATTTTGCAAGTGGATCTAAACGACACAAAGTGTTCGTTCAAGTTTTTTTATTTTACGTATAAGGTGACAGAGATTCGGTCTGTACAGTGAATTGTGTGATTACACCGATACATGAATCAACAATAACGACAAAAATCGGATAGGAAGCGAGCCCCATCTTTTCATAAACCAGGCCTTGCTTTGCTTGGGCACCCAAAGTTCCTTTCAGGCATACCTGTTGAGGAGACGAGAGTCGCCTAACTCCATCTGGAATTAGAAAAAAAAGTCGTATAACCTAATTGTCAACGGGACGAGATAGGGAGAAGGCGGAGAAACAAAAACACTACACACAAGAAAACAAAAGAACAAGAAAATTTCCTTTTTTTTCACAACGTTAATCACCAGGTTGCTGAAGCGCTTCATCGCCGGGGGGATTAATATGTAAGTACCAACACAGTTTTCCATCAATTTATATTTTGTCGTGATAGTGTAGTGTTGCAAAAAGAGGAAACAAAAAATAAATAAATACAAAATGCTCTGTTTCTCTTGTCTTCTCGTATTTCGCTTGGAACCCACATGGTTTATGATAGTCAATTAGATTTGAGTATATTCATAAAAATAATGCAAACATTTGTTTTTCTTGTAATAGTGTAAAACTTTTTTTTTCGTTTGTTCTTGATTTTATTCATGCTTATGTCTGTAATATCGTAAAATCTCCTTCCTATGCAGTTATCAATTATCGGGTTTACTAGTGTAAGAACTTCATATTTATGGTAAAAAACTTAAATTTTGTTTTTTTTTTGTTCATATGTTTGCACCTCATACATAGAACAGATAGTAGCGTAACTCCTTTAGTTATACGAATTGTTCTTTCTTGTTCCTTTTTAAGATATAGAAATATTAGTATACTAACGAATTGGTTTTCTCTATAAAATTTTTGTTTTTTTTTTTGTGTTTTTGTGCGGGTTATGAGAAAATAAATAAAATAACATGGTATTCCCATCTTTCAGTTTTTCTTTTTTTTCTTTTTTGTTTTCTTTCTATCCTAATTATTCCTCTAGAGCGGTACAGTAATAGGTGGTTGAACAGCAAGCAAGAACCTAACCCAGCCCTGAGCTTGAGCCGGCAATAAGCCTGTACCGTGCTCGTCTAAAGATCAACCTCAATTGTCCCACAACAACTTTAAAAGGGACATAGGGTAGCCATGATCAGTCATCTGTCTGGCTGAGCTGGATGGTCGAGAAGCGGCCACGCTCAGAGGTAGATATGACTGGCGAGAAGGTTACAATCGATAGGGATCTCCAAACAGCTGACTTTGAAACTCCAATTTGGTAAGTACTTCTTCACATTTTGCAGTTTTAACTGGATATATCCATACAAACTTTGTAAAAGCATCCACAACATTGAATAGGTAGTTATAGCTTTTCGCAGTAGACGGCAATGGCCCGAGATGATCCAAGTGATATGTGTGTAACGGGAAGTCCGGGTTTTAAATAGGATTGAGCAGTCCTTCCTGCTTGCCTGATTTCTTTGCAGATAAAATGCAGCTTACACAATTTCCGATGACTAATACCACCTTCTTTGCTAACCTTGGAATGAAATAATCTTTTCTTAGCAGCAATTCTGTCTTCTTTGCGTTGATATGACCTTTCAAATGGGTGTCCATTATGATATGCTTTTGCATTTGTCTCGGTAGTACCAAAAGTAATCTCCATCTTTACGTTTGCATAAGATATTGTTTCGCAGTAAATAGTCCTCGTAACTTGAATCTCTTTCCAAAATTTTAAAAATTAGCTTGCACTCGTCGTCGTCTACTTAGTGCATCCACATGTCTCATTATACTTGCCTTTCTATGTTTCACTGAACATTGAAATTCACCAATAATTAGCGTCCACCTAGCAACTCTAGGGCAAATTTCCTTTTTCCTCATAGTCATCTCAAATGCCTGGCAATCTGTGAAGATGGAAAACCGAATTCCCAAAAGGTAATGTCTTAAGCGTTTAAGAGCTCGAACGATAGCTAGCCCCTCCAACTCATAGCTGGTGTATTTCTGCTCTGTTTTGTCTGTTTGGAAACTGTAGAAAAATACCGGATGAAATGAACAATCTTCTGGACGCTTTTGCATTAACACAGCTCCTCCGCCGAACTTGCACGCATCAGGTTGTAACTCAGTCTCCAAATTTGGGTTGTACAGCTTGAGGACAGGGTATTTGCATAGGATTTCTTTTAAAGTTGGGAATGCAGATATTTCGTCAGGCCCGTGTCTTCTTTGCGGCATCTCCTAAAGGCTTTGCAATGATAGAGTAATCCTTAATGAACTTTCGAAAAAAACTAGTAAGTCCTAGCCAACTTTGAAGTTGTTTTGCGGTCTTTGGCACTGGAAAATCTCTTACAGCTTTTGTTTTCTCTTCAGAAGGTCTAATGGTTCCCTCTTTAATAATATGTCCCAAAAAATTGTTTCTTTTTTCAAAAATTGACACTTCTCCCACTTAAACAGGAGTCCATTTTCGGCTTCCCTGTATAAGACAATCCGCAGTACTTGTAGATTCTCTGAAACGCTTTCCGTTGCAATGATCAGGTCGTCGACATAGACTTTTATAGCACCACTCCTAATAAAATCCTGGAAAACTGCATTAATAAATCTCCGAAAGACAGAGGGTGAATTGCATAGACCAAATGGAACTTTTAAGAACTCATACTGGCCTTCTGATGTCACAAATGCTGTAAATTTTCTGCTCCCTGGATCAATATCGAAATAAAAAAGTACTACAGGACTATCATATTCAGAAGAACTTGGTTGAATTATTCCATCCTCCAACCAGACCTTAACTTGTTTACGTACAACATCCCTTTCAAGTGGAGCAAGACGCATAGGAGGTTGGAAAACAGGAATTTCGTCCTTTAAGTGGATGTGCATCTGCACGACTGACACTTTCGGCTTAATGGGTTCGTACGCCTGGATTAGATCCATCACTTTCTTAGTTATTCCTTGATCTTCTATGTGTTTGAATTCCGGCAACTTATTATATTCCTTCATGCCATTCACCAAACTCATCACGTCAATGTGGCTAAGAGTATCAAGTTTGTCTTCATTCGGAGTCTTTATTTTCTTTATGCAGACATGTCCTCGTACCGCTGACAATTCGGCTACAGATAGAACGTCTTTTCCTATTATCATTTCCATTGTCATCCAATAATCTGGAACAACATGACAGTTGACATTAAAATTCTCAGAGCCAACAGAAACCTCTGCACTAAAAGCTCCTAATGTATTGCTTTCCTTACTCCCGAATCCCTTGATTGTAATTACGGGATTGTGTAACGAGGTCTTTATTTTTAAACGTTCGTAAAGGCCTTTCTTCATAAGGGTTACACCGCTTCCAGTATCAACAAGTGCATGAACATCTTCGCCGCCAACCTGCACCTAGCCATGCATATCTTTTTCATATAATGAGACAATTTGCTCTTCTTGATTTCGCGTTTTTGATCCAATATGATTTACCGTTCCACGCACCTGATTGCACTCCTTAGCTCTATGACCAAATTCGTTACACCTAAAGCATCTCATGCCTCTTATGAGGACAGTTCTCTCTATTATGTTCAAACGTGCCGCAATTTACACAACGTGTTCTTTGCTGATGAGCTGAATTACGAAATATTTCTTTTCCCCTCTCTGTAACATTTCCATTGTATGTTCCGCGACGACCGCACCCTTATGAGGACAGTTCTCTCTAGTATGTTCAAACGCGCCGCAATTTACACAACGTGTTCTTTGCTGATGAGCTGAATTACGAAATATTTCTTTTCCCCTCTCTGTAACATTTCCATTGTATGTTCCGTGACGACCTCACGCACTTTCCCGTATTGTTTCATAAATCTTAATCTTTTCCTTCAGGTCTGCTATGGTTTGTGCTTCGTAAAAAACTGACTTATGGAATGGATCATCTGATATTCCCGAAATTACATAAGAGACAATAGACCTTTCATCGATGTTTCCCTTTTTCGCGATTTGTATAATTTTGTAAATGTATTCGAGGTAGGATTCGTTCTCTAATTTTTTCCTCGTACTAAGTAAGCGATGTACCTCTATGCTAGTAAGTTTTTCACTAAATTCATTTGACAGCTTTGCTTTAAGTGAATCGTAATCTTTAATATTATCGGATGCCTCCACAAAAAGTTTTGTGATACCATTAGCAATCTTCTACAGTAAATATATTTCTGTATTTTGTTCCACTCGCATGTGGCTGCGACATCCTCAAAAGTTTGCACCCATTTTTCAAAATCTTGTTAACTACGCCCTTCAAACGTCTCAAGGGCATCTTCTACATCTTTAAAACTGAAATTATTTGAACCCATCTTACTTTGTAATTCTTCGCTTTGTTCTGAATTTAAATTTTGAGACCTACTTGTGACGTTAATGTTGTCTGAGCTCGCTTTTTCTGAAACCTTTCTTTCACTACTATTCAAGATATCACAGTCCTTTGTTCCTGCGTTTTCGTTATACTTTTCGCTTTCTTCCATGCAATCACTAAAATTTTCACTGTCCGTTGCACTGCTATCGAGTTCTACGTTTTCTGAATTCGCGTCGTTCCGCAAAGCATTTTCGAGCCTATCCACTAAGTCTGTTTTTACCCGATAATAGGTTGACAATCCGCGTTCGCGCAAAATTTCTCTTAATTGTTTGGTGGTTAACTCTGCGGCATTCATTTACGACGACCACAATTTCAGATTTTCATCCCTCTCTACACTTTCAAATCAAGAATTTTCGATATCGGTTCTTTCACACTTGCACGTTTTACTACACCCATACACTTTAAAATTTTGCACAGTTACAGATATTACACAGTATAATATAAACGGTTATTGCCTTTCAGAAGTGTCCAGAACTTTTTAATATACCGCCAATAATTAGAACAAGGGATCTCTAAATGTTTCTTTTAACTTTCCAAATTTTTGTAACTTTTCTAAGCTCGTTCATTTACTTTTGCTTTACACTTTTCACATTACCGTAAATTTCTTTCTTTAATTTTTCTCAAGCTTTGCAAGCTTTTTATTCCTATAATTTTCTTTGCACACTTCCGAAGTCATCCCATAATACACTTCTCCTTGTTCTTTTTTCTTGACGTCTTTTCTTTTCGATTTATAATAATACAATAAGAATCGCGAATTTTTCCGTATTTAAAAATTACGCGCCGCAATCCGCCGCCGGGTGAGCCCCCATAATTACTGTGGGATTTTGATAGGAACGGGTAGACGCTTTAAATAAAAGAGAGCACAATTACGTTATTTCAAGAAACGAATAAAAATGCGCTTTATTGAAAATATCTGTTGCTAATATAAGTAAAAATAAACTTTGGCCCGAACTCGATTTAGAAAGAACAAACGTGCCATATACTTTGCTGCGACCTTTTCCCGAACACGACTTACGACAAAATATGCTAACGGTAGCGATGATAACAAAAGAGCTGTGTTTGATACCGTACAAAATTGCATTGCCTGTGCGGTGTCGAAATAATTTAGTTTGCTGTGATCTGGTGTGCTTACATCCTACATACATAGCAAACAATTGGAACAAACAAGGACCGTACTATACCAAAACCATCGAAAAATACCTCCAAAGTCATGAAACAGAAATCTATATGTATGCGTGCTAGTCCAATTCTCTATGGAAAACTGACTAGACATTGATTTTATATATACCATAAAGCCTAAACTATGTTACGCTCTGTTTTCATGCGTAAAGGCGCTAGTTCAGCTTGGGTGTGGGAAAAATAAGGCAATTTTAATTTTCCTTCCCTTTTAACTGGATCACAAGAGGAGCCAAATGATCGAACTGCAGAACATTATCACAAAAATTACAACACATGGGCGCCACGGGGTTTTTAGAGATACCACGAAACTCTATTAGAAAACTGACGAAAACACTTAATGTATATTCAAAGAAAGAAAAACAAAGAGTGATTTTACTTAAGCTAAGGCATGCTACTAATATAATTCTAAATGTGGAATTTACCTCTCTTACGGGACTTCCATGGTAAAGCTTATCAGCAACCCTTATTCGAAATAGACAATTCCCGAAGTCCTAAAAACCCTTTTTCTTCCACTGTTTTATTCCTTAACCTCTTATTTTATTGTCACTTTTTTTACGTTTCACAATTCTCGTTTTCGAACTTTAAATCATTTTAAGTTTTTTTTTTTTTTTTTTGCTCAGAACTACTGCTTCTGTTCGTGACTCTCCTTGTCCGTGTGGTACCGCAAGTGTCTCTTCACCTACCGGATCAGTCTCTTTCCATTTTGGCCCTCCGTTCCAATGCCTCTATTCCCATTGTTTTGATACACTGAACTTCGAACTTTTGTTCCGAGTGTACAGTCATTAATGCCGGGTGTACAGTCGTTACAGATAATCTGAACTTTGCGATTTTTCGACTTTTCTTCATTTTTCTCATATTGCTTCTTAAATACAAATGGATATTAACTTCTTCATCTTTATTATTTTGCTGTTTTCCTTTTCTTTTTATTTTCCTTGGACGGATATTTTCTGGGACAGGGCCTAGTTCATCCGGGCTGAGACACTTACCGTTCTGTTTGGGCTTTCTGATGTCTTGCTTTACAATATTTATTTTGAAAATAATGGTTTATTGTGCTATAAGGGTTCTGAGCGACCTAAATTTTACTAGATCTCCGAAAATTAAGAGCAAAGGCAGCACCGTGGTGATCGTACGAGAGGCAAATTAGTCTGTTTGGCAATATCATTTAACAAACAAAGATACGGAAAGTTTTGGAGTTAATCATTACATATAAGATACAATTCAAAAGCTACATATGAAAAGCAAAAATCTAGTCTAATTTAATGCAATAAGATTACCAAAATATTTATGAGTTAGTATGAAATTTTAGCGACATATAGATGCTAACTAGAGTTATTTGATACATGTTCGGAGTAAATCATTACATATAAGATACAATTCAAAAGCTACATATGAAAACCAAAAATCTATTCTAATTTAATGAAATAAGATTACCAAAATATTTATATGTTAGTATGAAATTTTAGCCTGCAATAAAGTAAGAAAAAACAAGTAAAAAAGTTAGAATTGGTCTAAGACCAATTCTTAGGATACCCTAGATGAATGCCCGTATTAAATTTCGTATGGTCACCGACCTATTCAAGTATTGATTTCGAAGTTGTTTTTCGCATATACATATTTCTAGAACGGTTTGTAGCACAGACAAAATGATTATAACCAATTTTATAGGATTTCGTATTCTGCAGAAGTTTTTTGTACAATAAAAATGTCTTGGACTGATCGCTTTCAAAGTATACGTGAAAAACCGAAATTTTTATATGGCAACACCAAAAAGGAGTTGCCCGATTTAGTCGACATTTTATTTGCTAATGTAGTAAAAACATCATGTTCGAAATTTCAGCTCTCTACGTCGACGCGTTTTTAGGCAGTGTCCAAATATATAGCGGAAAACGAAAATTTTATATGGCAACCCGACTAAGGAGTTGCCCGATTTGTCTCATTTTCGAACTTAATTTTACTTTTTTTTTACAGTCCGTGTACAAAATTTCAGCTCTCTAAGTATATGCGTTCTCGAGTTATCGTGCGCACGGACGGACGGACGGACGGACGGATATGCAAAAATCGAAATAACTTTTAATATTATGAATGGGTGTCCAATCCATTTTGCTCTACCATCATTATTTCGAGGTGTTACAAACGGAATGACAAACTTAGTATACCCCTATGATTTCATCTAGGGTATAAAAACCGGCAGTATCAGTAGTTCTAATGAACACACGGATCACGATGTATGACACATAACATTTACCCCCTCTTTTTCCAAAAGATTTCGGCTTAATCGCCGAAATCTTGCACCTTTTTACCAATTAAAGCAGCCATCAGAGTGAGTTAACAACCCCCAGAAAATAAACGGACAGCAACAATGAGATTAAATAAAAAGGGAAAATAATCCCAGTATAAATGTAATCTAAGTATTAAATGCAACCAATGCGTGCGTGTTTTATGACGTCTAAAATAAATACTATGACCTTTCATTTGATTAATTTCTCTTTTTAGTAGGATCATCCTGAAATTTACTCTCTCACTTCTCTCCTCATCAACAATTCTCACGTATGCAATTACAAGCTACCTTACACGGATCCTCGAAATAAAACATGCTTAGTTTCGCTATTTGTAACCCCAGTAAGTCTGAACAAAAATAAATTTTTTGATTGCTAATAAAAAATTACCTTCTAACTAGAATTGATATAAAAAATATATGTATGATTGGATTATTCACCCAACTCTCTCTCCGGAAATAGTCCGAGTTGCTTGTAACATTATTATTAAATATCAAATATTATATAAAGGGACAAGATCGGTAGAGGCATTTGCACATCCTCAATGCTTAGAAACCTTCCTCAATTACGGCTTTAAGTAAAATATTCAGGAGCAATACATATCTAGTTAAAATAAGCTTTACGCCATAATCATGACATAGTGATCACAATTGCCATACGGATACCAACGAACAATCGAAATCCGTGCAATGTTACTTGTTCCCAGTGCTAAGCCAGTGCGTATAAAAATAAAAAAAAATTGTACAAAAAAAACATGGAAAATAATGGTTCCTTAAACTATAATTCAAGGTGAAATTATTACAGAATCGTGAAAAAAAAAACATTTTTACCAGAGGTACACTCACCGCGAAATAATTGCATTCTAAGCGGTGTTAGCCGTGTCCTGTAGTTAACCAGTTAGGCTGGTGGGATGGCTTATTAATCCTACCCAGAGATAAGTAACATAAGTTATAAGTTATTCCCCGGGAGCTGCTGAACTATAAGGCCGCAGGACTTTTGTATTCCAGATCCCCTGTTTCTTACCAGCCGTATCTTCTAGCTCGCATATACACGGAGATACTTTACGACTTATTATGAAAGGTCCTATATATTTTGGTGCAAGTTTAGCAGAAAAATATTTCGCTGCATCCGACAGAACGAAATTTCTTCTCCATACTATGTCTTTCACCATGTGCTCTAGGTCCCTTCTTCGTAGATCATAACGTCTCTTGTTCGCTTTGTTTGCCTTAATTAACCGAATAAGAGTATCTTGACGTACCTCTTCAAGTGCTTTAGCATGGGCTTGAGCATCGACATTCTGCTCTTGCGATTCTTTTCTATTCTTCCCACAAACGACATTTTCCCGACCAAAATTTAAGAAATATGGTGTCAACTTGGTTACTTCATGTTGAGATGTGCGTATCGCGCATGCCACCTTTTGTAGCTGTAGATCCCATAATCTGTGGTTGTCTGATACATAAGCACGTAACATTGTCTTGACAACTTTATTAACCCGTTCGAATGGGTTCGCCTGAGGATGATAATGTGCGGTACAATCTAATCTTACGCCATAACCCTCGCACAATTTCATGAATTCCCGGATTTTAAATTGAACCCCGTTGTCACATATTATATTCCGGGGTGCACCGAAAACACATTATCTTCCATTACTTTGCAAACTGATTTCCCCGTAGCAGAACGCAATGGGAAAAGCAACGCAAACTTTGAAAATTGATCGACAACTGTTAAGATGAATGTATAGCCCTGGTTAGAGTGAGGCAACGGACCGACAAAGTCGATACACAAGGTTTCCCATGGTTTACTTGCAGGTCTTCGCGTAGCCATCAATCCAGCAGGCTTCTGTCGATCTGGTTTGATCTGCTGACATACTATGCATCGTTTTATGTAGTCTGCTACATCTCTTCTCATTCCTGGCCACTAAAATGATTTCTGTAAACGATCACAAGTTTTTGTATTCCCCGTGACCTGCTGTTGGCTTGTCGTGAGCTTCAGATATCCTTTCTATCCTTTCTTTTTTCTCTCGGGATAACTTCTCGCCAATAATCGGGCTCCAATGCCAAAGAAGGATATCTAACACTGCAGTGTCTCAAAAGTTTACTATTGTGAACACGAAAATCCGGAAAAGTAGAAGGATTCGATCGAATACCTTTCACTATTCTGTTAAACCACTTGTCCTTTGAAAGTTCTATAGTATCAATTGAATCGAGTATAGGAACGGATCGAGATAAATAATCAGGCAGGAGATGCTCTTTTCCTTTGCGATGGATTATATCGAAATCGAACTGCTGTAGCTTGACAGCCCAACATGTCAAGCGACCGGTCGGATCCTTCGGGATATTCAGCCAAATAAGAGAAGCATGATCGGTGACTACTGTAAATTTCGAACCCTCAAGGTAAGGGCGTAATTTATCTGCAGCCCATAGGACCGCGAGACACTCACGCTCTGTGGTCGAAAAATTCCTCTCGCAACGATTGAGAGAACGGCTCAGATAGGCAATAACTTTCTCATCTTTATCTAGCTGTTGCGTCAGAACAGCTCTAATACCGAATCCTGAAGCGTCTATATGGACTATGAAATGGTGCTCGAAATTCGGGCAAGACAGAATTGGAGCAGTTTCAACTTTTTCCTTAATAGGTTGGAAAGCTTTTTCGCACTCGTTATCCCATGAGAACTTCTTTTTCTTCTTAAGGAGACTATTAATAAGAGCTGTGAGATCAGAAAATTATGGCACGAATCGCCTATACCAGGACACCATACCTATAAATCGCCGTACTTCAGTCACAGTAGCTGGACGAGGAGCTTCGAGAATACTTTTTACGGATCTACTTGGAGACCGTTTTCCCTTACTAAATATCCGAAATATTTCAGATCACGTCGGCAAAACTCACATTTTTTGTAGTTTATTACAAGGCCGGCTCTTCGCAAACGATCGACAACATCTTCGAGGACTACTAATTGTTTCTCAAAGGTTTGAGTCACAATAATCACGTCGTCCAAGTAGACAAAAACGCGATCTATTAGCCTCTTCCAAGTTGCAGGCGAATTAGTTAGACCAAAAGGCATTCTTTTGAATTGAAAAAAAGCCTCTTCCAAGTATAGTGAACGCTGTAAATTGCCTTGATTTTTCTTCCACGGGCACCTGCCAGAATGCTGATTTGATATCGAGCGAAGAAATATACTTCGCATCTCTTAACTTACCTAGTGTAGAAGACACAGATGGTATTGGATAGGCATCTTTCTTTGTTACCTTATTTAGTTTCCTAAAATCTACACAGAGCCGATAACTCCCACCTTTCTTCTTAACCATCACGATGGGAGAAGACCATGCACTATCTGAGGTTTCGACTATCCCTTCCTTAAGCATTTCGTTAAGCTTTGAGTTTATAATTTTCTGCAGAGCTGGGGATACCGGGTAGTAGCGCTGTTTAATTGGCTCTGATTCTGTTTTGATGATATGTTCAACAGCACTCGTACAGCCTAACCCTGTACCCATTAGTTGCTTTGTTCTCTCAACCAACTTGAGGAGTTGCTTTTCTTGTTCCCCAGAAAGTAAACAGCGACTCTCTAAGGCGCACACAAAATTTTCTTTGTCAGAGTCTGAAAAATACCAAGAATCCTCACTTAGGTTGCCAATTATGGACATACATTTCCAAAAATCTACCCCAAGTATAAGCTCCTGTGGTAACGAAGTGATCACTAAAACATCAAAAGTCTTAACTAATCCTTCCAATTCTATTGGAATAGTAACTTCACCTAGGACCCCTACACTTGCTCCGTTCGCTAATTTTACTAAATCTACCCTTGGTTTATTTAGTTTAATGCCCATCCCCTTTAATTTTCGCCAGCCAAGATTACCAATTACACTACGCGATGCACCTGAGTCCAGTAAACCCTTAAGAATCACTTTAAAAACTGATACCCGTAAATAAGGCCTTCCATATCTCTTCGTGTATGTGAAGATGAAATCCAGCTGAGCTGCTTTTGAAAGGTCACAATCTTCCCTAAAACTTGCCATAAAAATTCCTACTTCTTCCGGTGCTGCGACTCTCTTGGTTATGTCAGAGCTCAGATCGACGCGTTTCCCGAACTGGACATATTACGATTATTACTCGGATTTGACCCTGCATTCGAGCAGTGGAACACCTACAACGAATAACTCCGAGTCTACCACATCCAAAGCATCGACGTCTTTGTCGACAGAATCACGCTGTGTGGCCTTCTCGGTTGCAATTATAATATCGGTAGATAGGTTTGTTTGATTGGTTACTGATCATTGCAATTTCTGGGTTCTGACATGATACGTATGCTAGGTCGGGTTCCAGTAAATGAGTTTGACGTCTTGATGGAGGTGAAGCAAACGATACCACTGAGGCCCTAACAGCTTCAAGTCTTCTACCGAGCTCCACTAATTCTTGAATTGACAGTACTTCACTCAACCCTAGTTGGCTCTGATAGAAAGGACTGATATTCCTCTTCAGAATTCGCAACTTTTGTGCTTCACTAATTGGTTCGGTGAGTCTGGAAAATAAGGTGCTCATAGCAGCAACATAAGTGCCTATGAATTCGTCCCTCCCCTGCGTACGTTTTTTGATTTCCTCCATGAGGCGATCATAATAACCTATAGGTAAGAACTCTTTTCGTAGCTCCTCTACCAAGTTTTCCCAACTTTTAAGCTTTTTTTTATTTGCCCTATACCATATTAACGCGCGACCTGAGAATAGATCAAGAGCTGATATGAATAACTTACATTCGGATACGCCTCGAGCCTCACTTAACTCACTTACCCTTTCTAAGAAAGAGCTGGGATTGGCTTGAGTGTACTAAGCTCTAGGTCCTCAGTGGGTGTACCCAATAAATCAACTTCCTCAACTACTGGCTGTAGGGAGCCTAGGGCAGCTATAATTTGACCCCTCAGCTCTTCTCTTAATTCACTTTCAGAGTCCTCCTTAGCTTGCATCCTTTTTAACCTGCCGAAAGTCCAGTTGATCTTTGTTGTGATCTTTCTGTAGGCACTGCTCGTAGTATCACCCGTGAATTTTCCTATAAATTCTGATATTTCTTTTAGTTTATTTCTTAAGATTTCTACATCTTCCTCAAATTTGAAAGGATACTTAACACCTTTCATTATTTCACCGGACTTTTCCATTTTTAACGCGTCTCTCAAAACTTTCCGCATATCTTCAACAGTACCTGTTCGTAAACCTCGAACAAGCACTCGATAGGCTAGTTCGTCCTGAGTCAGGCGATTTACCTCCATGGCTGTATCAATAGACACAACAAATAGCCGAGTCAACGAAAACTTTAAAATAGTCTTACACGACCAAAATGTGCTCTTCCTGAATCAATAAACTGAGAAGTGCCCAACCTTATACAGTAGTAGAATTACAGCGACGGAAAAACTAATTTACCAACTATCCAAACACAATCGCCACTGTTGGTTTTGCAAGACCAACTAAATCTACAACAAAGTAATGGAAGGACTATAATAAATATCCAAATCAACCAATGTAATTTCCATAATAATCTAACAATAATTGGTGGAGGAAAGTTAATGGTGACTCAGGTAAACCATCTTATTGATCTACTTATTACAGCTGTGATACTGCACCTGAAATAGTTATTTCCACTATACATTCGAGCATTGTTTCAATGTGTTCAAACTTGAACATAAAATAATAGAAATAACTGCAGATCTACATAATTGCAAAATTGTTCAGATTTGTATGTAAGACAATAAATCTGACTATAGGTATACGAAATTTCAAAAGGTCAAAAACCGCATAGCATAAAACAAATAAGAAATAATTGCTCGAAATAATTATTGAACTCTTGCTTACTAGGCAAATTGCGCAAAGTAAGCAATTGCCCCCAATAATTATTGAATTCGAGACAAATATTGCTTACTACATAGCACCTTAAGTTCATTACACTAAATTGCTTAGTTAGTAATTTTGGAGTATTATAAAAGCAGTAGTAATGTAAGAAGTTTTTAAGTTTTAGTAAAAAACTTCCCAAGTAAAGAAGCCTGCCTTTTGCTTTACTACATTAGTATCCAGCACTTAAGCCCCCACCAGTGGTAAGTGAGTCAATATTAACGTTTATTTACAGCTCTTGAGCCTAACCAGAGGAGCACTTCACTACGCCGAATTCCAACCACACGAGCTAAAAAAAGACAATGGTTAAAATGTATCTCAACAAAACAAATAAGCTTAAATGAAAATAAAACCAGAAAACGTAGTTTAAAGAAAAATTTTTAATAGTTTCATACACCACTATCTTAGCTCTTTAAGGATTAAATAAGTTATTTCAATTGGACACTTAAACAAGTTGAAACCAGGTTATACTTATAATTCAGAAATTCAACTTCTACCTAGTGATTTATATAGGATAATGTTCCGTTATTTCACTTCTAAAGAAAATATATTTAAAAACAAAGTAAATCTAGTGGGTATAGCAACAAATCCAGTTTGCTTCCACCTTAAGCTATATATGATAATCAAAGTATTTCAAAATGGGTTGCAACTGAAAATTCCTTAATTTAGTTTAATTTAATTTAAATTAATTGTCTCCTTCTTTAAATATATCTTGATAATAAACTTAGGAGAATAAGTATTTAATAGCACTTAGTAATAAATAATTACCATTCAAATTCAGTAACTAGATTCTGTTTAAATACACACAAAGTAAAAAAAAACTGAAATTCCTAGGGTTCGGCTGTCAATTGTAATGAGCACGATACTTTGCTAGTTTTTCATTGATAATCTGGCACAGAGGTTTAATAAATTTATTCCTTCTTAATAGCAATAATCCAACAATGCAATATACTTTTAATAATAGATATGCAGGTACCATCTAAAAAAAAACTAGTATTCAAATCATACTTACAGGTACGCTACTCTTTTAGAAACACATTTTCCCAATACTACACCGTAATTGTTAAAATCGCTCAATTTGCTATTTTAATCTTCTTCGCTTACTTTCCAATTCTACAAACAGCTGTTGTGTTGGTACTGCACATGATAGTATGTGTTTAAGCAATTAATAAAGGTAGCTGAAAATTCAAACCACCAGTTTTAATCTCTTGCTGAAATAACAAAAAAAAGAAGGATGTGCTGGTTTTATGAATGATAACACAAGGATTTTTATGACGACTTTCAGTTTATTGAACTTCGATATTATGTATATATTTTTTTGTTTTTAACAAGATCAATCAATAATTTAATTCTAATTCAATTACGATAAAGGTTTGTTAATGTATAAATTATAATCAATTCAAAGAAAAAAAAAAACTTTAGCAACTACTATTCACGTAATTAGGATTAACACGTACGTTGGAATCTTTCATACAAACATTCAAAATTAAAATGTGAAACTATGTCAAAAAAAAATAAAAATGTGAGAAATATTTTTTTTTTAAACTTAATTCACTGCTGAAAAAAAATTAATAATTAAGAGAAATTGGGTTGGAACAATAACAATTTTTGCCACAGACTTGTGCAAATTATTAAAATTTCCCAACACCTTGTAAGCAAATCAAAAAAATTTTACCACTATTTAATTTTTTTTTTTACGATGAGAACTGTACCGCAACTGCCGTAATAGCGTTTCCGTATGAAACTAAATTTTCTAATTTTAACTAATTCCGATATGAAAAACAAAGAATGAACCGAGGAAAATGCCAATCTTTAAAACTACCGAATATCCAATACAAAATTCTAATCAACGAAAAGAAATGGAGATTATAAAAACAAAAATGTAACCGAAGAAAGAACAAATTTTTTAATTTTGCCAAAACCGAAATAATAACGCAAAAATCCAAACTGCTAAAATAGACTGAGAGAGCGTTTGACGTTTGCGTCGCCTTTTTATAGACCCAAGAGGGGAAATTATTCAAAATGTCTACCAAATTCCACCCATAGGGTGATTAGCAAACTGTGGACTCCATATCCATAATCTGTTTTTATTTGATTTCTCGTTTAGTTTGCTGTTCAGCATGATTTTTATGATTGTATCCTGCTTCTCCAAGAAATTTCTTTCATTTATAATGCTTTTCCTAGCAATTACACATAATATTTGTATTTCGATATTCGCCATAAACTAATGGTTTTTATAATTCTGGCAATGTTATTTACATGTAGAATATAAATTCTCCATTTTAACTTCTCCAAGGATATTTCATCTCATTCCCACATTGTGTCTCTTTCTTACTCATTAGTCTTAATGGCAATAAATAAAATTCTAAATAATTTCAAATTCGCGTGATTAATTGATAAGCCATTATATTCCTTGAACGCGCCGCGAAAAAACCTGTCAAATGGATGGTTTGAATCTCGCTGAAATGTAAAGTGACAGTTCTAAATCGCGATTAAATTTGAGTGCGTGACAGGTGATTTTCACCTGGGTTTTTTCGTGTATTTTATGTGTTTATTTACAGGTTTATAACAATAAACGTCGTTGGAGCACCTTTAGCACAGTCTGGATACACCGGATGATGGATGCCGGCCGTAATATTGCCACAAAATGATCATAGGGTAAGTGCCAATTTGCCTGTCATGACATGGAACTTTCGTCTATTTGTAGGAAAATTAACACATTAAACAACAAATAATTGTTTGTTATATGTTAATTTTGCTACTGCATTATTAATTTGTTACGTTACTTAGTTTGGTGTTTTGTTATTTGTTATTTTTTCTACATTTCCATGTAATGCATGTTGTTGTTGTTTCGTTTGCATTCCTGTAACTTCTTTTTATGCATGTAAACAAACCTTGGTTTTGTAATTGTCTACTTGTAGCTTTAGTTATTTTTATTTCAATTCTTTTCTAAATTGTTTTTTTTTTTTTTTGGTTTGTTTTAGATAATTACAGCGAGCGGAGGAATTCTTAGGTTTTCTTGGACATCGAATCACGGACGGAAACTTTGTTCAGGTAAGCATTTTTGTCATGTTATCATTGATTGTAATTCATTTTCTTGTATAAATTCTAATGCTTATTCTGTTTTTGTTTTTAGGTATTCAGCAAGAATGCAGTTCGCCGAGGGACGTTTCAGCTGCTGCAACATACTCCCGCCCGTTGAACGATCACGTTCAATAACAAAAATGATATAGTTTTTTTGTCAAATAAAACAACTTAAATTGCAAGAAAAAGATATAAATTGATTTCAATATGTTTCATAAATTCATTTCAAATTGTATCTTCAAAAGCTCTTAGCTACTATTCAACTTAAAGTCTTAGTTTCTAAATAATTAAAAAAGGCATTTCGAACGAGGAAAGGAACGTGCTTTGTTTAAGCTTTATGCTTAGTTGTTTTGTTTGGTCTCCGTTTTCTTTTTTGGTGGTGATGGAATTGTACACGCCCATCACTATAAACATGTACCTTGACTTCGTAGCGGTCCGGTAAGTTTACTTTAAACTCCTTTCTTTTGGAATTTTGGATTTTTTCAAAATCAATGCGTTGCAGTACCCTTTTTGTTAGGTAAATATCTTCATTTTCTCGAGTCACAAATTTCTGGATGTCGTTTTCTATCCGCATTTGTATTTCGTTGACTGTAGTTGATGACCGTAACAGGCTCCATTTGGTAACGTACTGATTATTTATGTGTACTGGATGCTCATTTGGATTCTGCTTCGCCTTGCCTGATTTTGATGGTTGGATCGTCTTCTGGGGTAGGCCAGTGGGGCGGTCGATTCCCAATTCGGTCCATAACTCCATCAGTGGGCTGCTGGGCGGAGAGAAGTAAATGTCCTCCTCTAAAACTAAGACGTCTTCTTCTTGCATTATGATCTGTAATGAGAAAGACTGATTAGCTAACATATGAAAAAACACATACAACATGGACAACGAGCACAAAAACGACACAAAGACATATGGCCAATGCATGACCTAGTTATTCTTCATGAGTTTCTGTAGACTCCATTGGTAGGCGACATATTTTTGCGATGGGTCGCCGATAACTGTTGGTACTTGTTCGTACTTGGACCACTCTCACCAAACCATCTGCTCCAGGATATACTTCTTCAATTCTGCCTAAAGGCCAAAATGTTGGAGGAGTATTTTCTTCTTTAAGCAATACTATGTCCCCCACTTTGATGTTTGGTTGGGTTTCGCACCATTTGGGCCTTTGCTGTAATTGGTGCAAATAATCCTTGGACCATTTATTCCAAAATTGCTGCATTAAATACTGCATATGCTTCCATCGCTGAGCTGGTGATGGTCTTTTCTCTGTCATTTCAGGCTCGGGAACAGCATTGAGTGCTTGCCCAATAATAAAGTGTCCTGGTGTTAGCACCGATAAATCCTCGACGTTGTTTCCAATGGGACAAAGTGGTCGTGAATTCACACAAGCTTCAATCTGTGTCAATAATGTGCAATATTCTTCAAACGTATATATTGCTTGCCCAACGACTCGACGTAAATGATGTTTGACCGATTTTACCCCTGCCTCCCAGAGGCCTCCAAAATGGGGTGAAGCTGGTGGGTTAAAATGCCATGCAATATTTTTAGTGTTAAGATATTGTGCCACTTGTGGTGATGCTTCCCTTACGGCTCGAACGATATCTTGATGTAAGTTCTTATCTGCACCTTTAAAATTTGTGCCGCAATCTGAATAGATGTTTGTGCATAATCCTCTTCTTGATATGAATCTCTTCAGAGCTGCAATAAAAGCTGATGATGTTAAATCCGACACTAGCTCTACGTGAATGGCCTTTGTAGCCATGCATACAAATATGCAAAAGTATCCTTTATAAATTCGTGCTGCTCTGTGTGGAGAGGTCTTTATATTTATAGGACCAGCATAATCCACACCAACATGTGTAAATGGCTTCGAGATATTTACTCGTGGGGCTGGAAGGTTTCCCATTAACTGTGACCTAGTTTGTTGGCGTTATACCACGCATGCTTTGCATTGATTGATAATTCGTCCAACAGTTCTTCTTCCATTTAAGATCCAGTACAAGTGTCGACTTGTGTTTAGCGTCAATCCCACTCCTCCATGTAGAGTGTCGATGTGTACTTGTTTGATGATTATGTTTGTAATGTGATGATCCATTGGAAGTATTATTGGATGTTTCCTCGCGTAGGGAATATTGGCATGTTCGAGGCGCTCTCCTACTCTTAAAATTCCATGATCATCTAGGAATGGGTTAAGCGACAGCAAATGACTTTTTCTTGATATTGCTGTTCCCGCCTTCAATGAATCATACTCCTTTGTAAAGATGCTCTTTTGTACTAATCGAAATATAGTTCTTTGTGCTGCTTGTAATTCTTTTGTTGATAGTAAACCGTTTATTTTGGTTGTATTGTTGGTACAATTGTGTACAAATCGTTTAATCATTGCTGTCACTCGAGTCAGCCTTACAAACGATGAATACTTGAATAAAATTTCCGACTTTGTTTGATTATGGAAGGTTGCTATGACAACTTTCTTTGCCTCCAATTGCGGCTGGCTGGAAGAAATATTTATTTTTAGCCAATGTTCCTCTCCTCTAGTAAGCCACGTTGGACCATGCCACCATAACCTGTTGTCTAACAATTCTTCCGTTCTTACGCCTCGGGAAGCAATATCGGCTGGATTGCATGTTGTAGGTACATGTCGCCAGGTTTCTGGAGCGACTGTGTCCTGAATCTCAACGACTCGATTAGCCACGTAGGTTTTCCATTTTGATGGATGACTGCGGATCCATTGTAACGTAATCATCGAGTCTGACCAAGCTATGACTGTAACGTTTTCCAACTGCATGTCTTGCATCGTGCTTTTGATCAGTCGAGCAAGTAGTACTGCCCCATTTAACTCCAATCTTGGCACAGTGATTGGTCGAATTGGAGCTACCTTTGTTTTAGATGTTAACATGTGCGATGTAACTATTCCGTCTACATTCTGCACGCGTACATATACAACAGCAGCATATGCCTTACTAGAGGCGTCGCAGAATCCATGTAATTGAATACTCGCTGATGATCGTGTTGTACCTACCCAACGGGGTATCTTTATTTTTTCTAACTCTTTTAAAGCCTCCTTAAATTGTTGCCACTGTATGGCAATGTTATCTTCAATTGAGGTATCCCATGAGCATCCGGATATCCATAATGATTGAATAAGTAGCTTTGCTACGATGATCACGGGTGCAATCCAGCCCAAAGGATCGTACAATGCTGCCACTTCAGACAGTATAGATCTTTTTGTAAGTACTTTATAATCCTGCTTGGGTGTGATGACAAAATTAAAATAGTCCAACGCTGGATGCCACCGTATGCCCAAGGTTTTGATTACTTCATGTTCATTGAAGTTCAGCATGGATTGCAATTCTTGATGCTCAATGGGTATGTGTTGTAAAAGGTTTGTGTTGTTGCTGGCCCATTTTCGTAAGTTAAAATTGCCTGCCTTTAGCATATTAATGCATTGATGTTGAAGCTCTTTAGCTTCTTCAACCGTATCCGCCCCTGTCAATAGGTCATCCACATAAAAGTCTGTAAGTGCAGCTTTAGACGCTAATGGCCAATTTTTCATCTCATCTATCGCAAGTTGTTGCAGCGTGCGTATTGCTAAATAAGGTGCTGACGACGTGCCAAATGTGACCGTAGTCAATTGATAGTCTTGTCTATTCTTCGTCACTGGATTCTGCCAAATGACCCTATGAAATATACGATGTTTTGGATGCATAGAAATCATTCGGTACATTTTTTCTATATCCGCAGTCATTGCTATCTTATATTTTCTCCATTTTAAGAGGGTTGAAAATAGTTTAGGTTGTATCGTTGGTCCGACCAGCAACTGCTCATTTAGCGATTTTCCCTTATAGCTTTTGGCCGAGGCGTCGAAAACAATTCGGAGTTTAGTAGTTGTGCTTTCTTTAAATACTGCATGATGAGGGATGTAGTAATCATTGACATCTGCGTTCATTGTTGGATCTATCTCCTCCATGTGCCCCAGCGTTATATATTCATCCAAACACTTAGTATATTCTCTTTCTAAATTTTGATCATCCTGAAATCTGTTTTTTAAATATTCAAAACGTTTGACCACTACATCTCTTGACGGACCAAAGCTAGGCTTGCTCTCATTTTTAAACGGGAGTTCTACTTGATATTGTCCGTTTTCCAATCGACGATGCGTTAGTTTGAAAATCTTCTCACATTCCTGGTCTTCTGGTTTCATTATTGGCTTACTGCTAATTTCTTCAGCTTCCCAAAACTGTTTCAATTGATGATTTAATCTTTCAATCGATTGGTTAATTACCGTAAAGGTTTCAACCTGTTCGACTGGTGCATGTGAATTGCCCAGGATTATCCATCCAAACATCGTGTTGATGGTAATTGGTGCATGCTTAGGCCCTTTTTGTATACCCTTTAAAATGATGTTGGCATATACCTGTGCACCAAGGAGTACGTCAATTGCTCCTGGCTTCCAATAATTGGGGTCAGCCAAATTAATTTCATTAAGATGTTTCCATTGTGTTTTTCTTGGCATTGGAGCAGTTGGAAGGTGATCTGTTATTTTATTAATGACCAACATGTCCACCTTAATGCCCTTGTCTTCGTCTTTGCAAGATGTTAAGTTTACCGTAACTTGTTGATTGGCCCATGCAGTCTTGCTTTTGTTTAAACCAGTGATTTGTAATCGAGTAGGCCTCTCCTTTAGACCTAATTGTTTGCAGATATTCTGCGTTATAAATGATGTTTGTGAACCAGGGTCAACGAGACACCGTAATACTATTGATCGACCGTTTCGATCTTTAGCCTTCACCAACGCTGTAGCTAGTAATGCATTATGAATTTCTGTTGACAAGAAACTTTTTGTTTCCTCCTTCATTTCAGTATGAACGTTGGATGTCGGCTTGGAACCTGTAGAGTTTTCCTTGTCTTTAGAGCTCCTATTGTGAAAGTTGTCACGTTTTTCCTGCTGCTTGTGGTTTCCTTCTGATTCCTTTTGAATCTTTTTGGAAGCTGCATGTGTATGCAATAGAGTATGATGCAGCCCGTTGCATGTTTTACACCTTCGGTTATTGGGGCACTGTCTAGCGGTATGCTTGTTTGAAAAACAGTTGAAGCATCTTCCCGAATCCTCAATGCATGTTCTCCTATTTGAAATGCTCATCTTCATGAAAGCGTTGCAAACTCCCACGTAATGTGTATCGTTACATGCGGGACATTTGTTTGTGCTTGCTATGTGATATGTTTTTGCTGTGTGAATAAGTGGCTTGGTACTCGTAGATTGGGACATAGATTCTAAAACTCTGAATCGAGTCAATAAGAATTTTTGAAATTGATCCATTGTTGGCAGTGCTAGCGTGTCACCCAATTCCTCTTCCCAAAGTCGTAAAGTTACAAAGGCTAGTTTTTGTACCAATAAGTAGATTAGCAATGTATCCCATTGTGATACATCTACTTCCAGTGCCTTTAACTGTTGTAGGCTTTCCTCCGTCGTGTCCATGAGGAACTTTATGCTCTTAGCGTTCTCTGTTTTTAGCTTTGGCTGATTGGTGAGGAATTTCAACTGAGTATTTACAAGAACTCTCTTATTCTCGTATCGGAGTTTGAGTTTTTCCCAGGCTGGCTCGTAATCTTCTGCAGTGATTGGAATATGCTTTAATAGGCGCTCCGCTTCTCCTGTAAGGCATCCTTTTAAATGATGTAGCTTTTGTACTGCTGGTAATTGTTTGTCATTATGCACTAATGATATATATAAATCGCGAAATGACCTCCAGGATGAATATTCTCCATTGAACTTCGGTAAATTGATTCGAGGTAATTGACTGTGATTACTGTTCGTATGAATAATTGTGGATGTTGCCCCTGAATTGCCTGTAACTTCCTTTGGAGACTTTGTAACTATTCCATCAGTTAATTCCCCTACATATTCTATGTATTTAATTTCTAAACTAGAGTATGTGTCCGCTGATATGTAGTTGTGTGCACATTTTTCCTTTGAAGCAATGATGGCTTCTCTGAGTTTTGTATCGTGAGCATCGAAGTCTGCCCATATTTTCCCTAAATTTGTTATTTGACTTTCATAGAAACTGACAGTCCTTTTTTCTAGCCTAGTCCTTCGTCCATTCTTTATGGATTGTTCTATCTTATCTGCTAGCACCGTTTGCTTTATGCACAATTCTTCTACTGATGTTGCCATTGTAATTTCTTATTTGACTAGACTAATTGCGTTGAAGACTTGACTTTTATATGCGCTGTAAATTTATATTTGAATTAAGGAAAGGAAGCTTATAGGATCGTTGCAGTAGTTGCCAAAATTCTCTTCACAAATGAAACTTTTTGAAAATTTGAAAAACCTTTTAATAAAAATTATTGATCAATCTTTGTTAGTTTTTTTTTTTTTTAGCTGAAGTTCCAGAATTATTATTACAACTGGGTCGCACAAATCCGGTTTTGAAGGACCAAAAATATTTAAGCAATTAATAAAGGTAACTGAAAATTCAAACCACCAGTTTTAATCTCTTGCTGAAATAACAAAAAAAAGAAGGATGTGCTGGTTTTATGAATGATAACACAAGGATTTTTATGACGACTTTCAGTTTATTGAACTTCGATATTATGTATACATTTTTTTGTTTTTAACAAGATCAATCAATAATTTAATTCTAATTCAATTACGATAAAGGTTTGTTAATGTATAAATTATAATCAATTCAAAGAAAAAAAAAACTTTAGCAACTACTATTCACGTAATTAGGATTAACACGTACGTTGGAATCTTTCATACAAACAGTCAAAATTAAAATGTGAAACTATGTCAAAAAAAATAAAAATGTGAGGAATATTTTTTTTTTAAACTTAATTCACTGCTGAAAAAAAATTAATAATTAAGAGAAATTGGGTTGGAACAATAACAATTTTTGCCACAGACTTGTGCAAATTATTAAAATTTCCCAACACCTTGTAAGCAAATCAAAAAAATTTTACCGCTATTTCCTTTTTTTTTTACGATGAGAACTGTACCGCAACTGCCGTAATAGCGTTTCCGTATGAAACTAAATTTTCTAATTTTAACTAATTCCGATATGAAAAACAAAGAATGAACCGAGGAAAATGCCAATCTTTAAAACTACCGAATATCCAATACAAAATTCTAATCAACGAAAAGAAATGGAGATTATAAAAACAAAAATGTAACCGAAGAAAGAACAAATTTTTTAATTTTGCCAAAACCGAAATAATAACGCAAAAATCCAAACTGCTAAAATAGACTGAGAGAGCGTTTGACGTTTGCGTCGCCTTTTTATAGACCCAAGAGGGGAAATTATTCAAAATGTCTACCAAATTCCACCCATAGGGTAATTAGCTAACTGTGGACTCCATATCCATAATCTGTTTTTATTTGATTTCTCGTTTAGTTTGCTGTTTGCATGATTTTTATGATTGTATCCTGCTTCTCCAAGAAATTTCTTTCATTTATAATGCTTTTCCTAGCAATTACACATAATATTTGTATTTCGATATTCGCCATAAACTAATGGTTTTTATAATTCTGGCAATGTTATTTACATGTAGAATATAAATTCTCCATTTTAACTTCTCCAAGGATATTTCATCTCATTCCCACATTGTGTCTCTTTCTTACTCATTAGTCTTAATGGCAATAAATAAAAATCTAAATAATTTCATTGATAAGCCATTATATTCCTTGAACGCGCCGCGAAAAAACCTGTCAAATGCATGGTTTGAATCTCGCTGAAATGTAAAGTGACAGTTCTAAATCGCGATTAAATTTGAGTGCGTGACAGGTGATTTTCACCTGGGTTTTTTCGTGTATTTTATGTGTTTATTTACAGGTTTATAACAATAAACGTCGTTGGAGCACCTTTAGCACAGTCTGGATACACCGGATGATGGATGCCGGCCGTAATATTGCCACAAAATGATCATAGGGTAAGTGCCAATTTGCCTGTCATGACATGGAACTTTCGTCTATTTGTAGGAAAATTAACACATTAAACAACAAATAATTGTTTGTTATATGTTAATTTTGCTACTGCATTATTAATTTGTTACGTTACTTAGTTTGGTGTTTTGTTATTTGTTATTTTTTCTACATTTCCATGTAATGCATGTTGTTGTTGTTTCGTTTGCATTCCTGTAACTTCTTTTTATGCATGTAAACAAACCTTGGTTTTGTAATTGTCTACTTGTAGCTTTAGTTATTTTTATTTCAATTCTTTTCTAAATTGTTTTTTTTTTTTTTTGGTTTGTTTTAGATAATTACAGCGAGCGGAGGAATTCTTAGGTTTTCTTGGACATCGAATCACGGACGGAAACTTTGTTCAGGTAAGCATTTTTGTCATGTTATCATTGATTGTAATTCATTTTCTTGTATAAATTCTAATGCTTATTCTGTTTTTGTTTTTAGGTATTCAGCAAGAATGCAGTTCGCCGAGGGACGTTTCAGCTGCTGCAACATACTCCCGCCCGTTGAACGATCACGTTCAATAACAAAAATGATATAGTTTTTTTGTCAAATAAAACAACTTAAATTGCAAGAAAAAGATATAAATTGATTTCAATATGTTTCATAAATTCATTTCAAATTGTATCTTCAAAAGCTCTTAGCTACTATTCAACTTAAAGTCTTAGTTTCTAAATAATTAAAAAAGGCATTTCGAACGAGGAAAGGAACGTGCTTTGTTTAAGCTTTATGCTTAGTTGTTTTGTTTGGTCTCCGTTTTCTTTTTTGGTGGTGATGGAATTGTACACGCCCATCACTATAAACATGTACCTTGACTTCGTAGCGGTCCGGTAAGTTTACTTTAAACTCCTTTCTTTTGGAATTTTGGATTTTTTCAAAATCAATGCGTTGCAGTACCCTTTTTGTTAGGTAAATATCTTCATTTTCTCGAGTCACAAATTTCTGGATGTCGTTTTCTATCCGCATTTGTATTTCGTTGACTGTAGTTGATGACCGTAACAGGCTCCATTTGGTAACGTACTGATTATTTATGTGTACTGGATGCTCATTTGGATTCTGCTTCGCCTTGCCTGATTTTGATGGTTGGATCGTCTTCTGGGGTAGGCCAGTGGGGCGGTCGATTCCCAATTCGGTCCATAACTCCATCAGTGGGCTGCTGGGCGGAGAGAAGTAAATGTCCTCCTCTAAAACTAAGACGTCTTCTTCTTGCATTATGATCTGTAATGAGAAAGACTGATTAGCTAACATATGAAAAAACACATACAACATGGACAACGAGCACAAAAACGACACAAAGACATATGGCCAATGCATGACCTAGTTATTCTTCATGAGTTTCTGTAGACTCCATTGGTAGGCGACATATTTTTGCGATGGGTCGCCGATAACTGTTGGTACTTGTTCGTACTTGGACCACTCTCACCAAACCATCTGCTCCAGGATATACTTCTTCAATTCTGCCTAAAGGCCAAAATGTTGGAGGAGTATTTTCTTCTTTAAGCAATACTATGTCCCCCACTTTGATGTTTGGTTGGGTTTCGCACCATTTGGGCCTTTGCTGTAATTGGTGCAAATAATCCTTGGACCATTTATTCCAAAATTGCTGCATTAAATACTGCATATGCTTCCATCGCTGAGCTGGTGATGGTCTTTTCTCTGTCATTTCAGGCTCGGGAACAGCATTGAGTGCTTGCCCAATAATAAAGTGTCCTGGTGTTAGCACCGATAAATCCTCGACGTTGTTTCCAATGGGACAAAGTGGTCGTGAATTCACACAAGCTTCAATCTGTGTCAATAATGTGCAATATTCTTCAAACGTATATATTGCTTGCCCAACGACTCGACGTAAATGATGTTTGACCGATTTTACCCCTGCCTCCCAGAGGCCTCCAAAATGGGGTGAAGCTGGTGGGTTAAAATGCCATGCAATATTTTTAGTGTTAAGATATTGTGCCACTTGTGGTGATGCTTCCCTTACGGCTCGAACGATATCTTGATGTAAGTTCTTATCTGCACCTTTAAAATTTGTGCCGCAATCTGAATAGATGTTTGTGCATAATCCTCTTCTTGATATGAATCTCTTCAGAGCTGCAATAAAAGCTGATGATGTTAAATCCGACACTAGCTCTACGTGAATGGCCTTTGTAGCCATGCATACAAATATGCAAAAGTATCCTTTATAAATTCGTGCTGCTCTGTGTGGAGAGGTCTTTATATTTATAGGACCAGCATAATCCACACCAACATGTGTAAATGGCTTCGAGATATTTACTCGTGGGGCTGGAAGGTTTCCCATTAACTGTGACCTAGTTTGTTGGCGTTGTACCACGCATGCTTTGCATTGATTGATAATTCGTCCAACAGTTCTTCTTCCATTTAAGATCCAGTACAAGTGTCGACTTGTGTTTAGCGTCAATCCCACTCCTCCATGTAGAGTGTCGATGTGTACTTGTTTGATGATTATGTTTGTAATGTGATGATCCATTGGAAGTATTATTGGATGTTTCCTCGCGTAGGGAATATTGGCATGTTCGAGGCGCTCTCCTACTCTTAAAATTCCATGATCATCTAGGAATGGGTTAAGCGACAGCAAATGACTTTTTCTTGATATTGCTGTTCCCGCCTTCAATGAATCATACTCCTTTGTAAAGATGCTCTTTTGTACTAATCGAAATATAGTTCTTTGTGCTGCTTGTAATTCTTTTGTTGATAGTAAACCGTTTATTTTGGTTGTATTGTTGGTACAATTGTGTACAAATCGTTTAATCATTGCTGTCACTCGAGTCAGCCTTACAAACGATGAATACTTGAATAAAATTTCCGACTTTGTTTGATTATGGAAGGTTGCTATGACAACTTTCTTTGCCTCCAATTGCGGCTGGCTGGAAGAAATATTTATTTTTAGCCAATGTTCCTCTCCTCTAGTAAGCCACGTTGGACCATGCCACCATAACCTGTTGTCTAACAATTCTTCCGTTCTTACGCCTCGGGAAGCAATATCGGCTGGATTGCATGTTGTAGGTACATGTCGCCAGGTTTCTGGAGCGACTGTGTCCTGAATCTCAACGACTCGATTAGCCACGTAGGTTTTCCATTTTGATGGATGACTGCGGATCCATTGTAACGTAATCATCGAGTCTGACCAAGCTATGACTGTAACGTTTTCCAACTGCATGTCTTGCATCGTGCTTTTGATCAGTCGAGCAAGTAGTACTGCCCCATTTAACTCCAATCTTGGCACAGTGATTGGTCGAATTGGAGCTACCTTTGTTTTAGATGTTAACATGTGCGATGTAACTGTTCCGTCTACATTCTGCACGCGTACATATACAACAGCAGCATATGCCTTACTAGAGGCGTCGCAGAATCCATGTAATTGAATACTCGCTGATGATCGTGTTGTACCTACCCAACGGGGTATCTTTATTTTTTCTAACTCTTTTAAAGCCTCCTTAAATTGTTGCCACTGTATGGCAATGTTATCTTCAATTGAGGTATCCCATGAGCATCCGGATATCCATAATGATTGAATAAGTAGCTTTGCTACGATGATCACGGGTGCAATCCAGCCCAAAGGATCGTACAATGCTGCCACTTCAGACAGTATAGATCTTTTTGTAAGTACTTTATAATCCTGCTTGGGTGTGATGACAAAATTAAAATAGTCCAACGCTGGATGCCACCGTATGCCCAAGGTTTTGATTACTTCATGTTCATTGAAGTTCAGCATGGATTGCAATTCTTGATGCTCAATGGGTATGTGTTGTAAAAGGTTTGTGTTGTTGCTGGCCCATTTTCGTAAGTTAAAATTGCCTGCCTTTAGCATATTAATGCATTGATGTTGAAGCTCTTTAGCTTCTTCAACCGTATCCGCCCCTGTCAATAGGTCATCCACATAAAAGTCTGTAAGTGCAGCTTTAGACGCTAATGGCCAATTTTTCATCTCATCTATCGCAAGTTGTTGCAGCGTGCGTATTGCTAAATAAGGTGCTGACGACGTGCCAAATGTGACCGTAGTCAATTGATAGTCTTGTCTATTCTTCGTCACTGGATTCTGCCAAATGACCCTATGAAATATACGATGTTTTGGATGCATAGAAATCATTCGGTACATTTTTTCTATATCCGCAGTCATTGCTATCTTATATTTTCTCCATTTTAAGAGGGTTGAAAATAGTTTAGGTTGTATCGTTGGTCCGACCAGCAACTGCTCATTTAGCGATTTTCCCTTATAGCTTTTGGCCGAGGCGTCGAAAACAATTCGGAGTTTAGTAGTTGTGCTTTCTTTAAATACTGCATGATGAGGGATGTAGTAATCATTGACATCTGCGTTCATTGTTGGATCTATCTCCTCCATGTGCCCCAGCGTTATATATTCATCCAAACACTTAGTATATTCTCTTTCTAAATTTTGATCATCCTGAAATCTGTTTTTTAAATATTCAAAACGTTTGACCACTACATCTCTTGACGGACCAAAGCTAGGCTTGCTCTCATTTTTAAACGGGAGTTCTACTTGATATTGTCCGTTTTCCAATCGACGATGCGTTAGTTTGAAAATCTTCTCACATTCCTGGTCTTCTGGTTTCATTATTGGCTTACTGCTAATTTCTTCAGCTTCCCAAAACTGTTTCAATTGATGATTTAATCTTTCAATCGATTGGTTAATTACCGTAAAGGTTTCAACCTGTTCGACTGGTGCATGTGAATTGCCCAGGATTATCCATCCAAACATCGTGTTGATGGTAATTGGTGCATGCTTAGGCCCTTTTTGTATACCCTTTAAAATGATGTTGGCATATACCTGTGCACCAAGGAGTACGTCAATTGCTCCTGGCTTCCAATAATTGGGGTCAGCCAAATTAATTTCATTAAGATGTTTCCATTGTGTTTTTCTTGGCATTGGAGCAGTTGGAAGGTGATCTGTTATTTTATTAATGACCAACATGTCCACCTTAATGCCCTTGTCTTCGTCTTTGCAAGATGTTAAGTTTACCGTAACTTGTTGATTGGCCCATGCAGTCTTGCTTTTGTTTAAACCAGTGATTTGTAATCGAGTAGGCCTCTCCTTTAGACCTAATTGTTTGCAGATATTCTGCGTTATAAATGATGTTTGTGAACCAGGGTCAACGAGACACCGTAATACTATTGATCGACCGTTTCGATCTTTAGCCTTCACCAACGCTGTAGCTAGTAATGCATTATGAATTTCTGTTGACAAGAAACTTTTTGTTTCCTCCTTCATTTCAGTATGAACGTTGGATGTCGGCTTGGAACCTGTAGAGTTTTCCTTGTCTTTAGAGCTCCTATTGTGAAAGTTGTCACGTTTTTCCTGCTGCTTGTGGTTTCCTTCTGATTCCTTTTGAATCTTTTTGGAAGCTGCATGTGTATGCAATAGAGTATGATGCAGCCCGTTGCATGTTTTGCACCTTCGGTTATTGGGGCACTGTCTAGCGGTATGCTTGTTTGAAAAACAGTTGAAGCATCTTCCCGAATCCTCAATGCATGTTCTCCTATTTGAAATGCTCATCTTCATGAAAGCGTTGCAAACTCCCACGTAATGTGTATCGTTACATGCGGGACATTTGTTTGTGCTTGCTATGTGATATGTTTTTGCTGTGTGAATAAGTGGCTTGGTACTCGTAGATTGGGACATAGATTCTAAAACTCTGAATCGAGTCAATAAGAATTTTTGAAATTGATCCATTGTTGGCAGTGCTAGCGTGTCACCCAATTCCTCTTCCCAAAGTCGTAAAGTTACAAAGGCTAGTTTTTGTACCAATAAGTAGATTAGCAATGTATCCCATTGTGATACATCTACTTCCAGTGCCTTTAACTGTTGTAGGCTTTCCTCCGTCGTGTCCATGAGGAACTTTATGCTCTTAGCGTTCTCTGTTTTTAGCTTTGGCTGATTGGTGAGGAATTTCAACTGAGTATTTACAAGAACTCTCTTATTCTCGTATCGGAGTTTGAGTTTTTCCCAGGCTGGCTCGTAATCTTCTGCAGTGATTGGAATATGCTTTAATAGGCGCTCCGCTTCTCCTGTAAGGCATCCTTTTAAATGATGTAGCTTTTGTACTGCTGGTAATTGTTTGTCATTATGCACTAATGATATATATAAATCGCGAAATGACCTCCAGGATGAATATTCTCCATTGAACTTCGGTAAATTGATTCGAGGTAATTGACTGTGATTACTGTTCGTATGAATAATTGTGGATGTTGCCCCTGAATTGCCTGTAACTTCCTTTGGAGACTTTGTAACTATTCCATCAGTTAATTCCCCTACATATTCTATGTATTTAATTTCTAAACTAGAGTATGTGTCCGCTGATATGTAGTTGTGTGCACATTTTTCCTTTGAAGCAATGATGGCTTCTCTGAGTTTTGTATCGTGAGCATCGAAGTCTGCCCATATTTTCCCTAAATTTGTTATTTGACTTTCATAGAAACTGACAGTCCTTTTTTCTAGCCTAGTCCTTCGTCCATTCTTTATGGATTGTTCTATCTTATCTGCTAGCACCGTTTGCTTTATGCACAATTCTTCTACTGATGTTGCCATTGTAATTTCTTATTTGACTAGACTAATTGCGTTGAAGACTTGACTTTTATATGCGCTGTAAATTTATATTTGAATTAAGGAAAGGAAGCTTATAGGATCGTTGCAGTAGTTGCCAAAATTCTCTTCACAAATGAAACTTTTTGAAAATTTGAAAAACCTTTTAATAAAAATTATTGATCAATCTTTGTTAGTTTTTTTTTTTTTTTAGCTGAAGTTCCAGAATTATTATTACAACTGGGTCGCACAAATCCGGTTTTGAAGGACCAAAAATATTTAAGCAATTAATAAAGGTAACTGAAAATTCAAACCACCAGTTTTAATCTCTTGCTGAAATAACAAAAAAAAGAAGGATGTGCTGGTTTTATGAATGATAACACAAGGATTTTTATGACGACTTTCAGTTTATTGAACTTCGATATTATGTATACATTTTTTTGTTTTTAACAAGATCAATCAATAATTTAATTCTAATTCAATTACGATAAAGGTTTGTTAATGTATAAATTATAATCAATTCAAAGAAAAAAAAAAACTTTAGCAACTACTATTCACGTAATTAGGATTAACACGTACGTTGGAATCTTTCATACAAACAGTCAAAATTAAAATGTGAAACTATGTCAAAAAAAATAAAAATGTGAGGAATATTTTTTTTTTAAACTTAATTCACTGCTGAAAAAAAATTAATAATTAAGAGAAATTGGGTTGGAACAATAACAATTTTTGCCACAGACTTGTGCAAATTATTAAAATTTCCCAACACCTTGTAAGCAAATCAAAAAAATTTTACCGCTATTTCCTTTTTTTTTTACGATGAGAACTGTACCGCAACTGCCGTAATAGCGTTTCCGTATGAAACTAAATTTTCTAATTTTAACTAATTCCGATATGAAAAACAAAGAATGAACCGAGGAAAATGCCAATCTTTAAAACTACCGAATATCCAATACAAAATTCTAATCAACGAAAAGAAATGGAGATTATAAAAACAAAAATGTAACCGAAGAAAGAACAAATTTTTTAATTTTGCCAAAACCGAAATAATAACGCAAAAATCCAAACTGCTAAAATAGACTGAGAGAGCGTTTGACGTTTGCGTCGCCTTTTTATAGACCCAAGAGGGGAAATTATTCAAAATGTCTACCAAATTCCACCCATAGGGTAATTAGCTAACTGTGGACTCCATATCCATAATCTGTTTTTATTTGATTTCTCGTTTAGTTTGCTGTTTGCATGATTTTTATGATTGTATCCTGCTTCTCCAAGAAATTTCTTTCATTTATAATGCTTTTCCTAGCAATTACACATAATATTTGTATTTCGATATTCGCCATAAACTAATGGTTTTTATAATTCTGGCAATGTTATTTACATGTAGAATATAAATTCTCCATTTTAACTTCTCCAAGGATATTTCATCTCATTCCCACATTGTGTCTCTTTCTTACTCATTAGTCTTAATGGCAATAAATAAAAATCTAAATAATTTCATTGATAAGCCATTATATTCCTTGAACGCGCCGCGAAAAAACCTGTCAAATGCATGGTTTGAATCTCGCTGAAATGTAAAGTGACAGTTCTAAATCGCGATTAAATTTGAGTGCGTGACAGGTGATTTTCACCTGGGTTTTTTCGTGTATTTTATGTGTTTATTTACAGGTTTATAACAATCAACGTCGTTGGATCACCTTTAGCACAGTCTGGATACACCGGATGATGGATGCCGGCCGTAATATTGCCACAAAATGATCATAGGGTAAGTGCCAATTTGCCTGTCATCATGACATGGAACTTTCGTCTATTTGTAGGAAAATTAACACATTAAACAACAAATAATTGTTTGTTATATGTTAATTTTGCTACTGCATTATTAATTTGTTACGTTACTTAGTTTGGTGTTTTGTTATTTGTTATTTTTTCTACATTTCCATGTAATGCATGTTGTTGTTGTTTCGTTTGCATTCCTGTAACTTCTTTTTATGCATGTAAACAAACCTTGGTTTTGTAATTGCCTACTTGTAGCTTTAGTTATTTTTATTTCAATTCTTTTCTAAATTGTTTCTTTTTTTTTTTTGTTGGTTTGTTTTAGATAATTACAGCGAGCGGAGGAATTCTTAGGTTTTCTTGGACATCGAATCACGGACGGAAACTTTGTTCAGGTAAGCATTTTTGTCATGTTATCATTGATTGTAATTCATTTTCTTGTATAAATTCTAATGGTTATTCTGTTTTTGTTTTTAGGTATTCAGCAAGAATGCAGTTCGCCGAGGGACGTTTCAGCTGCTGCAACAGTATGTATTACACTCTGATAACTGTCGAAATTCTGTAAATTGCATGCAACTTTCATTATATAACAAAAAAAATCAGTAAAAACCACACACCAACTAAATATCGAAACTTTATCGAATACCGATCATCAGTGCGACTATTCAAAGGGCCCGCTATGAAATGCATATCACATAGGATTCATTAGTGCGATGCACCACGTATGTAAGCCAGCTGTAACAACGGACGGTACGATCTATGAACTGTTAAGGGTCGCTCTCGTCTAGTTAGAATTTTTTGTTCCTCTGTCGAAATTATAATAATTACGCACTTATAAAAAAAAAAACAATATTGTATTCTTAGAATGACTATTTAGAAGAAAATTAAATAATTTTTTTTTTTCTCAGCTGATATAATACAACGCTCAGATTTCCTTTTTTTTTCAAAAAAAAAAGCTTTTACCTTTAAACATTTCAGAACTTTTCCTCGAAAATATCACTTGCTCCCCTTTTCAAAGCTCGAGGGCCCCACGTTGGGCGCCAAAAATGTTACGCTCTGTTTTCATGCGTAAAGGCGCTAGCTCAGCTTGGGCGTGGGAAAAATAAGGCAATTATAATTTTCCTTCCCTTTTAACTGGGATCACAAGAGCAGCCAAATGATCGAACTGCAGAACATTATCACAAAAATTAGAACACATGGGCGCCACGGGGTTTTTAGAGATACCACGAAACTCTATTAGAAAACTGACGAAAACACTCTTTTTAGCACTCACTTAATGTACATATATTCAAAGAAAGAAAAACAAAGGGTGATTTTACTTAAGCTAAGGCATGCTACTTCAAAATATAATTCTAAATGTGGAATTTACCTCTCTTACGGGACCTCCATAGTACCACTTATCAGCAACCCGTATTCGAAATAGACAATCCCCGAAGTCCCCAAAACCCTTTTTCTTCCTCAGTTTTATTCCTTAACTGTCCACTTTCCTTAACTGGCCACTTTCTTTACGTTTCACAATTCTCGTTTTCTAACTTTAACTCAATTTAAGTTTTTTTTTTTTTTGCTCAGAACTACTGCTTCTGTTCATAACTCTCCTGGTCCACGTCGTACCGCAAGTGTCTCTTTACCTACCGGATCAGTCTATTTCCTTTTTGGCCCTCCGTTCCAATGCCTCTATTCCCATTGTTTTGATACACTGAACTTCGAACTTTAGTTCCGAGTGTACAGTCATTAATGCCGGGTGTACAGTCATTACAGATAATCTGAACTTTGCGATTTTTCGACTTTTCTTCATTTTTCTCATATTGCTTCTTAAATACAAATGGATATTAACTTCTTCCTCTTTATTACTTTGCTGTTTTCCTTTTCTTTTTATTTTCCTTGGACGGAAATTTTCTGGGACAGGGCCTAGTTCATCCGGGCTGAGACACTTACCGTTCTGTTTGGGCTTTCTGATGTCTTGCTTTACAATATTTATTTTGAAAATAAGCAAAGGCAGCACCGCACCGTGGTGACCGTACGAGAGGCAAATTAGTTTGTTTGGCAATATCATTTAACAAATAAAGATACGGAAAGCTTCGGAGTTAATCATTACATATAAGATACAATTCAAAAGCTACATATGAAAAGCAAAAATCTCGTCTAATTTAATGCAATAAGATTACCAAAATATTTATTATTATTATTATTATTATCCTTATTTCATTACATGTACCGATCCTTAGTCTATGGGTTAGTAGGATGATGCCGCCTTCAAGGAAGTAAACATATTCCGAAATGGTTCTGGATTCTGACAATGAGTTTGTGTCAAAATATATACATACATAGATATATGGTGTAAGTCAAAACCCTCGAGAATACTTCACAAGCCATGAAACAGACTCCCTCCCTACCACATGCGAGTCCCAACGAAGTCCTTATATTCTAAAATATTTACAGTGCTCTTATGTAAAACTAACAAAAGTTTGATTTGAATAGCTCCTCTGCCCTAAACTACTATTCATACAGAAAAATGATGTTCTGATAATCTTAAGCTTGCTTTATTATCTTCCGGACCGTAATAAAATGTTCATACCTTTCCTAATAAAATTATTTTAAAAAATTTATCTTAACCAAATGACTACGATTCTTCAAACAAAAATTCGCAGCTGAGTAATCATTGTAATGTCGCTGTGCCGTCATGGGATGCCTGATGAAATCGAATGTAGCTGCCTACAGATTCGGACTCCAGCTGCACATACCCACATGCAATTATTACTCAGCTGAGAGTTAGTAAGCGTAAAATGTTAAGGGTAGTTTGTAATCAAAACTATTTTATCATTTTGTTAAGTAAGGTATATAAGAAATGTAGATAAGGAAGATAAGGAATGAAGCTGTAAATAACTAGAAGACTATTTTCCTGTATTAAGAGTAGTTTAGCCTCTATGGCATATATAAAGCCAATCTTTAGCACTTTTCCATAAGTATCAATATAGAACATTTTAGAAAACGGACTCCGAACGCACACATATAGATTTCTGTTTCATGGCTTGGGAAGTATTCTCTAGGGTTTTGTGTAAGTCCATTCGGTATGAATGAGGGACCAGGTTCGATGACTATGATATTTCTGATCCAAATTACTGAAGGTGACTTGTGTTTGCAGGTTTCTGATATAGGCGTGTGCTCGGATGTGTTTGCCTGTGTGTGCTGGCGTAAGCGTGTGTAACTTTGTTTGTGACTCCATTGAGTATGAATGACGGACCAGGTTTGATGACTACACGAAGGGACGTGAGTGGTGTTCACGAATATCTAATGCCTGCAATAAAGTAAGAAAGAAAAACCGGCAGTATCAATAGTTCTAATGAACACACGGATCACGATGTATGACACATAACAACTACTATCCGCACAGGAAAATAGTCTTCCAGTAATTTTAGGCTTGGCTCCTTACCTTCCCAAAGGCTGCTCTTACCATCCATTAAAAAAACAATATAGTTTCGATTAAAAAGTAACCTTACCATTTTACGCTCAATAACTCTCAGCTGACTATTAATTGCAATAGTTTATGTGCGGCCGTAGTTCGAATCTGTAGGTAGCTTGATTCGAATTCATCGGGTCACGGCACATTATACTAATATTTTTTAAATACTTCTGTTATGAAAGATATAAAAAATTGATTACGGTTGAGAAGATAAGAAGGTAAGCTTAAGATTATCAGAACACAGTTTTTTTGTATGAATAGTGGTTTAGGACGCAGGAGCTCATCAATTCAAACTTTTATCAGTTTTACATAGAGAACACTGCAAATATTTTGAAATGTTAGGACTAAGTTAAGGCTCTCATATAGTAGCCAGGGAGTTTGTTTAAAGGCTTGGGAAGTATTTCTCGAGGATTCTGTTTATACACATTTTAAACCATTAAAGTTCAGAAGTTCAAGCAGAAAATAACTATGTGTATATAATATACATATATATATATGTGCATGAAAAGCAATTAAAAGCTCAATCCTAAAACTTTAGCAGAACATGGCTTACCAACAGCGGAACAAAACTTCTCATTGGAACTGGGACGAAAATAGTATTAAGATGCCATATTTCGATACTTCTTCGCAGCCATTTGCCTACTAATAGAACTCTGTAGAGGGAGCAGGCCAGTTAACAAAATTTATTTAACAAATTCCTTTTCCGCCGAATGTCAATTCTCAAAATGGGAAACTCTTCAAACAGTCATATAACAAAATGCCATTTATACAAATATGACATTTCGCAAAAATCGTAATGCCAAATAAATTTTTGGCAAATTATGGACAAAATCCCATTTCGCAAAACTAACCTTTTCTTCAATTTTGCCATTATAATGATACAACTAGAATCTATCGTATTTTTATACCATAGATGAAATCTAAAGGGTATACTAAGTTCGTCGTTCCTAGAAATAATGATGGTAGAGCAAAATGAATTAGAATATTAAAAGTTATTTTGATTTTTGCATGTCCGTCCGTCTGCCCGTTCGTTCGTCTTTCCGTCCGTCCGTCTCCACGATAACTCGAGAGCGCGTGTACCTAAGAGAGCTGAAATTTTGCGTGGCCTTTAAAAAAAAAAGAAAAATTAAGTTCGAAAATGGGACACATCGGGTAACTCCTCGTAGGGTTGCCATACAAAACCTTTGTTTCTAACTACATATTTGGACACCACCTGAGAGCGAGTCAACGTCGAGAGCTTCAATTTTGTACATAGTACTTTCATAAAAATAGTAAATATAATTTCAAAAATGGGCTAAATCGGGCAACCCCTTCTTGGTGTTGCCATATAAAATTTTTGGATTTTTACGTATACTGTGAAAACGAAAAGTCCTATATGATTGGTTTTAATGTAGCGAAGTTTTTCAGAGTATGAAATTCTATAAAATTGGTTATAACCATTTTTTCTGTACGACGAACCGTTCTAGAAATATATACGAAAAATATCTTCAAAAATCAAACTTGCACAGACGTGACCATACAAAATGACATACATGGCAGTCATCTATAGTCCGCGCTACGAAAAATGAGATATATTAAGGTCCTGGAAATTTCAGTTTGGGGTTGCGCTTTACCAATTTAGCCTGAACAAAATTTTAAAATTTTTCCATTTCAATTAAGTTATTTTATTGATTTTCTACAAGGTCAGATAAATTTCATCCCCAAACATGTTTTACATTACATTACTTAAGTTATAGAGTTTATTTACAAATACATTTGCTTACTCTAATCAGTTATATGACTATATTCTTCCTGTACATCTGAAAATACGCAACAGATATTGATTGGTTTGATCTTTAATTATCCCTGACCTTATTTTCTAGTCTATGTCAAAACCTCTTGGGATGTTATTAATGAAGCTTATTGATTAAAAATTTGCTTTTGAGAAAATCATAAAAATTTCCCTTTAAAATATTTGTCTAGTCTTTTAGAAACTGCGCAAATAATAGAAGCATATAAAAAATGTCATATTTAAAATTAAAGCTTTGCAATAAAGCGAAAGCATTGAGTTTATAGACAAGCCATTTTTGACTGTCATTCATTACGCACTTTTATTTGAGACACAAAAAAACCACTTTGAAGCTCCTCTTCATATTGACGCATCAAAATAATTTATATTCATTCTGAATTTCTAGAATTACAAATTACTCTTAAAAGTTTTGTGACGAAATTTACTTATAATAAATAATCTTTTTTTCAATAATAATAGAAAATAAAATAGTATGAATTCCTAAATATTTATTAAAATGACAAGAAAATACAAAAGTAATTCAAAATATCAAAATATAATTCTTTTTACTTGCAATGGCCTTTGAAAGCTCTTTTACTATTGGGAATATACATTTGGAAGTTAGCGACTTACCATTTCACACTATGTCACCATACAACTCGAGGCGTAAAAAATAAAAAACTTTTAATTTCGCAATAACTCTCTTAATTCTTTAGCGAGTCGGTATTTTGTAATGTGCTTGCTTCTTATAAGAGAAGACTAGTAGGCAGAAGTGCCGATTTATAACAAAACTCAGGTTATTACGCCGACTTAGCTTTTGGCTATTACGCCGATAAAATAGATAGGCTATTACGCCGATTTAACTTGTGGCTATTACGCCGATAAAATATATAGGCTATTACGCCGACTAATGAATAAATAACACTCCTGCTTAAGGTTCAGTTAATTATTATTTTATTCAATCAATCACGCTAAATTTATACATAAATTTTACTTACGCTAGCAATTATGACTATCGATCATACAAATCCAATCTTCCTTTGTTGATATATTTCCCATGATTATGCCGTTATGTCGCTTAATTACATATAGTATGTCGTAAGCATGCTTGTGACTCAATTTGTATTTAGTGATATATCTTGGATTAAGATATATTACAATTTGAACTCGTCGTCCCGCATTTTGATTTTCAGGTTTTCCAACGTGGACTGGTGGTTCAGTCTTAGTTTCGGATGTCTAAGTCTATAGGCGGGTTTCATTCTATCAATTGATTGGTAAAATGTTTTTCTTTACGGCTCATTACTTGATATGTAGGTAAGTCCTTGTGAACAAAAACTGTAGGTGTAGAATGCCATGTAGTTGAAGTTGGTTGAATATTCTTCATCACATTTCTTAGTTTTATGACGACGTCTTACTCTGGTTTCCTTAATACATCGTTCGAAAAAACATCTGATGAGATGTTTAATGTGGTTCCATAAAATAATTCGGCAGGCGATGCCTTGATGTCTGGTTTATAAGTTGTTCGAAGACCTACCAGAGTCATAAGGAGGTGTTCTGTCCAATCATCTGTATTGTTACAAAGAATCGCCGATTTTGGGGTTTGATGAAATCTCCCGATTAACCGATTCGCTTGTGGATAATATGGTAATGTCTTGACATGTTTAATTCCCAGAATTGTCGTTAGTTCGGAAAAGATATTCGATATAAATTGTCGACCTGATGTGATTATGGCTGTTTCGGCAGCTTGGTCAATAATTGGTGGAGCTTCAGGCCATCTTGTAAAGCGGTCAATGATCGTGAGGTAATATTTGTTGTCCATGTTCGGAGGAAAAGGTCCAACTATATCAATATTAATGTGCTTGAAACGTTTGGAAGTTGAATCATACGCTTGTGGATATATGTCGATTGATTTTTACTCGTTGGCATTCGACACAGTGTTTGGCAAAATTCTCGCAATCTTTGTTAATACCTGGCCAAATGATTCTTTCTGTCATCAGTTTAGCTGTAGCACGTCTACCCGGATGAAACAGGATGTGTATTGCTTACAAAACGGCGTTGTAGATTTTTTTTGTAATAAACTATCGAATTTTCTTTCTCGAACAGTCGCAGTAAATTTGCTTTAACGTACCTGGAATGGTGTAGAGCAGGGGTGGCCAAGACGTCGACCGCGGTCTACCGGTCGATCGCGTAGACGTTTTTGGTAGCCCGTGAGAGTAAAATCAATTAAACAAATGTTACAATAAATTTCCATTTTCAGATAATTGCGCCGCTTCACGTGGCGTGAGTAACGGATAACCCACCCCTCGCCAACATAGTGCCAAGTCTTTGCCTCGCTTACCCATCGCACGCTCTTTATTTCTCTCGATATCTCTCTCTCTTTATCTCCTGTATTAATAAAAAATGCGCCTTTGTGTTCTCAGTTAGTGTACTCAGCTTGTACGAGTATTTAACTCTGACGATGGTTTTGTTACGTGGTGATAAAAATAGCGACTAAAATGAGCGGGCAAAAAAACAAGCATTTTAAAACTACACACACAAAATACGTCACTGACTTTCCGGTTGGAAGTAAAATCTAAAAAAATAGAAGAACATTAGTTAAAAACTGGCTTATCTGCACACAGCAATCGGTTTTTACGAAGCCAGGCACAAAATTAAAAACAGCGACATTGGTATCGTAAAAATAAAAAGGAAATTCTTTTGTAAATCGCCGGCATTTCCCTGCCTCGGGAATTCTAAATTTTCGGCGAGTAGTTGGAGAATTTACACGAGAAGTTCGAAAGAAGTTTTTGGAGCTCGGCTAGAAGTCATCAGTTTCATAGTGTTCCCTTTTAACGAAGGCATTAACATTGACAGAGGAAGAAATTATAGTTGGTCCGACATATCTAAGTATTTTTCAAATTTGGACTATTCGGAAGCATGTACAGATTTTTTTAGGAAAGCTTTTTGCGTTTTATTTAAAACCGTTGCTGACGGTAGTGTGTAATTCTTCGTCGGTTGATTGATCAAGAGCTAGTTGTTCGTAGTCGAGACTCTTTGCTGTTTGAATGGCTTTAATGCGTGTAAGTAAATCGGCTGGATGTAACGAATGTCGATCGTAATTTGAGATATTCGGTCGAGTTGACGAGCTTAACGTTCGGAAGCTTTATCCAACTTTTATTCGAAAGCGAACGCTAGAGGTTTGTAATCTGTGTAGAATTGGCACTGTCTGCCTTCTAGCATGTCCTTGAAATGACGAACCGCCAGAAACATTGCCGTGAGTTCGCGATCGTAAGTACTGTATCTCAATTGACAATCATCGAATTTCTTTGAAATAAATCCGAGAGGTGGAATTTCATTATTAACAATCTGATGAAGAACGGCTCCCGCAGCAAAATCAGATGCACCTACATACAGCAATAACTCGGCTCCAATCATTGGGTGCGCGAGCTCTGTTACGATCGCGAGTTGGTTTTCGAATGCTGTAATTCCTTCTTTCTTTCAAACTATCTCACGTTTATCGTTCATTTTGTTGTCTGCAATCATGCGAAGCTTGCAATTACATGGCTTGAGGAAGATATCTTCTATAAAAGTTGATAGTTCCCAAAAATCGTTTCAATTGTTTGATCGTTGACGTTTGTGGGAGATTTCGCATCGCAGAAACTTTTTCTGGAATAGGCTTGATGCCTGATGGTGTTATCAAGTGTCCAAGAAAAACTTGTTCTGATTTTCCTAACTCACATATCGCAGTGTTGACAGTCAATTTGTGCTGTTTGAGTCGATCGAAAATTGTTTTAATAATGTCGATGTTCGTCAGGCGAAGAAGATGCGATGCAGAAATCATCTAAATATGTAAACACAAAGTCTAATCCTCTCACTACCTCATGAATTTAGCATTGAAAGGTTTGTGCAGCATTGCAGAGTCCAAATGTCATGTATAAAAATTCAAAAAATCCAAATGATGTTGTTATAGCTGTCTTCGGAATATCTTCCGGAGTGAGAGGAACTTCATGATATGCTTTTTGTAAATCGATTTAGGAAAAAATTGTGTTTCCGTGAAGAATCGATGTGAAATCTGTTATATGTGGAATTGGATAATGATTAGGTACCGTAATTACGTTCAAATCGCGGTAGTCACCGCATGGCCGCCATTTTCCATCTGGCTTTTTAACCATATGTAAAGGACTAGCCCAGTTGCTATTCGACGGACTGCAAATTCCAGCTGACATTAATAGTTCTAATTCGTGTTTCGCTGCTTTAAGCTTCTCTAGTTCAGGACGACACGTGGTCATACGAAAGCAGGTTGCCCGTTAGTCTTGATCCCGTGGACAATTGTAGTGCTCGCGGGCGTACCTAGCAGTGGAAATTTCGTTATTTCTTTATAATCGCTGAACAGGTCAGCGAAAGGTGCGGTAGTTTCATACGTCATGAGGCTTGTCTCGTGTATAGAAACTTCTCCAATGTAGGCGATCTTTAATCCTGTTAAAGGATCGATGAGCTGATTATTTTTAAGACCGATTAATAAGCCATAGAATTGAATAAAATCGGTTCCCATGATCGGTATGGTAACGTCTGCTATATAAAAAATCCATAAAAAATCTCTACGGAGACCTAGATAATATTTTTTAAATGAACTTAACCGTAGACTTTAATTGTTGTGGCTTTGAATCCAGTTGCTTTTAGATTCGGTGGTATAACTGACACATCCGCGCAAGCGTCAATTAAAAATTGTTTGCATGATGATGTGTCAGTGATCTTTAGACGATAAAGATGTTTTGAAGTAATTTCAAGCCCACCGTAACTTGAAGTTGAAGCAACTGAACGGCTTCATTCTTGTGTTTTGGAGTTTAGTGCGCTCTGATTTGCAGATTGCTTACCAAACTTACACGGTTGTCGACACACACGGGCTTTGTTACCACCATTCGGTTGAATTGGTTACTGAATTTTGCTAGTTTGACCGCTCTCGTTTATCTCTTTTGCGCGAGTTGCGTCGACTGCGTTGGTTCTGAGAATTTGGAAATTCACGCCGCATTTCTGAAATTTCTTTGATTAACTCAGCAGTGCCTGGAGGTGTTTCAGATCTATCGTTGGCATGTTTAACTGGGACTGCCCTGACTGACAAAGAACTGCCGGAAGCAATATCATGGATACTTCGAAGACGAATTGATTCAACAACAGCATCTGTCGTTGCGAGTTTGTCTGCCAATGTTGCTGTTTTCATTGCTATACGGCTGTCTGAGCCGTTTCGGGAAGTTTTGCTGCCCAAAGGTTGAGTAAAGCTGAATTAGTGAACGAACCAGTGGCTAATCGTTTCAAATTTCTATACAATTGGCTTGGTTTTTGATCACCCAGTGAATGTCCAGCCAAAGTTTCTTGAATTCGTTTCTGTTGGATGTCTACAAAATATTCGATAAGTTTCGGTTTGATAAAAGCATATTTACCTTGCTATGGGATATCGTTGATAATCGAAGATAGTTCCATTAGTCGTAGTGGATTAATGTGCACCATCACTGTGTTGTATTTTTGATTCTCGTAAGTAAGTAATACATGAAGCATTAAACCAAAATTCGAGACTCATAACATTTCGATGTGATTTTCATTCATTTGTGGCAATAGGATCTGAGGAATGGCTGAATTTGCGTTCACTTCTTGATGGTCGTTTTCTTGTTTGTAAGCATTTTGTAAAATTATTTGTATTTTGTTCGCAATTAATGGATTTTTACATTCAAATTATCTTATTCTTAACGTTTGTTTTCTTGTTCGTCTCCCGCGCCGTTAATTCCGTTAATTGGCATTTTGTAAAATTATTTGTATTTTGTTCGCAATCAATGAATTAATACATTTAAATTATCGGGAATGTTTATTTCGTTTGCCACTTTGTTTCGTTTCGTTTGTAACAATCGTTCGATTGGATTTTATACTCCTTTAGTTTTTAGAAAAAATGGAAAAATTCACCATACACCTCGAGGCGTAAAAAATAAAAAACTTTTAATTTCGCAATAACTCTCTTAATTCTTTAGCGAGTCGGTATTTTGTAATGTGCTTGCTTCTTATAAGAGAAGACTAGTAGGCAGAAGTGCCGATTTATAACAAAACTCAGGTTATTACGCCGACTTAGCTTTTGGCTATTACGCCGATAAAATAGATAGGCTATTACGCCGATTTAACTTGTGGCTATTACGTTGATGAAATATATAGGCTATTACGCCGACTTATGAATAAATAACACTCCTGCTTAAGGTTCAGTTAATTATTATTTTATTCAATCAATCACGCTAAATTTATACATAAATTTTACTTACGCTAGCAATTATGACTATCGATCATACAAATCCAATCATGAGAAACGCGTCAACAATGAAAATCGGTCAGTCATTACACTTTATGTAATATTCATACATAACATGAATCACGCTCTTGAATTTTATTTCATTCATTGTAACCTGACTCATGCTTTCTTTATTTTATTTTCTTTAAGTCATTCATTGTGAGTGACGATTTTCTTTCTTGACCCATATCTTCCTTTGTTGATATATTTCCCATGATTATGCCGTTATGTCGCTTAATTACATATAGCATGTCGTAAGCATGCTTGTGACTCAATTTGTATTTAGTGATATATCTTGGATTAAGATATATTACAATTTGAACTAGTCGTCCCGCATTTTGATTTTCAGGTTTTCCAACGTGGACTGGTGGTTCAGTCTTAGTTTCGGATGTCTAAGGCTATAGGCGGGTTTCATTCTATCAATTGATTGGTAAAATGTTTTTCTTTACGGCTCATTACTCGATATGTAGGTAAGCCCTTGTGAACAAAAACTGTAGGTGTAGAATGCCATGTAGTTGAAGTTGGTTGAATATTCTTCATCGCATTTCTTAGTTTTATGACGACGTCTTACTCTGGTTTCCTTAATACATCGTTCGAAAAAACATCTGATGAGATGTTTAATGTGGTTCCATAAAATAATTCGGCAGGCGATGCCTTGATGTCTGGTTTATACGTTGTTCGAAGACCTACCAGAGTCATAAGCAGGTGTTCTGTCCAATCATCTGTATTGTTACAAAGAATCGCCGATTTTGGGGTTTGATACCATCTCTCGATTAACCGATTCGCTTGTGGATAATATGGTAATGGCTTGACATGTTTAATTCCCAGAATTGTCGTTAGTTCGGAAAAGATATTCGATATAAATTGTCGACCTGATGTGATTATGGCTGTTTCGGCAGCTTGGTCAATAATTGGTGGAGCTTCAGGCCATCTTGTAAAGCGGTCAATGATGGTGAGGTAATATTTGTTGTCCATGTTCGGAGGAAAAGGTCCAACTATATCAATATTAATGTGCTTGAAACATTTGGAAGTTGAATCATACGCTTGTGGATATATGTCGATTGATTTTTACTCGTTGGCATTCGACACAGTGTTTGGCAAAATTCTCGCAATCTTTGTTAATACCTGGCCAAATGATTCTTTCTGTCATCAGTTTAGCTGTAGCACGTCTACCCGGATGAAACAGGATGTGTATTGCTTACAAAACGACGTTGTAGATTTTTTTTGTAATAAACTATCGAATTTTCTCTCTCGAACAGTCGCAGTAAATTTGCTTTAACGTACCTGGAATGGTGTAGAGCAGGGGTGGCCAAGACGTCGACCGCGGTCTACCGGTCGATCGCGTAGACGTTTTTGGTAGCCCGTGAGAGTAAAATCAATTGAACAAATGCTACAATAAATTTCCATTTTCAGATAATTGCGCCGCTTCACGTGGCGTGAGTAACGGATAACCCACCCCTCGCCAACATGGTGCCAAGTCTTTGCCTCGCTTACCCATCGCACGCTCTTTATTTCTCTCGATATCTCTCTCTCTTTATCTCTTGTATTAATAAAAAATGCGCCTTTGTGTTCTCAGTTAGTGTACTCAGCTTGTACGAGTATTTAACTCTGACGATGGTTTTGTTACGTGGTGATAAAAATAGCGACTAAAATGAGCGGGCAATTTTGTCGAGTGCTGAAAAAGGTTACCATTATCAGATGAGTTATTTACTTTTATGTTCAAGGATTAATGTGTTTGTTCTATTTGTAACTCAGGAGGTGTAGTACTACACAAAAACACAAGCATTTTAAAACTACACACACAAAATACGTCACTGACTTTCCGGTTGGAAGTAAAATCTAAAAAAATAGAAGAACATTAGTTAAAAACTGGCTTATCTGCACACAGCAATCGGTTTTTACGAAGCCAGGCACAAAATTAAAAACAGCGACATTGGTATCGTAAAAATAAAAAGGAAATTCTTTTGTAAATCGCCGGCATTTCCCTGCCTCGGGAATTCTAAATTTTCGCCGAGTAGTTGGAGAATTTACACGAGAAGTTCGAAAGAAGTTTTTGGAGCTCGGCTAGAAGTCATCAGTTTCATAGTGTTCCCTTTTAACGAAGGCATTAACATTGACAGAGGAAGAAATTATAGTTGGTCCGACATATCTAAGTATTTTTCAAATTTGGACTATTCGGAAGCATGTACAGATTTTTTTAGGAAAGCTTTTTGCGTTTTATTTAAAACCGTTGCTGACGGTAGTGTGTAATTCTTCGTCGGTTGATTGATCAAGAGCTAGTTGTTCGTAGTCGAGACTCTTTGCTGTTTGAATGGCTTTAATGCGTGTAAGTAAATCGGCTGGATGTAACGAATGTCGATCGTAATTTGAGATATTCGGTCGAGTTGACGAGCTTAACGTTCGGAAGCTTTATCCAACTTTTATTTGAAAGCGAACGCTAGAGGTTTGTAATCTGTGTAGAATTGGCACTGTCTGCCTTCTAGCATCTCCTTGAAATGACGAACCGCCAGAAACATTGCCGTGAGTTCGCGATCGTAAGTACTCTATCTCAATTGACAATCATCGAATTTCTTTGAAATAAATCCGAGAGGTGGAATTTCATTATTAACAATCTGATGAAGAACGGCTCCCGCAGCAAAATCAGATGCATCTACATACAGCAATAACTCGGCTCCAATCATTGGGTGAGCGAGCTCTGTTACGATCGCGAGTTGGTTTTCGAATGCTGTAATTCCTTCTTTCTTTCAAACTATCTCACGTTTATCGTTCATTTTGTTGTCTGCAATCATGCGAAGCTTGCAATTACATGGCTTGGGGAAGATATCTTCTATAAAAGTTGATAGTTCCCAAAAATCGTTTCAATTGTTTGATCGTTGACGTTTGTGGGAGATTTCGCATCGCAGAAACTTTTTCTGGAATAGGCTTGATGCCTGATGGTGTTATCAAGTGTCCAAGAAAAACTTGTTCTTATTTTCCTAACTCACATATCGCAGTGTTGACAGTCAATTTGTGCTGTTTGAGTCGATCGAAAATTGTTTTAATAATGTCGATGTTCGTCAGGCGAAGAAGATGCGATGCAGAAATCATCTAATCGTCTAATCCTCTCACTACCTCATGAATTTAGCGTTGAAAGGTTTGTGCAGCATTGCAGAGTCCAAATGTCATGTATAAAAATTCAAAAAATCCAAATGATGTTGTTATAGCTGTCTTCGGAATATCTTCCGGAGTGAGAGGAACTTCATGATATGCTTTTTGTAAATCGATTTAGGAAAAAATTGTGTTTCCGTGAAGAATCGATGTGAAATCTGTTATATGTGGAATTGGATAATGATTAGGTACCGTAATTACGTTCAAATCGCGGTAGTCACCGCATGGCCGCCATTTTCCATCTGGCTTTTTAACCATATGTAAAGGACTAGCCCAGTTGCTATTCGACGGACTGCAAATTCCAGCTGACATTAATAGTTCTAATTCGTGTTTCGCTGCTTTAAGCTTCTCTAGTTCAGGACGACACGTGGTCATACGAAAGCAGGTTGCCCGTTAGTCTTGATCCCGTGGACAATTGTAGTGCTCGCGGGCGTACCTAGCAGTGGAAATTTCGTTATTTCTTTATAATCGCTGAACAGGTCAGCGAAAGGTGCGGTAGTTTCATATGTCATGAGGCTTGTCTCGTGTATAGAAACTTCTCCAATGTAGGCGATCTTTAATCATGTTAAAGGATCGATGAGCTGATTATTTTTAAGACCGATTAATAAGCCATAGAATTGAATAAAATCGGTTCCCATGATCGGTATGGTAACGTCTGCTATATAAAAAAATCCATAAAAAATCTCTACGGAGACCTAGATAATATTTTTTAAATGAACTTGACCGTAGACTTTAATTGTTGTGGCTTTGAATCCAGTTGCTTTTAGATTCGGTGGTATAACTGACACATCCGCGCAAGCGTCAATTAAAAATTGTTTGCATGAAGATGTGTCAGTGATCTTTAGACGATAAAGATGTTTTGAAGTAATTTCAAGCCCACCGTAACTTGAAGTTGAAGCAACTGAACGGCTTCATTCTTGTGTTTTGGAGTTTAGTGCGCTCTGATTTGCAGATTGCTTACCAAACTTACACGGTTGTCGACACACACGAGCTTTGTTACCACCATTCGGTTGAATTGGTTACTGAATTTTGCTAGTTTGACCGCTCTCGTTTATCTCTTTTGCGCGAGTTGCGTCGGTTGCGTTGGTTCTGAGAATTTGGAAATTCACGCCGCATTTCTAAAATTTCTTTGATTAACTCAGCAGTGCCTGGAGGTGTTTCAGATCTATCGTTGGCATGTTTAACTGGGACTGCCCTGACTGACAAAGAACTGCCGGAATCAATATCATGGATACTTCGAAGACGAATTGATTCAACAACAGCATCTGTCGTTGCGAGTTTGTCTGCCAATGTTGCTGTTTTCATTGCTATACGGCTGTCTGAGCCGTTTCGGGAAGTTTTGCTGCCCAAAGGTTGAGTAAAGCTGAATTAGTGAACGAACCAGTGGCTAATCGTTTCAAATTTCTATACAATTGGCTTGGTTTTTGATCACCCAGTGAATGTCCAGCCAAAGTTTCTTGAATTCGTTTCTGTTGGATGTCTACAAAATATTCGATAAGTTTCGGTTTGATAAAAGCATATTTACCTTGCTATGGGATATCGTTGATAATCGAAGATAGTTCCATTAGTCGTAGTGGATTAATGTGCACCATCACTGTGTTGTATTTTTGATTGTCGTAAGTAAGTAATACATGAAGCATTAAACCAAAATTCGAGACTCATAACATTTCGATGTGATTTTCATTCATTTGTGGCAATAGGATCTGAGGAATGGCTGAATTTGCGTTCACTTCTTGATGGTCGTTTTCTTGTTTGTAAGCATTTTGTAAAATTATTTGTATTTTGTTCGCAATTAATGGATTTTTACATTCAAATTATCTTATTCTTAACGTTTGTTTTCTTGTTCGTCTCCCGCGCCGTTAATTCCGTTAATTGGCATTTTGTAAAATTATTTGTATTTTGTTCGCAATCAATGAATTAATACATTTAAATTATCGGGAATGTTTATTTCGTTTGCCACTTTGTTTCGTTTCGTTTGTAACAATTGTTCGATTGGATTTTATACTCCTTTAGTTTTTAGAAAAAATGGAAAAATTCTCGAAAAAATTGTTCACTTTAATTTGAAGCGAAAGCGATTGATAATTATTCGGAAAAAAATTGACATTATTCGCGAAAATTGCCTGTTTAACTTGCACTGCGGTTATTGATTCATTGATTTAAATTCCAATTACGAGCAGCATATGACAAGTGTCAACTATAACAAAATATCGTAATTCAGTATTCTGTATCAATGTCGATAAAATAGCTCAATTTATGGTAAGGTTTTAGAATGTGATAAATATGGGTAAACGCAAGTGAAAAAGTTTTAAGCTTAGTACTATTATTCACTGTGTCTACTTGTCACTAGAAGTCCACGTCAAGAATATGTGCTTCCTAGCTGAAGAGGCGAGCCGGTTTTTGTATTAATTTGGTACTCGAAAATGTTTCATAAGAACTTTTACACAGCATATTTTGGCTACCTACATTCATGAAAATGTTTAGATCAAGCACACAAATCAATGCAACTGACAGTGATAGTGACCAGACTGCTTGTCGCCCACTAATTCCTATCCCATCCGCTCATCTTACTATTTCCCCTCTGTTCTGCTGCAATGCAATGTAAATGAAAATTCTCTCAAACAAAGTATTCTTGATAAAACCGGTTTCTTAGAGAAGAGGTAAAAGTAGCAAAACGAACACGGAATGCAATGCAAGGGCATGATGCGGAGTGCAGGCGCTGACCTCTGGCTCTGGTGCTGTGCTGGTGCTTTGGCGATGACGACCCGCCACCCGCTACTCATCACTGATGACTGGTGGCGGGTTATCATTCAAAGCAGAGTCTTCGTGAAATTTGTGAAAGCGGATCGTAATATCACCACCGGTGAGTGGCGGATCGTTAACAAGCAGAACGTTTTCATACAAGTTGTGAGAGCGGGTCGTAATGGAACGACACGCCATATAAAACTTTTCAATACATGAGATGCGTACTCTTTCTGTTAGAAGTTCTTTGTTGCTACCAACGAGGTAATAACTAAAGGAGATGCAATCATATGTACGATCCGTGTACATGAGCATACCCAAAATTGCCCTGCATTTGTGTATGTTTCACTCCGCCATTTTTGGTCTTCGCTGTCAAATCCATACTTAGGTTTGGATGGTTTTGGTCTTGGTGCATTGACGCAGGAAAACCCGTGAAATAACCGTAGGGGCCACGAAGCAAATATTACTCACAAACTTTTTACCACTGAACTTTTCTTCAAAATTATTAACTTTTTTACGTTCACTTTGAGTATATGAAAATAAAAGCGATTAAAATTGCGCATAGGTTGTACAATTGTGTACAGGTGTACAAATTTTACGGCGCTTACGTAGAAACAATATCAGTGTCAACGCGGTAGAATTGGGTACGCGATATTTTCTCATTTGCATCTCCTTTAGTCTTACCTCGTTGGTTGCTACTCAATATAATCTCAAGTTGGCGATATATATGGAGCACCGGCAATTGAATTAATGAATTGTTAATTTGCTTGTTTTGAGCCTTCGCTTGCATATCTTTCACTGTAGATCACGTCCGGTTCACCACTTTGGAAGTTAGGGACTTACCATTTCACACTATGTCACCATACAGTTCGAGGCGTAAAATATAAAAAAGTTTTAATTTCGCAATAACACTCTTAATTCTTTATTGATTTTTATTGCCTCTTTTGGCCACCTATTACAAGGGTACTATTTAACCTAAGCGTCTACTATATTGGACGCACTGTCTTTTGCTTGTGGTGGAAAAACCTCAGAAGCCTCGAAAATGACGCTACTAAGGCTATTACATTTTTTTCTTAGTTTTTACATAGAGGATGCGACATCACTAAGGAATTACAATTCACTGCGCTGGGCGTTAAATTTAAATATTTTCCTTTAACTTCGGTGGCTGTGGACACATGCACAATGGTACAAACTTATGATTTTCTCTCTAGTGACCTTGATAGCTAATTTTTCATTGAGCGGACTATAGGGTATAATAAGAATTAGTATAGCCCAATTCTAGCTTTTTTAATTGTTAAATTAGAAATAGGAAAGTATTGATACACATATAAAATTAAAGCCACTTAATTAACTTCAGAATGTTTTTGTCGGTGATACGGTCAAGATCGTAAGGCGGCGAGTTGTTGAAGATAATTTGATTTTCATTTGTTTAGTAAAACTTATAGAGCAATAAAAACTAAAAACGGGTTAATATTTTTTTTTCTTTTGGCAAAAATGAAGGTAATCAAGTAATTTAATTAATTAATTATTTTTTATAGGATGATGAGTGAAGAGTGATGCCAGATTGGGCGGTTTTCCTCAAATTGGGCTATGTTTTTAGAAGATTTGCGTTTCGATTTTCATGAAAAGCGCCCAACGTCCAATTGGGCTTGACAATGTTTTTTCTTCGCTTTTTGGGTTTTTGGGCTCTATTTATAGATATCAAAATTTTTTTGAAAACTAATAAATATCATCGTAATTCGTAGAGCTACGCTAACGTCGGACATGTTAAAGTAATTTAACTATTCCTCTTTTAATTTTTGTAGATGCAACCTTTGGCGAACAGACGATTTTGGGATTCATATTTGACTTTGACTTGACGCAAACTTAACTTTCACTTGGTTGGTGGTGCGCGCCAAAAAGCCAATCAATAAGAAGCTTTCTTTATAAGAATAGCTATTAATCCAATGTTATTAATATATGCCGCGGCCGGCCCGAAGTAGTTTTTCACTATCCTTCCAATTCGATTCCGATTCGAGAAGTTAAATGCAAGTTAGTTAGTATTTGTTTGTTCTTTGGGATTTAATATCAAAAATTAGGTTTAATCAAAGTGATATTTATATTTGTCCATGAAGTATTTAGTTTACAGTATGGATTTGCAAAAGTGTTAAAATGTTTAAATGTTCATTTAAAATTTGTTTAATTTCAGAAATCTATGCAAAATTTCAGTGAGATTATTAATGTTTACAGTCGCTCAAATCGAAAATAATGATTTTTTGGATTTTTTGTGTGGACTTTCAGGAAAACCGGTCAATATTTCTTTCATAACTTTTTTATTTTTTAAGAGAGCTTAATTATCAACTTTTGCAGTGGAAGCCGTTTTAAAAAATTAATTTCTTCTATTTTTTATAAATTTTATAAAATTCGAAATATGGAATAATTTATTCAATCATAGTTCGTTGGCTTCTTGTTTTTTAATCTTCTTGTTTTTGTTCTTTTTTACTTTTAACACCTAATATTAAATTGTCTGTGGCTAGTTTCTTTTTTTTACATTCAAAGTTTTCCATACTTAATCATAACAGAATACAATTTCCGCTAAACTTTGTTTAATATTCATTTTTAATATATAATGTTTGCACAAAAAGTTATGTAACGCTTGCTTAGCCGTGGTCGTTTTTCCATTACTACACTCAGAAAATAAAAAAAAAATCTGTTTACTGGTTGAACACTCGTAATCATACTTTTACAAAATGCATGGCAGAAAATTGTTAACAGACTATTTTGTAATTTGCTAAGACTCGACCAGTTGAGTGGGTATCACCCCGGGTGCGGCGCGGCGCCGCGCAGCATTTTTCCGTTGCCGCTGCGCGATTGTTCTTGCAAAATTAAATCTATAAGTCACACCTGGACCTGCGCTGCGCGGCGCAACGCCGCACGGCAAAATAGTTGCCGCGTGGCGATTTTGGAGATTACTCGAAAACACAATTTTGCCGCTGCCGCTGCTGGTGGGAAAATTTCTTTTTCATTCGAAATAAGTCCGCACAATTCATTAAATGAGGCTTTTTGTATTCTAATGTATTCTTAATCGAACCTCATCACTTTTCTCTGTTTTTCATCAACTAGAGCTACTAATAATAAAATTTCTTCATCGGAACTAGAGCAAATTTGGACAAAATCCGCCGCTCACGATGTCAACACTCTCTTTTGCCGCATGCCACCGCACCGTGCCACTCCGCTCCGGGTATGGCCAGGGCTTTAAACACAAATTTCTTTCATTCATAAGATATATCTGAATCCCTCTTCCACTTAATTGTTTTATGGAGTGGTGGGTGTTTCTTTTATAGATAATAAACTCAAATTTGTGAAGAAAGTAATACGGAAATAATTGTATGTTGGCAGTTAGGATGGCTTGTTATAAAAAAAAAAAACATTTCGGCGCTTTTTGGGCGATCCTTTTTCTTCATTTGTGTGGTAGTCCATGACATAATCTGGCATCACTGCAAGTGAACGCCTCAATGAGCTTTCATTTACTCCTAAAGTTCTCTCACAGAGGGAAAAGTATTGTGAAATATTCAAATCTTTCACGGATTTTGAAAACCTGTAACAGCGTAGAGAATTTTTTTTTTTACATTATCTGCAAAGGTTTTCATTTTCATCTAGGTCAAATAACATATAGACAAATACAAAGTTTAGCACTATACAATCGAAATATGGCCAGGATGAAGAGTGTTCTATGCAAATGAAAGCAGAGACCTTGCATTATTTTCTCCCAGTTTTTGGAGTTGTTTCGGTCAAAGAAATATTCCTTACGCTTAAAATTATGTAGAATCATGGGAAGAATACACAAAATTATTGATGCTGAGCACATTGCCTTATATAGGCTACTGGAAGAACTGGGAACAGAAATTTGTTTTGTTGGAACAGACATCGGTAAATATCAGCATTGCGAACCACTTGTAGTAAAAAGAGGGAAATATTATCAAAAAAAATTAAAAATTAAAAGAATTATGGCAATAATAACGGATTATGAAGAAAATGAACTGATATTTACGCTAGCATAAAACATAATTAAATAAATTGTTTGGATTTATTTTATTGTTTACTGCTCTTGCTACATAAATGTATTTTTTCTAATTGTCGGTTTGCTAAACGTCCTTTTTGCGAAATTTTATTTTGCGAGTCGTTTTTTTTGTCTATTTAGGTGTTTGCAAAAAGTCTTTTGTAATTGATTGATTTTAATTTCTTTGTATAACACTTGATGGAATTGCCTTGATAACACTTTTTTTTTGTGGAGATGTTTTTTGAAAAAAAATTTAAGTCTTTTTTGTTAAGTGGCTTTAGGCAAAGAGTCTTCGAAAAATTTATTTTGGCCAACTGTCATATACCCCTCTGTAGGAGCATAAGCCGAAAATAGCGATATTTATTTACCCTTTGGATATATTATACAAATTGTTTTTTGAGATGGGATTGAATCCTATAGAAACTGTTTTCTCTATTTTTACCTTATTGATTTCTTCAGATACTTGTACATTTTACTGTGTTCCAGCTAAGGATACGGCTAAATTAAATCATTATTCCGAATCCTTTGTCGTAATATGTTATTTCTATACGTGCGCAAAGCTATCACCATAACTTCGCTTGATTTAGTTCGGACCTATCTCATAATGTGTCGTTAATTTGTCGTGAAAACCATAAATTCGTCGTGTTCTTTTGTCTAAAGTAGACTGCCTGTGGTGCTAAGTTGACGTTAAGGTAGCACCGCAACTCACTAGAACTCGGCCAAACCTTATCGGATTGGAAATTTTACATCTTGGATTTTGTCGTGAAAACCACATATTTGTCGTCTCGTTTTTTGTAAATGAAACAGGATGTGGTGTTAAGTTTACGTCAAGTTAGCACCGCAAATCACTAGAGCTCGGCTAAACCTTGACGGATTGGAAAAGTGTACATCTTGGAATTTGTCGTGAAAACCAGAAATTTGACATTTTTCCCGCCTAAAATCCATTTTCATACACTTGGGTCACGTATACCCCATTTACTACATTTCGTATATATTTGTCCAGCTCTTCATTTCATGGTATTTATTGCTCTGTTTTGAATATTTTTTTCATAGGAAGTCATTTTCCACAACGCACTAATTCTGCACAATCATGGACAGAAGAAAAGTCTGCCCTTTTACCCAAAAAGCTCACTCAAAATACATCCCACCACCAAGCTTTCGCCTACCTAATAAAAAAAAACTTTGTTAATAAAACATATTCAGAGTATCATAATGTGTTCGACGAGCCTAAAAGAGAAGAAAAACAATTTATCTCGATCAAAATAAAAATAATGGAAAGCATCTTTCCTGCACCTGGAGTATACGACAGGTGCAAAGCTCCCTCGATAACCTGAAACGAAAAATGAAATTAAGTAGGAATTATCAAACAAAAACAAACAGTTAGAGCAAAATGAATACTATACTGAATTAAAAGACAAATATAACAATAAAAACTCAAGAAATGAACATCCAAGAGTTTTCATTGCACTTAACAACAACCCAAACAAAACAATTAATTTACCTGCCACAACTAAATAAACACACAAACTGATCAAACATGCAAATATAAAGATGATTGGTGGACATTTCAGGTAAGAAAGCATCCAAAACAAGCTTACCCGTACAGGTGTCCACCAACCTCAAAAAACTAATAAAAAGCACAGTAATCCATACAATTTTTACAAATACCTGTATAATATGATCTCCAGCGATGAAAGTCCAATAAAACACCACATAAAACATTAATTAACTATCACTATCGCGTTAATAAGTAGATCTAAATCCATAACGTTAAGGATTTTGCTTGACCTGAACTAAAATCGAAAGTAAAAATGATTGCAATTATTTTTTTATATTGTTGCGAGCTTGGCCTTTGGTTCGTTATTTAAAACACAATATTAAATATTTAATATACAAGTTCTTTATTTCACTCTAACCTTATACTATTCACAATTAATCAATTAATCAACTACACTTTAATTATCGCTTAATACTGTACTTTCAGTTATCGCAATATAATTACAACACTTTCGCACGTTTATTACTTTCGCTTGTTAACACTGCAACGTCTAAGACAAGACTCTTTTTTCCGGCGGTTACATCTGTTATATTTATACCCTGGAAACTCTTCAGATTATTCTGGAGTGTTCTATTCCCGAATCTTCCTAACTATTCTATTCATTCTATTCCTGAACCTTCCCGAATATTCTATCATCCATTCTCCGAACCTGAAGTTGTTTACTCTCCATTGCCAGTAGATGTCACCAGTTGTCTCTTTCTATTGCACGTAACACTGCCCCCTTCTTAAATTTGTTCGGCCCAAACAACAAGTGGTCCACGGTCTTGATGCTTGTAATATTGACACAAGCGATCCAGATGAACGATTTTTCGTTTGCCTCTTGTACCATGTTGAATCCTGTATACTACGTGATTTATTCTAGTTACTACTGAATACGGTCCCTCCCAGTGTTGTTGTGAATTTGGAGAATGTCCCTTACGGCGGTTCGGGTTGTACAGCCAAACAAGATCACCTTCATTGAATCCTTCTGAATTCGCACGTAAGTCATAGCGGGTCCTCATCCGATTGGCATTTACTGCTAATTTTGTCCTCGTGGCTTCTTGTACATCAGCTCTCCTTTCCAATGGGGCTCTGACATTACACTTATACATTTCCGTTCTGCTGCTATGTGGCGGCCCTTTGTAAGAAGCACATACAGTGCATCTGCGACACCACTTCTGCACATCCTCCCGCATATGTTGCCAATAAAACTTTTCTCGTATTTTAGAAATTGTTTTATTCACTCCCAAATGTTCTCCAGATGTTCCACGATGCATTTTACCTAGAACATCGTCGACCTTTGATGCCGGCAAGACTATTTGCATTCGGAATGATTTACCGTTAGGTGCCTCCCATTTGCGTTTTAAAATACCGCATTCAACATGAAGAGAATTTCATTGAGCCCAGTAGCTTTACAGACTTTCACTCATCTCTGAAATATCCTTCCATTCTGGTTTTTCTATATCTGCTTTCCAAGCAAGAATTGGCTATATGTCCGGATCTTCTCGTTGCGCTGTTCGCAAGTTCTTGATGTCCCAACCTGTTGATGGTTCCACAGTTACCAACTGAATAGTTGCTGTTGTTTCTTTTTCTTCTACCCGGCCGCAATGTTTGCATTCAAATTTGCATGGACGCTGTACAAAGACTTCTGCATTTCTATGGATAAGTCCTTTCCTATGTTGTACCTCAAAGCCATAAGGTTGGAATCTCGTCGCCCCAAGAATAGCTTGCTCTCTAGTTCGCCAACTTGGACATTCTTCTCTCCCTTTCTTTTCTGTTGATTCCCTTCGGCGGCGCTTCCTGCAGTCGCTTTGAAGGTGTCCCAATTTATTACAATCCCAGCATCGAAGAACACTACGTGAAGGGGTGCTCAGTGATAACTGCAATCTATTGCAAGTCTGCTGCCCAGCTCGATATCTTTGCAATTCCTCTCTCCTCTCTTCATCTAGAGATTCCAGTCGTCGGCGTTTTCTTCAGTTCCTTTGTAGGTGTCCCGGTCTTTTACAATTCCATCATTGCAGAATACCACATGAAGGAGTACTTTGTGAGGGCTGCATTCTATTACAAGTTCATTTGTCCACCGAAATTTCTCTCATTCGTACTGCACTGCGTGAAGCTTGTCTGGCGGATTCATACACTAATGCATAGGCTAGTGCTTCTGCTGTTGATTTCTTTCCTGCTAGCCTTAACGCTTGTTGTAAATTTTGATCTGCAATAGCGTTCACAAATGCCTCCGTCCCCACTTCATTGAGAAAATCCGCATTCACGCTGGAGTATGATTCGCCATGTTTTTGAATCCTGTTTCGCAACTGTAGGCGGTATACTTGCTGCATGTGTTCATCTCCGTAACGTAACTCTATCGCCTGTACTAATGAAGTGTAATCCCGTTGCTTTTCAATCAGTACAGTTTGTAAGAGTTCTGACGCAGGACCTCGAAGTGCTAACACCAGAGCTATAGCTTTGTCTTCTTCATTCCATCCATTTACCTCTGAAGCTGCCTCAAATTGTCTCTTGAAGATATGCCACGAATTTTGTCCATCAAATATTGGAGATTTCATTCTGCGCCGGATATTTCAGCTGCTACGTTTAAAGGCTGACGATGCTTTATTCTTTCCAGATCTGCTTTAAAGTTATCAAGCTGTTCTGTGACATTTTGTTGTACTCCCGACACTTGTTGTCGAACTTCCAACACTTCCTGCTGGATTTCTTCAATTTTCGCAGACAGAGAATTCTTTTGTTCATCCCAACGGGATTCCAGAGAATTCTTTTGTTCCTCAAAAGCATTCTTTTGTTCCTCAAAAGCATTCTTTTGCTCATCTAAACGGGATTCCAGAGAATTCTTTTGTTCCTCAAAAGCATTCTTTTGTTCCTCAAAAGCATTCTTTTGCTCATCTAAACGGGATTCCAGAGAATTCTTTTGTTCCTCGAGAGGATTCTTTTGTTCCTCAAAAGCATTCTGTTGTTCATCAAAACGGGCTTCCATTTTGCTCATTAAAGTACTCAAAAGCTGTTCCATTTTCATCGCAGGCTCTTCTTCAACTTCGGTTTCTTCCAAGTTCTCTTCAAAAAGAAATGTTTCAGGATCCTTTCCTTCCTCTATCAAAGCTTGTCTGAATCGCTCGACTAGCACTTTCTTTGCAACTGTCGTTTGTAATGACCGGCTCCCTAGCTCTACTTTCAAATCCGGTATTAAAAGCTCCTCGATTTTGCGCCCAATTACTTTAGTAATTCACTTATAGTTGAATATAAATTATTTTCCAGAACTTTCAAGATTAAACACAATTTCACAAAATTGATCAAACTTTGAATTTTTAAGTCAATTGCCACCACTTTATTTCGCGAGTTTATTTCATTTCTGACACCAATTGTTGCGAGCGTGGCCTTTGGTTCATTATTTAAAACACAATATTAAATATACAAGTTCTTTATTTCACTCTAATCTTATACTATTCACAAACTTTCAATTAATCAACTACACTTGAATTATCGCTTAATACTGTACTTTCAATTATCGCAGTCTAATTACAACACTTTCGCACATTTTCGCTTGTTAACACTGCAACGTCTAAGACAAGACTCTTTTTCCGGCGGTGACATCTGTTATATTTATACCCTGGAAACTCTTCAGATTATTCTGGAGTGTTCTATTCCCGAATCTTCTTAACTATTCTATTCATTCTATTCCTGAACCTTCCCGAACCTGAAGTTGTTTACTCTCCATTGCCAGTAGATGTCACCAGTTGTCTCTTTCTATTGCACGTAACAATATATATGTACATAAGTAAACCCTAATGAAATTAAAATGAAATGAACCCGTAATGATAAATTATAATAACCGACAAATTAATAACTAAAGAATATATTTACCATCTAGTGATTACAATTTTACGTTGGATAATTTGCTCAGCATCTAATGCAATATAGTATCCCAGTTTAAAAGACTTGCAGTTCAGTGGATGACGCGGAAGTTTCCTGTAATGCAGAGGATAAAAGAACGAGTAACGTGTCAGCGACAAGAATAAAAGGCGGCTTGTAGACAAAATCAAGTAATTTCCTCAAATAAGGAGAGAAAAGGTGGGAATCGATGTACATCTTCGCAATCAAGGAAGATAATACAAAACCTGTAAAGCAAGCAATCGAATTAAGTTAAGATTAATATCAAACTATGGCAATTCCTTAAACAATAATTAAATAATTCATTAATTTTTTGTCATTCTAATATACTAGTTGACTGTCTCTAATCTAGATCTAGAGTTTCAGTAGGTAACCAATTAAATAATCTTTATTCATCGTTGTAAACGTAGCACGTACCCAACTGGTTCCTTCAGGCCCGTCAGATGGAGTATGGGTGTATGTGCAGTGTTATCAAATTGAGCCATCGTTCGGTACTAGACGACAGCGCCAAACCATGACGGATGTCGAATTGAGTGCTGACAGACTGGCTTTTTACATTACTAGCCTGTGAGTACACCTCTGGCTTTCAAAACAGAGACCGATGTCGAACTCTGGTCAAGGCCTGCAGAACTTCGGAGGTGTGCCTATGACTATTCACGCGCAGAGAGTCCGATCAAGCCTCCGTCACCTTCTCAATACCAAAACAGCATTGCTGCTGACAGAATTATTAATCGTGGGTCGAGTCATATATTGGGCGCCCGCAATACTGAGCCAATGTTTTCTCAGTGTCGTCTAATCTACAGGTGGAACATACAACCTTGCCCTGTCATGGTCGTAGCGTGCTGCATGCAGTAGCATTCTGCATGTACCCCGCTGACATGTAGCAGAAAATGTTACTTTTCATTAAAATTTTTCAACCTACGTGAACCGCGATAAGTATAAGTTAAAAATATTAATATGGATAAATATGAAGTTTAACCTGTAAAACGGAAATTACTCGCAAAAAAAGAGGAAGACACCAGGCGTCTGCCGCCATTGTTGCAAATATGGTAGAAGGAATATAAGATATGCTGGTATCTGAACGTCTTTTCGCCATATTGAAAGCTTTAAGCTTTTTAAGACCTCAAAACGTGCCACTTTTCTTGTCGATGGCACTAGGTTAAAACGTGCACAGTGAATGAATGCATAAAAGGCATTTTAACAATAAGTTAATCAGATTTGCATACATATTTAAGGGAGTATTTTAAAATAGACTATATCCTTACATACAAGTCGACTAAATCAAAATATCATAGATAATTTGTTTAGTTCCATAAGATCTAAAGTTGGTTTGAATGACCACTCTCTACTACAGACTGTAAGTATATATAGATCATGATCATATTCTGTGTTCAGTGGGTATCCTTGAAGTTGATTCTGAAAACCCTACTTCAGATTGTTTTTCACAAAATGAAGATTTTGTTTTAGGAGTAGCTAGTCATTAAAAGCTGTAGATTAGAACAGGGCAATACTTGCAGCGATCGGATCTTGAAATTGGAGAAATAGATGATTTAAAATATGATGGCTTGGAGTACGTTACCGGATACGTTATGAAAAACAATTATCCAAAAGAAGAAATACAGCAGATCCAAAATAAATATTCTTGAAAAAACTTTTTATACTTTTACAGGTTTTTTGAAGAAGAACATTAAATTAGCAGAACAAATAGAGACTTAAGATGGAAGGCTAAATTACTTTCGTATTAAGCATTTAAATAGAAAGGAAGAATAAAATAAACGTCCAAGGAAAAGAAGTTAAATAAAATAATCATTTGAACAGAAAATGGTATTTAGTTCATTTTAAAAAGTGGCTCGTTATGACGCCACAGAAAGTTTTATAGAGCTTTCATTTCATACCAGCATACTGTATATTCTTTGTATCATGGTTGCAAATACAATTTGGAAGAAGTCTTTTAGAGATTTAGCAAGCAGCGAGATATTTCTGTGATGATACTACGATAAATAAAAGAAGGTTTCGATAGCAAAATGTTTGGAAAAATTACTAAGGTATAAGATCATTAATAACTCCAGGGCAGAATCCAGGTGAGATTCTCGCTGAGGACATTGCCCGCATATCGCGGATACCATGAAGTGTGAATTGAGGTACACCAAGCCGCCTCCGTCATATGCACATTCATCGCTCAGTACCCGCTAGAAGAAACAAAATATTATTATTCCAGGCCGCACTGTTAGTTGTCCTTCAATTTCATTTAGTTATTTAATTCTTTAAGGACATTAAGTAAGAATAGTGTGAATTTTTTTTTTTTTATTCTTGGATAGAAGGTAAAGCTGGGCTAGTATCACTAGTCGGTTCGTTGAGAGAAGGTGATTCGTTCTGGTCCCAGACCGGGACCATTTATTTAACAACTTTTCAGCACGTTGATCGTCACATATCTGCCTCCAGGGAGCTCTTTCGATGGACTAAAGAACATGTAAGTCAAATTTTAGTACACATTTTTATTACTCAAATTATATTACGGTATAAATTCAAATGCGGCAAGATCACGTTTTCTTAATGGAAGCATGAGGAGTATTACTGTACCGTGGAAAAAGTTGTATTAGAGTGCTGATATGTTCATGCCTTCACATACAAACCTGAAAAGTTTAAAGATAGATTAAGATAAGCCCTAGTGTTAATTAATATGGTTTTGAAGAAAATGCACATGACTGAGTTGAATCCGAAGAACAATTATTATGCATTTTATTTGTTAAATTAATAGCGATATCCTCCCTTGTAAAATAGACTAAAGTGCGATAGGTGTGGCCATAGTTTAGTATTGGCTCCTCCCAAATATATATTCTTGTTATGGTCGCGGCGGGCTGCAGAAGCAGTATGCTGCGCCTGCATCACTGACAGCTAGTGATGGTGCTCATGTTCTGCTCACACTGCTATTGTGCTGCCAATTACACCAAATAGTGTGAGTAAACCCTGGCTGGGACAGAGCACAATAATCGAGTTCTGAGAAAGAAGAAGAAGCACCCGAGATGACGGAAAATTTGAATTAAGGCGGTGTCCACCATAATCAAAAGTCATTTCGAGTGTATGTAGAGTATTTGTGTGAGTTCGCAAAAGTTCGGGATTTTTATAAAGAAATAAGAAATAGGCCAAGGTGGAAGCCCCTTGATGAAAGTAAATTGTGGAGTTTTATCGTGCACGCCAGAAGGGTAAATTTATGCCACCGCTGAGTGCCTGTGAGCGACTAGAGAATCACCGGGAATCCTATAGGTTGGCGGTGCCACTGGGATTCCCTCGTGAAAAAGAAAGATTTCAAGGTGAGATGCTGCACATCTTGTATACATTTTGTTGTAAAGTACAACATAAAATCTTGGATAATCTTGCATGTACAAACAAGTCCAAACTAGCACAGGCTAGGCCATCCCATACTCGAAGTAATCACATTTCAGCATTTCTTACATTTTTACTTTTCAATTTCAAGTACCTACCTAGGAGAATATTGCCTTGCACATTTTTAAACAAATTCAACTTAATTTCTTGCCTTTCTTACATTTTTTCCTTTTAAATTTCAAGTACCCAAAAGAATATCGCGTTACATTTGAACATACAACTTAATTTCTTGCGATCAAAAATTCTTATCTTTTTGCTGACACCAGCAGATAAGTGCTATATGAGTGCGATGGTTGGGAAAGCGTTCATTCGAGTTGGGTAGTGGTTACAAAATCGCGAAAGAGCCAAGTTTTCCGCACAACGGGCTCGAGTTCTTTATTTAAAATTAAAATTTATCAATTCTCTTCAAATTCAAAATTTATAAAAATCGAGTTCTTTTAAATGTTGTAAATTCTTTTTCTACAAAATAAATAAATTAAAGTGTATACAAGAAGTGTTGTTTTCGTTCAAATCACAACAATTTTATATTCTCCCATATTCAACGTGTGATCTATCCATCTATCAACGTCTACATCAGCGCGTAGACAACTTCCCTGTATCAAATGTCAAATTACGACATATTATCAACCAAAGGCCGGCTGGCAAAGAATAGTAAGGTGAGATTATAAGTATTGAAGTATTGTATAGATTCTTTTTCTTTCATGTCTCAATTGCAGCCCAGTATCAAATACCGTACCGGGGGATATCCTCCTTAATTAATGAACCAATGGAAATTATCAAATAATACTTAGAACAAAAAAAAGTGAGGAAAAACATCCCGCAGAAATTGGTGACGATAATGAAATGAGGTCCGGCCGGCGGGGTGAATAGCACCCATAATCACTCCCACCATATTGTATGAGGACCCGTAGATCGAAAATCAAGAAGATAAATAAGAGGACTAGTCATCTAAGGAGCTAGGTAACAGGCAGCGAGGACTAATCGCGAATGATGACCCCAACATATATAAAATATAATTAATATAATTTCTAGCGAGCAGCTGTAGGAAGCCTCCTCCCGAGGAGGCAATTTTAACATTTTGGTCAGTACAAAGAATACAAAACACTTTTCCTTTTCGTCCTATATATATTTATGGTTAGCAAAAAAGGAAAACTAATAGTAAGCTATAGCTAGAACCATCAGTTTAGAGATGGTTTGGGTTCGCCCCCGTCCCAGCATTAATGGTGAATTCTTTTCACCTGAACTGAACCATAACTCGTTCGGTTCCTACACCCAAGGTGTTTTCTTCACCGCACTGACACAGAACTGGTTCAGAACGTATGTTCTTTTCACAGCGGTTCATGTTCGGTTTCTGCTCCGGTTTTGAACTTTCTTGTTCCATGAAAATTTGTGGTTACGGTTCCGAACTAAACGTCAAATCAAAATTATTTGTTATCAGTGTGGATGTGCAAACATTTGGAAATTATTTTGTCGAAGTGATTTATTTTTTTATTAAAATTATAAACGACGAACATTTTAAAAAGGCATTAAAAGTATAGATGTGCGGAATTATTTTATTAAGTGATGGGCCACCCGCAGGCTCATTATGCCAGGAGCAGTAGTATTATTACTCTTACTTGTTCTTTCCACAACAAAACCGGGCTGGTTCAGGTATTTTACTTTCTTGCATTTGTCGTGTCCCAATAATAAAACTCACGAATCAATAAAACAATAAATCTTTACATCAAAGAAAACACACGAGTTGCAATTAAAACAATACTTTATTAAAACGAGAACTGACTTAACTTAATGTCAATATAACTAAGCTACCTGGCGCTTAGGTAACCTGAACCGACTCTAATCACGATAAGACTGTACACTTTACGGCACTCGCCAGTCCAGTCATTGGTCTTTTATGCACCAATATTCGGAAGTAGACTTTACTTAACAACGCGGATGTAAACAAACGACAACAACCTTGCCGTTTGTTCTACCGGTTGCAGCACCTGAGTCGCTCAGTAGTAAACAATCGCTTTACATAATAATTACCATGCGAGGTTAATTATTATTGTAATCGTCGATTGCTCCACTAAGCGCTCATCGCAGCCAGCTGTTGAGCTAATCAGCAAAATAACCGACAGTTGCAGAACAGTACCATGCGAGGTTACTGTTTAGCAATTGCTAATTATTTCACTAAAATGCGCCCTTGGCTGCTGGAAGAATCTTCCGTATATTGGGCCATAACATTCCTCCCCCCTTGGAAAAACTAGTTTCCGCCGGGAACTAGTTCTGGAGAGTGCAACAATATTAATTAAAAGCTGAAAATGTCTTTATCCTCATTCGGTTCAGATTCTTTACATTTTCCAATACCTACTATCTAAATTGTCTTATTTTTGTTTTTCAAACCGTACATTTTACATTTTTACATCTTTTTACATCATTTCTCTTTTTATTTTCTTTTACATTTAACTTCTTTAAATTCAATATTTCATTTTCACATTTAATTCCTTTCTTATATTTTTACATCTTTTTACATCATTTCTTTATTTATTCTGATTTTACAACATATCTATTTACTTTTTTACTTCACATGTCCCTTCTTGGAAACTTCCTCCTTATTATACTAATAATTTCTTACATTTGAATCTTATAACAATTAATCTATTTCTTTCCATTGAACATGATTGAACATTATAAACCATATATACATATTTTTATTTCTATATAACTTTACACGTTAATCTCTAACTATAGGTTGCCCTTAAATTACTTCTACGTTATACAAGTGCAAAATATAAATATATTTACTTAACTAAACCTATGGCGATCACTCTAGCTGCACAAGTTGTTTCCCCACAATAGTTGGCAGATTGGTGGTTGGCAAGTTCGCTGTCGTGGGCAAGATTGTCTCAATTGTTATGTTTGCATTTTGGGCCTTGGGTTGCTGCTCTGACTTATGAACAATAGGTAGAATCACTCTGTTAGTGCCGGCTTGAGTATAGTTCCTCTTCCAGCGCTTCAAATGGCATAATACTCCTATCAGGATTATTAAACTGATGATGGCTAAACATGCGGTAGTAGTTGTCGCTGCTAAATGTACTGGATGTGGAATGGCACGTCTACTTGCCTCCTCCGTGCTGATTTTGTCTTCAACCTTCCTTATAGCTACATCCTGCTCTCTCCATGCTTGATTAAAGTTGTCACTAGCCAGCAATCGTATTTCGTCCTTTTTTCCTTCTACTACCTCCTCTCTCTGCCTGTCTGTCTGTGTTGCGATGCTGCTCCAGGCTGGTAACTCCATTCGTCTGGGCTGCCATAGAGATATATTTCGCTGCGCGTCATCTTCAGCTTGTATGCGTAGGTCACCGATTTGTAGGTGACAATGTTTTTCGATGAATAATACCCCTGTTTGCTCCAGCTCACCGATGGAAGTTGGTGAATGTTGGCAGTTCACTTCCAGCTTGGTCTTCTCGGACATGACAAATAACCAGTGGTTTCTCGTTACCATTCTCACTAAGCTGCTCCACCTTGCTGTAACTCTTTCCTTACAGGCCTTCGCATTTACGTTGAAGCTCCGGAAAAGGTTCAGCACACAGTTTTCTCCAATAGCAGTAATAGTTGGGGCTAATTGTGGGCATACGATTTGCGGGTAGTCTGATGCGGTTAACAATCTCTGGCACTTCTGGTACTGTTGGTAACTCAGCAAGACATACTGTCGTTCATGATTGTTGGCTGCCACAAATTCAGCGTCCAGATCATATACATGATACCCAAATTCATCTATAGCTATCGGGATCGTGTATACCTTATGTAAGTCAAATGCAACTCGTTGGGGCTGTGGGATATCTACCCTGACTAGGATTTCTTGGCCTATCTGGAGTGCTTGTACCTTTGCAATTTGTACCAGCAATTGGAAATTCTGGAATTTTTCATCTAAATCCAGCTTACTAGTGGCATTCTTCATTATCTCGGTCAGCTCTCGTGCATGAATAATCAGCGGGTGTAGCTTTCCTACGCTTAGGGAGATTAATATGCTCATCATTGTTTCTTGCATTTCGCTGATTTCTCTTAAGTGAAGGCTCATTAGCGTAATTACCTCACTCAATTCCATTCTTAGTTTTAATGACGATAATTCCCGATATTGACTCTGCTGCTCTTTAACGATGGCTGAAAGTTTATTTTGTAGTTCTTCTCTCTCTTCTGCTGCCTGTAGCCTTGAAGCATTAAACAAATCGAACGTAGATTTGACGACTGTAATTTGGTCCTTCAGTAGATTTAATGTTCGGCTCTCCTTCTCATTAAGGTCATCTATAGCTGCATGTATTTCTTCCGAGTCGGCATGGTCCATGGTTCCGAACAGTGTCTTGGCCAGAGATCCCACTCCATCAAAAATTGAACGCTTGTTTCTTCCGGGTGTCTCATTTTGGCTATGATGCGTGAGTTCCTCATCCTGGCGCTTAATGTTTTCCACCCAGCCTCCTATCTCTTTGACTGCTGCCTTACACCTTGCAACGCCTCCAGTATCGGTTACATTTGCGCATAATCCGCTTATCAAAGTCTTCAGTGAGATCTGGTGTTTGGAACTTAGACAGAATAGTCCAATGTTTCGTGTAGAAATTAACCACCCCGAGACGCTCGAACAACACTCCCGACTGTGGTATCGGCTCGATACTATAACCTGCCTGCTCTGCTTGTATCCCAGCTACCCAAGCGAAGATTAAAATTATTGCCGTCTTCATCGCGAAGCTAAACCTTACTTTATAACTATATAAATTTAGGGCAATCCTAGTATCCTTAAACTAAATGAATTTTGTTTTTCTTTAATATAACTCCTAATTTATTCTACTATATTTCAATTCTCACTTTTGTTTTACAATCTTTATTTCTCTTACACCTTTTTTCTTTAACAATTCTCTTTTCTCTTTACACAACTTGTATAAAAACTTCTCTTTTAAATTTCTGAACCTGTTTTTTTTTTTAATCTTTTTATTTTTAACCTCTTATTTATGTTTTCTTTCAACAGCTCTTCTTATTGATTTTCAATTATTTTTTTCCAAAATCTCTTATCTCTTTTTTTTTAAATCTTTATATCACTATTCCTCTTTTCTTTCTCTTTTTTTTTAATTATTATTTCCTTTAAATTCTCTATTTCTTCTTTTTTTTTTTTACATATACTTACTTCCCTCTATTGGCAATCTTTTCGCATCTGCATAATTTTCTTTTTCCTTTCCTCTCAGCCTAAACGCTTAATGAACCTTGTTCTGCAAGAAAAACAAAGAAACTAAGAAAAAGACTAAATAAAATAAAATATTCAAATTGTAAAACTATTCTCTCGTGCTTCATTCCACTTAGGTTATCGTCCTAATATGATGAACAAACTCTAATCTTAAAATTAATCATGATACCTTCTCAAACGATTCGTATGAATCCGCTTTAGCTTTTTCCCGTGAAGGATAGTTACATTCTCAGGACTGTGAACGTAAATTACTTCATATGGGCCTTTAAAAATGGATGCTAATTTCCCTGCCCTAGCTAAGTCTTTAACTAGAACTTTATCACCAATATGTAAGACTTCCGGCCTAGCTGAATTGTCATGGTACTTTTTTGCCACTAGTTTGCTTTTAAGTAGGTACTCCCTAGCTAGTTGAAATGCCCTCTGTAATTTGAACCGCAATACCGAATGGTACTTATCCATATTATATACCGGTTCAGGCTGACGCTGTACGCTACTGGGGATTTCCGCTACAAATCCAAACAACGTTTCCATGGGCGTAAGTTTTGTGCCTGTATGCACGGTGTTGTTGTACGCGTGCGCTGCGGTTCTCAACAGCTCGTCCCAGTTTCGTGGCTCCCGATCATGGAAACTCCTTAGATAGTTGGCTAGCGTAGAATGCTGCCTTTCAACAGCGTTGGACTGGGGATGGTAGGCAGTTGTTTGCAGCTTCTTTATCTTCAACATTTTACAAAGAGCCTTTAAGACTTCTCCAGTGAAGTTTGCTCCCTGATCCGTTACTAGCTGTTTCGGTAGCGAGTACCGGCTGAGGATTTGCTCAAACAAGGCCTGGGCTACCGTGTTCGCTTCTTGGTCTAGTATCGCCACGAAATCTACAAATCTAGTCAGATCATCCATCATAGACAAGATGTACTTGTTACCCTTGTGACTGACTGGCAAAGGTCCAACTAAGTCAACATAGACTTTCTCAAAAGGTCTTTCCGCGATTTCCGTCACTACTAATGGTATCTTGATGGCTCTAGCATGCTTATTTTTTTGGCAAATCGTACAACGTTTAACATACCGAGCTATATCAGCCTTCATTCCCTTCCAACGGTAGCAGCGCTTCACTCTGTTGAACGTTTTGTTCCTCCCAAAGTGTCCTCCAAATCTAGAGTCATGATAATCTCTTAGAATTAGCTCAATCTCTTCTGGATTGGTCACCAGTTTTGGGTCTGGTTTCTTCAGTTTTTCTTCAGTGATTATCTCAGTACCTTCAATACTGTTACCTTCGTTTTTAGAATCTCGCAATGGTGTTTTTTGTTGTTGTTCCCTTTCTTTCTGTTCCTTAGCTTGAGCACGAGTTATTGCAAGGCATGGGTACTCCTTGTTATGATAGAACTCAGGTTCTTCAACGTACCTTGGAATTCTGCTTAGAGCATCGGGATTACCATTTTCCTTTCCAGTTTTATATATAATCTCAAATTCATACTCCGATAGTTTTTGGTGAAATCTGAGCATACGTGAAGTAGTGTCCTTCACCTTGAAAACTCCCCGTAGCGGTTGGTGATCCGTTATTATTTTGAAAGGTTTGCCCAGAAGGTAGCACCTATAGTTCCGTACTGCCCACACAATGGCCAACATCTCACGCTCTGTAGTGGAGTAGTTTCTTTCTGCCATGTTCAAAGTACGACTAGCGTAACTAATTGGCTTGCCCTCTTGCTCCAGAACTGCCCCTAAAGATTCCCCACTTGCATCAGTGATTACCGTAAATTCCTTTGTGAAATCCGGGTATATCAAGAGTGGTGGTGTAGTAAGAATTTCCTTGACACGACTGAAAGCCTTTTCACACTCGAGTCCCCATGTGAACTTAACGCTTTTCTTTAATAAACTATTAATGGGTGCCAATATTTTTGAAAAATTCGGAACAAATTTCCGATAATAATTGGCTAGCCCTAAAAAAGATTGAACCTGACGAACAGTTTTTGGTTTTGGGAAATTTTGCACTACTTCTACTAACCGTTTATCAGGCTTTACCCCTTGTTCTGAACAAATATGGCCCAGGTACACTACCTCTTTCCTTAAAAACTGACATTTTGAAGGCTGCAACTGAAGGTTGTGTTCTCTGAAGCGCTGAAAAACTTCTCGTAGTTTGCTGTTATGTTCGTCCAAACTCTTAGCAAATATCACTACATCGTCGAGATACACGAAGCATTTAATCCCTTGAAGTCCCGTTAGAATTCCGTTCAGTAGAGATTGAAAAAATGGGGGGGCCGTTTTTAAACCAAATGGTAATCGTTTATAATGGAAATGATTAAAATTGGTACTAAACGCCATTTTTCTCTGTCTTTTGGGTCGATTAATACTTGGTGGTACCCGTTAGCTAAATCTAACGTGGTGAAGTATCTAGAATGACCCAAACGATCTAAGATGTCCTCAATTCGGGGAAGGGGATAAGAAAAGGGGATGCAGACTTTGTTTAGTTCTCTGAAGTCTACACATAGCCGATACTTTCTTTTACCGTTATCATCTACTCCTTTCTTAGGAATTAGAAGTACGGGGAAATTAAATGGACTGTCGCTGGGTTCGATGATATCGTCCTCGAGTAATTTTTTGAGTTGTTCCTGACACTCTTCTCGATGGGCTTCTGGCATGCGATATTGCTTTTTGTGTATGGGGGCCGTATTAGCCATTAACGGTAACTTAAAGGTCTTCGTCGGGGTGTATGACAATTTATCGCCTGGCAAATGAAAGATATCACTGTATTCGTAGCAAATATGGGTTACTGCTTCCCTTTCTTCGAAGTTAAGGTCTTCTCCCAGCACCAGTGATTCCTTCATTAGCTTGAGCCGTTGTTGGCGATTATCAATCTTACCCTTATCCCGTCCTAGTGGATGCACAGTATACTTACTCAATTTTTCAAGCCTCGGCCTGAAATTCTCTAGTTCGACGGGTTCCCTTCCTGCGTTAATAATACCTACCCACGCTTTACCGTTCCTTGGCTTAATTATAGCATTCCCACAATACACTACTGGCCTAATTTCTTCCTCACCTGTGACAGGAATTTCCAATAACCGCTCTGTTCTTGGGTTCAACTTAATTCTTGTCCCCTGAGTGTTTTTACTCTTTCCTAAGTAATACTTTTCCTTTCGCTGTGTAAGATGTACCTTTTCGCTCTGAGCCTCTGCGTAAGCTGTAGCTTTAGAGGGGTCGCGCTGGGCTTCCATGCGAGGAATTTCCAGCTCCTTTTCCCTTCTTCCTGCTACACCTTCTTGTTCTCTGCTTCCCCTCGGTTTAGTCCTATTGATGGGTGCTTCTTGAGAATCTTTTTGATTCGTTCCCGTGCTAAGGGACTCGACCAATTGTACGAAAGGCCACTTCTCAGCTGTTAGAGCTGGCTGTACATCATCTTCTTTTGGAAAAGTCATCTTTCTTTCTTTTATTTCACCATCTTGGTAAGATTCTACTCCTGAAAGATACTTTGTGAGGCTATCTGATACCACACCCGCTTTGGATATAATGTCACGCAAGGCTGCGACTCGATTCTTCATTCGTTGCTGAATCTCTTTTGGGGAAGAATACACTGACTCTTCTTTCTGGATAAACTGGTGATGATTATCCTGGGTGCTTTCCTTCAACTCTATTATCTTGATTTTCTCCTTTCCAGTGATGCATCCAAAAAGAGGTTTTTCTTCCTTTATTTTCTCCATGCCTTTCACTGACAGTTTTCCATTTATACAATCAATGACTGCTTTGTCCTTCAGGAACTCGATCCCCAAAATACCGTCAGCTGGAATCGAATTAGTGTCATAAATGGTGTTAAACTCGCATGGCTGTTCTACTCCACCTATGCGTAGTGTGGCTTTGCAAGTTCCAATTGAACTTTCTTGTGCCCCAAACAACCCAATCATTATTTTCTTGAGAGTTTGTATAGGCGTGTTTCCTTTAATACGATTTACCTTAATTATATTACATGTTGCACCTGTATCTACTAATAATGTTAATTTACCCGTTATACCTATATCCGATTCTACTGAGATAATGCAGTTATTTAACAAACTTAACTCTATGACACTGGCTTCTTTCTGTGAGGTCTTCATGGTCTTGAATTCCGTTAATTGAAGGCAGCTGCGGATAATTCCCCCAGCTGCCGCTCCCCGTTTCCCTTCTTTAGAGCTTCTTGTTCCGCTAGATATTTCTTCAAGCAGTTTGCGGTATAATGATCGCAGGATCTACAAAATTGGCAATAAAGGATATCTGGGTTTGTTTGCAGCTGTCCTGGAGAACCAATTGAAGTATCCGCAAACCTTATGTTTTGTCTTCGGCAACTAGTAGTATCGTAACCATAGTTTCGGCATTTTACACAGTATGGTGGCTGTTTTCTTGATTGGCATTCCCTAGCAATATGCCCTCTTTGCCCACACTGGAAGCACTGGATGGGCCTAGGCGGCGTTGCCCTAGCCTGTGATCCACGATATATTCCTGCTGCTGCTGGAAATGTGCCCTTCTGTACGGCTTCTCTGAATGGTCTGCTGGTATTATTGTTGAAATGATTAGTCCCCCAGCTATCTCGCATTGTTTCGGAATTCAGTTTTCGCCCACTTCCCCAGACTTCTGGCTCTCTACTCTGGAGCCTCGTTGCATCCTTCTCGAAATAACTAGCTTCTTCTTGTACTTCATCTAGAGATTGGAATCTCCTTCCCGTCAGATGCACTTGCGTTGTCTTATTCCCTACGCCTGCTTTAAAAGTAGCCACTGCGTCAGCTTCCAATTCTGCTATTAGTCCACCTTCCTTATTTGGGTACTTAGCTGTGACTGCTGTTTTAATTTTGTCCAGAAGCTCTTTCATTCTGTCAGCGAATTCTCGAATGTCCTCTCCAGGTCGTTGTTTACACTCCAGCATTTCCGTACGTAGCTCACTGAACGTTTTTCGTGGCGTATAAGCAGTTGTAATAACTTGCTGCAGAGTTTCGGCTCCTGGGAACACACTAGATAATAAGCGTCATCTGTAAGCCGAAATTTCACACATTTGATGAAGATAGCTTTTTCTTCAGTAGTCAATTGATCGTAGAGTTCCTTGCTGCAATTCAGGAAACGGTACAATTCTTTGCCCAGTTTTGGTGACCTTTCCCCAGAAAATAATGGTATATATTTGGATACCATATCCATAACTTTCCCATGTGCTTCCGCCATACTGTACTTGAGCAATCCGTATGATTTACTGCTTCCTGGTTCTTTTGTCTTTCCCTTCGATGAGCTTTCTTTCGTTTCTCGTGGTTTATCCCAGAACACTAATTTCCTTGGTGTCCACTTCTTACTGACTTCTTGCCTGTATACTTTTTCTTGCGGCCGTGGACCCTCGGCTCTTAATTCTGTCTCCAGTTCCTCCGCTGCCTCTTCTGCTTCCTTCAGTTGCTGTTCCAAGGACAATATTTTCTTTACTAGACCCTTGTTCTTTCTTTTATCTTCTTCTAACAATTGTTCTGCTTGGATCTCACCCCTTTGGATCACCTCGAGTGTAGCCGTTACCAGCAAGTCTAAAGCTTCGCCTTTCGTACAGGACTTGGCAGCTGTATTCCACTCCTGAATCAATTTTCTCGATTCTTCACTTGATGTTCGTTTTTGCAACTCTGCCGTGAGATGCTCTCCGATATACTGCCAGTCTTGCTCGTAGCTTTCTAGCTTCTCCTTACACTCTTTTAGCTCCTGCGATCTTTCCTCTAGTTCCTTTTCTTGAGTTTCGAACCGTAACAGTTGCTCTCTTGTCAGTACATTACTTCTACTCCCCGACATTGAAGTCTGCACCAGAAGATCATCTAATTTTTTTCTCTTTTCCTTCCAATCTAAGCCTAATTACCAATGACTCCCGATACCTTAATTTATTAAACTTAACACCTAACCAAAACTTTGTAACATAAATGCTCCCTAGATTAACACTTTAATCACAATCGTTACAGTCAACTTGACTTTTGTGTGAATCATGAAGACATAAACCCAACACCTCAGCAGATATCAATATCGAGATTCATAATCTCTGTTTAAAATGTTGACGACTCAAACGAATATAGCATACTCTATCAAAATTACTACAATAGCGAGAGAGCTTCGATCAAACAGGAGTGAAACTCAACTTTTAAACGGCATAAAAGAAAATAACGTTATCATTACAAAAAGTTCCTCTTCTTAGCAACTACTTTTACACTATATACCGTCTAAGAAAAAATTCACCGTTTCCCCTATACACATAAATTCATTCACCAACACAACGCTAAAGAAAAACTTATTACACTTCCCATTTGTAACAAGAACACGAAAGCCAACTATGAACACACAAAATATTTATTTCCCTCGGTTGAACGAAAAGCATTGATCCACATCACTGCAGACAAAACAAAAACAAAATTCCAAGAGCCCCCGATAAATTAAATACTTAACCTATACTTTGATATTTTCAACTTACACATGGAATTCCGAAAAACAAAACTTTCAAACGCCTATAACTATTAACACTTAACCCAAACACTCAATCTCAGCATTATCACAACCTCAATCAATTTCTATATATTTATATTATATTTACCACTTATTCTAACACTTCTTTAATTTACCCTGTAAAGTAAATGGAGTAGCTAAAAAAGCATAACTCCCAGAAAAAAAAAATGGAGTAGCTCAAAAAGCATAACTCCCAGAAAATAAAAAAAACGGAGTAGCTAAAAAAGCATAACTCCCAGAAAATAAAAAAAAATGGAGTAGCTAAAAAAGCATAACTCCCAATATATATCAATTTTAAAAACACAATACCTTTTTAAACCGGCTGCGCCAATTGTCGTGTCCCAATAATAAAACTCACGAATCAATAAAACAATAAATCTTTACATCAAAGAAAACACACGAGTTGCAATTAAAACAATACTTTATTAAAACGAGAACTGACCTAACTTAATGTCAATATAACTAAGCTACCTGGCGCTTAGGTAACCTGAACCGACTCTAATCACGATAAGACTGTACACTTTACGGCACTCGCCAGTCCAGTCATTGGTCTTTTATGCACCAATATTCGGAAGTAGACTTTACTTAACAACGCGGATGTAAACAAACGACAACAACCTTGCCGTTTGTTCTACCGGTTGCAGCACCTGAGTCGCTCAGTAGTAAACAATCGCTTTACATAATAATTACCATGCGAGGTTAATTATTATTGTAATCGTCGATTGCTCCACTAAGCGCTCATCGCAGCCAGCTGTTGAGCTAATCAGCAAAATAACCGACAGTTGCAGAACAGTACCATGCGAGGTTACTGTTTAGCAATTGCTAATTATTTCACTAAAATGCGCCCTTGGCTGCTGGAAGAATCTTCCGTATATTGGGCCATAACACATTCTTTTCACCTTGTCCCCGCTCAGGACAGGGCACAGTTCAGTGTAGATCTGACAGGTTCTGGTTCAGTTCAGTTCCTTCTCGGTTTTGGTTGAAAGAATTCACCATAAGTGATTGAACATAGGAAACATTAGTTATGCAGTAGCGTGACATATTTTTTTGTACTGGACTTTGTTTTGTGAAAGTGGTGGTGTATTCACAACATTATACTTATATGGGATAGATTATGAAATTTTATACGCGTGCTAGACTACAACCAGATAAATGATATTACTATAATCACATTTTTATACATATCCCAATTTCATTTAGTAGAATAGTAGATCATGACACATTTTGTGTACTTTTTGTAAAATTAGTGGACATTATACTTATATAGGCTAGGTTATGAAAATTTTTACGCGTGATGGGCTATAACCAGATAAGTGGCCGTACTATTGTCCCACTTTATATATGTCGTAGACATTTGACGTAACTCAGCATTTCACGAAAAGTCTAGACACTTCATGGAAGGTAGGCAAATAATGTAACGGTTTTGACTTAGCCCCTTTTTACATTATGTGTCTGAAATTTTTAGTCATTTCATCAAATGCTAAAACCGTTTACGCCGATACTGTAATACCACCCTATATAACCAAATACTAGTAGTGGGAAATGGGTGGTGGAGGGGGAGGTCGCACCCAGGCCTGCGACACACATACCCACACACCACACATACGCACACACCCAAATTCACACTCATATACACACATACACGCGCGGTGTCTAGACTTTTCGTGAAATGCTGAGTTACGTCAAATGTCTACGACATATACATATATATATATATAATAAGTGCATACACAATAAAAATAATGAGAAAGGACTCAAGTAAAGAAAAACAATCAGTGATAGTGCGCTTAAATAAGAAATTAAAAGATAAAAAAGACAAAGAGAAAAGAAGAGTGTTGGTAAAAAAACATCGAAAACGTTGTAAGGACAAAGAAGTGAATTGTGAAAATTGGCAAAAAATGTCAGTAATTAATGAACATTTAAGCCTAGATGATAAGGTTAGTTTCGACATGGAACTAAAAATTTTGTCAAGGGCCTTCGTCCGTCGTTTTAAACAGACGTGTAATGCGAAGGAGCTTTCAGAAGACGAGCTTACGAGGACAATTGAGAAAACAATTCTCAGCGAATTAAAGGTATTCAGGGACCCGGTACAGACCAAATTATTAAATGGACAACCAATCAAGGGATTTGATCCTAAAAACCAGCAGGAATAACCTATGCATACTGATGAGTACGTAATGGACGAGGATAAAGTTCTGGACGATGGGGATAATGATGTGAATGATGACAGTGACGACCCTGGTAGTGACGAAAGCTACAAAATCGTGCAGAACAAAAGGAGAATAAAAAACCAGCTGAACTATAACGCAGAGAAAAAGGGCAAGCAGCCACAACAAGGCCGCAAAGAGGATCAAGAGGCATCTGGGAATTACTACAGACTGATCCAGCCAGCGGAGAAACCGAAGACCAGGGCAGCCAGCAGTAAGTCAGATGCAGCACCAACGGAGAAAAAGGCCACAAAGCCACCACCAATCATCTGCTACAATTTAAACGTAGCAAAATTTTTCGAAAAGCTTGAGAAGCTGGAGAAGCGCCCCAAGTTCTTCTTGAAAAATAATAACAGGATGAAGTCTACATTGAAACCAGCCACTGAAGAGGACCATAAAATTATTTTTGATTTAGTGAAGGAAATCAAGGTTGATTGCTTCACCTTCACGCCCAAGGACAACAGAAAGCCAACCTTAGTGCTTAAGGGGATCCAGTGTAGCTTCGACCCAAAAGAAGTAGCAGCAGCCTTGGAGAAGGAGTTGCCAGGAATAAAGGTGGCTAAGGCGTCGCACTTGGTGACTCCCGCTATAAGGAAAAGCGGACGCCTAGTGGACTCCTTTGTGATAAGCTTCGAGGCTGAAACTGATGTCAACCGAGTTATCAAGGTTGACAGAATTCTGCATCAGGCCGTCCACTGGGAACGATTTCAGAGCAGTGGAATTTCGCAGTGCAAGAACTGTCAGAAATACGGCCATGTAGCCAGTAATTGCGGAACTACGTACAGATGTGTAAAGTGCAATGTCAATCATGAACCTGGAGCCTGCACCAGAGACACAACGATAGGTAAACCCTATTGCACTAACTGCAAGCAGGAGGGACACCCGGCAAACTTCAGAGGCTGCTCAAAGTATAAGGAGCTAATTGAGAGGAAGAAAGCTGCTGTCCAGACAAAGAAGCTGAGGGAGGAATTTGTCAGGGAATCTGCACGGAACTATGTGAAGCCCGGTAAGTCTTTTGCACAAATCCTTTCTTCTAATATTTCAGGTACGCACGTAGGAAAGAAGACCCAGGAAGCAGTCCCCAGGCCCCAGACTGCAAGCAAGCCAAAACCCTCTTCATCCATTGCCTTGGGAGCAGACACGTTCTGTAATCAGGAGGCAAAATCACTCTTTGGTTGTGATTTATTCGGTCTTATGGCCAAAATCAACGCTTTCCTTCCTAGCTATAGGAAGCTGACTTCCATTCCGGAAAGACAAAGTGCTTATCTGCAATTCGCGTTTTCGCTATGCGGAAGCAGAAATTAAGCGAACTGAAGGCGATTGCCCTCAATGTCAACTCCCTCGTGTCTCACGGGAAACGAGTCTCCCTAAACCTTTTTCTGGAGGAACACCGTCCCCATTTCATGTTTCTTTCTGAGACAAATCTAAAAGCAAGACACAGAGTGTCTTTGGAAAAATATTCTCTGCTCAGAAATGACGCAGGTGAGGGAAAGCGGGGCACCGCTATTCTCATTAAGAAAAATCTCCACTTCGAACCCACCCAGATTAACCTCTCCAAATTCGAGAGTACGTCTCTAAAGATAATCCTAGATTCTGGTGAAACACTTCTTCTTGTTTCACTCTACATCCCGTGCAATACTCCAGCCTCCCGAGTACGTAGTGATCTGATCGCGCTGAACGCCTATTCCCAACAATTCACATATACGATTGTTGGAGGCGATTTCAATGCTAGGCATAGCTTATGGAACGATCCCTCGACCAACTTAGCAGGAACTACCATAGCTAAATGGTTGGAAGATAATCTCCACAACCACAATTTTATTACTGTCTCCCAGGACACACCAACCTTCCCCAGAAGCGGCTCTTTTCTAGACTTTTTCCTAGTTTCGGACAGTCTCATAAACATTCTCCCCCAAATTAGAAATTTTACCTGCCAGGCCCATATTTCTGATTCTGATCATTTGGCAGTAGAATTAAAAATAGCTCTACAGAGAGAATTCTCTGCGAGCACACTAATTGCTCCAGCAATTTCGTCCCTGACCAATGTCGACTGGCCGCAGTTTCAGAATAGACTGAATAGCCTGCTCCCCAATTTCTTGCCAGATCAGCATAGAAATCTGTGTAATACAGAAATAGACTTCTATGTTGAATTGCTGACAACTGCTCTTCAGGACAATATAGCGTTTTTCTCTACTACGCACCAATCTAATAACTACAGGTACAAAAACCTTCCGCCCAGAATTCAAGAGCTGTACAAATACAGGCAAAAGCTGAAGAAAATTCTGAACAGAATTTACCGGCGAAATCTCAATTCACAGAACCCGGAATATTCATCCGTACTTTCTCAAATTAGGTGTCTGTCGACAATCATTGACGAGCAAACTCGTAACTTCGTCGATGAGCAATTTCGCGAGAGGTTGAAAGCTATTAAGCCGGGTCCGCGAGCTTTTAGCGAAATCAACAAAGTTTGTAGTAGGAAAGCCCAAGTCCCTGAAAAACTACTCGATGGCAACAACTGTTTAAATTCCCCGGAAGAGAAAAGCAGTGCCTTCGCCAACTACTTTGAGTCAACCTTCAAAAGCTCGCCTCCAACTCATCTCCCAAACTTTCATAGGCAAGTCCTAAGTGAAGTGGAAAATTTTGAGTCACAAAATACCTCACCAATGTCAGAATTCAGCCTTGAAAATCCAGCTGGAAATCCAAATGACCGGCAAATATTCACTAGCCCGCTGCATCTAGCTGCTCTTATTCGGTCACTCAACAATAAAAAGTCGAGTGGCCCAGATGGTATCCCGAACTTCATAATCCGAAAGTTACCAACGTTGGCAATCGAAATGCTAACAATAATCTTCAACAATTGTATAAACAATTGTTACTTCCCCAACAGCTGGAAAGTGTCAAAAATAATGCCAATTCCAAAGAAGGCATCTTCTAAAAGCATCTCGGAATTCAGACCGATTTCACTAATCTCCAACTTGGGAAAGCTTCTGGAGAGATTAGTGAAGCAGCCCATTGAAGACACTTGCGTGGAGAAGGAGATGGAGCAGCATCAGCAATTTGGATTCAAGGCTATGCACTCCACTCTGCATCCACTATTAAAATTTCACACTGATGTGACAAAAGCTCTTAATAAAAAGACTCATACTGTGGCCTGTTTTCTTGATGTTGAGAAGGCCTTCGACTCCATCTGGAGAGAAGGTCTTATCTCCAAACTGATTGGATTTCAGTTCCCACCCTACCTCATTCAGATGATAAATAGCTTCATATCTCAGAGACAATTCTTTGTGGAAATAAAGAATTCCATATCTGCGCATAAGGACATAAAAGCGGGTGTCCCGCAAGGCTCAGTACTCGGGCCATTCCTCTTCAATCTATTCACGTTTGACCAACCGCAGAATAATGGAGGAGTCACGACCCTTCTCTACGCGGATGACTCATTAACGAATGCGCACTCCAAATCCCCAAAATTGGCGACAAGGAAAGTGGGTGATCATATTGCCAAGCTTTACGAGTACTATCGTAAATGGGGCATAAAGATCAACGTCCCTAAATCGAGTTTACTCTGCATCAGAACTGCACGTTCACGCAGAGGCGTATGTCAAAACGCAAGAAACATTGAAATCACTATCAATAATGAAGTGATAAAACCCACTAAGAGCGCCAAATATCTAGGCATTAATTTCAATGAACGTTTTAAGTTCAACCCTCACGCAAAAGCAGTTGCTAGGAAAGCAAACTTTGCGCTCAGCATGATCAGTCCTATAATGAGATATAGGAACGGACTCATTCTGAGCACGAAACTGCTGATGTACAAGCAGCTCATTAGGCCCATCTTAACGTACTCGTTTCCCATATGGCACACCATTTCGCCAACTTATATGGAGATCCTTGCGAAATTCGAGAGGAAAACGCTCCGAATCTGCACTGGACTCTACCGAAGGCCCTGTGGAAAGCATTATCGCAATCAGGTCCTGTATGAGAAAGCTGGTATTTCTCCAATACAGGACTATTTGGTTGAGATAATGAAGAAGCAGGTAGCCAAAATCCCCAATCACCCGAATCCAATTGTCCATGAACTAACCAACTTCCCCCACTTACCCACTAATAAATATTTATCGTCTTTTTGCATTTCGACCTGTATTGAAAAATATTACTGCGAAGAAATTTTTACCTTTTTCAGGGAGAAAGGAGATACTCACCGTGGCTAGGAGAGGAAGACAGGAGGAGGATTGCAGCCTGCAGGACGGGACTTATGCAACCTTCCACGGACAATACCCGCAACAGGGAGCTATCAAACACCACCAGGATGGGAAGGCAGATCCAACCTGGAGATTTTTATATAGGTTATGTAGCTAGTACTTAAGTTAGCTAAGTATTAGATTTTCGGATTATATTTAATTAATTATAACTAGGTAGCGCTAGCCGTAGTTTAGAAGTAAGTCATATGTTAGTTAGTAATTCAAGTATTTAGAAAATAAGAAAATTTAGCTAGATTAATTGAACTCAGGGCCAAAGAAAAGCCCGTAGGAATTATAATCAGGGAATAGGTTTAGATAAGAAAAATATTGTTAGGTTAAGTGTACAAATTTTAGCGTAAATAAAAAACTTGAACTTGAACTTGATATACATATATCTGAATTCCACTCTGTAGATCAGCTAGCTCATAAAGTTTTTTTCTACCTTTAAACAACTAAGAAAGTACAAGTTACCAATTTTGTTAATTATGAATCTTTGAATTTTGTTACTTGATAATTTTATAATACACACATATATTTACATACTTACATACCTTATATTGTCTTTGCTTTCTAAGTACCTGGTTATGTGAATTTCTTATTTCTAATGGATATTTTCAATTTCACTTTTCACTAAATGGCGGGTGCCACTATGTAACGTCGTTAAATAAAACGTGTCTTCAAGAAATGGCCAAGTTATTTTACGTATTTGAGTATTAAATAATCATGTTAAACAAAACAAGATGAGGCTTGGGAAATAGAAGTTGTACACTGAAATCCGATTCCTCAATATACACACTTTCATGAACCAAATCCAATCGCTAACCTATTCAATCACGATAATACTAAACGATATGAGGTGTTAGAAAATTTGTGTTTCTCTCCTCTCACTATCTCGGATCCCACGCTCGCTGACAATGGTTGATTGGGGTCTGCTCTTTAAGTTAAGTTGTATTAGGGACACTGTAAATATATTGCCCACAGTGTCATTGGGCGGATCGGGTACGGCCGAAGGCAATAACAACTATTAAATGGAGATTACTCTTTAAGACTTTTTAGCGGATCAAACTTATATTTTTTTTTATTCTCCGATTCTAACAAGTGTAGGTTCGATTCCCGTCCGCGGGAAAAATAAATAAAATTGAATTTACAATTTATTGGTGCGCTTTCATCGTTACTGGTTAATGTCAGCGGAAAGCAAAACGAGGCTTAGTAGACTAGTGACAAAAGTAACAAATTGATAAATGCAAAAGGAAAAATAATCTGTCTCGTTAGCTCAGTGGTAAGAGCAGTCGCCCGGCAAGCGGAAGGTCGCGGTTTCAAACCCCGGACGAGGCGGTTGTTTTTTGTTTTTGCATTTATAAATTTGATTTAGAATCATTAAAAAAAATAAAAGTTCTTAAAGTGCTTCTTTCTCCACTCATATTTTTGCCAGTACTTTCAGGAACTTCTGCGCATATCTCTTTAGCACTAGTATGCGGATTCACTTTCGCTCGCTTCAAAATTTTTCTTTCTTCTCTTTCTTTTAGCAACCTTGGTCGCCCCGTATGTGGTTTACTTATTAATATACCGTCTCTTGTATTCTTATTAATAATGTCTTTTACTGTACTTCGCGGTATTCCAAACTGCTTTGAAATTTTTCGTTGTGAATACCCTTTTTCAAAAAAAGAAATAACCAATTTTCTCTCTGGTAAACTATATATTGTTTTTGGATGTGAGAAGACATAGTACACATATTGGAGTTTATAAATGTATACTTTTGGATACTTTTGTGACTAATTGTATATACAAGTCGTAAACGTGGCTATATATGTGCCGATACAAATCCAGATACTTGTATCTAAGTGTAAACTCACTGACTTTCTCCATTTCGGCCGACTGGTAACATATGCATCTAATTGCCCCGCATTCTCTTGAAAACTAAGGCTTTAGCATAATGCGACAACGCACTACACTATTTACGTAGAAACAAACCCCTCAAGACACCGATTCTGGCCATTGGCACTGGGCTATCCCTGACTTACCATACAGCCAGTATATGCTTGTTTTCACCATATGTGAAGTAATATACGCAATGTGCCTAATGTTTGACCTACAAATTGGGCTCTGTATATTGTTTTTCATTCTTTCCTATTTTCGCTCATATATAGAGAATACTATGCGCAATGTGTATGCTGCTTGACCCACATACTGGCTCTACATGATCTTTTTGGTTATTGGCCATGCTAGCCAATAGCATGCGTTTAAAATTCTTATGCATAGGGGAGAATATTCCATTTCGCTTGTATAAGCGAAATACACTATTTCAAATATTCAATTAATATATAAATCAGACGTACCCAAAAGTTATACACTTACGTTAATTTATAAATATTCGCTCCTTTATTAAATCTTGTAGCATCACCAATTATCAAAGAAAATCGATCGATGATCCTAAGTAAAAATCCGGTGTGTCGCTGTAACTTAGGCAGTAGTTTTTAAAACTAAATCGAAAACAAACGAAGAGACCGCCGACCCAGGGTAATGTCTCTTGTTTCCGTAATAAAGAACAAAAAGGAAAATTAAGAAGTACCTAAACAAATGTTAAGTCAATAAGTCAAAAATAAAAAACGTAATAAGAAAAACTTAAGTTCTGAGTTTAGAAAGTTAAAATGTCACGAAAGAGATCTAAATACTAAATCGAGGCTGGTGAACATCTTGCAAAAAGCACCCACAGTCCTTGCTGTAATTGGAAAATGTAACCTCATAGCTGCTTTAAAAACTGGAAAAAATTAGCAGAGGTAGGGTAATTTCTTGAAAATTCCTTTATTTTCTTGTAAATATGATGACAATATTCTTAAATTCATCAGTAATTATAAAAAAATCTTAAAAATTAATACAGCCTTGGAAGCCGAAGCTATGGTCATGTAAAACATGCTTAATAAACAATTATGATATAAATGCTGAAAATTTGAGAAAAATATTAAAGAAGAGTATAAACTTTCTAAAGCGGCAATATTACTTCCAGTGAACTCCGCCGGCTGTGAGAGAAGTTTTTCTGCTATGAGGCTGATAGAAACGTTGCTTGGAGATACAATGCTTCAAGAACGATTCTCTCGCATGTCACGCATGTTACTGCCCAACACAGAGAATGCCATTGTTAAAAAGAATTACAGCTGAAAAGGTATTGAGCCGATTTGTAGAAAAAAATAGTAAACTAATTCTTATTTCATTGTTTTTTGGCGATTTTTGTTATGATTATGACGATACTAATTTAGAAGGTAGTAATGGATGGTAACAAATTCAAATTAAACGATAATGCATTCAGAGAAATTTTCACTGAAAATAAGCTCTGTTCCATGTATATCAAGGAAAGTTAGGTGCGATTTTGACCTTAGCAGACATTTCCTGGATGTAAAAAAACAAATTGCTTCGTCTTATTCAAATGAATATAGAAAAATTAGATTAATAGTAGTCTCGTGTCCCAAAAAGCAATCCAGTAAAAACACTCGCGTAATTAAATTGTAAAACTTTTATTTTTACTATTATAAGTTAATTAATTCTACTACAATATATTCAAGTGGAGTTATCAATCCGTCGCCGATACTTGTGTTCACCCTCTCGAATTACAACTGAACTCAACTGATACCGAACCGCTATTTTTTATCAAAACTAACTTCTAACTGCGCAACCCGATCTTACGAATCGACCGTGCTCACCTCCATTCAACCAGGCGGAGGCGACTTTGACCCAGTGACCAGCGCAGTACCTTGCAAATAATTACAAAGTATTACGTTAATCACTGCCGACAGCGGGAGCCCCCAATACTGCATGTAAACAAACAGTGAGCCCAGCTGAGTATTTCACTATGCGAAATGTATTACTTAACCATGACTCAATGCCCAGTTACATACAGCAGTGGATGTGACAGTTTTCAAGTAAACAATTCGCAATCGTCAGGCATTTCACTGTGCGAAGTAAAATGTTTAGTTATTGCAAATCATTTAATTACCTGTACACCTGCTGCTAGCTCAAGTCGTGATGTCACAATTTCACCAATTGAATATTGGATCACGACATTCCTCCCCCCTGAGAAAAACTGATTCCCAAAAGGAATCAGATCTGGGTGCTCAGTTAGGTTACAATATCTAATTTAACCAATTTATACAAAAACTAAAGTACAATATTCAGTAGCATATAAACAATCGTGTTAACAAATATCTTTTTTTTTTACTACATCCATTTCATTTCTTTTAATCTTTAGTGAACTCAAGTAATCGTTATTTACTATATATAAATTTAATTTCCATTCTATATTCTATTATCTTTGTAAATAAAAATACCCTACTTGTTTTTTTCTTGACATTAATTTTACGTAAAAGTACTGCATACATATTACATCAACATACCCATTATAACATTAGTATACTACTATAACATTGTATATAATACCCATGAAGTTTACATTACAATTTAATCAAAATGAATTAATTTTGAAAATATTCTTATTAGCCCTAATACCCTCTTCTCTTTATCTATCAGTTGCCCGTGCCTACCCAGGTAGCAATTAAATTAAGTGAATTAAAATACATTATAGCTACTCTAACCGGACGAGATGTTTTCCCACGACGGTCGGCAAGCTTCCAGTTGGCAAATTTGCTGCTGTTGGCATGACAAACTCTATACTGTCAGTCCCTTCTTTGTTCGTCTGGAATGTTTAATGGATGTCTGGATAGTAGGTAGTATCGATACTCTGCCAGTACTTCCTCGTCCTTGCTGACGTTTCCAGCGTCTTACATGGAATACCATTACTGATACTAAAGTCAAGCTGACGATGTTTATCAGCCCGGTCAAAGACGTGGCTGCTAAATAGATCTGGTGCGGATGATTCTGCTGCCTGTGAACTTCCTCAGTCTTGATGGCACTCTGAACCTTGGCTATCTTCTCAGCATTATCCTTCCAGGCTTGATTGAAATTTCTTGCTGCTAGAAGTTGTAGTTCTCCTGTTTGACCGTTAGGATGTTCCGGGTTTCTTGGACCTGTTGGTGTCGCGATGTTTTCCCATTTAGGTAGTTCCGAGGGACGGGCTGAAATAAACTTTCATTTCTGTGAGCGTCGTCTTCAGAGGTTATAAGTAGATCTCCAATCTGCACATGACAGCGTTCTTTAATGTCTAATACTCCTATCAATGAGAGCTCTCCTATTTTGGTCGGTGAATTGCGGCAGTTGACCTCCAGCTTTGTTTTTCCAGCTTTCTTTTCCGCGTCTAGGTCATACACATGGTAGCCGGCTTCATCTATTGCTGCGGGGATGGTGTAGATCTTGTGGGTGTCGAATGAAGTTCTTTGGGGTTGGAGAATGTAAACTCTGACCAGGATGCTTTGATTAGTCAATATGGCCTTCACTTTGGCAATCTGAACTACTAACTGGAAATCCTTAAACTCCTCGTTTAGGTCCAGTTCTTTGGTGGCATTCCTCATAATTTCAGTCAATTCCCGAGCGTGGACTATTAGAGGATGTAACTTCCCGACGCTCAGCGAGACCATAATGTTCGAAATGGTCTTCAACGAGTCGCTTATCTAGCGTAGCTGGACAGTCACTAGTGTCAGAACCTCATTTAATTCAACTCTGTGCTACAATACTGCTAGGTCTCCATTAGTGTTTCTTTGCGCGGTGATAAGCCCAGAGATCCGGGTCCGAATTTGCTCTCGCTCCGCCTCAGCCCTTACCCGTGATGAATTAAACAGGTCGAACGTTGACTTCACAAGGGTAATCTGGTCTTCTAGAAGGCTGAAGGTACGATTCTCTGGAATCCTCATGATCCATCGTTCCAAAAAGTGTTTTGGATACGGCACCTACCCCATCGAAAAAGGATCGTTTTCTTCTTGAGGAAGCTCCAGTATGGGTGTGATGTAATAATTCCTCCTCCTGCTACTTAATTTGACTGACCGAATTTCCCTCACTGCTACCTTACATCATGCTCTTACTCCAGTATGTATAATTTCGGTACAAAGACCTGCCACCAGGCTGCTGCAATTGACGGCGAACTTCAACTCATCTGATACATCTGGCATCTGCAGGGCAGACAGGATAGTCCAATGCCGGGTGTAGAAGTGCGTCTTTCCCACGTATTCGGAAAGGACTCCAGACTCTGCTATCTCCTTTATACTATAGCAGCTCTGTTCTATGTCTATCGCCGATCCTACTACCAGGACTACCAGCACTATCGCGATCGTCTTCATTCTGTTGCACTTTCGTATACTTCACTAACCTATTTTAAACGGGCAACGTTCCTATACTTATATTAGATTTAAAACACTTACTTGCTTCTCGAATTTTTTCTCTTTTATTTATTTATTTTTTCCTTCCTTTTAACCTATACTCTTTATTATCTTCCTTCTATTCTTCTTTTAATTCTTCCTTTTTTTACCGATACTCTTTATTATCTTCCTTCTATCTTTCTTTTAATTCTTCTTTTTTACCTTTTTATCTTACCCTTTCCACAGAAATGAAAAGTTTATCTTTCCTTCCTTCTTTCTTTCCAGTAGTCCTCTTCCTCGGCTCGCGGTTTCTGCGTCCTTCTTTTGGTTTTAGTATTTTTTTCTGAAATGCAAAAACGATTAGTACAACGACTTGGCAGGAATGTGTAAGGTCTGAACAGTTTGCAAAGAATTTTACGCGTGAAGTTGGTCATTTCGAAATTCGAAAAGATCAGTATCTATGTAACTACACGTACGAACTGTGAATCAATCATTGTTCAAACTTCTTCAGCCTAATAACGTGAATTCGCTTTAACTTCCGCCCTTGGAGTATTGTTAGATTTTCAGAGTTGTGTATGTATATGAGTTCGTACGGTCCCTTAAAAATAGTTGACAATTTCCCCACCCTATCTAAGTCCCTAACCAGAACCTTATCTCCCACATGAAAAACTTGACCTCTATTTTGCCGTAAATTATTCCGTGCTAATTAAAAGAATTCTGTAACTTGAATCGCAGCACAAAATGATATCTCTCGGCGTTATAAAGTGGTTCTGGTTAACGCATTAAATTGCTTGGGATTTCTGACACAAACCCAAACAGAGTCTCCATGGGCGTAAGCTTAGTGCCCGTATGTACGCTGTTGTTGTACGCGTGCGCCGCAGTTCTTATAAATTCATCCCAGTTCCTGGGCTCTGCAGCCACAAAACTCCTTAGATAATTAGCCAAGGTCGAATGCTGTCGCGCTTTATTGCGTTTGACTTCAGATGGTAGGCGGTAGTCTGCAATTTCTTGATCTTTAACAATTTGCATAAGGATTTCATGACTTCACCCGTAAAATTACTCCCTTGATCAGTCACTACTTGCTTGGGAATTGTATATCGGCTCAGTATTTGGTCAAATAGTGCCGGGGCTACCGTGTCTACTTGATCGGGTACCGCCACGAAATCCACAAACCGCGTCAGGTCATCCATCATAGACAGTATATATTTGTTGCCATTATGGCTTGTAGGTAATGGCCCCACGAGGTCAACGTATACCTTATCGAACGGCTTTTCCGATACTTCTGTTATGGCATTTTAATGGCTCTAGAATGCTTATTTCTTTGACATTGCCTACATTTGCGGATATATTTCACTATATCATTCTTCATTCCTTTCCAGCGATAGAAGCGTTTCACCCTGTTTAATGTTTTGTTTCCGCCGAAATGTCCTCCAAACCGAGAATCATGATAATCCTTCAATATTACCTGAATATCCTCCGGATTGGTCCCATGTTGGGGTGTTGGACTATCTAGCACTCTTTCTACCATTCTCTTGGCTTCCTCGATATCTTCCAATTCACTCTCGGGCTCTGTGATTTTCTTCTCTTCAGCTTCTGACTCCTGCTTCTTGGTTTGTGCTCGTGTAGCAAGACAGCGCGATTCTTTCTTTTTACTGATGCCTTCTACTGACTGGGGTATCTTGCTCAGGGCATCCGCATTACCGTTCTCCTTTCCCCTCTGAATGTCGAAATCGTACGCAGGCAATTTCTGATGAAATCGTACCATGCGTGATGTGGTATCCCTTACCTTAAAAATCCCTCGAAGCGGCTGATGATCTGTTTTAATTTTAAAATGCCTGCCCAGAAGGTAACATTTATAATTTCGTACCGCCCAAACACTAGCAAGCATTTCCCGTTCTGTGGTGGAGTAATTTCTATCAGGCCTCCCATCCTGTTCTAATACGGCACCTAATGATTCTCCGCTAGCATCTGTAATAACCTAGCAATTTTCGACATAGCTAGCGTTGCTAAAATACTTGGTTATACTCTCAGAGGCAGCTCGTGCTTTATATATCACCTCTCTCAGGTTTTCAATTCGATTACTCATTCGCTCTCTTAGAACATCCGCTGAAACTATCCGAACTGCTTCCCTACTGGAGAGTCGTTTCCCTTATACATTATAACCCTGCAATGTTATATGTTCAGCTTTCTCGGTTTCTGTTACGTTCCTGAAAATTGGCTGTGCTTCCTTGTACACTTGTCTGTGCTGTATTGACAATTTTCTATTAATACAATCGATAACCGCTTTATCCTTGGAGAATTCCATTCCTAATATTCCGTCAACCGGGTTTGAATCTGTGTGGTATATTAACTGGAACTCGCATTCTTGCTTGCCCCTATGTACGTGAATAAGCGCCTTGCAGGTTCCAATTGCACGTTGCTGAGCTCCAAACAGCCCTCCAATTGTGATACATTTATGTTTTTGTATCAGTGTATCCATCCTTATTCTATTTACCTTAACTAAATTGCAGGTGGATCCCGTATCTACCAATAATGTAAGTTTATCTTCTAGTCCAATGTCGGCTTCTATTGTAATGATGCAATTATTAACTACCTCTAATTTCATGTCTATGCCGTCCTCTTTACCTGAATATCTGGTTTCTAATTTGTTTAGTGGAAGACAGCTGGGGGATTCTTCCCGAGCTGCCATCTCCCGTTTCCCTCTTGCTGAATATTATTCTCTGCTAAAAATTTTTCTAAACAAATTACAGTGTAGTGGTCAGATGTTCTACAAAATTCGCAGTATATGCTAGGTAGTGCCTCAGCAAACCTGACCTGTTGCCTTTTGCATCCAGTTGCGTCATGTCCATATATTCGGCATTTTGTGCAGTAAGGCGTCTGTTTCCTTTCTCTGCATTCCTTAGAAAAAGGTCCCCATTGTCCGCACTGAAAGCACTGGATAGGTCTTGGTTGATTTGTTTGACTAGGGGAAGCTCTGGGCAGTCCCAAAAATGCTGGCCTCCATTGTGGTCCTGTCCCTTTAAGTCCTTCCTTGCTGAGCCTACCAGCACCCCAGCTGTCTACTGCCATACCTCTGTTCTCTTCCTTCGTATGATTCCGTAGCCCTGATTCCTTAATTTTAAGTCTCCTAGCATCCATCTCAAAGTAGTCTGCCTCCTCACATGCTTCATCCAGATATTGAAATGTGTGTCCCGTCAAATATAGTTGAGAAGTCTGCTGCATAACACCTGCCTTGAACGTTGCCACCACATCTGCCGCAAGTTCCGCTAGCAATCGCCCGTCTTTGCCTAGATATTTAGGCGACACTGCCGCTTTGATTTGACACGGTAGCTATTTGAGCCCATCCGCATAATTTTTATGTCGTCACCGGGCCTTTGTACGCATGCTATCATTTCAGCTCGCAGCTCACAGTACGAATTTTTCGGCATATAGGCATTTTGAATTGTCTGCTGTAACGCCTCAAAATCCTTCGGCTCCTCTGAGCTTACTAGATAATATGCGCCATCTAACAGCCGATATCTTACACATTTCATGAAGATTGGCTGTTCCTCGGCCTTTAAACGATCATACAGATCTTTGCAACAGCTCAAGAAACGGTGAACTTCCTTGGACAGTTTTGGCGTTCTTTCTCCGGAAAACGGTGGTATGTATCTGGACACCAAGTTCATAACTTTATCACAAACATCGGCCATGGTTTTCCTTGCTAGTTTCCCTGAATTTCTCGTGTTTTCTTTCGGCACTTGACCTTCACTCGTCTTTGCTAAGGTCTGCTTTTTAGCTTTCAAAGTTTCTTCTTGCCCTGAAGTAATTATTTATTTCTGGGATGACCACTTCGTAAAAATCCCTCGAACTTGACCCTCCTATTGTTGTAATGGTGCGACTCCTAATTCTTGCTCTAGTTCAGTGGCAGTCTTTTCTGCCTCCTCCAGTTGCCTTTCTAAAGACTTTATTGTTCCTTTTAAAGCCCTGTTTTCCTGTTTGCACTCATCCAACGCTTGATCTGTTTCTTGCTCAATTCTACCAAAGGTAGACGTTATCATTAATCTAAGGTTTCCCCCTTTGTGCTTTCACTGCAGCCTCCTTTATTTCCTCCAGAAACTTATTTACGTCTTCACTCGGCAATCGTTTCTTTAATTCATCTGTTATATGCTCTTCTAGATACCGCCAGTCCTGTTCGTATTCTTGTAATTTCAAGTGGCACTCCTTCAATTCCTGCGTTCTGGTTTCCAATTCCTTTTCCTGATCTTTAACTCGTAACAATTCTTCCCTCGTAAGAACGTTACTTCTTCCCACGGACATCTATAGTCATTACCTAATTTACTGTTCACTCTCAAACACTTCTCCCAGACCGTAACTAATTGCTTAAAAACCCTAAACGCAAAATTGAATTTTCGACGGTGTTTCAAGAATGATCTTTCCTAATATCCGATCTCTGCAGAAGACTTTTCTACTTTAAATAACTCCTCTAACCCGCTTACGATTACGTTCAACGCGATTTCGACCAATGCCTCTACGGAAATGTGACGTTAAGAAACTTTCTATATCCAATTCACGATTCAAAATTATTAATTAGTTGTATACCTCTAAACTCTCACACTTTCACCCGTTTTTCGCACACAAAGAAAATCAACCAAAAATTATTAGTTCCATAGTAATAATAAACAAAAATAGTTTACGTCACTTAACACAAAAACTAATCTCATTCAACTACAAAAACACATATATTCCTCTTCTGACCTTTTCTTGTATTTTTTTGAATATTATTATATTTTCACCTAGCCAATTTCAATTTTAATTCCCAATGACCAAAATTATATCACTTAATATGCCGTACATTTCGAATAGAATTTACCTACTTAATCTACTGAACTACTAAAACTACTCCCTTTACATACCACACTATCACACTATGTATTAACTAAAACTCAGACCACATAACCAAAAACTCTCACACTTCACAAAAATGGAGCAGCTAAAAAGCATTAACTCCCATAAAATACAAAAAAAAAAATGGAGCAGCTAAGAAAGCATTACTCCCACACTAAAAAGAAATGGAGCAGCTAAAAAGTATAACTCCCGAAATTTAAATAAAAATGGAGCAGCTAAAAAGCATAACTCCCACAATTTAAAAATAAATGAAAAATGTAAAGAAGAAAACAAATTGTTTCACTGAAAAAAAAATAACACTTACCTACTCTTTAACCGGCTGCGCCAAATTGTCGTGTCCCAAAAAGCAATCCAGTAAAAACACTCGCGTAATTCAATTGTAAAACTTTTATTTTTAGTAAGTTAATTAATTCTACTACAATATATTCAAGTGGAGTTATCACTCCGTCGCCGATACTTGTGTTGACCCTCCCGAATTACAACTGAACTCAACTGATACCAAACCGCTATCTTTAATCAACACTAACTTCTAACTGCGCAACCCGATCTACCGAATCGACCGTGCTCACCTCCATTCAACCAGGCGGAAGCTACTTTGACCCAGTGACCAGCGCAATACCTTGCAATCATAATTGCAAAGTATTACGTTAAGCGTGAATTACAATTAACCCGCTTACGATTACGTTAAACGCGATTTCGACCAAAGCCTCTACGGAAATGTGACGTTAAGAAACTTTCTATATCCAATTCACGATTCAAAATTATTAATTAGTTGTATACCTCTAAACTCTCACACCTTCACCCGTTTTTCGCACACAAAGAAAATCAACCAAAAATTATTAGTTCCATAGTAATAATAAACAAAAATATTTTAGGTCACTTAACACAAAAACTAATCTCCTTCAACTACAAAAACAGATATATTCCTCTTCTGACCTTTTCTTGTATTTTTTTGAATATTATTATATTTTCACCTAGCCAATTTCAATTTTAATTCCCAATGACCAAAATTATATCACTTAATATGCCGTACATTTCGAATAGAATTTACTTACTTAATTTACTGAACTACTAAAACTACTCCCTTTACATACCACACTATCACACTATGTATTAACTAAAACTCAGACCACATAACCAAAAACAATCTCACGCAACAACAATCACCACAATTAATACCCTTTTTTCATTTTTAATTTTCTCCAATAATTTTAACCTGAAAAGAAAATTAGCTTAAGACTGGAGCAGCTAAAAAAAAACGTTAACTCCCACAATTCACACAAATGGAGCAGCTAAAAAGCGTTAACTCCCATAAAATACAAAAAAAAAAATGGAGCAGCTAAAAAAGCATTACTCCCACACTTCACAAAAATGGAGCAGCTAAAAAGCATTAACTCCCATAAAATACAAAAAAAATGGAGCAGCTAAGAAAGCATTACTCCCACACTAAAAAGAAATGGAGCAGCTAAAATGTATAACTCCCAAAATTTAAATAAAAATGGAGCAGCTAAAAAGCATAACTCCCACAATTTAAAAATAAATGAAAAATGAAAAGAAGAAAACAAATTGTTTCACTGAAAAAAAATAACACTTACCTACTCTTTAACCGGCTGCGCCAAATTGTCGTGTCCCAAAAAGCAATCCAGTAAAAACACTCGCGTAATTCAATTGTAAAACTTTTATTTTTAGTAAGTTAATTAATTCTACTACAATATATTCAAGTGGAGTTATCACTCCGTCGCCGATACTTGTGTTAACCCTCCCGAATTACAACTGAACTCAACTGATACCAAACCGCTATCTTTAATCAACACTAACTTCTAACTGCGCAACCCGATCTACCCAATCGACCGTGCTCACCTCCATTCAACCAGGCGGAAGCGACTTTGACCCAGTGACCAGCGCAATACCTTGCAATCATAATTGCAAAGTATTACGTTAAGCGTGAAATACAATTACGACTGATCTGTCGACTGCGACTTGATTTTAAGTCGAAGTCGACGCTGAGGTCAAATTTGTAATTAAATTAAAACTTCAACTGCTTGAACAAACTAGAAGTCCCAACTTCTGTGATTGAACTGAAGTTGGCCGCAGCGAACACCAACTTTGCACTTTGAGCAAAGTTTAATTTTGAGTCGGAGTCGCAGTCGAAGTTGCAATTATATCTTGATCGGTCGTAATTGTAACTCAGGCCTTAATCACTGCCGACAGCGGGAGATCCCAATACTGCATGTAAACAAACAGTGAGCCCAGCTGAGTATTTCACGATTCGAAGTGAATTACTTGACCATGACTCAATGCCCAGTTACATACAGCAGTGGATGTGACAGTTTTCAAGTAAACAATTCGCAATCGCCAGGCATTTCACTGTGCAAAGTAAAATCCTTAGTTATTGCAAATCATTTAATTATCTGTACACCTGCTGCTAGATAGAGTCATGATGTCACAATTTCATCAATTGAATATTGGATCACGACAGTAGTAAATATATTTTCTCAATTATCTCCGATTTTGATAATAGCAGAAAATTGTATTACAGAATATGAGAAAAGGTTATATATCCTAAGAATAGCATTGCTTAAATGTAGTCTACTTTTCGCTATTCTAGAAAAAGATTTATTTTAAATGTTCCGATATAATTTTTAGTAGGTAGATATATATTATATTGACTTCACGTAAAATGTTCTTTGTTGTAGCAAGTCAGTTTCGTTGTATATTATAATAAGAAGAATTTTTCTCGTATTTCTACGCATATTAATTAAATTTGGTTTCTATTAGATCTACGGATTTATTGCCGTTAAAAAGAATGTTCTTCTTTCTATGAAAGATTTCTCACTCCAGCAGAAATCGTAATGCTAGTAGATGTGAAAAAAATCATATGTATTTTATATTCGATCTAAAAAACAACGGTAATCAATAAAATAGTTTGCTTGATGTAAGGAAACTTGGTGTTGACACTGATTAACGTTTTTGAAACTTTTACACATTTTTGAAAAACAATACTTGATTGAAGAATATTCTTTTTCAATTTTTGTGTCAAACTGGCCCCTACTAGGCCCACCCCACAACAAAACCCTGGCTGGTGACAAGTTTCAAGTCTTGGTTTTGGCTCGTCAACAGGTCCAAATAGCGAAATTGAGTGACTTGAAAAACAAATGAAAAAACAGAACAAAAAAAGAAATGAAAAAAACCAAAAAATTTAGACAAAAAAAATTATTAACAAAGTGCTCGCCAAAACATTCTCAACCAATCACGAGTTTACAACTAATTGGATAAGTCCAACGATTAAAAACGAAGTGGGAAGCAGCCTGCAAACTATAAACGCCTGTACTTCTCACCTCATCACCCCACTAATTAAACCTAGCAATCTTTTTTAAACACTTAAGGCAATAAGAACAAAAAAGGCACCGGGACATGATGATATTACAAATTCTCTTTTAAAAAATCTACCAAAAAAAGGTCTAATATACTTAGCAAAAATTTATACCAATTGTGTCAAAATTGGATACTGCCCGAACCAGTGGAAAGTTGCACATTAGTGGTTCCTATACCCAAACCACACAAAAACAAATCAGATATTAACAGCTACCGACTTATAAGTCTCCTCAGCTCCACAAGCAAGTTTTTTGAAAAAATTATAAACGACTATTTGACTAGAATTATCGAAGAAAAAGCAATCTTACCAGCCGAACAGTATGGATTCAAAGAAGCACACTCCAGTGGTCACCAACTTGGGATAAACAACATTGTCAACACTAGATCCCGCGAGAATAAATCATGTGGCATGATAACGTTGGACATTGAAAAAGCGTTCGACTCAGTGTGGCACGGGGTCTTCTGCACAAGCACGCAGCGGGATTTCCAATATATCTGATCAGAATAATTCAAAGCTTTCTTCTACAGGACAGATCTTTCTATGTTTTCATAAACGGAAAATCTTCTAAAACCTACGATAAACGAAAATATCAGTCGATTAAGAGAAAATTTTCTAACTCTTGTTCTTACTCAGTCAACCCCACAATCAGGCAACTAGTCGGGAGGAACTCACTATCTGCAATAGGTTAAGTTTAATAAATACAAAACTAGTCGTATAAGGTCTTTATGTTTCCTTTTCCTTAAAGAAATCGATTATATGATACAGTTATCCAGTCTTTCTAAAATAATTTTATATTTAAGATGAAAAGGTCAAGCCTGTACACTTAATTAATTAACTTCTTACTTACATAATTGAAATTATATCTTGGAAAGAATAAAGCATTGAAATTGAAAATTGTTCATCTGGCAATTTGCTAGCTGCGTGACCTCAAGCATCATATCCAGTACATGCGGACTTGGGTTTAACTGTTGTTTGTTACCCTTTTAAATTTTGTCGTTTTATGTTTGATATTCTTGTTTGATCTGAAGCTCGGCTTTAGGATTGACTTTGGTCAATCCTCAAGTCTGGAATATTTTGCGTTTTTTTTTTTTTAATTGATGAATTTCTATCTTTCCCGCTGGCCTTCAGAAATGGAAATGGCAGGTGGCTTCACAAATTATTTTCGTTTGTGTTCTCATGGAGGCATTCCTTTGTTAGAAAACTGGCTGGACAATGTCATGAGTCTGTAAGATGGCTTTTCGGCTTTGAGCTAACTAGTTGACTAGATATATGGCTTTGCCCAGCTGAAAGGTTAGTTAGACATTGCGATCGAACAATGAGGAAGGAAGGTTTTGTTAAAGGATGAGAGTGATGCTGGAGACCTTCAGTGATCAGGAGCTGGCATACTGCTAACTGCCTGGCTGAAGATTCTCTGGCAACATTTTCAGTCTTCGGCATCTCCAACCCGGTTTTGCCGAGATTTCGTTGATAACTCAAATTTTTTTTTCATTAACACATCCACACTACTTGCCGTTAAAGTATAGTTTACACGTTACTGGCCCAAGTAACCTGGTTTTCAGCCCCTCACCTCCTCTCGACATACCGGCTAGATTACTTGCGCCAGTACGAACACTAGTTCTACTTACTTCCACTTTTTAGCGAAGTAGAACCTGGGAAATAATCAAATTGAGTGTATTTGCTGCAACTGGTACATTTTTTGATTCAGTAGTCTTTAATAATATCAGCTGGTGTGGAACTTGTAAAATATCAACACATTTGTGTTTGCGCTTTTATACGAAAGGACTGCTTTTTATTTTTCAGTAAGAAATTTCGTAAATTTTAAAGATAATTACGTAAGGAAAAACATTATTCCTTAGCAATCAATATGCCAAGAACGTACTCGCAATTTCTTTCTTCTTAGAATTTTTTCACTGAAATTCCCCTTAATTACATTGTTGCACAATTTACGACCTTTTCAATATGTAATTTTTCACTTGAAACGAGGTTACTTGGGACAGTAACTTCGCTTGTGTAAACTATACTTAACTTCTGACCTGATTTTTGAGGGAGTGGACTTGGGAGACTTTTGTCTTTGAGAGTTAGCTCCTGGAGAGAAAGGGAGAACTTTCGTGAATAACTGTTTTTTTTATTTTGTGTTTCTGTATCTTAAGCTTAGCTCATAGAAAATCTGTATGAACCTGTCGAGTTTCTGAATAATTTTGAGTCTAGGTTTAGTCAATTTTGTGAGTTAACATATCATGTTTTTGAACAGTTACCCTGATTTTTGATTCTGGATCTTAATCAGTGGACTACATTTTAAGCTGTATTCTTGCATTTATCTACATCTTTTTAGCAATTCTTGAACTCGACTTTGAGCGTCGGTCTTTACTGAGGCCCAGACGATTCTATCCCAGTATAACTTATTCCCAGCCTGTTAAATTCTATTGAGACTCCCGGATAGCCTGAGACATTGATCTACTGAAATTTAATTTTTGAGAGTAGTAATCAATTGACTACACCTGGAGCTAATTTGCCGCGGTTATTTACAAATAGTGCCATAGACTTTTATCTTCTGGTGAAATCAATATTTGTAGTTTGGAAGATTTTGTGGTCTTGATTTTAGCTCGATAATACCTGACTTTCTTTTCCCGGACTACGTCGAATCCTTGTAATATTACTTGGTTTTGTTGAGTTTGTAAATTCTACGTCATTGCTACCGCGCGAACACCAACTCATGGGACTGACGTCTCAGTACAGAGACCACATGATGACTGGTCCACAAACCGCAAGCCAGTTGCTACCATCTGTGGTCATGTATTCCACAAAGCATGTCTGCGAACCTGGATAAGTGACCAAGACAACTGCTCTAATTGCAGACGTGCCCTCACATAGCAGGACTTCAGTGATAATTTACTTCAACAGTTCTAGCTACTCAATATGTCACAGCCAACGATCCCCCAATCAATTCGTCGATCATTGTCTCCTGGCCTACATGCAGCACCTATATTGCACACGAGCTCTCGAATTAATAGTCCATTACCTGCTAACACATGCCACAGCGGATGCACTGATAGCCGGCCTCAGGGTTCAGCTCCAAGATTTAGTTAGAGAAAGGATCACGCAAAGTATGGAAACATTTCGAGCGGAGATCTCAGATAGTGTTCGGCAACAAGTTTTCCCTGTTACTAATCAAGTAGAACTTTCGGGTCCACCACCACCTTTTGGAAGGCCCATATTACCATGTAGACCTTTTGCGGAACCATAGTAGTATATGGACACTTTAGATATCAAACAACATTGAATCTGTAAGGGACAGGTAATCCATGACCCACTATAGAGCAAATCATATGGAATTTGGGCGTATGCACGGGAAAAGTGAAAGTTGATGAGACTAATGTTGCTTCTTGTACCACTTGTGTGTAAAGTAAATGGCGGAATTGGAAATAACTTCGAAAAAACCGAGGCGTGCTTATACCGTGTGACACTATTAATCTGAGAATAGAATGAGAGTAGAGTTGCCATGTTCGAACACAGGTGAATTCATGCAGTGTACCTGCTCAAGAGAGGAGGGCTTATTTTTCGCATTCGGATCGCGAATCGAACTTGTTTTTCGCAAGTGACCGAAGTTATGTTTACACTCTGTCTTCGTGGGGCCCATGGGGGAAAGTTCGGGGCAAACATTTTTGTTTACACTTTGTCTTCATGGTGGGCCCATGGGGGAAAGTTGGGGGCAAAGTTTTTGTTTACACTCTGTCTTCGTAGGGGGCCATGGAGGTGGGCCCACTTGGGGGAAATTTGAAGGAAAAGCTGTTGTTTATACTTTGTGTTGAAAGCGAAAGTGACTGGCGATAAAGAAGCGGTATATAAATGTGGGGTAACGTAAATTTTGCGGCACTTAGAGCTAATGCGATGGGGATGATCTGTAAAAGGTCAGGCGAAGAATAAAAAAAGGGTTAATAGCAGTCAACTATTTTTATTGCAGTCGATGAACATTTTTCATGTTTGAATGAATAAAAACTGAAGAAACTTGATCTCATCGTCTCTACTCGTTAAAACAATAAAATAATTTGGAATAGAGTTGATTTCATCCATCTGCTTTTGCGTTTTTATTTTTTCGGAGAACCGACATGTACGAATTACCATCAAGGTAAGCTATTATTTTATGTCCATACTGCGTTTTCATTTACTTGAAATAATTGATCTTGTATTCCTTATCAGTTTCGAGCTCTGCAGTTTGTACGCTGGTTTGTTTCCGATGGTCGTGAACAATTCCAATGCAGAGTTTGCCTGAATTAGTTAAACATAAGTAGTAAGGGTACCACCTCCCTATACTTTTACATTGTGTCCGATAGAGACAACTGCGACGAGTATCCCACTCGCGGGTTTTCTGCAATACGGTTCCCACCGCCGATAAGAAGTTGTTGAGGAGGGAGTAGGATATACACGTCCCTCTCGCAACCATTGGGGGCTTAAAATAAAAAGGTTGAGTTGCCACCGAGTTGTGTTGTTGCAGGATGTTGGTTGGAAGGAGAGGCTGGTGCTGTCTGTGGTAAAGACGGTAGATGGGTCCCTGTCGTAGGCATTGGGAGGCAAAAATAAAAAAAGCTGACTTGATACCGAGTTGTGTTGTTGCAGGATGTTGGTTGGAAGGAGAGAGCTGGTGCTGTCTGTGGTAAGGACGGTAGATGGGTCCCTGTCGTAGGCATTGGGAGGCAAAAATAAAAAAAGCTGACTTGATACCGAGTTGTGTTGTTGCAGGATGTTGGTTGGAAGGAGAGAGCTGGTGCTGTCTGTGGTAAGGACGGTAGATGGGTCCCTGTCGCAAGCATTGGGGGCAAAAATAAAAAAGCTGACTTGATACCGAGTTATCTTGATGCCGTCTGTTAGTTGAAAGGAGAGAGCTGGTGCTGTCTATGACAAGGACGGGAGATGGGTACTGTTTTGGAAAGGTCCAGTTGCTAGGGTGGCTGAGCCTAGCGGGTGCAAGCAGATGTACTATAGGCGGTTTACGTACAAGCATAGTAAAGTTTTATAAAATTGCACTACCAGGCGAGCAGATAACTAAAACACAAAATCTTGCGATCATATGTAGCAAGCATGCATGGTTTAAACCTGTATCGTTGTCGTCACATATCGCGCCTCTTTTTTTTTTTATATTCCGTTCATTTTTTCTTCCACTCCAAACAAGCTTTGATCAGTTAGTCACACTTCTTCAACGTCATTTTTCCATACGAGTTTTAAAAAACTTGAACTTGACCGCGATGCGGTTACGAGTTGTTGTTTTCTTTTTTGCATAGAATTTTAAATCTACCTGAATTGAAACTGCGAGACATGTGGGTGACTTTATTTTCTGAATATTTTTTATGTAAAGGAAAAAAGATTAAGGAAAGATGGCAAAGAGCAAGTTCTGATGCTGCTTATGCAAGGGTTCTTGATACTTGTGACGTTCAATACTGGCGGCGTATGATAAAGAGCTGCAAAACAAGAAAAGATCGGCGGCAGTCAGTGAACTTGATGTTGTGAACGACACGAATGTGGGTGAAGGTGAGCTAAAAGAAACGGGTTGCTTGAGTAAAAAAAAAACAAACTAATTCGGCTGAGATGCCTTTTATTGAAGGTCAGTAAAGATAGACTGTATGACTGATAGACAATTTCTTCTACAAAAAAAAACGTACATACTTAATCTTTTATTCGCGCTTTTTAAAACTGATTTTCAAAAATCCTCCTCTGGTATCATCTTTTCCGTCAAAGGTTAGATAACATCCCACGTGCTGCTGGTTAAGATCCTCAATCTGTCGCTGGGTTTTAATTTTTTCAGCAAAACGGGGTGGTAAGAATACATATGTGTTGTCTACAAAGTGTACTGTCACGCGAAGTCCGTATTGCGTCTTTAACAGCTTGAAAGTCTTCACCTGGTAGTCCTTCCCCAGCTCCAACTCTGTGATTGGCACAAGAGTATCGTAGCTATTTTCCGACACACTTTGCAACAGTTCAAAAGTGTTCTGTAAAAAAATAGAGTTATAGTAATGGCTGCTTTACAATAATCAGGAAATGTTCGGTACCTACCATTGTATACTAAAAAGTTTTCCTGGCTCGTGAGTTAAACTGTAGTTGATGCTGAAAACTGTTTTGAGGACGACTAGAGAAAAGACGGCCCTATATACTGTTTGGGTTCTCCGTTTTTTTTTCAAGTAGGGATGTTTAAAAGTAAAATTATTATTATGGCCGATGTAGTTAGAAGTAAATTTATTATTATGGCCGATTTGAAAGGTTATTTATGTGCAACATTATTATTTCAACCTAGAATAAGTTCTTTAACCATAAGGCAGATCTTGTCTTGCTGCAACTTTACAAGATAATTTAGATGTAATTTACCCGCAGAACGTGTTTTAAAAAAGACAAGTTATGCTAGGCGCATTGTGGCGTTATTGTTCTAGTAATATTGTCACATAGGCCGAGATCTGTTCTTAATTTATGAAGGAGGTACAACTTTGTTGCAATTTAAACAAGACGTTTAGATTTGAAAGTTATGTTAAGAGAATTGTAGAATTATTATTCTAGTAATATTTTTGCGTAGGTTGAGACCTGTCTTCCATTTGTGTAAAAGAGAAGTTTGGATTTTTGTCTGGCAAGAATAGCGAATAAAGGTTATGATTTCTTAGTAGAAATATTTTCATCTTACCTGGATTTTTTCTTTTTGGGTCGAGCAAAAATGGCATAAAAGCCTACAGCGAAGTCACAAGGAATCAGTCTTTGTTTGTTTCTGAAAAGTTCGAGTGTGGTTTCAAAGGGGCATTAAACCAAAGTTAAAAAAGTAAGTATAAAAAACTTGCCCGATACGTTATCACTATAGGTTTAAAAATTATCCCTTGTTTTTTTTCTTAAAAAGATACATTGATGATACTCCCCAAAAGGCAAGCAGCTCACCCCCGCTGAAAAACATCCTTCAACTAGAGGCATAGGTACCGTGTCTGTGTGGATTTAATAGAGTGGTATTTGTTTAAAACATAAATTTTCACTAGATTTAAGTAGCTGTAAAATTAGAGAATTAAAAAATGAAGTCGGACGAGCTAATTTTACATTTAAAAAGTGCGCTAAATTTAAACCCGGAAATTTTCTTATCCGCCTTAGACACCTGTATAAAGGTGGTGAAAAAAGAAAAAGTGTTATTTTCGTATCGTGAAAAATTTTTTTTATTAAGGTTGTTGACAGAGTTTTCAATTCTGTATAATGTACCGCTTGTAAATGGGGTCTTAAAGAGCGCCTTTGATTATTTAGATGTATGTGAAGATAATAAATCCGCGGTCTGTGACGTTAACAACGGGGCGTCTGGGAGTAACCAAAATAATTCTGTCGTCTGCGAAAATGAAGATAGTGTTTTTCCAAAAACAAGTTGTGAGCAAGGTCAGGTATCTCAATACGGCTGTGGCTATAAATTACTGTCAAGACAGCAAACATTTTTCAAACAATTTAAAACAGCAGGCGTAAAAATCTCCTTTCAGTTACAGGATTTTTCTGCTGTAAGTGAAAACCCTTTGGAAGTTTTAGAAAAAGTATTTGGCCATGTGTTTAAAGATCTGGCGGTAAATTCTGCAAGAGGTAGTAAGATCAGTTTTTCACTAATGCTTCCAAATTCACCTCATGTTAAACCCATTTGGAGTAGTCTCAGACCTATCGACCAATTAACCGGGGCGTATATTATTGGATTGATTTGCTAATGTTAACCAATCCAATGCTATTTTTCTTTCTGATGATGTCTTGCAACTCAATGCAAATATCGTCAATTTTCCTTTCGCTGGAGGCAAAATAGATCCTAGGCATGTGGAAGAAATTCTGGTTTTATCCCAGAAAACAAATGTGATAGATGTTGGTAAAGATAATGACGTAAGCTGTCTCCCTCGAAGCATTTGCTACGGTATTGAAATGACGTCAGAAAATTTTAATAATCGAAGCAGTTTTTCTGTTATTAACTCATTGGATAAACTAGCACTATCGTTGTGTAAAAATTCAAAGGTGGTTATTACTGACAAAGGGTGTAGCATAAAAGACATTTACAAATTTCAAAAATTTTTAAAAAATTACCAAATCATTGTTTTCGATAATTTGAGAGATTCGGATTCGATCATTTTTAGGCTACCTGTTGAAAGCGATTTAGTAAAAAAAATATTTCTTTATTATTCAGAGACGTTAAAGCATTTCTATGTAATTAAGTCGCTAACAGGCCTTTTTAATAAAAAATATGCCTGTTCTTTTTGCGATAGGTTAACAAACATGAAAATGCATAAATGTGATCAGAAGTGTCGATATTGTGACTCCTATCCGCCGTGTGTTTTTGTTGAAAAATTCAAAGCATGCGAAAACTGCAATCGCATGTTTAGAGGCGATGCTTGTTTTACGAATCATACCCTAAATAAAATTCAGAATAAAAGCATATGCGAGACTTTTAAAATATGTAAATTGTGTGGTAAGTTTCTTGTTCTTAACAAGAGAGAGCTCAAAGAACATTCTTGTAATGAATATTTTTGCAAGATTTGTTCTAAAATTGTTCCCCAAGAGCATCTTTGCTATATTAGGAGGTACAGAGGAAGTGTCGATAAAAAATTTTTAATAATATTTTTTGATTGCGAGAGCACTCAGAACACCTTATGTGAAAATAGCACCACATCTTATTTGCATATTGTGAACTTAATTGTTGCACAGCAAATATGTCATAACTGTTATACAAAGCCAGATATTAGAGAAAAATGTGATGTTTGTGGTGATAGACAGCATGTGTTTAAATACGGTAGTGAGACAAACGTTGTAAAAAAATTTCTAGATTACTGCCTGAATGCCCGATCTTTTGTGTCTAAGGTGCACTGTATTGCGCATAACCTACAGGGATATGACGGGCACTTTATTATTTCTGAGCTATTAGATAGAAATCTAAAAATAGAGCCTATAATGAATGGCTCTAAAATTATGAAAATGACATGCGAGAATTTAATATTTATTGACTCTTTAAACTTTCTGGCACTCCCCCTTTCTAAATTTCCCGACGTTTTTGACATTAAAGGTTATGAAAAGGGTTATTACCCTTATTACTTTAACACTGCTGAAAATATTGACTACATAGGGAGCTACCCCTCCCCTGACTTATATGGATACACCACCATGAAGTTAAAGGAAAAAGAAAAGTTTTCAAACTGGTATAACACCGTATCTAAGGGCACTTTTGACAATAGAAAAGAGATGTTGAAATATTGTGAAAACGATGTCAATATTTTACGTTTGGGATGCACTCGATTTATGCAAGAGTTTTTGGATATAACACAATTAAATCCTTTTACAGAAGCTATAACTATTGCATCAATCTGCATGCTCGCTTTCCGGAAAAATTACCTTAAAAATAATATTTTGGGTATAATGCCTAAAAATGGATATTACAAGTCTCAAAATCATTCGCTTATTGCCATAAAATGGCTAATTTGGGAAAGTCTGAAAACCAATCTAGAGATTGTATCTATATATAATAAAGGAGAAGTGAAACTGGCAAAAGGTGGATTACAAGTAGATGGGTTTAATTCAGAGACAAATACGGTTTATGAGTTCTTTGGTTGTTTCTACCACGGATGTAAAGAGTGCTTTAAAATCCAAGAAGTGGCTAATAACACCACTCAGAAAATCGAGACTATGAGTCAAAGATTTGAGAGCACTCTTAAAAGAATTGATACAATTAGACGATTGGATTACAACTTGAATTATATATGGGAAAGTGAATTCAGAAAATTCTTAAAAGCCAATCCTGATGTAGACCAAAAATTAAATGACCGCGTTGCAAATACCCCTCTACCGCTTAATCCACGTAATGCTGTTTTTGGTGGTCGTACAGAAGTTTTTAAATTATACCATAAAGTAAAAGAAAATGAGGTAATAAGGTATTTAGATTTCACAAGCTTGTACCCATATATTAATAAATACTCACCTTATCCTATAGGGCACCCTACTATATTTCGAAATTGTGATATGCCTGCAGTGTCAGAAATACTGTTAATGCACGGCTTTATTATGTGCTCTGTTATCCCACCTTCTAACTTATTTTTTCCTGTGCTACCTTTTAAAACTAATCTAAAATTATATTTTGCTCTTTGTAGAAAATGTGCAGATGAAAATAAAATTTCTGCATGCTGTCACAATGAAAAAGAAAGGGAAATTACAGGCGTGTGGGTTATACCCGAAGTAGCTTTAGCTGTGAAAAAAGGGTATCAAATAAAGAGGATTTTTGAAGTCTGGAAGTATGACTATACTGTCTATGATCCGGTTACAAGGACCGGTGGCCTATTTACAGATTATGTCAACACCTTCTTAAAAATTAAACAAGAGGCAAGCGGATGGGGGAGTAGATGTGTAACTGAAGATGAGAAAGATAATTTTCTTGAGTCATATAAGATAAGAGAAAACATTATTTTGGACAAAGATCAAATTCGTAAAAATTCTGGTAGACGTAACACAGCAAAAATTTGTCTAAATTCTTTTTGGGGTAAATTTGCTCAAAGAGAAGATAGGTGTTATACTAAAGTTTTCAATAACTTTAAAGAGTTTTGTGACTTTATACAATCTCCAGGAATTGAAATTTGTTCCTTACATCCAATTAATAAAAACACAATGTGGGTAACATGGAAATATATTCAAAAAAACCTTAACAGTCTGCCGCACGTAAATATCCCGATTGCAGCGTACACAACTGCCTTTGCTAGACTTAAACTTTACGAGGTGCTAGAAAAAGTAGGAGATAATATTTTATATTGTGATACCGATAGCTTGATTTTTGTGGATAGTAAAGAAGATCCTTTACCATTTGACATTTCCAGCTTTCTGGGTGACCTAACGGATGAGGTTGAATGTTTTGGAGCTAATGCCTTTATTTCAGAATTTGTAAGCACCGGGCCGAAAACATACAGTCTGAAAATTGAAACTGAAAAAGGTCCTGAGTACATTATCAAATGTAAGGGTATTACAATTAATTTCGAAAATTCCAAAATTGTCAATTTCGAGTGTTTAAAATCGCTGGTTACTGAAGAGGGTTTTCAAGATCGAGTCTGCGTGAAAAATGAGAAAAAAATCAAACGTAAACGACCGGGAATTATTATATCTTCACTAGAGCAGAAACATTTGTCATTTACCTTTAACAAGCGCGTTGTTACTGAAAATTACTTTTCTTACCCCTACGGGTTCAAAAAGCGGAAATTAGGCAAACAGGTATAAAGATTGTTTAAAAGCTTATTGTGCTTTTAATTAAAGGCTTAGAATTTTTAAAACTGTCAAGAATTTATTGTATTAAATAAGTTAATGTAAATTTAGGGTATATTTAAGAAATATGTTGTTATAAGGATTATTGTAGTCTAGACAGGAGCGCAGATAAAGTATCAGCTAACCATAACAGCCCATAATAGGCAGCATTAACAAAGCTATCAGTATCATACTTCTTGGTATCAGATATACGGATATTATTTTGTTACGGGAATCTGTAAAATAGTCACAGCTAAATAATGTGGATGCGCCATGCTTAAAATCTGACTGTAGATATTTAAATATATATATTTATATATATATAGCCACATACTGTATTTTATCCTCAGATGATAATATGGATAAATTTATTTTGGACATCCAATTTGTGTGCGGAAACAGCGGCCAGTACTTTGTTAAAGAACTCTCAGTACTTGTTGTTGGAACGATCATCCCAGATGCTTATCATTTTATGCCTCCCTACCCATACCAGGAATTGTCATCAAAGGCAAGGCGACAGATCCAGTATGACGTACAAAATATAAATGGGCTGCATTGGAATGATGGAGACATTAGCTACAACAATTTACCCGAAGTGTTTTCAAGATTTAAAAATGCAACAGTGTATGTAAAAGGCGAAATCAAGGCTTCATTTGCCAGTAAATACTCGCCGACTTCAGAAATCATCGAGCTTGGAGAAATACCTAGACTAAGTGAACTTACAAATTATCAGCTTCCTTGTAAGATCCACAATAATGTATCTTCTTTACGCTGCGCTCTTCAAAACTGTGTAAATATGTACCTGTATATGTTAATCAATAAAATTATAAAGTAAAATAAAAAAATAAAAACTTAAGTTGTTTTTTATTAAAAAAATTTATTAAATGTTTATTATATCAAACAAAATATTGGTACTACAATACAAAGGTATCTCAAAGAAAAGTCTAGAATAATTCAGATGCACATAAGAAGTCCTAGACGGTATAAAAAAGTCTTCGTCAGGTAACAAGATTAAATTTTTACTTTTACACTTTTCGCAATATTTTTTATAATATTCTTTTACACTTTCGGCTGCATTGTTATTATGGAACATCACAACCTTGAAGAAACTCAGCATATCAATTAATTTATAGAGCTCATTAAGGGTGAGCTGAATATTGCGTGTACCAACGGGAATTGTGTATTTCGTCTGAAGCTCTTCTTGGTTTGGCGGGAACATGTCTGGAATAACCTCGTCCTTTAGTTTGGTTAGATGTTTATAAACTTCCAGCCATCCAGAGTAAAATGTTGACACAGGTTCAAAACCATGACGGTGAAAGACAATTTTTACTTCAAACGAGGTCGGATCAAATCCGAGGACAACCTTCTGATTATGATGATGATCCAGATGATAAGTGTAGTTTAACAAAAGATCTTCGCCCGGGGCCTCTGAATCTTTTCTACCTTCTCTCCGTATCGGCCTAGCTTTTTGCTTTTTGGATTTTGTGTCCATCACTTTAAACTCTTCTGCACACACCCTTTTTGCTCGTGCCTTTCTAGACTTTTTAACTTTAGGTGTCTGCTCCATTTTGGTGCGTAGACTTATAGTTCAACATTAAATGTGCATCACCGTCGTCTCGTATTTATACTCTTATACGCCGATGTACATAGCTGGTTACCCCCTCCAGATTTTAGACATTTTTTCAAGTATATTTTGCGATATAAATTCACAACTTTATTATCATTTAGTCTAAAATTATGGGCTTGCTGGAGGTGCTTTTTTTTCCATTTTTTCCACCTAGGATTCAGGTTTTTATAGCTTTGATCTCAGATTTGCATGTTTGGCTACAAAAAACCCCTCCAGATTGTGCGCGATTTTTTTTCTTTAGATATATACGGTGGTATAAATTAACAATTTTGCTATCATTTAAACTTAGATTATTCGAATCAAATTGTTTTAAAAAGTTCTGAAAGCTTCGTCCTCTGCAGCGAGAATATAGAAATACACAACAGTAATGTCCACAGGTTGATGAAAATTGGCCTTGCAATCGTTTTTTATTATTACTAAAAGAGCTTGAATTAGCTAATAAAAATTTGCGAAAAAACCTGTTTGCGGGATACTTTCCAAATGAATCAAAGTACTCTGCGGGGCCTTGTTTTGGGAAATAAAAGGCTACCCAATGAGTTCCACCTTTATTTGCAGGATCCGTATTAGCTATTACACATGCAGGCTTTTTTATCTTCTGTGGTAATTGGTTGCATGCAAAGATGCCTCTAAAAGACTTGTTTGTCATGCGGTTGTTTGATAATACATTTGTAAGTTCAAGCGTGTTCATTCTTGTTCAGAACAAATGATGGTTTCCACGTCAATGATCTTGGTGTGAGAAGTAGCGTAGTTATTTATAAATTCTCTGGTTGCAGCTCCACGAACAAAAATTGTGGTAAATTTTGATAGAGTTTTTATAAGATCTTCGTCCATACGCTTAAGTTCGAGATTACCAAATTTACTTATTTGTTCAGTACATCCTGTACTAGATGTGGGGTACTTGAAAATTATTTCTTTCGCAAAAGACTTATTTTGCGCAGCGAATCCCGCAAAAGAAACTCTTTTTAAAAAGGTGAAGGGTCCTCCGGAAAAGAACTCCACATTTACTAAACAGTAGCTCATTATAGATCACGTATTAAGAGTCTTGAGTGAAATTAAGTTCGAAGAACGGTTAGCCGGCCTTATATAGGTTTTTTTTTTTTTTAGAAGCTGGTATATACATTTTTATCTTTACCTATATCAAGGCTGCTATCATATTCTGCATATACAATACATGTCACTGTCTTTTTTAGTGCTTCCTTAAACCTTCCTTCAATTCTCACCGTTCCCTGATTCAATAGATTTCCACATGTTGAATTATACGAGAGATCTGTCGTTAAATCAAAAGCAAGTAGAAAACACCCGTTGTCAAAGAATTTTTTTGAAATTTGGTGGCCTTTATCGAAATAATGTATACCGGTTCCTTTAAACAGCGTAATATATCCTCGTGTGCTAGCAGGATTTTCTTTTGAATAATCAAATTCTAGCGGTTGATTTGGCACCTGTACCCCGTTCACTGATAAGTTAAACCTGGTGATATTGTTGTGCTTAAAGTTGTAAGAATTTTTTGTTCGTTTTCCGCTATATGCGTCGTTGTCAACCATGCCAAAGACTAGTAGATTTGGTAATTGTCCTATAACCACATTGTCCAGTGATAATGTAAATGTATTTGCGGGTATTGTATAAGTCTTAACTTCAACTCGTTTATACGGATATATAGCGTTGGAGCGTTGGAGAACAGCTTCATGAGCCAGCAAGATGTTAGGATTAATAGTTACATGATTCATATACATAGTTGCTTCTACTATTTTAACTCGTGGAGAATTGTCGTCATTTTTTGACCAGAGGTAAAATTCCGGTTTTTCGAGTGATAAGACTATCCGTAAATCAACACCGTTCATTAATAATTTATCTTGATTAAACATATCACCGTGAATCTTTCCCATCAGCTCAACAACATTACTTTTATCAAACAGCTTTTGTCTTGCCAAATAACCTTCATTTAGCTCAGGGCTTTCAACAACTTCCATATTATCTTGATCGAGATACCAGCCAACCGATTCCAAATGTGTTGAAGCGGCATCTTTTCCGTAATTTAATAAATTCTCAATATAGGCTCTATAGTTGTAATTGTTATCTGTTTGGGCAATCGGTTTTCCATTTAGATAAATTGTACATTGGCGGAAAAGTGAGTGGAGTATGTTATTTACAAGGCCGGGGCCTTCATCACGAACAGTGTCTTTAGTCTTATCTGGTTTGGTTATTTCGATATCTTCGCCTGTGTAAAGTTCTTCTTTTCCATCCTTGATTTTAACTAACTGTAGTTTCAGACGAAGGTATATGCTTGATAAGTCTCGATATGTGTCACCATGTCCTAGCGATACAAATTCGAGCACCGATGAGTTATCTAGAGAAGCTATAGGTTTATAAGATACCTCTTCAGTTTTTATGATGCTGCTTTGTACAGGTGGCGTAGAGAAAAGGTCTAACTCAGATTTCATGCATTCTTTGTATGACGGCATGTTGTCTATTTATCAAAAATATCTAACACACGTTTACGTATCTTACGTTTACCTTTAATAGATGCTCTTTTAGATGTCCTTTTTGTATGTGTCTTACGTCTGCTTTTAATAGATGTTCTTTTAGCTGTCTTTTTTGTTTTTGAACCTCTTTTTACGGACTTTTTTGATCCTGAACGCTTTTTACGTTTAGAAGCTGGAGCTAAATGTAAAGCTGTAAAAGGGTTGTGCCTTTTTATAAGCATACGATTGCTTCTTCCTGCACCACCCATGCTCTCAAACAGCTTATTTATACCTTTCTGTGATAGTTCTTCGGCAGCTGCTTTTCCATGTTCTTTTAAAATATCTGTTAAAGGCTTGCTACCTGCTTCTTCTAAAATAGCTTTTCCTGTTTTAATTACCTGCTGCTTCAAAGCCTTTGCCCCCGATGTAACCAATGGCTGTAAATATCGCAATAGTCCGCTGAAAAACTACCAATTCCTCTTCCACGCTGGTAAATAAGAGGAGATCGATATAATTCTCCAATATCCGCTAAGGCCCCGCCACTTTGAATGGAATAATATTTAGTATAATATGAACTCATTTTCGAAGCTATACAAAATGCTCTTAACTTTGCACTATGTTAAATCGACTGCTGTATGAGTATTTATAGCCTATTTTCTTTTAAAATGGAGCATTATATATGTAGGAATGTAGTCTGGCTTTAAATCAATTAGCTCCCCTTGTTGATTAGTTATCTTTATAGAAATACTTTCGATAAAAGTTTTTTCAATAGGACAGTAATCTACGTGTTGAAATCTTATTATGTTTTCACATTCTTTTAAAGGTATTACACGTAAGTATCGCACTAACTGGTCACCTATAAATCTGGGCTGAATAATGTCAGTGTAGACGTAAATTATATATTTTTCATAACAGTCCTCTGCTGTTGGCCGAGACTCTTGCGGCAACCTTAGTGTCAAGTCCGTAACTGATCTTTCCACTCTATTAAGTATGTCTATTATTGACATATGTTCCTGACGTAATCCTGCCGTATTAAAAGATTCTTTTATTTCTGCCAGTATGGCGTCAGGTTCACGCTTATTTTCAGGCGTTTGGAGAAATATATCCGTAAAGAAGTTGGACAGGTTGTCTATATTAGTATCAATAGGCACTGGTGTAGTTAAATATTCACCGGAACTTTGCTTTTCGTATGGAACATCCAAAATATTGCTACCTTTAACAATTTTTCGCTGTACGGATGGTTTAGCACTAATCGAATCTTTGCTCAATCTATTCAAGATGTTAAAAATAGTATCCTTAATCTGAATAATTATCTTTTGTTTTTCTTGCTCACTAAGGGTTTGATCATCAAAGTGTACATTTGATATAAAAAGCGTAATAAGATCTCTAACATTAAGATGAGCTGGTAGTGGTTTTTTTATTTTGATTGTGACTCCCAAATCTTCCAACCGCAGTTCAAATACATCATGTACCCTTTTGCCACCAGTATTTTTTTCCGTCTCACGAGCTCTTTTGATGCTAAGTGCTGGATGTGTGTAATTGTCTATCGAATCTTGTATGATAGAATACTTTCTCTTGTGTCTAGGAATTTGTCCAAATACGTCATCAACAAAGGCTTCAACTGACTCATAGTTTTTATATTTTAAAACAACATTTTCTGAAGCCCTTTTACCCTGATATATGTGTAATGTAAACTCGTCTGGATCCTGTTTGTAGCTTACTTCAGGTATAACTCCATCAAAAAAGTCAGCCTCTAACCGATCCCACATCTTTTTCTTAACATCATCCAAGTACATGGTATACCATGACGGTGAAATAGCGTTATAAAATGTTAGTAGGAATGCAGAAAAATTTACTTGACCTGCTCTGTAACTAGCTAGCTCAAGACTTTCTTTAGTCCACTCAAGTTTAACGGTTTCATTTATTTTGATGCTAAGTGATTTGATTTCGTTTCTATGCTGCTCTCTTATTTCTTTCAACGGATCAGACGCATCACGCCTTACCCTTTTAGCATTACTCTGATTTACTTCTTCAGTTGTATTTCGCTTGACTCCCCCTTTTACGGCATGGTATGGCAATGAAATTTCAGTTATTCCAACACACCAGTCATCAGTAAACTTGCACGGTCTAGCTAGTGCATTTGTAAAAGCCGATAGTGTATTTTCGGGATAAAGCTGCATGGAGTTATTACTTAAAAGGCAAACGTAAAAGTCATTATCTTCTATATCCACAGGCATTATTAAATTCTTTTCCAATCAACGCTCAGTAGACTTATTATTTTTACAGGCTTTCCCAAGCAATTGCTGGTACGCTAGCACTTCTGGCTTTTGCTGCGTTTATTAGGCGGTCACTTTGTCGGACAACTTTCTTAACTGGCAGCGAAAGCATATATTGACTCGGATCTAGCAGAGACGGCTTTAATATAGATTGTTTTTTGGATGGTTTTCCACCTTTGTCGCCCGTAGTACTTTCCGTATCGAATACTTCTAATATGTTCGCGGCTTCATCTATACTCATGTCTACAGGTACAGTGTACTGCGTTAAACCATCCTCAGCCGTGATCACTTTATAATCTTTATCGCGAGACTTATCTTTAGAAGTCGTCTTAGGTATTTTTGAAGGTGGTTTTAGACTTTTCCCTATACCACTGGCTGATAAGCGGCGTTTGGAAGCAGGCGATAACGGTTGTCTTGGTGGTGATATTTCAGCCAGTTCGAAGAAATCCTCTTCCATTCTTTCAGGTGTATTTTCTTTTAACGGTGATGTTTGTGTTGATATTTCATCTTTAAAAATAAATTTAGTTTGAGCGGCGCTATTCCGCAAGCTTTTCTGTTTCATAGGCTTTTCTGGTAGCATGCGATTATTTGTTTTTTCATCTGTCACTCGCCTAGCTTTTCGTCTTAAGTTTGAAAATTTTATTAATTCATTTCGGTAATTATACCATTTTTCCCTATCAGATAAATTCTTATTTTTTAATATTTTATCCATAGTCTTATCGAACCTAGATTGATTCACGGAATCCTCAATCTCGTTTTTCAATTTTTCGTAAACTTCTGGTGAAAGAAGTAACATTTTATTAAGATTATTATTTCTAAGCATATTTCTCGATTAATGATCCAATTACACCTGATAATACACTTCCTAACAGCACTGGTAAAAAGCCTCCACGCTGTATCAGTATTTTACGTTGTCTGGGTACAGATCTTTTTGCAACAACTAGTTTTCGTAAATCCTTTTTATACTTACAGAGCGAATTATATATCTTTCCGCGAGGGATATGGTTTCCCTTCAAAGTATTAAGAGTAATTTCACAAAGAGTTTTTATGACTTCGGGGTCAGCATTTTTAATAATGGCTTGCCTTAATTTTGGTCTCGCTGTTCTAAGAACATATAGCATATGCTTGTTGTCCCTTAACCGTTTCATTCGTGACACCATTTTTACCGATTAATGGTGGGCAAAAACAAGTTGTAAATGTCTTATTAAAAATATCAGTACGGAATCTTAATACCTCGTTGATATCTTGAGTGGAATCTATCAGTAAATATCCGTGTGGCATCTGTGTAATCTCTTTATATATTTTTAGCAGCTCTGAACTATTTTCTGGATAAATCTGTCTCGCTAAATGGATAAACTGACTTTTATCTCGAGGGTTTTTAAACACAACAAGGTATTTACAGTTAAGTGATATATCTCGGCAAAACTTACCCTGGTGAAATACATTTTGTGTTACAAGGATTGCTGAAAGATTGCGATGGTGAGAGCCTTTTGTAAAGAGTTCACATACTTGTCTGCTAAAAGCATTTAACATCATATCATCCAGTACAATTAATGTAGGTTCCTGTGTATAATTTACAAACTCTTCAGGGATGCTATCAATAAATTCGATGTTATTGAATGTCGTATCTGAAGGCAGAGCCACATGTTCTGTATTGCACCATATAACTCTTGTTAACATATTTGTGGCCGTGTTAAAAATATATTATTGAGAAGGTTTTTTATAAATGTTGTTTTCCCACAACCTGAAGGTCCAGCAACCATCATTGTAAACGGGTGTTTGAACGTGATCATTTTCACTGCAAAAAAAAACAAAAGTTCTTAACAACAGGTCTTTTGTATATAAACCCCCGCATTTTGTAAAAAGGTGCTTATATAATCTTTCAAGAATGAGCAGAAGACAAATTATTAATGAACTACATAGGCCAGCCCGCAAAAACTTTAAACGTCGTCGTGTAACGATTAAAGGCAAAGATGACCTGTGGCAGGCAGACTTAGTTGATATGCGTTTATATGCTCAAGAAAATCAGAACTTTAGCTTTTTGTTAACTGTAATTGATACATTTTCTAAATACGCATGGGCTTTACCAATTAAAGACAAAAGTGGGATAGAAGTCACTAGAGCAATGCAGTTAATTTTCAATCAGGGTCGTATTCCAAGAAACTTGCAGACAGATGATGGAAAAGAGTTCTACAACAAGTCGTTTAAGCGTTTGATGGGTAAATATGATGTTAATCATTATTCAACTTATAGTTCATTAAAGGCGTCAATTGTAGAAAGATTTAATAGAACGCTGAAAAATATTATGTGGAAAGAGTTTAGTATGAATGGTAATTATCACTGGATAAGTATGTTGGACAGGTTAACAAAAAGGTATAACCGCACAAAGCATCGAACTATTAAGATGAGACCTATAGACGTAGGCCCCGTTGATGAGGTTCGTCTATTGCTAACTGTGTATAAAAAGCCAAAAACAAAATCACGTCCAAAGTACAAAGTGGGAAACTTTGTTCGTGTAAGTAGAAACAAACATGTTTTTGAAAAAGGCTACACCCCAAACTGGTCTACAGAAATTTTCAAAATAAAAGAAGTAAAAAACACTTATCCAGTAACTTACATTCTTGAAGACTATCAGGGAGTTATAATACAGGGCGGATTTTACCAGCTCGAGCTATCTCCAGTCAAATATCCTGATACCTACCTTGTAGAAAAAGTTTTAAAAAGACGAGGCGGTAAAGTTTATGTGAAATGGCTTGGTTTTCCACAAAAGCACAACACATGGATTAATATAAAAGACGTTTTATAAACAGCCTTTATTGCAGTCACAATGCTGATCTTAAAGCGTGAATCTGATCGGTTAAAGACATTTAAGAATTTAACTTTGGATGACAGGAAATCACACAAGCTAGCAAGGAGCGGTTTCTTTTACACCAACCTCAAAGACATAGCAAAATGTTATTTTTGCTGTATGGAAATGAGTGCATTAAATTGTCCTGAAGATGTTGAGGCCGAACATTTTCGACGTTCACCTAATTGTATCTATGCCAACGGTAGGGACGTATGCGGACCGTATAATAGCCCGCAACCACCATCAGCATGCACGAAGTGCGCTTTAAACACATTAAAAGTTTTAGCTGGAGCGTTAATTTTGTTTGGCTTATGTTGTGAAATTTACTATTTTTACGAACAGTTTGCACGGGAGGTATAAAAAACATGTGCGTATGCGCATGTATATGTATGTGTGTGTGAGCATGCTGACGTTATGCACATCAAGTATGAAAAAACAAGTAAGATTCCAAACCCTGCCTGAAGTCAGATATTTACATGTATGGAGTTACGCCTATCAAAATGCACGCAAGGGACCGTGGATCACTTACGGATTGGATCGAAGCAGATTTAAGGTGCGCATTATGCAATGTAGTTTAATTTTAAGCTCCATTCTTCGTCACTCACACAGATGCAGAATCTTTATCGAGCGATTTAAAACTGTAAAAACAAATAGCAAAAAAAAAAATAAAAATATCTTTATCGAATTCGACTTTTATTTGAATAGCCCCATCCTTTCTCACTGCCGCCTTATCGAAAGGCATATTATCCACCCACACTATTCATATCCAATATTCCGCAGTCTATCTTTACTGACCTTCAATAAAAGGCATCTCAGCCGAATTAGTTTGTTTTTTTTACTCAAGCAACCCGTTTCTTTTAGCTCACCTTCACCCACATTCGTGTCGTTCACAACATCAAGTTCACTGACTGCCGCCGATCTTTTCTTGTCTTGCAGCTCTTTATCATACGCCGCCAGTATTGAACGTCACAAGTATCAAGAACCCTTGCATAAGCAGCATCAGAACTTGCTCTTTGCCATCTTTCCTTAATCTTTTTTCCTTTACATAAAAAATATTCAGAAAATAAAGTCACCCACATGTCTCGCAGTTTCAATTCAGGTAGATTTAAAATTCTATGCAAAAAAGAAAACAACAACTCGTAACCGCATCGCGGTCAAGTTCAAGTTTTTTAAAACTCGTATGGAAAAATGACGTTGAAGAAGTGTGACTAACTGATCAAAGCTTGTTTGGAGTGGAAGAAAAAATGAACGGAATATAAAAAAAAAGAGGCGCGATATGTGACGACAACGATACAGGTTTAAACCATGCATGCTTGCTACATATGATCGCAAGATTTTGTGCTTTAGTTATCTGCTCGCCTGGTAGTGCAATTTTATAAAACTTTACTATGCTTGTACGTAAACCGCCTATAGTACATCTGCTTGCACCCGCTAGGCTCAGCCACCCTAGCAACTGGACCTTTCCAAAACAGTACCCATCTCCCGTCCTTGTCATAGACAGCACCAGCTCTCTCCTTTCAACTAACAGACGGCATCAAGATAACTCGGTATCAAGTCAGCTTTTTTATTTTTGCCCCCAATGCTTGCGACAGGGACCCATCTACCGTCCTTACCACAGACAGCACCGGCTCTCTCCTTCCAACCAACATCCTGCAACAACACAACTCGGTATCAAGTCAGCTTTTTTTATTTTTGCCTCCCAATGCCTACGACAGGGACTCATCTACCGTCCTTACCACAGACAGCACCAGCTCTCTCCTTCCAACCAACATCCTGCAACAACACAACTCGGTATCAAGTCAGCTTTTTTTATTTTTGCCTCCCAATGCCTACGACAGGGACCCATCTACCGTCTTTACCACAGACAGCACCAGCCTCTCCTTCCAACCAACATCCTGCAACAACACAACTCGGTGGCAACTCAACCTTTTTATTTTAAGCCCCCAATGGTTGCGAGAGGGACGTGTCTATCCTACTCCCTCCTCAACAACTTCTTATCGGCGGTGGGAACCGTATTGCAGAAAACCCGCGAGTGGGATACTCGTCGCAGTTGTCTCTATCGGACGCAATGTAAAAGTATAGGGAGGTGGTACCCTTACTACTAACATATTATTTTATTGACATGAAAAGTTTAAAACCATTATTTTTGACTCCCCATATTTTACAATAATATTTTTTTTAAACTAAGACTTCACAAATATTTCTTAAGAGTCAACAACTGTTGATATAGAACCTTAAAACGCTTTCTATCACTTTTACCTACTTTTGTATATACAGAGTATTGACATCTTAAAATATATAAAATATTTCAATAACTTAACTTAACCACTTGGTTCCAGTTATCCTTCCGGGTATTCATTAATATACTTCTGCTCAACATGAGCAAAAAGACATAATATAGCAACAATGTTGCATTCACTAGTTAGTACTTTCTCAACGCTGAAAGTAAAAACAAAAACCAACAAAAGGATTGGATTTTTACTACTTTGTAAATAAGACATGCACTTAAACAGAGGAGACTAGGATATATAAAAGGCAGACGAAAATACTGCCGTTTTTATTAAAAGCGAACTTTTATTGTGTTGGTCAGAAACTCTTGTGCACATTTTAAAATAAAAAACTGTAGTTATATTAATCGTGTGTAGTGCGCAGAAGAAAAAAAAGCAAAACTAAAGGTAAGAGACATAATTTTAGGAGTAAATTAAAATGCTAGTTTTAATATTGTTTTTGTTATAGTGTAGTATGTAAGGTTTAAAGAGTTGATTAAAATTTAGCCAGCATAATTTTGCCTACACAGCTTAATTTTCTTTCCCGCACATAATTCTTTCTTAAAATTAATCAAGTATAAATTCTAAAAATCCCGCCAATAATTCCTAAAGTTTCTTGTCAAGGGGCAGGAAGATGTAGGCGGCCATTCTTTTTTCGGAGAAGACAGGGAGAGAACGAGTGAAGAGGAGGCGAACAAGTTTTGGTCTTCCTTCTTCTGAGGCTAGCATTCGAGAGGTAAAGAAGTGGTCCAGTTTAGTTTTTTTTAAATTGTAAGAATAAAATAAAGTAGACAAGTCCAAGTCAAATTAATTATATTCATCGTATTGCCTAAATAACAAAGCAAACGAATAGGAGCATAAGAAATAGAGAGGAACGAAAGTGAAATTACATTGCCGAAATTGGCAAGAAAAGTCGCATGTCGATGACGAGCGTACGAATATTGCGAGGCAAAGCAGCCCCGGCTAAGCGGTGCAGCAAATTCACATATATTCCAGCGCATCAGCACTTTAAAGTTCTACATATTGAAATTACCAAAACTACCTGAAAGGATACCAAACCTACCTGAAAAGATAAAAGAGAAGAAAATAAGGAATCACGTGGGATCAGCACCTAATTGCCAACACAAAGAATAATAGAGCTATATATATATAATATATTCGTTTATATGCAGCCATTGCTGCTTAAATTTTATATGTTAATTTGTAGGCTAAGTAGAGGACTCCGGAGATTAGCGTAGAACGACAAAAAATAATAATATTACGCTAAGGGAAAAATGGAATGTCGTAAATAAAAATTAGATACGTGATCATCAACTCCTAGCCTTTTTGTTATCGCCGGCCTCTAGAGCTTGGAATACTAAATTCGTTTGGCTTCGTGGATATAAAAAAACAGAACACAAATAAATACTTCCCGGACTGATAAATCCGTCATTAGAGGGTCAAAGTATTGGATTCCGTCGCCGAAAAAAGTATGGCCCTACGGAATGACCCTCGCCTGGGCAAAGAAAAACATTACATATTTGGGGGCTCAACCGGGATGTTTTTGTAAAATTAATCTCTGCCAGTTACTTACTAAATTTTGAAAGTTTTAAGATTATATTGCACGCGATATACGTGTATAGTGAAATTAATGTGCCACTACCAATGTGTTTTCCTGTCTTATGCATTTAAACGTACAAAAACGTCGAAACACCAAAATTTAATAAATAAATAAATTAATTAATACAATGAAAGCCTAAGAGCTTAGATCATTAGCCGCAATTCATTGGCTATAAGATCAGATTAGTTTGAATCGTGCTGCTGATGGGGTGATTCCAAGTACAAGCATCAGTCATATAGCCATAATTAAAAATTAGATCAACAACAGAAACTTTTGAAAACGAATTAAAGTTGTGACTTAATTACAACTCAAATCTGTATCCAGACACCCTTTGATTATAGTGAAGTGCTGCGCCTTCGCGAAACGCAATAATTACACGTACATATGTAAGTGAGGTGATACTTAGCAGCAGTGTAGAAGAAATATTAGTATAATACCATTTCTCCACTTGATATGTTGAACTCTTTAAGTGATATTTTGTAAAACGGAAATACCAATATAGCTCTAGTTACCTTAATACTACACAGTTCAATTTGTGGTGCTGTTATATATAGAATCCTAGGTACATATATGTACTATATGTACATATATGTATAATGTTGGAATGTTATATATATATAATCCTAGGTACATATTGGACATATAAAAGAAAACAGAAAAGAAAATCATAAATTGTGATTTTCAATAAAATAATCATGTACAAACATGATTAGTTTATCTTCCAAAAAGGGTGAAGAAAATTGCATCAGCAATTTTCTTCACATTCCAAACAATTCATAAAATTTTTCCCATCAAACGACTTGGGAAAAACAAAAGTTTCAGATTTCAACCAAGTCGTTTTAATAGCAATAACCTCCACGACAAATTTTGCCTTCAGCAAAATTTGTCAGTAGAAATAATTAAATGCACAAAGAAATCAAAAGACAAATCGTACCTTCTGTACGATTTGTCGCGAAAAATACAATAGGTATGTACATACGTACATACTTATTGTGTAAAAAGCTTTCACGATAAGAAACGCTCGCCGCATAAATGCATTGTATGTATATGCGCGCCGCGATTTCAAACAACGGGACGGTGGCTGATGTTTTAAAAAGTGTAAGATTACATTTTTGAAGCCATCGTTCAACGCGAATAATTCTGGACATGTTTGAACAAGTCCAGAATTGAAAAATTAAAATTTTCTCAGGATAAGAAAATGCAATTTAGCATTTCCTATCCTGAACGACGGCTCTTGATCACGATGAATGTGATCAAGAGTTGAGTTGATTTTTAAATTTTCATTACGGCAGATCGAGAGTTGAATTTTTTGGGTTTGGTCGAAACGCATTATATTTAAAAAAAGAAAAGTTTTTTCATCCTGATCGTCGGTCGGTCGGTGATCATAAAAAAAAAACAGAACAGAAAGCTAAATTGTGTTTCCTAAAACTACAGAAAAATATTAGATGTTTAAGTTGTGTTCCTCTTTTATTAATAGAAGAATAGAAAAGTAGTAGAGCTATGGGAGTTCTGGATCACTTTTTCCATACAAAAAGTGTCCGGAAAATTCCAACTATTTTGGTGGCTCTGGACGGGGGTTCTGGGCCACTGAGGGGGCTTCCGTCTAGTGGTATACGTCACAGGGCATGCCTTTCCTATCATCTGGCTGACCAGGTGATGACGTCATCTGGTTGCCGATCCCCGTCAGCTGATCAAGCTTTGTCATAGCTGCTTTGAAAATTCAAACTGTTTTAGTCTACGCCTGCGCCCTGAGAGAATTCCTTCCTACCGTCTGGCTGACCAGGGGATGACGTCATCTGGTTGGCTGATCCCCGTAAGCTGTTCAAGCTCTTGTCTTAGCTCATTTTTAATAAAATAATGCTGGCTTTTTCTGGAATCGAACCGAGAACGCTTGGTTTTGTAAAATCCGAGGCGCTCTACCATCAGGCCATGGAGGTGTTGTGTGAATGTTTTTTAAACTAGATTAAATTAGCAGCAAAATTCGCACAGAGCCAAGTAAAGTAAACAAATTGAACGATTCCCGATTTCTTTAGCTGGATAAAAAACAACAACTTATAAGTTGTCTTATATGAGTAGTGGAAGTTATAATTGAAAATTTCTTTTGTTGATAAAAAATCAACTATACCGTAAGTTGTTGTCTGTATGTATCTTTTATAAACAAGAGTGATCATGATATTCGATATCTAAAAAGAGATCACGGCTGCTTGGGATGGTAAGAATGGAAACTAAAGCCTAGGGGTGTGCGTGTACTGAAAAGTCTTATCAGAAATCCTCTATGGGCTATGGCTTTCGTGATATTAGCGATCATACCTTTTCTGATGTAATTCATATTAGTAATAATTCAAGTCTAGGCTATTTTTTTTGTAAGCATTAAGTTGAGAATTGGTTAAATTAAAATCTTTGTGAGCTATAATATTAATGTAGGATGATGTGGCGACTTAGATGAGTAATGAAAATTGTATAGCTGCAGCCTTGTTAGAAAATTTTTAGTCTTCAATTGTAATGGGTTGACTGGTAATTTTATATCAAACAAACTCACACAGCCGAGAAAAGTAAACAAGTAGAGCGATTTTTTTGTGTCTATTGGAAAGTCTTTCGCTCAGTAAAAATCTTATCAGCAATACCGCTTCATATTTATGTCCTCTAAAGTATCATCATCCGAAATGGTGTTGTGTCAATAGTGCAATAGTCAAGACCGTGGTACTATAAGTTAAAAGCTTTGGTGGATGGTATTTAGCATCACATAATTCTAGTAGGATATAGAAGCTTTGGTGAAGACCGGGCGATGGTCGAGAATGGTTAGTGTTATTTACTTGTTTTTAAATCTTGTCATGAAAGCATTTGGTTGGTTAGGGTGGATTAAATTAAAAGTTTTGATGAAAGAAGGTGGCATGATTATATTAATTTAGTTTGGGATGAGTAGTGGAGTGCTGTAATATGTCTCGCTCCAACACATTAGGAAGCTTTAGTGAATACCGTACCTTGAAACCATCTCGCTCTCTCAAAACATCTTTCTCTCTCTCTAGCGCACATGTTTGAGGTAGACTTGATCATATACATGCCAGCTTTGAGCTTGCTTGTCTGCTTTATATACTATGAGTATAGTATGGTTGCCTGGAATTATCAGGGTTGTTGTTGAACGGGGCTATATAACTTGTTGGCTGAGATCATTAGCGGCGGGGTGGGGCCACTTTACTGATCTAACTTCTATTCGTACAGAAATGTGGTGTTTTGATAATCCTAAGCCTACTTTCTTATCTTCCCAACCAAAATAAATTTTTAACCAAATGACTCCGATTCCTCAATCAAGAACTCCCTTTTGAGTAATCATTGTATATGGCGCCGTACCTTGGGCTGATGATATCGAATGTAGCTGCCTACAGATTCAGGCTCCGGCTGCAAATAGACACACATTCAGCTGGGAGTTACTGGACGTAATATGTAAGGTTACATTTTAATCAAAACTATTTTTAAGGTATATAGTAAGTGTAGCCTTTGGGAACGTATGGAACCAAGCTCTAAATTACTATAATACTATTTTCCTGTATAGATAGTAAGTTAGGCTCTATAGCATATATATAAATTCAATGTTTGGCAGTTTTCTATAAGTATCAATATAGAACATTTTAGATAGCGGACTCTCAATGCACACAAATAGATTTCTGTTTCATGGCTCGGTTAGTATTCTCGGGGTTTTGGTATGAGGGATTGAATCGATGTATGTTGTACAATGGATTGGAGGTATATGTTTTTATTTGATTGGAGCAAAGTATTCTCACGGCTTCATGATCCAAAGCTTAAATATAACTGAAATTCTTAAAAAAATGTTGAATCGAAAACTAATGCTATCGTAATATTGAGAAGGATTTAAGGGTTTAAGAAAAGATGGTGGTAGTATGATATGTTGATTTGAGGAATATCTTGGATGAGCAGTGGTAGTTGTATGGGTGCATTAAAAGAAAGCCTTATTAACAATTGTTTTTATGATCTGGTGTAATGGCACGGTTAATGTTACCACTTGAAATCTTTCTAGAATAGCTTTTTAGCATAGTCCGAAAGTGGTATGCATTGCCACACCTTTGTACGAAGATATTGCTATGATATTAACATAGTATGATATGTTGACTTAGATGAGTAGTGGAAGTCGTATGGGTGAAGTGAAAATCTAATTTTAGGTGATCTGGTATAATGGAATGACCAGTGTTGCAATACGAAATCTTTCTAGAGTAACTTTTTCGCAAAGTGATCCTTTTCTGGTTAGGCGATGAGAGTTCGACATCAAAAATCTCATGATATTTCTTACGGAAGTCCAAATTTACTTTTGCACTTATCTCGCTTTAAGACATCATCGTCATCTGTTTCTCTCTAATACATATGCTTGAGGTAGATTTGGTCATATACTAGCCTGCTTGGAGCTTGGTATTATCAGTTGTTTGCTTTATATGCTATGAGTATATGCATGTTGGCTTTAGGTTGAGAGTGGGTTAAATTAAAAGCTTTGATGATAGGAGATAGTGCTGTGATATTAAGTAATGGAAATTGTATGGGAGCAGTAAAAGATTAATTTTTGGTTGTCAGGTGTAATGAAATGGCTTAGCAGGTAATTTGATATTACCTTTTACCAAGATCAGGGCGGTTGAGATTGGGTTAAATTTAGTGGTGCTCGAAGTTTATTTTATGGGTGGTGGGTGTGCATAATATAGTAGGAATCTTTAGTGAATACCATACTTTTCAACCATTTGACTCTATCAAACACATCTGTGTCGCTCTAACATTAATCTGTTCATACTTGAGGTGGTTATAATAGCTTGAAATTATCTTATTCATATTGGTCAATGAGGAATTCCACAGGTTTTGTTTACAATTCGTTATGTTTTTTTCGGGTCTGGGATTAACAAATATTTTGAGAATAAATTAAGTTTGGTGACGCTTGAAGTTTCTTTTATATGCGGTGGGTTCGTATAATCTAGTAGGAAGTTTTAGTGTATACCATACCTTTCAACCATCTCGCTCTAACACACAACATCTGTGTGTTATCAGTTGTTTGATTTATATGCCATGCCTGCCTGGAATTATCATGTTTGTGTTGGGCTGGTATGTATACTTGGTGGATGAGAGCTTTAGCGACAATATGCCATCATTTACTTGCCGGCTTGGAACTTGGTGATATCAGTTTTTTGCTTTATATGCTCTGGCTGTCGGGGGTTATCATGTTTGTTTAGCTGGGCTGGGGTGAATATATATCTGAAAATAGATCATGTGAAACTGCTGCGATATTAAATGTTAAATTTAAAGTTTTGATGAAAGAATGCGATGTTCTAGATGGCAACAAAATGAAAGTTTATAAGAATTTGGTAAGATTATGTTCTATAAAAAAAATCTAATCAGCAGAAGAAAATTGTATAATAATCTGGTAAGAGTATGTTCCATGCAAAATCTAACAGGCAGAAGAAATTTTATAAAAATCTGGGTGTCTCTATTGAACCACAGGAGACTTGATTTTTCACAGGTTTCCCTGGTAATCACTCTTTTTAAAATTTCGAATGGGATCCTCAAATAAATGATGGTACTGCAGAGTTATCCATTTGAGAATTTTTTTCACATAGCTCATCAGCTGCTTCATTACTCTAGATATCCATATGTCCATGAACCTAGAATAGGGTGACAATATGCTATAGGATATAGGCTATAGCGTTACAAATACATAGTGGTAAAACAAAATTTTATAAGAATCTGGTAACAGTATGTTCTATCCAAAATCTAATAAGCAGGGAAAATTTTTATAAGAAATTGGTATGTTCTATACAAAATCTAAGTGGCAAAAAGAGAATTGCATGAGAATTTGGTTAGTGGTTAGTGCCTTCTTGAATGTGAGACTGTTAAGATGAATATTGAGGAGTTTATAAGAGAATATAATAACATTTTTCTCGATGAGCATAAGAAACAAATTCAAGATTGCTATAACTTTTTAAAATTATATAAAAATATTGAGAAAGTCGAATCAAAATGTTATGAGCACCATGTAAGCTGGGCTTGGGCAAGAGATGATTCAACGGATTCAACAGTGTGAGTTTATGGCCGAAAGTGTAAACAAATTTGATACAAATTATTACTCAGAAGATAATCAATTCAATTTACCGCTCATGAATAAAAATCTTCCTGGTCTAATGAAGGATGAGCTGAATGGGAAAATCATGAGCGAATTTGTAGTCTTGCGCTCGAAAATGTACAGTCTGCGTATAAACAATGGTAAAACTATAATGAAAGCAAAATGAATAAAGACTAGTGTAGTCCAGAGGCATATCAATTTCGAGGACTATATCGAATGTTTGAATAACAAGCGAGTATTAACTGCTAACCAGAGCTCCATATGATCGCATAACCATAATGTCTACACGATCAGCCAAAAGAAGATTGCATTGAGTCCATATGATAACAAGCGGTATATTATGAGTGGTACAACGGATACTCTACCATGGGGACATTACTCTATTCAATCAGAACAGCAAGGAGCAGACGCAGAAAACATAGTCTATGGCTGGCCTAAGATACATATTGTAAAGTAAATAAAACTTGTATTATAGCTAAAATACTATTTAATGAAATAGATTGTTTTAATTGTATTATAGTCTAATATATACATTATAGTAAAATAAAAACGTTATAGGGAAACCGATTAAAGGAAGCCCAACCATTAAATGATACACTAAGAATTAAATGTTAATATTTTTCCATTTATAATAAATTATATTTTATATATGGTATTCTTTTTATTCAATTTCCCTACTAAGTCCAGAGCTCCCGAATTACATTTGCCCATTACAGCGAGCTCCTAAACAGGTGGTTGAGCGTTTTACCCAGAATGCTAGGGCGGCTTGAGAAAAAACGTATACACGTGGGCTCGACCTTCACCCCTGACATCACATTTGAAACCGGAAGGGTGTTATCTGACCTGTTTGAAAGCTGATAAGCTATTATCAGACCTGTTTGAAAAGCTGTTACGCTGTTATCAGACCTGTTTAAAAAGCTGTTAAGCTGGTTTGAAAAGCTGTTAAGCTGGTTTGCAAAGCTGTTAAGCTGTTATCTGATCTGTTTGCAAAGCTGTTAAGCTGTTATCAGACCTGTTTGAAAAGCTGTTAAGCTGTTATCAGGCCTGTTTGAAAAGCTGATAAGCTATTATCAGACCTGTTTAAAAAGCTGTTAAGCTGTTATCAGACCTGTTTGAAAAGCTATTACGCTATTACCAGACCTGTTTAAAAAGCTGTTAAGCTATTATCAGACCTGTTTGAAAAGCTGTTAAGCTGTTATCAGACCTGTTTGAAAGGCTGATAAGCTGCTATCAGACCTGTTTAAAAAGCTGTTAAGCTATTATCAGACCTATTTAAAAAGCTGTTAAGCTGTTATCTGACCTGTTTGAAAAGCTGTTAAGCTGTTGTCAGACCTGCTTGAAAAGCTGTTAAGCTGTTATCAGACCTGTTTAAAAAGCTGTTAAGCTGTTTTGAAAAGCTGTTAAGCTGTTATCTGACCTGTTTGAAAAGCTGTTAAGCTGTTATCTAACCTGTTTAAAAAGCTGTTAAGCTGTTATCAGACCTGTTTGAAAAGCTGTTAAGCTGTTATTAGACCTGTTTAAAAAGCTGTTAAGCTGTTATCAGACCTGTTTGAAAAGCTGTTAAGCTGTTATCTGACCTGCTTGAAAAGCTGTTAAGCTGTTATCAGACCTGTTTGAAAAGCTGTTAAGGTGTTATCAGACCTGTTCGAAAAGCTGTCTAGCTGTTATATGACCTGCTCAAAAGCTGTTAAGCAGTTATCAGCCCTGTTTGGAAAAGCATGTGAAATGCCCTGTGACATGCTTGATTATAGGGAATCAAGGTTGTAGCCTCCAGCAAAATTTGTCAGTGGAAATAACTAAATGCACAAAGAAATCAAAAGACAAATCGTACCTTCTGTACGATTTGTCGCGAAAAATACAATAGGTATGTACATACGTACATACACATTGTGTAAAAAGCTTTCACGATAAGAAACGCGCGCCGCATAAATGCATTGTATGTATATGCACGCCGCGATTTCAAACGACGGGACGGTGGCTGATGTTTTAAAAAGTGTAAGATTACATTTTTGAAGCCATCGTGCAACGCGAATAATTCTGGACATGTTTGAACAAGTCCGGGGGCCGGATTCTGTAGCGTGGAGACTTTGGGAATTTGGGAGATGAGAATTGCGTTTTCTTAGAATTCTTAATTCCATAATTCTCCATTCCCAATTCACTAACATGGTTGGAGAATTAGGGAAAACGTAAGAAATGTGAAAAAGTGCGAATCGCCTGGGACGATTAAGGGTATCAATTTTTGTTGTAGAGGGTTGGACTTTTATTCATATGTGAGGTACATTTGCCTATTACGTTCCACTGTCGAAATAACTTTAAATTTCTTTTTTGTTAGGGTAGTTTTTGAGGTATGTAGGAGGGTAGGTTTTCTCGAGTTTTTCCGGGATAACGAGAGAATGGAGAGTAGAAGGAGAATGTATGTGGTATAAAAAATGGGAGCTCAGCGCGAACAATGGGAGCTGATTAAGGGAAATTTAAAAAAAAATTAAGACAATATCAAGAGCTGCAATAATTCGCAGGGGTAAGCTCAGGATCTCTAATCCCAATAAAAAACAAGTAAGAATTCACTTTGGTAATCAGGCATGCATGGATATTATAGGCTATATTCTATTTCTACTAACGGTAATTTGCAGATATGAGCGGCCTCAGCGGTAAATTTTGCTATCGCAATATTCACGGGCGCCTAACTCTATGTGGGAGGGCTGTAGAGTATTGGAATTTTTTTGATAGATTAAGGGTTTAGAGTACAAAAATATAGGTGAACAATTTTGGGGGCAGGGTGTTTTGGTGGTTGGGGGTCGTACCACCCCTCATAGGGGCTTGCTCAAACTACGTCATGTTTAGTATCAAATTAAAGAGGGAGGAGAGTGTAATCGAGTGGTGTAGTTTGTCTTTGATAGTTTTAACGTGATAGCTGACTTTGACCGCCGAAAAACGATTTTTTTACACTACGGTCATATATACCCCAGTTTCCATATTTTGCATATATTTCTTCCGTTTTTTGTATCACATCCATTAGTAATCCGTTGTGAACATTTTTGTCATGGGAAGTAAATTTCCAGGACTTACCAGTTCTTCGCAATGATGAGATGAAAATATGTCAATTTTTGCACCAAAACCGGCCAATTTTTCTCATTAAAAAGGACTGCTACATTTCTTTTACAGTTATTTCCAAAACTCTTTATCGGATTCCAAATTTATTTTCATATTTAATTAGGGGACAAAATATAGATGCGATTTCATCCTACACACAAGATTTACCGTGTATATTTAAAAATTTTACAGCATCTCTTCTCTACTCGACGACGACCAAATTGATCAATTTCGCGTGATTTATAATTTTTAGCGGGTACTTTGAGAGACAAAATCCTTCTTCTGTTAGTATTGCATGGATTTACATAACTTGTTTTTTACAATATAGCCAGGATAGTTAGGCTACCAAAGTGAATTCTTACTTTTTTTATTGGGCTTAGAGATCCTGAGCTTACCCCTGCGATTTATTGCAGCTCCTGATATTGTCTTATTTTTTTTTTTAATTTCCATTAATCAGCTCCCATTTCTACCCCGCACTCTCCCCGCCCCTTTTCCTAAACCTATCTTGTTCGCGCTGAGCTCCCATTTTTTTTTTGATACCATACACATTCTCCTTCTACTCTCCATTCTCTCGTTACCACGGAAAAACTCGAGAAAACCTACCCTCCTACATCCCTCAAAAACTACCGCAACAAAAAAGAAATTTAAATTTATTTCGACAGTGGAAGGTAATAGGTAGATATACCTCACATACGAAAAAAAGTCCAACCTTCTACAACAAATATTGATATCCTTAATCGTCCCAGGCGATTCGCACTTTTTCACATTTCTTACGTTTTCCCTAATTCTCCAACCATGTTAGTGAATTGGGAATGGAGAATTAGGGAATTAAGAATTCTAAGAAAACGCAATTCTCATCTCCCAAATTCCTAAATTCTCCGTGCTACAGAATCCGGCCCCAGAAGAGATGCTGTAAAATTTTTTAATATACACGAGAAAGCTTGTGTGTATGATGAAATCGCATCTACATTTTGTCCCCTAATTAAATATGTAAATAATTTTTGAATCCGATAAACCGTTTTGGAAATAACTGTAAAAGAAGTGTAGCAGTCCTTTTTAAGGTGAAAAATTGGCCGTTTTTGGTACAAAAATTGACATATTTTCATGTCATCATTGCGCAGAACTGGTAAGTCCTGGAAACTTACTTCCCATGAGAAAAATGTTCACAATGGAGTACTAATGGATGTGAAACAAAGAACGGAAGAAATATATGCAAAATATGGAAACTGGGGTGTATATGACCGTAGTGTAAAAAAATTGTTTTTCGGTGGTCAAAAGTCAGCTATCACGTTAAAACAATCAAAGACAAACTACACCATTCGATTACCCTCTCCTCCCTCTTTAATTTGGAACCAAACATGACTTAGTTTGAGCAACCCCCTATGAGGGGTGGTACGACCCCCAGCCCCAAAACACCCTGCCCCCAAAATTGTTCACCTATATTTTTGTACTCTAAACCCTTAATCTATCAAAAAAATTCCAATACTCTACAGCCCTCCCACATAGAGTTAGGCGCCCGTGAATATTGCGATAGCAAAATTTACCGCCGAGGCCGCTCATATCTGCAAATTACCGTTAGTAGAAATATAGCCTATAATACCCATGCATGCCTGATTACCAAAGTGAATCCTTACTTTTTTTTATTGGGCTTAGAGATCCTGAGCTTACCCCTGAGAATTATTGCAGCTCCTGATATTGTCTAAATTTTTTTTAAATTTCCCTTAATCAGCTCCCATTTCTACCCCGCACTCTCACCGCCATTTTTCCTAAACCTATCTTGTCCGCGATAAGCTCCCTTTTTTTTTATACCACATACATTCTCCTTCTACTCTCCATTCTCTCGTTATCGCGGAAAAACTCGAGAAAACCTACCCTCCTACATCCCTCAAAAACTACCCCAACAAAAAATAAATTTAAATTTATTTCGACTGTGGAAGGTAATAGGTAATACCTCACATATGAAAAAAAGTCCAACCCTCTACAACAAAATTGATACCCTTAATCGTCCCAGGTGATTCGCACTTTTTCACATTTCTTACGTTTTCCCTAATTCTCCAACCATGTTAGTGAATTGGGAATGGAGAATTATGGAATTAAGAATTCTAAGAAAATGCAATTCTCATCTCCCAAATTCTCCGTGCTAGAGAATCCGGCCACAGAATTGAAAAATTAAAATTTTCTCAGGATAAGAAAATGCAATTTAGCATTTTCTATCCTGAACGACGGCTCTTGATCACGATGAATGTGATCAAGAGTTGAGTTGATTTTTATATTTTCATTACGGCGGATCGAGAGTTGAATTTTTTGGGTTTGCTCGAAATGCATTATATTTAAAAAAAGAAAAGTTTTTTCCTCCTGATCGTCGGTCGGTCGGTGTTCATAAAAAAAAAAGGAAAAGAGAAAGCTAAATTGTGTTTCCTAAAACTACAGAAAATTATTAGATGTTTAAGTTGTGTTCCTCTTTTATTAATAGAAGAATAGAAAATAAAAGTTTGAAAAAAAAGGGAGAAAGAATAGAAAGTTAAATTGTCCTTCCGGAAACTACAAAAAAATATCAGAAGCTTAAGTTGTGTTATTTTCATTAATAAAGAAGAGCTGAGTTTACAGCTGATTTTACAGCAGATTTTTTTACGTTTTTGATCGGGTTGATATAGATGACGGATTTTTGGTATTTTTTCAGGAAATCACCGATCGTTTTTGTTTTGAAAATAGATTTTTATTTCATTTGCTCGACGTTTCGGGTCCAGGTGCGGCCCTTCTTCAGAAGCTCTACATAAATAGTATTGCACATAAGTCAGTTTTCTTGAAAAAAAATTTTTTGACATACCTTTTTGTCTGCGCATATAAAAGTAGTTAAGCTATGCGGATTCTGGCGCACTTTTTCCATACAAAAAGTGTCCGGAAATTTCAAACTATTTTGCTGGCTCTGGACTGGGTTCTGGGCCACTGAGGGGGATTCCGTCTAGTGGTATACGTCACAGGGTATGCCTGGAGAATTCCTTTCCTACCGTCTGGCTGACCAGGAGATGACGCCAACCTTTTGTTTGATCTGGTCTTGGAGGCTACAATTTGACCTTTGACCTTTCCTGTGTCTGGGTGCTGGAGGTTGGCTGAGAGCTTTAGTGACAATATCTGATACTATGACTAGGATTGTCTGGGGTATGTTGGACTGGACTACGTTACCTGTACCAAGGCTTGGGTAAAATGTGTGCGGCTTATTTGTATTGAGTAATGATATGAAATACCCCATGCGAATTTATATCGGGGCTATATACTTGTCAGCTTGAGTTTGGTGTTAGTTGTTTACTTTAGTATGAGTGCCTGTGGTATATTGGGCTGGGCTAAGGAAACATTACCCAAGGCGAGGGTGGATGTGTGCAGCTGTGTATTTATGTGGGTAAGAAATGTTGTGAAATTCCCTAAGTGAATTAGTGTGATTAGTATTATTAATAATTCAAGTTAACTCTTGAATATTTTTGTTCATGCCAATAGATGCTAGAAGGTGTCAGTGGAGATCTTTGTCCTGGAGGTTGACAAAATTTAAATTAGAAATCCCCCACGGGTTATGGGTTTCGAGATATTATTGATCTTACCTTTTGAGGTATAATTAGTAGTAGTAATAATTCAAGTTAACCCTAGGATATTTTTTGTCCATGCCAATAGTATTAGTACTATGGGGTAAAACTTTTCATCAGAAATCCTCTACGGGCTATGGTTCGAGATATTAGCTATCTTACCTTCTCAGGTATAATTAATATTAGTAGCTCAAAAACAAACAGAAAACAACAAAAACAGCAACAACTATAACCTAAGTTGTGGATTAAAGATTTGATGATATTAATCTGTAGGTGCCTTTTATAAACATGATTGCACCATGTAACCATATATCTAAAAATAGATCAGGTGAAGCTGGTTGGGGTGAATGTAGGTAGATATGTTGACTTAGATATGTAATGGAAATTAGTAAATGCTTAATTTTGCTCTTCAGGTGTAATGCTTCTAATTTGATTCCTTGCATAAACAAATTCGTACAGTACAGTAAAGTAAACAAATTCGCAGTCGAATAATGTAAACAAATTCGCACAGCGGCCGAGTAAAGTAAACAAATTGAGTGATTTATGACAGATTCCTAATTTCTTTAGTTGAAAACAACAACAACTGATATTAATCTGTAGGATATGATGTCTTAGATGAGTAGTGGAAGTTATAATTGAATATTTCTTTTGTTAAAAAAACAACAACAACTATAACGTAAGTTGTGGATTAAAACTCTTTTATAAACAAGAGGGAACATGCTATGATATTCGATATCTAAAAATAGATCACGGCTGCTTCGGATGTTAAGAAACATGAAGTAATAGAAATTAAAGCCTTATCAGAAAATTTTCGATGTAGGTGTTTGTATGTGTATGTATTGAAAATTCTTAGCTTATATGAAAAATTGTTTTTTAATTTCAATAAAATTTCTTTTTTGGGCAGGTTAAATTTAAAGTTTTGATTACCTATGATATCAATGTGAGGTGATACTAATATAGTATGATAGGTTGACTTAGATGAGTAGTGAAAATTGTATGGGTATAGTAAAAGACTTTTCATCAAATTTATGGTGATAAGGGGTAATGGCATGACCAGTGTTGCAACACGAAATCTTTCTAGAGTACCTTGTTAGCCTAGCCTGAAAGTGATTGAGCAGCCACATCTGAAAATTTGCATATTATCATTAGCTTGAGAGTGGGTTAATTAAAAGCATTAACGAGCTATCATATTAATGTAGAATGATATGCCGACTTAGATGAGTAATATAAATTTTCGGTGACCAGGTGTAATGAGCTTGAAATATAATATAACTTCTTGCATAGTTAAACAAATACATTCGAATAAAATAAACAAATTGATTTATGTTTTTTTTTGTGTCTAGGGCTGGTGAGCATAGGGAGCTGGCAGAGTTATTAACCATGATATCATAGTTCACATGAAGCTGATAAGAATATGATAATTTTATCTTCATACTATCAGATTGAGCACATATTTTCTAACCATTACGTTGAGCGTGGGTTTAACTAAAAGTTTTGATGAAAGAAGGTGGTATTATGATATTAATGTAGTATGATATGTTGTCTTAGATGAGTAGTGGAAGTTATCAGCAATATCGCTTCATATTTATCTCTCTAAAGCATCATCCGAATGGTGTTGTATGAACGAACAAAAAACTGATAATTCTTCAAGCCTATAGTGAAGACCGTGGTGGAGGTTGAGCGTGGGTACTGTAAGTTGTGTATATATTAATTGTGGTGTAACATATATTAATCTAGTAGGATATGAAAGCTTTAGTGAAGAGCGTGGAAGAGGATAGTATTATGTGTTTACCTTTAAATCTTAAGTTAGGTTGAGAGTGGGTTAAATTAAAAGCATTGATAATAGAAGATAGTGCTATGATATTAAGTAATGGAAATTGTATGGGGGCAGTAAAAGAATAATTTTTGGCTGTCAGGTGTAATGGCATGACTTAGCAGGTAATTTCATATTACCTTTTGCCAAGATCGTGGCGGTTGAGATTGGGTTAAGCTTAGTGGTCCTCGATGTATATTTTATGGGTGGTGGGTGTGCGTAATATAGTAGATAGCTTTAGTGAATACCATACTTTTCAACCAGCTGACTCTGTCAAAACATCTGTGTCGCTCTAACATAAATCTGTGTTCATATTTTAGGTGGGTATAATAGCTTGAAAACTTGTTAATTTCATCTTGTGGTGAGCATATGAAGGTAGCAGGGTTTTTTTTATAAATCAAGCAGTTACGCTGTTATGAGATTTGATTGATATCTATATCTAAAAAATAGTTCACATGAAGATGATAAGAATATGATATTTTTATCTTCATACTATTGGGGCAGGTGCATTGTTTACTTAACATTAAGTTGAGAGTGGGTCAAATTAAAAGCTTTGATAGAAGAACGCTGTGTTATAATATTAACGTGGTATGATATGTTGTCTGAGGTGAGTAGTGGAAGTTGTATGGGAGCTATGAATAAGCAGTAAAATCCTAATCAGAAATCTCGCTGGATATTTGATAATTCTCAAAATTCATAGTGATGCTCGTGGTGGGGGGTTGAGAGTAGGTACTGTAAGCTATGTATTACGTTAAAAGTTTTGATGGATGGTATTTTGTATTTATCTCCTCGAAATAGTGTTATATGAGTATCAGAAAGGTTGAAAAAAAAAAAAGTTGATAATGCTTCAAGTTCAATAGTGCAGACCCCGATGTTGAAAGTGGGTATTTGGAATGATATAAGTCTAGTAGGATATGGAAGTATTTTTTATTCATTTTTAAATCTTACCAAGACTGAAAAAATTACATAATATGATTAAGAAAGCTTCGTGATATATATCAAAAGTGATACCAATGGATTACATAAGGAAAGTAGGTTCACTTCATCTGCAAACAACAAATATGGCTGAAAGCGACACACGGTGTGAGTAATAATCATTCTTGCTTCAATTATCACTATTAAGGGATGTGTGCCGCAGAAAATGTATTAAGTCTAGCCTAGTCTAAAATATGTATTGTAAATAAAAATTGTATCATGGTTATAATGCCATTTATTGAAATAATTTGTTTTAATTGTATTATAGCTTAAGTCTAAAGTCGTTTTTCTTTAGTTCAGCAAGGCCAAGATTTCATAGATATAGATTGATCCTTATAATGAATATTCCTAATGCCTTTACACCAATGTGGCGTTAAAAGGTTCGTCGTGCACCACTTTCACAAATAACATCTCTCCATCTTTACTTTTTGTGATCTTTGTTCGAATATCCTGATTTTTCGACCTGTTGGTAGGGAACAGTCGACTCGTTTTAGGATGAAAAACTTTCTTCTTTATTTCTGGAAAGCATCGATTTCATAGATGTAGACTGAGCCTTATATGAATATTCTTTACTCCTTTCATGTTGTGAAGCTATGTAAATTCTACCAAACATTGACAAAAAGTAATTACGGGGCATGCCTTAAAAAGTGCGATTTAACTTAGCACTAGAAATTCCCATTTTGTATACTTGGAGAGTTCATAAAGAATCATGTAAACTTACACTGTATGCAGGTGTTGATTTCAACAACAGATTCATCAAACACAGGAAATTTTGATTACATACAGCTCTGTACCATAAGATTATAAGAATTAATACTTTTTAATTTTTAATAAATGATATTTTATATATGGCCTTCTTTTTATTCAATTTCCCATACTAAGTCCGGAACTCGCGAATAATGTTTGACCACTACAACGGGTGGTGGTGGCGGTGGGTGGTGGTGGTGAGTGGTGGTGGTGGTGGGTGGTGGGTGGAGGTGGTGGTGGCGGTGGTGGTGGGGGTGGGGGTGGTGGTATTGGTTGCGGTGGTGGGTGCCTGGTCTTGGATGGCGCTTGAAACGGATATTTGACGCGTGGAGTAGTTAAGCTAGGAGAGTACCAGACCACTTTTTCCATACAAAAAGTGCAAGGTAGAAACCAACTATTTTGCTGGCTCTAGACCGGGTTTTGGGCCACTGAGGGGGATTCCGTCTAGTGGTATACGTCACAGGGCATGCTTGGAGAATTCCTTTCCTACCGTCTGGCTGACCAGGAGATGGCATTAACTTTTTAGTAATAATTCAAGTTTTATTTTTTTTTTGCCCATGGTGTGCTGCGCCTAAATGTAGGCTTTTTTATTGTGATTTTGCTGTTTTCAAGTGTTGCGCCTAAATGCGGGCTTTTGGTTTTGAACTAATATTAGTAATAATTAAAATTAACGCTATGCTATTCTTCTTCATACCAATAAATTCTAGGAGGTGCCAGTGGATAGGGTATTGGTACTGTTGGGGGACACAATTTTCATCAGAAATCCTCTACGGGCTATGGTTCTCGAGATATTAGCGATTTTACCTTTTTAGATATAGTTAATATTAGTAATAATTAAAGTTAACGCTATGCTATTCTTTTTCATACCAATAGATTCTAGGAGGTGCCAGTGGATAGGGTATTGGTACTGTTGGGGGACAAAATTTTCATCAGACTGTGGTTTTCGAGATATTAGCGATCTTGCCTTTCAATATTACATTCAAGTTACCCTGGGGAGTTGTAGATATCAGAATAATGTCGCCTTGGATTTGCTGTTTTCTTACTTAAATATTTCTTAGCGATGAATTTGTAGATATCAAAAGTTCTGGATGACTTTCTATAGGCGTTCTGGGCAGTGGGGTTCTGCGCATCAAATATTAAATGTTTTCTAAACGTTAGACATACTTCCCCTATTTATGATGTAATTTGATATCACCGCTGTAAACAAATTCGCATTTAAGCTGAATGACAGCTTAACAGCTTTTAAAACAGCTCTGATAACAGCTTAACAGCTTTTCAAACAGCTCTGATAACAGCTTAACAGCTTTTAAACAGGTCTGATAACAGCTTAACAGCTTTTCGAACAGGTCTGATAACAGCTTAACAGCTTTTAAACAGCTTAAATAACAGCTTAACAGCTTTTCAAACAGCTCTGATAACAGCTTAACAGCTTTTAAACAGGTCTGATAACAGCTAAACAGCTTTTCGAACAGGTCTGATAACAGTTTAACAGCTTTTCGAACAGGTCTGATAACAGCTTAACAGCTTTTCGAACAGGTCTGATAACAGCTTAACAGCTTTTCGAACAGGTCTGATAACAGCTTAACAGCTTTTCGAACAGGTCTGATAACAGCTTAACAGCTTTTAAACAGCTTAAATAACAGCTTAACAGCTTTTCAAACAGCTCTGATAACAGCTTAACAGCTTTTAAACAGGTCTGATAACAGCTAAACAGCTTTTCGAACAGGTCTGATAACAGTTTAACAGCTTTTCGAACAGGTCTGATAACAGCTTAACAGCTTTTCGAACAGGTCTGATAACAGCTTAACAGCTTTTCGAACAGGTCTGATAACAGCTTAACAGCTTTTAAACAGGTCTGATAACAGCTTAACAGCTTTTAAATAGGTTAAATAACAGCTTAACAGCTTTTCAAACAGCTCTGATAACAGCTTAACAGCGTTTTAATAGGCCAGATAACAAACTGGTCTGATCGACAGACGGAATCCTCATCATCAGCCAAATCGGAGTTCCCTGTGATGTGCTTGTTTATACACTTTAATACACTTCCGGATGAAGGTCAAGGGTCAGACGCCCTTCCGGTTTCAAAGGTGGTGCCGCGGTCAAGGTCGAGCCCACGTGAAATATTCAAGTAAGAAAACAGCAAATCCAAGGCGACATTATGCTGATATCTACAGCTCCCCAGGGTAACTTAAATTATTAGTAATATTGAAAGGCAAGATCGCTAATATCTCGAAAACCACAGTCTGATGAAAATTTTGTCCCCCAACAGTACCAATACCCTATCCACTGGCACCTCCTAGAATCTATTGGTATGAAAAAGAATAGCATAGCGTTAACTTTAATTATTACTAATATCAACTATATCTAAAAAGGTAAAATCGCTAATATCTCGAGAACCATAGCCCGTAGAGGATTTCTGATGAAAATTTTGTCCCCCAACAGTACCAATACCCTATCCACTGGCACCTCCTAGAATCTATTGGTATGAAAAAGAATAGCGTAGGGTTAACTTTAATTATTACTAATATTAGTTCAAAACCAAAAGCCTACATTAAGGTGCAACATTGAAAACACCAAAATCATAATAAAAAGCCTACATTTAGGCACAGCACACCATGGGCAAAAACAATAAAACTTGAATTATTACTAAAAAGTTAATGTCATCTCCCGGTCCGCCATACGGTAGGAAAGGAATTCTCCAGGCATGCCCTGTGACGTATACCACTAGACGGAATCCCCCTCAGTGGCCCAGAACCCAGTCCAGAGCCAGCAAAATAGTTGGTTTCTACCTTGCACTTTTTGTATGGAAAAAGTGGTCTGGTACTCTCCTAGCTTAACTATCTAGGACAGTTCTGGATCACTTTTTCCATACAAAAAGTGCAAGGTAGAAACCAACTATTTTGCTGGCTCTGGACTGGGTTCTGGGCCACTGAGGGGGATTCCGTATTGTGGTATACGTCACAGGGTATGCCTGGAGAATTCCTTTCCTACCGTCTGGCTGACCAGGAGCTGACATTAACTTTTTAGTAATAATTTTTACCCAGAATGTTAGGATGACTTGAGAAAAAAACTTTTACACGTGGACTCGACCTTGACCCCGGCATCACCTTTGAAACCGGAAGGGCGTCGGATCCTTGACCTTCATCCGGAAGTGAATTATATATAAGTGTATAATCAAACATTTCACAGGGACTCCATATTGTTTTTCAAAACAGGTCTGATAACTGCTTAAAAGCTGTTAAGCTGTTATCAGAGCTGTTTGAAAAGCTGTTAAGCTGTTATCAGAGCTGTTTGAAAAGCTGTTAAGCTGTTATCAGAGCTGTTTAAAAGCTGTTAAGCTGTTATCAGAGCCGTTTAAAAGCTGTTAAGCTGTTATCAGAGCTGTTTGAAAAGCTGTTAAGCTGTTATCAGACCTGTTTAAAAAGCTGTTAAGCTGTTATCAGACCTGTTTAAGAAGCTGTTAAGCTGTTATCAGACCTGTTTAAAAAGCTGTTAAGCTGTTATCAGACCTGTTTAAAAGCTGTTAAGCTGTTATCAGACCTGTTTAAAAGCTGTTAAGCTGTTATCAGACCTGTTTGAAAAGCTGTTAAGCTGTTATCAGACCTGTTTGAAAAGCTGTTAAGCTGTTATCGAACCTGTTTAAAAAGCTGTAAAGCTGTTATCAGAGCTATTTGAAAAGCTGTTAAGCTGTTATCAGACCTGTTTAAAAAGCTGTTAAGCTGTTATCAGACCTGTTTAAGAAGCTGTTATCAGACCTATTTAAAAAGCTGTTAAGCTGTTATCAGACCTGTTTAAAAGCTGTTAAGCTGTTATCAGACCTGTTTAAAAGCTGTTAAGCTGTTATCAGACCTGTTTTATAAGCTGTTAAGCTGTTATCAGACCTGTTTGAAAAGCTGTCAAGCTGTTATCAGACCTGTTTGAAAAACTGTTAAGCTGTTATCGGACCTGTTTAAAAAGCTGTTAAGCTGTTATCAGACCTGTTTAAAAAGCTGTTAAGCTGTTATCAGACCTGTTTAAGAAGCTGTTAAGCTGTTATCAGACCTGTTTAAAAAGCTGTTAAGCTGTTATCAGACCTGTTTAAAAGCTGTTAAGCTGTTATCAGACCTGTTTAAAAAGCTGTTAAGCTGTTATCAGACCTGGTTAAGCAGTTATCAGACCTGTTTTGAAAAACAATATGGAGTCCCTGTGAAATGTTTGATTATACACTTATATATAATTCACTTCCGGATGAAGGTCAAGGATCCGACGCCCTTCCGGTTTCAAAGGTGATGCCGGGGTCAAGGTCGAGTCCACGTGTAAAAGTTTTTTTCTCAAGTCATCCTAACATTCTGGGTAAATTATTACTAAAAAGTTAATGTCAGCTCCTGGTCAGCCAGACGGTAGGAAAGGAATTCTCCAGGCATACCCTGTGACGTATACCACAATACGGAATCCCCCTCAGTGGCCCAGAACCCAGTCCAGAGCCAGCAAAATAGTTGGTTTCTACCTTGCAGTTTTTGTATGGAAAAAGTGATCCAGAACTGTCCTAGCGTAACTACTGCGTGGCATCAATTTGACGCTGACTAATCTAAGGTCTACCCTTCTATCTGTGCATGAGCTGAAAAAGCTGTTTTATAAGCCGTTAAGCTGTTACCAGACCTGTTTTAAAAGCTGTTAAGCTGTTATCAGAGCTGTTTAAAAAGCTGTTAAGCTGTTATCAGAGCTGTTTTAAAAGCTGTTAAGCTGTTATCAGACCTGTTTTAAAGCTGTTAAGCTGTTATCAGACCTGTTTTAAAAGTTGTTAAGCTGTTATCAGAGCTGTTTTAAAAGCTGTTAAGCTGTTATCAGAGCTGTTTAAAAGCTGTTAAACTGTTATCAGAGCTGTTTAAAAAGCTGTTAAGCTGTTATCAAAGCTGTTTTAAAAGCTGTTAAGCTGGTATCAGACCTGTTTTATAAGCTGTTAAGCTGTTATCAGACATGTTTTAAAAGCTGTTAAGCTGTTATCAGAGCTGTTTTAAAAGCTGTTAAGCTGTTATCAGAGCTGTTTTAAAAGCTGTTAAGCTGTTATCACAGCTGTTTAAAAGCTGTTAAACTGTTATCAGAGCTGTTTAAAAAGCTGTTAAGCTGTTATCAGAGCTGTTTTAAAAGCTGTTAAGCTGGTATCAGACTTGTTTTATAAGCTGTTAAGCTGTTATCAGACCTGTTTTAAAAGCTGTTAAGCTATTATCAGAGCTGTTTTAAAAGCTGTTAAGCTGTTATCAGAACTGTTTTAAAAGCTGTTAAGCTGGTGGTGGTGAGTGGTGGTGGTGGTGGGTGAGTAGTTAAGCTAGGAGAGTACCAGACCACCTTTTCCATACAAAAAGTGCAAGGTAGAAACCAACCATTTTGCTGGCTCTAGACCGGCTTCTGGGCCACTGAGGGGGATTCCGTCTAGTGGTATACGTCACAGGGTATGCCTGGAGAATTCCTTTCTTCAGTTGTATTTCGCTTGACTCCCCCTTTTACGGCATGGTATGGCAATGAAATTTCAGTTATTCCAACACACCAGTCATCAGTAAACTTGCACGGTCTAGCTAGTGCATTTGTAAAAGCCGATAGTGTATTTTCGGGATAAAGCTGCATGGAGTTATTACTTAAAAGGCAAACGTAAAAGTCATTATCTTCTATATCCACAGGCATTATTAAATTCTTTTCCAATCAACGCTCAGTAGACTTATTATTTTTACAGGCTTTCCCAAGCAATTGCTGGTACGCTAGCACTTCTGGCTTTTGCTGCGTTTATTAGGCGGTCACTTTGTCGGACAACTTTCTTAACTGGCAGCGAAAGCATATATTGACTCGGATCTAGCAGAGACGGCTTTAATATAGATTGTTTTTTGGATGGTTTTCCACCTTTGTCGCCCGTAGTACTTTCCGTATCGAATACTTCTAATATGTTCGCGGCTTCATCTATACTCATGTCTACAGGTACAGTGTACTGCGTTAAACCATCCTCAGCCGTGATCACTTTATAATCTTTATCGCGAGACTTATCTTTAGAAGTCGTCTTAGGTATTTTTGAAGGTGGTTTTAGACTTTTCCCTATACCACTGGCTGATAAGCGGCGTTTGGAAGCAGGCGATAACGGTTGTCTTGGTGGTGATATTTCAGTCAGTTCGAAGAAATCCTCTTCCATTCTTTCAGGTGTATTTTCTTTTAACGGTGATGTTTGTGTTGATATTTCATCTTTAAAAATAAATTTAGTTTGAGCGGCGCTATCCCGCAAGCTTTTCTGTCTCATAGGCTTTTCTGGTAGCATGCGATTATTTGTTTTTTCATCTGTCACTCGCGTAGCTTTTCGTCTTAAGTTTGAAAATTTTATTAATTCATTTCGGTAATTATACCATTTTCCCTATCAGATAAATTCTTATTTTTTAATATTTTATCCATAGTCTTATCGAACCTAGATTGATTCACGGAATCCTCAATCTCGTTTTTCAATTTTTCGTAAACTTCTGGTGAAAGAAGTAACATTTTATTAAGATTATTATTTCTAAGCATATTTCTCGATTAATGATCCAATTACACCTGATAATACACTTCCTAACAGCACTGGTAAAAAGCCTCCACGCTGTATCAGTATTTTACGTTGTCTGGGTACAGATCTTTTTGCAACAACTAGTTTTCGTAAATCCTTTTTATACTTACAGAGCGAATTATATATTGTTACAAATTAGCCTTTGGTATGTGATAATTTGGCTCGAGAGGGAGAGTTTTTTTTTATTACTAAATGCAACAATGATGCGGCAACAAATTGCTTGAATTGTTCAAATGTAGGTCAACAACAAACGCAGAGTAGAGATTCCAGGCGAACAGCTGGGCTTAGAAGTGATATTGTTTTTTTTTTAGCTTGTCCACAGCTTACTGGAAGGCTCTCTCCCGTTTATCTGTGGGTCGCGTGAGATTTGCAGTGCAGTTCCCCGCTTTTGTAATAAATGACGAGCGTACGCAGCTTCTTTGATGAATGAGACAGATGGGTGGCCGCAATATTAATGAGTGTTGATTCTGTTGACTTGTGGTTGGGGCATTCAGTGGAAGCGTTAGTCACCACACCTCGCCAGTATAGTAAAATCTCTCGTCCGTGGCAAGGCTCGAAAGAAAATAGTGCCCGCGTATAGATAAAAAACAAGTGCACCTAATGTAGTTCGATTTCTATAATTTGGTAGAATTAATTAAATTTCGCTTTCCGCTGATAGTTTAAAGTGCGAGTGTCAAAGTGATAGCGGTGGAGTAAAAGTTAAATCGATCAGTATAACGTGATAGTGAGTGCTTCTTGTGTGGCCGCGCGTCACCTGTAGGTGACCTACGGGATATATGGCTTGTGGGGCTCCAAGTAGGGAAGGATTATAATGAATACCCTTCCTTCTTGATGTTTCACAAGCTGGCAATTTTCATCGAGGGAGCTGTTAATTAAAGTTTGTTTTCGGCTGGATTTTGGGTAAGCCAGCGCAAGATGGCGGATAATAGTTAAGTATAACAGTTTGTGCTTTTATATTGCTTTTTACTTATGTGTAAGCATTGGTGTGGCTGTATTTAGTCGGTTGGTAAATTCGCCTTAATGAGGGGAAGTGAAAGCTCCAAGCTTTAGAGCTTTTGGGGCTCCAAAAGTTAGGGTTTCTTCGGAGCTCTGAGTGCTCTTGTTCTTTTCCTTCTTTTAATCACTAAATAAAATCCCCCTAAATTTTGTTAAATAATTCTACTGGAGATCTATTGGGTGCGATTAATTATTCGCTTCTGTTATTCTAACTTGAATTCTTTCACATTCGCAAGGGCCGAGATAAATTTAGTGGTCGACCCAATTTATAAACTCTCTGTTTCGGGCTTTAAGGTCCGCGCCCGGGAGGGCTGATGATTTATAGGTACCCAAAGGTGCCCACCTCTAATTCGGCCTTTAATAATTTCTAAGAGGTACTCACCAAAATCCGTAACCCAAAACTACGATTACCCACGCAAAAATAGAACGCTTTTAAACAAAACACCACTATTTTCTCTGATTAAACAAACGTTTTTTTAATTTATTATTTTTTTTTTTTTTTTTTTATCCTTAACTACTTAGGCTACCTTTACAAAAAAAAAAAAAAAAACTTAATCAACTCTTTTTATTTTGCTCGCTCAGTAGGAATATCACAAGAAGAATGCTGTCCGATTCCGTTCTCTTCTATAGGACCGTTGTCCTTAAAAAAAAAATCGCCGTGCCGGAAGGGGCTTGAACGTTTTTCCTTCTCACTGAATTCTTCTAATTATTAGGTAAAATTTCTTTAAAATCTATTACAAAAATTTCATTTTAACAAATTCATTAGACTTAATTAAATAATTCTATAATTAAAATTCATTACTGACATTAAACTTAATTAATTCTCGTATTTTGTACTAATCTATCTTAAAATATTTCTTTTCAGAGTCAAATTTGTTTTTTTTTTCGGGAGTTGGACTCTTGGTTGCCACAGCTGTCAATCCTTCACATCAGGTAAGTTTAAACTGATGTTTATTGTTTTCGACTGTATGTATTTTCTTCTTGTTTCGCTGATATATTTTTTAATCAATTTTAGCACATTGCAACACTATCCCCCACTGAATAGGAGGAGCTGCCCTCAGCTCCATGGTTTATAATTTAGGATCCGAATGCAGGAAATTTGAAGCCTTACATCCTTGGATAACCATACAGCTGCTAGTGCTCACTGTTGGTGAGATCAGGAATGCCGCGCCGATGGAGTGATGCTTGTGAAAAAAATGCAATAAAAAAAACAAAAAAAAAGGATTAGCAAAATAAAACAGACAAATTACAAGAATAGTTACGCAGGTATATTCCAAATTTTACTCCATTTTCATTTACTTTTTCTTTGTGCTTTGCTTTTTCTTCTTTTATCATTATTGACCTATTTTAAATTTTATTCAGCTTTCTTTAGGATGTACATAATTTTGTTTTCGTTGTATTTCTTGATGTTCTACAGGTTCAAGCAAATGCTCGCGCAGGTGATTAATTACCCTTCGGTTTGCTGGTATGGTACTCGAATTCTAATTTCAAGCAAAGCTGCTAAAGAACATTTGCTGTATTTTTTTTTTATGTTGGGGAAGAGCTGTTGGCATTTCCTCCCGCGATCGCGATCTAAAATTCGTGACGGCCAGCTCATCCCAACTCGGGAACTGTGAGGTTATTTGTAGGCGCCTCTGCTCGCCTTATACGATAGGCATTTCCGCGCGTTGCCATTGAATTCGCGCGCGTTTGGTAGGTTTTGGTTCTATTCAAGTTGGTTTAATGTTTAGGATTAGGTCGGTGGTAAGGTGAGAGGCGATTTCTGTGCACGATTTGAAAATTTTTCTTCCCTTCTTTTTGAATTCCATAGGTTACCTCACTGGGTTGTTTGATTACTGTATACGGCCCTTGCCAGTCGCACTGTAGTTTGGGGCATCTGCCCTTCCGCCTCTTGGGTTGATATAGCCACACTAAATCTCCGACCTTGAAAGGGTTGGCTCGCGCTGACAAGTCATATCTTGATTTCATGCTCTGGCTCGTTTTCTCCAGTTGCTTTCGATTAAACTGATAGATAGCGTTTAATCTTTCTTTGAAATGGCTCAAATATTCATTTGTAGACTCCTGATCTGGTGGTATTCCGGTATGTAGCTCTACAGGTAGCCTCAACTCCCTTCCAAAGGTAAGCATAGCAGGAGTATGAAGCGTGCTACTGTGGACAGCTGACCGGTATGACAGTAGTAACAGTGGTAAATGACTGTCCCAGTCCCTTTGATTTTCATCGATGTATTTGGCTAGATAATCGAGTATGGTTCGATTAAATCGTTCAACCATACCGTCAGATTGGGGATGCAATGGGGTGGTACGTGTTTTATCAATTCCACATCTCCTTAAAATATCCCGAAATAATGCTGACTCGAAATTTCTCCCTTGGTCAGAATGAATTTGGAATGGCATTCCGAATCGAGAAAATACGTGCTCAAGTAAAGCCTCTGCGACTGTGTTAGTAGTTTGATCTGGAATTGCAATGGCCTCTGGCCATTTCGTGAAGTAGTCCATTACTACTAATATGTATCGGTTCCCTCTGGTAGTGGTTGGAAGTGGTCCCAGAATATCGACTCCTATCCGTTCGAATGGGGCGCCGACGTTGAAGACTTGAAGCCTAGCTCTGGTTCTCGGAATTGGCCCTTTTCTCCGTTGACAAGTCTCGCATTGCTGACACCAGTTTTTTATATCCTGAGTACAGCCTATCCAATAGTACTTCGCTTTAACTTTAGCCGTGGTTTTATCAACCCCTAAGTGACCACCAGATGGACTATCGTGGAGCTGGGATAGGACTTCTGTCCTCTTGGAGGCAGGTAGCAATATTTGATGGTGTGTCCCTCCCACATTTGTAAAGATTCTGCATGCTATATCTCCCTTCAGTAGTAGCGAGTCCCACATTGCCCAGTACGCTTTTATTGTAGGATGAAGGTGGATAATCTGTTCTCGCGGTGGTCTTTCTGCATCTTTGAGCCAAGTTTTGATGATCCCCAATTTTTCGTCGTTATCCTGATCGCATCCGATAGTGTTTTGAATGACTGCTACCCGCGTGAGTACTTCCTGTGTTTCCTCTAGACGTTCACAATACTTGCAGTTGGAAGGATGACAGGGGCGTCTAGACATAGCGTCGGCATTTCCGTGTTTATTACCAGGTCGATGTTGAATCTGGAAATCAAACTCTTGCAGGCGTTCAATCCAGCGAGCAATCTGGCCTTCGGGCTCGCGGAAATTCATAAGCCAACGTAGAGATGCATGGTCAGTTCTTAAAAGGAATCGACGACCGAGAAGGTATGGCTGGAAATGTGCGACGGCCTTTACTACGGCAAGGAGCTCCTTGCGAGTGACGCAGTAATTTCTTTCCGGTCGGCTCAGGGTTTTACTGTAGTATTCGATTACCTTCTCGTCGCCCTCTTGAGCCTGCGATAGAACCGCTCCCCACGCAAATTGACTTGCATCCGTGTCTAGGATGAATAGTCCTTCCTCCGTTGGTTGAGCCAACATAGGTGCACAAGTCAGTTTGGCTTTCAGAGCTATAAAAGCGGTTTCGCAACTCCCATTCCAATCAAATTTCGTTCTTTTCTCTGTCAAGCTGGTAAGAGGTTTCGCTATTGCCGAGAAATCTTTTATGAACCGCCGGTAGTATGCGCATAATCCCAGGAACGATTTAACTTCTGTTTTGTTGGTCGGGCAGGGCCAATTTTGGACGGTGGTGATCTTCTCCGGGTCGGCAGATATTCCTTCACCTGAGATTACATGGCCCAAGAATTTTACCTCTTTTTGACAGAGTTGGCACTTGCTAGGTGATAGCTTAAGTCCCGCTACGCGAAGTCGCTGGAAAACTGTACTAAGGTGGTGAATCAGATCGTCAAAAGTCTTCCCATGTACGATTATGTCATCCAGATAAACTAAGCAAATGGTGTAAGGTATGCCTTCCAACACTAGCTCCATGAGCCTTTGAAAAGTGGCTGGTGCATTGGTGAGGCCGAAGGGCATAACGGTGAACTCCCATAAGCCACTTCCTATACTAAAGGCAGTCTTTTCTCGATCCGCAGCATCGACTTCCACTTGCCAGTACCCTGACTGCAAATCCAGAGTAGCAAACCATTTGGATTCACCCAAAGCGTCCAAAGTTAAGTCAATTCGTGGCAGCGGATAGGAGTCTTTTTTTGTTAGTTCATTAAGCCTCCTATAGTCAATGCAAAATCTAATGGAGCCGTCCTTTTTACGAACTAACACAACTGGGCTGCTCCATGGGCTCTTAGATGGATGAACGATATTTTGCTGTATCATATCTTGGAGTAGCTTCTCGGCTTCGCTCCTTCGAGAGAATGGAATTCGACGGGGTGGTTGCTTAACGGGCTTAGCATCCTCAACATTAATGCGATGACGTAGAATTGAGGTTCTGCCCATATCGTCTTTCGAGTGAGAAAAGATATCCGTGAAAGACTGGAGTAATTCCCTCAATTGGGTGCTTTCTATCTCGTTTAATTCCTTTGTACTCCTTTGAATGAGCTGTACGAATTCCTCCACAATTATCTCCTCATTTTCAGGTGACTTCTTGCCGGCTGATATTAAATCCGGTGAACATTCTACTTCTCCAATCAAAGTAGCTGCTGGCAGACTTATCGGTTGTGAGGACTGATTAGCAATTCGTGCCAGTACGACTCCGTTCTTAATAGATGAAAGACTGGGGATTATCTGCAATCCTTCAGGTGTTGTTGCATTTGAACTGATAGTAACGTCTCCACAAATAAGGTTAGAAGCCAGCTTAACCAGATAGTGTTGCCCTGGTAATAAGGTTAAAGGGCTCAATGTCCGGGCGGTGATATCTATGGCAGGTTGTGGCTCGAAAGGAATAGCTTCCTCTTCAATTTTCAAGTAGCCATCTTTAAAATTCAGGATGCAGTTATGTTGCGCTAGGAAATCCATGCCAATAATGCATTCATCTTTAATTCGTGCCACAAAGACTAAGTGCTGAGTGTAGAACTGGTGTAGTCTGATGAGAACTTTGGTTATCCCATCCACAGGGATTATTTCCCCACTTACGCTTTGGATAACGGCGTTCGTCGGATGAAGGTTAGAATAACCGCCTGATAGTCGCAAAATTCTCGGACTGACTATGGTTTGAGTGGCCCCAGTATCCACAATCATTGGACAGTTGGTCTCATTAATGCTTCCTGCGATGCACAAATTATTAGAAAATCCTGCCGCTCCAATGAAAACTTTAATTGTATTCGGGGCTCCTTCCACCACTGACTCTAGCCCCCAAAAGGCAGTGGACAGCGGTTTAAAGATGCATCATGGGTAGGATTTCCAGATGGAGTAGATGGTGCATTTCGGATTCCTTCAAGGGTAGCCTGCTTGGGCACACTATATGAAGTCTCGGATGTTGGTGCTGGAATTTTTGTTCGGCTGGGGGAATTATTTACCAGAGCATCATTGAACAAAATCGATGGCTGCTGTACAATGCTCTGCATGGTGGTGAAAGTGGGCATATTTACTGGGCGTTCAGAGATGACTTCTGGTATGCACTTTCGGCTGGGCGAATGATCGTCGAAGGCAGCTGGGGGGCGAACAATATGTGTTTGTCTGTCTCTAGCAAAACGGCTCCCTATGACTGGCTCACCATTCGGTCCAGTAACATTTATAGCCTCGCGGTTCGTTGTTCCCAGTTTGAGGTCGAAAATCACCTCTTCTCCTTCTGCAAGAGACGGGACCAATTTTTCAGGATTATTTCGCTTAATGCTGTTAGCATGTACAAAGATTTCTTCTCCGTCTTCTTCTCGGATGATGAACCCATATCTCTGGCGGACATTAAACCATTTCACCTTACCGTTCACTCCTTTCTCGATGATTGTGTTTTTTGTTGTTGCTTCACTTTTGCCTCCTTTGGCAGTTTGCTGGCGTTCGCGCTTTAGTTTTTTCTTGGTTGTAGGCAATACTGTCCTTGAGGTTGCATTATTATTTCGAAAGGTGTTATCACTATTGTTGGCTGGAGCTTGGAATTGTGTCTGGCTCGGCTGGCGCTCCTGGAAACCGAGCAGTTTTAGTTTCCCGACTGCTGAGCTGATGTATTGTGTGCTCTTCTTCTCCTTGAGGTATTCATAACCCTGACCTCAGCTACACGGACGTGACGACGACTGATTCGTGTGGCGTCTCTGCTAGCTTCAATCCGTATGGCCTTTGCTAAGGCTTCTTCCAATGTCGTGGGTATGGGATCTCGTACCTGTCTCTGGGTCTCCATGTCAGCAATACCGTCTAGAAACTGCCCCAATGCTATTCTACTACTGCAGCCTCCAGGACAATTGCCAAAGCTCAGGTACGTCAGCCGTTGAACATCAGTAGCGAACTCCGTTAAACTTTCATGAGGTCTCTGCAGCCGTCCTCGAAGTTGTATGTGTGCTATGGACTGCTGATATTCGTCCGTGAATCGCTCGGCCATGGCGTGACTCAGAGTTTCGAAATTTTGCTTCGAAATTTCGGATAGAGTCTCGTAGAAACTGAGAGCTGTGCCTGTTAGGTATGGCTCAATATAAAGAGCTTTCAACTCCGCGTACCATCCATTGGCGCGAGCTACGGCATCAAAATGTCGTCTGTACATATTCCAGGGCTCTTTGCCATCATAGTCTTTTGGCGTTAGCGCTATCCTGGCTGGTTTAAGGATTGGAATTGAAGGAAGGTTAGCTGGAATGGGACGCTCTAAGATTGTCGTTGGCTTTTTCTGCTGGTCTGTCTGGAGGCCAGTGGAAGTAATGCGAATATCATGCCGCTGGCCCGCTGATGGTTCCGTAATTCCAGCATCTTCCAATATTTCGCGTGGACTATCCTCTTTTGGGTTTACTTTCTGTGATCGGGTAGCCTGCGAACGTACCGACTCATTATCATCTAACTCTAACAGATTTTCCTCTGCAGACGCACTGTTCATTCCAGCAAACCTAGAATAGTTTGGTGTGGTACAGTTTGCTAGTTCATTAATGGCGCGCTGTACTGCATCTGCGTGGCTTACTTCAACTCTCTGCAATCTATCTGAAATACCCTGCATAAAATTATTCATTTCTGCAAGTTGTTGACTTTGTTGAGTCATTTGTTGGGCTAAGGCCACTAGAGGATCATTGCTAGAAATAGCTTGGCCTAAATTGCCCGTCGCTTTATTGGTTGCATTCCTATTAGACATGGTGTGTGGAGGACTATTTCTTCCGAAATCGACTTCAGACCCCACACTTGACACCAAATGTTACAAATTAGCCTTTGGTATGTGATAATTTGGCTCGAGAGGGAGAGTTTTTTTTTATTACTAAATGCAACAATGATGCGGCAACAAATTGCTTGAATTGTTCAAATGTAGGTCAACAACAAACGCAGAGTAGAGATTCCAGGCGAACAGCTGGGCTTAGAAGTGATATTGTTTTTTTTTTAGCTTGTCCACAGCTTACTGGAAGGCTCTCTCCCGTTTATCTGTGGGTCGCGTGAGATTTGCAGTGCAGTTCCCCGCTTTTGTAATAAATGACGAGCGTACGCAGCTTCTTTGATGAATGAGACAGATGGGTGGCCGCAATATTAATGAGTGTTGATTCTGTTGACTTGTGGTTGGGGCATTCAGTGGAAGCGTTAGTCACCACACCTCGCCAGTATAGTAAAATCTCTCGTCCGTGGCAAGGCTCGAAAGAAAATAGTGCCCGCGTATAGATAAAAAACAAGTGCACCTAATGTAGTTCGATTTCTATAATTTGGTAGAATTAATTAAATTTCGCTTTCCGCTGATAGTTTAAAGTGCGAGTGTCAAAGTGATAGCGGTGGAGTAAAAGTTAAATCGATCAGTATAACGTGATAGTGAGTGCTTCTTGTGTGGCCGCGCGTCACCTGTAGGTGACCTACGGGATATATGGCTTGTGGGGCTCCAAGTAGGGAAGGATTATAATGAATACCCTTCCTTCTTGATGTTTCACAAGCTGGCAATTTTCATCGAGGGAGCTGTTAATTAAAGTTTGTTTTCGGCTGGATTTTGGGTAAGCCAGCGCAAGATGGCGGATAATAGTTAAGTATAACAGTTTGTGCTTTTATATTGCTTTTTACTTATGTGTAAGCATTGGTGTGGCTGTATTTAGTCGGTTGGTAAATTCGCCTTAATGAGGGGAAGTGAAAGCTCCAAGCTTTAGAGCTTTTGGGGCTCCAAAAGTTAGGGTTTCTTCGGAGCTCTGAGTGCTCTTGTTCTTTTCCTTCTTTTAATCACTAAATAAAATCCCCCTAAATTTTGTTAAATAATTCTACTGGAGATCTATTGGGTGCGATTAATTATTCGCTTCTGTTATTCTAACTTGAATTCTTTCACATTCGCAAGGGCCGAGATAAATTTAGTGGTCGACCCAATTTATAAACTCTCTGTTTCGGGCTTTAAGGTCCGCGCCCGGGAGGGCTGATGATTTATAGGTACCCAAAGGTGCCCACCTCTAATTCGGCCTTTAATAATTTCTAAGAGGTACTCACCAAAATCCGTAACCCAAAACTACGATTACCCACGCAAAAATAGAACGCTTTTAAACAAAACACCACTATTTTCTCTGATTAAACAAACGTTTTTTTAATTTATTATTTTTTTTTTTTTTTTTTATCCTTAACTACTTAGGCTACCTTTACAAAAAAAAAAAAAAAAAACTTAATCAACTCTTTTTATTTTGCTCGCTCAGTAGGAATATCACAAGAAGAATGCTGTCCGATTCCGTTCTCTTCTATAGGACCGTTGTCCTTAAAAAAAAAATCGCCGTGCCGGAAGGGGCTTGAACGTTTTTCCTTCTCACTGAATTCTTCTAATTATTAGGTAAAATTTCTTTAAAATCTATTACAAAAATTTCATTTTAACAAATTCATTAGACTTAATTAAATAATTCTATAATTAAAATTCATTACTGACATTAAACTTAATTAATTCTCGTATTTTGTACTAATCTATCTTAAAATATTTCTTTTCAGAGTCAAATTTGTTTTTTTTTTCGGGAGTTGGACTCTTGGTTGCCACAGCTGTCAATCCTTCACATCAGGTAAGTTTAAACTGATGTTTATTGTTTTCGACTGTATGTATTTTCTTCTTGTTTCGCTGATATATTTTTTAATCAATTTTAGCACATTGCAACAATATCTTTCCGCGAGGGATATGGTTTCCCTTCAAAGTATTAAGAGTAATTTCACAAAGAGTTTTTATGACTTCGGGGTCAGCATTTTTAATAATGGCTTGCCTTAATTTTGGTCTCGCTGTTCTAAGAACATATAGCATATGCTTGTTGTTCCTTAACCGTTTCATTCGTGACACCATTTTTACCGATTAATGGTGGGCAAAAACAAGTTGTAAATGTCTTATTAAAAATATCAGTACGGAATCTTAATACCTCGTTGATATCTTGAGTGGAATCTATCAGTAAATATCCGTGTGGCATCTGTGTAATCTCTTTATATATTTTTAGCAGCTCTGAACTATTTTCTGGATAAATCTGTCTCGCTAAATGGATAAACTGACTTTTATCTCGAGGGTTTTTAAACACAACAAGGTATTTACAGTTAAGTGATATATCTCGGCAAAACTTACCCTGGTGAAATACATTTTGTGTTACAAGGATTGCTGAAAGATTGCGATGGTGAGAGCCTTTTGTAAAGAGTTCACATACTTGTCTGCTAAAAGCATTTAACATCATATCATCCAGTACAATTAATGTAGGTTCCTGTGTATAATTTACAAACTCTTCAGGGATGCTATCAATAAATTCGATGTTATTGAATGTCGTATCTGAAGGCAGAGCCACATGTTCTGTATTGCACCATATAACTCTTGTTATTTGTGGCCGTGTTAAAAATATATTATTGAGAAGGTTTTTTATAAATGTTGTTTTCCCACAACCTGAAGGTCCAGCAACCATCATTGTAAACGGGTGTTTGAACGTGATCATTTTCACTGCAAAAAAAAAACAAAAGTTCTTAACAACAGGTCTTTTGTATATAAACCCCCGCATTTTGTAAAAAGGTGCTTATATAATCTTTCAAGAATGAGCAGAAGACAAATTATTAATGAACTACATAGGCCAGCCCGCAAAAACTTTAAACGTCGTCGTGTAACGATTAAAGGCAAAGATGACCTGTGGCAGGCAGACTTAGTTGATATGCGTTTATATGCTCAAGAAAATCAGAACTTTAGCTTTTTGTTAACTGTAATTGATACATTTTCTAAATACGCATGGGCTTTACCAATTAAAGACAAGAGTGGGATAGAAGTCACTAGAGCAATGCAGTTAATTTTCAATCAGGGTCGTATTCCAAGAAACTTGCAGACAGATGATGGAAAAGAGTTCTACAACAAGTCGTTTAAGCGTTTGATGGGTAAATATGATGTTAATCATTATTCAACTTATAGTTCATTAAAGGCGTCAATTGTAGAAAGATTTAATAGAACGCTGAAAAATATTATGTGGAAAGAGTTTAGTATGAATGGTAATTATCACTGGATAAGTATGTTGGACAGGTTAACAAAAAAGTATAACCGCACAAAGCATCGAACTATTAAGATGAGACCTATAGACGTAGGCCCCGTTGATGAGGTTCGTCTATTGCTAACTGTGTATAAAAATCCAAAAACAAAATCACGTCCAAAGTACAAAGTGGGAAACTTTGTTCGTGTAAGTAGAAACAAACATTTTTTTGAAAAAGGCTACACCCCAAACTGGTCTACAGAAATTTTCAAAATAAAAGAAGTAAAAAACACTTATCCAGTAACTTACATTCTTGAAGACTATCAGGGAGTTATAATACAGGGCGGATTTTACCAGCTCGAGCTATCTCCAGTCAAATATCCTGATACCTACCTTGTAGAAAAAGTTTTAAAAAGACGAGGCGGTAAAGTTTATGTGAAATGGCTTGGTTTTCCACAAAAGCACAACACATGGATTAATATAAAAGACGTTTTATAAACAGCCTTTAGTGCAGTCACAATGCTGATCTTAAAGCGTGAATCTGATCGGTTAAAGACATTTAAGAATTTAACTTTGGATGACAGGAAATCACACAAGCTAGCAAGGAGCGGTTTCTTTTACACCAACCTCAAAGACATAGCAAAATGTTATTTTTGCTGTATGGAAATGAGTGCATTAAATTGTCCTGAAGATGTTGAGGCCGAACATTTTCGACGTTCACCTAATTGTATCTATGCCAACGGTAGGGACGTATGCGGACCGTATAATAGCCCGCAACCACCATCAGCATGCACGAAGTGCGCTTTAAACACATTAAAAGTTTTAGCTGGAGCGTTAATTTTGTTTGGCTTATGTTGTGAAATTTACTATTTTTACGAACAGTTTGCACGGGAGGTATAAAAAACATGTGCGTATGCGCATGTATATGTATGTGTGTGTGAGCATGCTGACGTTATGCACATCAAGTATGAAAAA